>CM034706.1:141330444-141346791 GCA_020142125.1 Phrynosoma platyrhinos
GGACTGCAGTGAAACATGTGTTAAGGTATCTGAAAGGCAGTAAGGACAGACAGCTTGTGATACAGGGCAGCATGGTTCAACTTGGTTATTTTGTTGACAGATCATTCGCGTCAGAGTTGCATGACAGAAAGTCAGTGTCAGGCTTGTTGATAAGTTTATTGAAAGTCCAATAGTTTGGCACAGCAGGAAGCAGAACTGTGTAGCTCTGAGCACAATTGAAGCTGAATTTGCAGCATTGTCAGAGATGGTTAATGAAGTACAGTGGATAAGGCAATTGCTCGAGGATTTAGGTGAAAAATGCACTGAACCTACTGTAGTTTATAAGGATTCACAATCATATATTGCAATGTCAAAGACTGAGAATTTGAAATGCAGAACAAAATATATAGGTGTAAGGTATCAAAATGTAAGGGAAATGATTCAGAACAAAGTTGTGCATCTGGAGTACACTGACACCAGGGACAACATAGCTGATGTTTTTATAAAGGCGTTGCCAATTGAAAAACATGAAAAGCTATCATGCCTGGTGGGTATGGCACCTTAAATGCACAATTTTAGCTGCTGAGTTAAAGTGAAAAATCAAGGGGATGACAAAGATACATAATACAAAAAAGCAACATGACATACACACATCTATACATTTGGAGGGGAATGTTGGAAAATGTAATTTGTGTGTAAATGTACAGATTTGGGAAACTGACAAAGGGTACTCCAGGTCACTTCTGCAGCTTGTTAGCTGGGAAACTTTTTTGCAGCTGGGACACAAAACAACACAGGAGATGTTCAAGGTCAGGATGTGTCTGGGAACATGTAGACAAGTGTTAAACACATTAGGTCACCATGTTTGGTGGGAATTACTATCTGTGTGACACAGGAAGGAGTCACAGGAAGAGGCTGGGTTTTGAGGCTGCATGGCAAGTGTCTATAAATAATCTGAGCCCTTAGCATGTGGTCTCTTTGATCTTTAGTCTTTGTCTTTGCCTTTGCCTTTGTTCCTGTTCTTGTGCTTGTATTTGGGGTTTTTTGGGTTTTTTTTACATATTGCAACTGAAGAATTAAAGTGCCTCTTTGGAGAAACCTGTCTCTGATCTATTTTCTGGGAGGCTGGAAGGTTACATTCCAGAGCAGTGAAACAACTCAAGGCCGGTGATTTCGCAGCGGAGAGGAGCAGGCTTCCAGAAGATTTATCTGCGCACTCAAATTGCTACAACAAGGATATCAAGTCAAAGAGGGTGGCACTGTCAAGTTGAAACAAGAGTTTGGCTTGCTGCAGGGGATTGTTGTTTGGCTCTTGGTCATCTCAGGACAGAATTAACACAAATAAAAGGAAGTCAGGAACTACACCATCATTCTTTACATATGGGGAGAGGGAAGTTGAGGAAAAGTGCCTTACAGGCTGCATCAGATTACTTTAGCACAGCATTGGGCCCTGCAAGGAATCAGTCAGATTCTTTTTAGCCTTCAGCTGATAAACTCTCAATCAGCCATAGCAAAGAACTAGCAACAGCTGGGGGACATATCAGCTTGCACAGAATTGAACACAAAGGGCTTCAAACCCACTTTTAGGGAGTCAATATTGTGTGTCTCTTTTGTGGCATTAATGAGACATCCTTAGGCATTACTTAAGGTAGCGATACCTAGCTTCTGAGATGGGCAGAATTTCTCAGTTTTCCAGCTACTTTAAGCTTCCTAGAGGAAAACAAGTCCATAAGTGAGAGGTCAATAAATAAAAAATGTTTATGCTCCTCAATGGCATCTTTTGTCATTGAGGAGCATAAGCATTTTTTATTTATTTATGGACAACTGCTTTATTTTGCACTATTTCATTACAAATTATATGTCTGAAGGTAAAAGCCTGTTTACAGCAATTCTAGATCTTAGAGCAGCATTTGATACAATCAACAGAGGTATTCTGTTGGACCAAATTGGCAGGAATGAATATGGAACCTAGATTACTATTTCTGCTTAAAGCCCTGCACTCAAATACATGTCTAAAAGTGTGAATTAGCATTAATGGGGTGTTGTCCAAGAAAGTGAATGTGTATAATGGTGTCAGACAAGGTTGTATTTTGGCTCCCACCTTGTTTAATTTATACATTAACGATATCCTGGGTTATCTTTCTTCATCAGTTCATACACCAAAGAGTGGTAACACATTTCTTAATGTTCTCCTTTATGTAGATGATATGGTTCTGATGCTTGTACGCAAGTGGGATTGAGGCGGCTTCTTCAGAAACTAGCCACATATTGCTCTATTAACTCTTTAGTTATTAATAAAGATAAGTCTAAAGTGATGGTTTTGGGGAAAAGTCATAAAAAATATAACTGGTTTTTGGAGGGAACTCCGATAGAGCAAGTTAAAACCTTCTTATATCTAGGGTTAATGTTTTCAAACACAGGAAATTGGATAAACCATCTCAGAAGAAGTAAACAGAGAGCTATAGTGAATTCTTGTGCTCTTTATAAGCTGATAAATTACAGTTATCCCTCTAGCCTACCTCCTATTCTAAAAGTTTATAATGCCAAAATCATGCCTATCTTGTTATACGGAGCAGAACTTTGGGGCTAATTGGAAGTACCTCTTTTGAAACAGGCCCAGAGCAATTTCTTCAGGAGGATTTTTGGTTTAGATAAATCCACCCCAGCACAAGCAGTAAGAGCAGAGCTTGGATCCAATTCAATCTAATGTTGGGTCTTGGAAAAGACCTTTAATTACTGGTTAAAGATCCATAACTTGGTGTTAGGGAGATTTCCCAAATTGTGTTTGAACAAACAGTTAGCTACTGGTCATATGAATTTTTGGGTATGTCAGCTTTCCTTATCAATACACCAGTTAGGTTTTTCTTCTTTTTTTCTTTTCTCTTCTCTGCTGACCGCAAAGCCCAGGAAATTCTAAAACTAAGAATTTGGGATATTAGCACTTAAACAGATATAGCCACAATGGCTGGTTGTAAATCCTTAATTTGGTTAGCCAAAAATAAAAATTTCTTTGGCCTAGAAAAATATCTTAGACTACAGTTAACACAAAGTCAAAGAACAGCTTTCACAAGAGCTAGATTTGAGCAATTAAAATGTATGGTCAGATCAGGTCGTTTTCAGAAAATACCTTATCACGAAAAAACATGTATTTGTGGTACCCCCATTGTGGAGGATAATATGCATATTCTGTCTGATTGTAGTATATGTGCAAAGGAGAGATCCCATTTTTTACAATCTTATCTGGTCAGAACAACTAATTGGGATCCTACTGCTAAATTGTCTTATTTTCTCTCTGGGGAGAAGTTACACTTAGCAAGAGGTACGGCAAAATTTCTTATAAGAGCTGTTCTTTTGAGAGATCAATTTATTATTCAGCATGGAGTGTCATGCTATGGTGATGAGCTTATTTAAACTTTTTTGTTTGTGTTATTTCCCCCAGTTTTAACCTGATATATTTTATATTGTATTTGTAGCTCATTTCTGACACTATTTTATTTATTCAGTTGTTTACTTAAATGAATATGTTCTAATTCTGGTCATTTTTAGATTTGTTTTAGAATTGAGCTTTTATTACTGCTTGTTTTTCGATACACTGAATCTGTACTTGAAATACTATATTTTATTGTTGATGCGGTCATTCAACAACAACTTGTTGTTGTTAGCATCTTTTGTCTTTCAGGACAAAAGAGTGTTATAAAGACGTAAACATAAGTCAATATAATGAACACATATAGGTAATCTTAGTAGCCAGTCTGTAGCTGCCTCTGTCTCTGTGGACAGGAGCCTAAGTAAGCAGATCATGACTATGAATAAAGTATCATTAGTTTGAAGTCCAGAAATCTAATATTTTCATCAGAGTTGTCTCTGTTTATACACCTAAGTGAATGCAAATGTCTCACAATCTAATCAAACATACTATTAACTGACACAGTGGGATCTGGGACCGTTCAATTTACAAGCTTTTCATAGGACAGTATTTGAAGCAGTGTTCAGTATAGGGCCTTTTCATGGTGCTTCACCTTCCAAGAATATCTGGGTTGCAACCAAAGAGAATATCTTTTTAATGTTGACACCACACTTATGGGATAGCCTCTGAGTAAATTGTGCAGTCACCTAGAGTGGTTTCACTTAAGCACAAGGTTGAGACTATTCTATTGTAATTTTTAACATCTAGTCTATAATCTGAAGGTATGCTTGGGTTTTTAGGAGGTTTGTCTTCCATTTGCCATTTTATTACTTGTGATTCTTAATTTGCCTAGGTTTATATGGAAACGGCTGTTTTGCTTGGAGGTTTCGCCTATTTGCCATTTCTGCTTTTGCTGTTTGGTTACATTAATAGGCTTTAAGGCTAGATTGTATTTAATGTTTTTAAGTATCATATATACTCGGCTATAATTGATTTGATGTATAAGTCAAGGACAGTTTGGGAGCCAAAATTATGGATTTTGTTATGATCTGTGGATAAGTTGAGAGTAAAATTTAGGTGCATATAGCAAAATAAAATGATGTCAAAGAATTTGCAAAATTCCAGCAGGCATAACTGTATTTGGAGGTGTGCTGGACAGATGAAGAGGATCTGTGGTAAATTATGGCTGTACAATGTGCATTGCATTGAGTCCCTGTGTTGGGAGGAAGGCAGGATATAAATAAACAAAATAATAATAATAATAATTACACAAATGTTTTATTCAAATCCTTCAAAGCCCAATTCCTCTTGGCGTTCCTTTGAAGGGAAGTGCCAAAGAGCTGCCACTGCCACCATTTTCCCACCCAGGCATTCAAAAAGGTCAGAAGCAGCACCAAGACAGACAGAATATGAGTGCTCCTGGGATGGCTTAAGCTTCTCCTTGCGCCACTTTACTCAGAGAAGAGGATGGTTCCTTTTTTGAGAAGACTTAAAGTACAGTTTACATTAACCCATGGATAAGTTGACCCAGGTTTTTGGGTGATTTTTTTAAACAAAAAGATATAGGCTGAGTATATACAGTATGTCTTTGCTCAGTTGTGAGCGGCGCCTTGTAAGCATATAAAATCGAAAGGGAATATATTAGTTCTTAAATAATAAATAAAACACCTGCTTATCCAACTAATATGTATTGGTGGTGGGGATGGGAGATTACAGGAGAGCTTGAATTTCTCTGACTTTATTCTGCTCTTACTTGAAGCAACAGCCACATCTGTGCAGAGAGAAAGACCATTTCCCACCACTGCTAAATAACCACAAACAACAGCAGCAGCTGTGAAATCCATGCATAGAATAAAATGCAGGCTATTTTAAAAAGCAGGTCACTAAAATATCACAAAGAAAGTAACCTTGCAGATTCTTCAGAATGCTTCCTCAGACTGGATGGTATAGGGAAAGAAGAAAAAGTAGTGGTAGTGGTAGTGGTAGTGGTAGTGGTGGTGGTGGTGGTGTCCAGATGTTGTGGCCATTGTCTTTGCAAGCAGCGTGACCTCTGAACTATCTAGCGTCCCCTAGTGGTAAGGTTGCTTTTGTCCTTGCATTCCATTTGCAGCCTTATGAGGTAGCAGTGCAGATTCTCCTGGGGGAGAAATCAGTTTTGAGTTGTTTACAATTCTCCAGTTGAGCTGTTGTTGTTTTTTTAAGTGTCAAAACATTGCTAAGAGTTCTCTGAGAGGGCACTCAAAGAGAAAAAAAGCATTGATTTCTGGCGATAAGTTTGCAGGCTTCTTTTGAGCACCTGTAAACTCTTACAGCTAATAAATATTTCCCCCTCTACCTGCCCCTCTCTATTTACAATCTTTTCAATTCATCACCAAAGGCAATTAAAACCTGCCTGTGTGAATGCACTCTGAAAGAAATAGATGAGACTTTGAGGACAGAAGACCTGTTTTATCCTCTAAGGAAGCTCTGATGCAGTTTATCCTCTAAGGAAGCTCCAGATTTCAAACTCTAAAATACTTTAGTAGGATTCATACTGTTACAAAGTAGGAGATGATTATTATTATTATTATTATTATTATTATTATTATTTGAAATCTTCTACAGGATCATCAGGGTTGGCTGACTCTTTTCTGTTGTGATGTCTTGGACCATAATTCCCACAATCCCTTACCATCATCTTTGTTTAGTGGGATTTCTAGAATTCGTGGTTTTTAAAACAACAGGAAGGACAGAGATTCCCAAACCCTGTGTAATAATGCTTTACAGAGTAATATAAGTAAAACAGGCCTCTGTCCCCCAAGAGCTTACAGCCTGCATTTTGACTTTGAGAGTACAAAAACAAAGGTATTAAGGGATCAATATGAGCAAATACAGTTCAATTTGCTTACACAATAGAATAGAGGCTAACTTGGTCATTAAACCTTTTACTTATAGTCCTTATTCTTCAGTGGTAGTAAAGTATTCACACAAACAACAAATGCAATTGTATAACTTTTCCTGGGTTATTGAGCTGTAAACTGGAGCAGCGAGATGGCCATGTGGACTGCTGTATTCCCAGCAAAACTAAATTTATCATGTGCAAGGAAAAGTGAAGCAAAAAATATTTTCCCTGCAGTCTAATTTTTTAAAAGTCTTTGTGGAGTTTTTTTCATATATGGATGAGCAATCAATTATGCAGTTTTTCAAACCTGTAGTTGGAGGTGTGTATGTCTAGTAACAGCTATACAGCTGTTCATATGAATTTAGGCTTTCATTTTAATTTGGGAGTGATGATCAAGTGGCTATGATGAAGATTTCATGGGAAAAATAGGTTCTTAATATGTGTGTAAAAGGGCATTATGAAAGTGTTCTGGGAGGGGAAATGTTTCAGGTATGTGAGTACATGCTGCATACTCCACACTGTATTTGGGGTCCTCATGTTTTCATATTTGGAGGTCACAATGACACTAGGTGAAGTTCCCATGAGAAAAGAGAGAAGAATCCACAGGTAATGCTACATACAATCAAAGCTAAATGGGTGTACCAACTGCTCCTTCCTTCCCTCAGGTGTTTTGCATTTCCTCTTGCACCAAGAGAAAAAGGAGGTCTCATTGCACCAAAGCAGTAAGCCATCTTCCTCTGCCTACCATTTGTGGTGTTTCTAGCCAACTTCCCTGTCTATTCACCCTGGGGTTTTCTTCTTCCAATCGCTGATTTTGTTTATCTAAGGTTAAAACCATCAACCAGTTCAGAATCCCATTGTCAATTCCTAGGAAAGTTTTTGTTACATTGCTAGAGATCATTAAGCACATCCCCAGAAGCTAGTTATCAGGTGCAAATGTTGGTCCCAAACCCTAGCCTCCTTGCACACAGTTGGCCCTCAGCCTGTGCTCCATGACTGTGACACTCTCAGACCCCAGACTGAGTCACTCTTGCTTTCTGTGGTCTGGTCTTCAGACAGGTAAATATTGTCCCCTCAATATTTCCCTCAAACTCCACAATCCAATTTCCATATTTCCATTTTGGTTAGTTCTGAATGCTTTGTCTTTTTGAATTGCTGTTATATATGTGGGTGGACTCTTGCATATTTCTAAAAAAACCTACTTAATTCACTCCAACCTGGAGTCCTCCTCAGTTATTATCAGTATACACAGGTGCCAACAGTCTTGAGGTTACTTCTTGCAAAGCTTAAGTTAATTCTTGCAAAGCTTAAGCTATTATTCTCCCAATATTTAAAATGAAGCTGATGGGGATCAAAAAGGGATGACAACAACTGAGTTGCTGGAGAGAGAGAAGGATATCCAGTGGATTCCATTCTGGACTAATAGAAGACCCTATGCACTTGTGCTTTGGTCCCATCCTTATCAAGGGCACCACTTTACATTGTCTTAAATATGCCATGACCCTCCCCCCCCCAGTTTGTTAAGCAAAGTTAAAATTTTGATCTATTCTGGTCCCTTTACACATTTCACTGTGTGATGGTGCACTGCCTCAGATTGGCTTGATGTTTCAACATGTTTAGAATTGGAAGGATACAATTAGCTATACAGTTATTGCCCTTATTAAACAGAAATTGGCTTTTTTATTATCTGTTTTTGGTAAAACGCTATCCTTCTCTTGCTTTCCAGTTCAGTAAAATGTATTCCGGAGTCCATTAAGTGTGCAAAATATTGCAGCTGTGATTATTTACCCTGCAATGAAAGAAGAGTGAGACAACACTTCTTGTTTTACCAAAGATGGCAATCCTTTGCACACTTGCTGGTTGGGCTTTCTTGGAGATCAAGTCCACAATATCTAGCAGACCAATGTTTGGGAATCACTGTTCTAAAGAAACAAACTTTGCCAGTGATAACCAGATTCCTATAAATGAAGACTTAATGCTGCTATGGTGGTGGAGCCCTGGTGGCACAGTGGTTAAATGTTGGTACTGCAACTACTCACTCACAAACTCACAAGGTTGTGAGTTCAATCCCAGCCAGGGGCTCAGGGTTGACCCAGCCTTGCATCCTTCCAAGGTGGCTAAAATTAGTACTCAGCTTATTGGGGGCAATTAACAGTTATAAACTGCTTAGAGACTGTTTAGTGTGGTATGAAGTGGTATATAAATGAAGCTACTATTGTTATTGGTGGTGGAAATTTTTGAAGCAATTAAAAAAATGGGTAACACCACTAGTCATACTTGTAAAAGTGGTGGGACTGAAACAAAGACCTTTCCTGTGGATGTCAGGGTCTGGGCAGACTTATATTAGGAGATATGGTCTGTCATGTTCACCTACTTTTTGGTATAACTAGTTTGAACAGGTATAGTTATACAGAAGGAAGTGAATTTAGCTTGACTTGTTTGGGTCAGGGACTATCCCAGGGATCTAGCAAGGATGGGAAGCATCCCCACCCTATGCATCTTAGTCCTTTTAGTGACTGTATCCTTTTACTTTCATTTATAAAAGTGGAGAACCATCATTCATCCCAGGATGAATGTTTGCATGTGGAGTGGCCATGCATTGCTAGCTCTCTTTGGTAATTGTGTGTGGAGAAAAAGTGGTAGCTACTCTGTATTTTACCATCCAGGATAGATGAATTGATATTGTCTAGGCATATTGGCAAATGTTTAGTTCTCCAGATTTACTATGCTCTCTGTACTTAATCCCCAAGTCTTTCTGGACTTAATCCCAGTGAACATGGATTAGATTTTTCCTATTTGTATTTTATTTTTCCTCCTAAGAACGTAAGGTGATACGTGAGGATATCCTGTTTTATTTGTATTCACAATGAATGTCCGCCAGCACTTTTCCTTGACTGTATTGTTTTAGACCAGAGGCTGGCGAAATGTGGTCCTCCAGATGTTGAACTGCAGCTCCCAGCAAACATTGCTAGCAAGGCCACTGGTGTGGTATGTTAGGAGTTGCAGTCTGACAGCACCTGGAGGACCACACAGTTCCTACCCCTGCTTTAGGCCAACTATGTTCTCTTTGCCTCAGTCCTTCCTCACATAGGGATAGTTATGATGACCTACCTTCCATGACCATATTCTAAGCTAAGGAGATAGCATCTGAAGAAGCAGACTGGAGCCAGTGAAAGCTTATGTAGAAATATATCAGTTAATCTCACAGGCACTGTTAGATCCTTCCTTCCCTCCTCTGTTTTTCTGCTTTCCATGAACTTTGTGATCATTGCTGAAATAATTTATATGAAGAGGACTGAACTCTTAAAATGCACTGTATTCAGTTGTTCTGTTCTCTCCATTTAATAATCTGATACGGTTTAAAAGGATGGTTTCCAGACCAGGGCCTGTGAACACTGAGTCCCAATATGTTTTGTCATAGAAAAGTAGCACCCGTTTAATTTTGTTAAAATTATATTTTATTTTAATATACCTGCTTTTCAGCTACTAACCTCTAAAACAGGGATTGGGAACCTTTGGCATGGGGGCTGAATGTAACCAGTGGGGTTACTTATCAAGCCAGCAAGGGTTGGGCAGGAAAGCTGAGATATTTAACTGACCCGTGCCTTTCACTGGGGCTTGCTCTGAGTAGACAGAAGCTGCATTTTTCATTTTTGTTGAGGAAGTGTGTACAAACTGTATGTGGCTCTACCTATGTTGCCTTGGTTTCCTCCCCCCACTCTTTCCTTATTCCCACTCATTGATGGAATATGATACCCCTTGGACTCATCCTAAATTAGAATTCAGGCCAAAAAGAGGAAGCTCTCCATCCTTGCTCCAAGAGCTTTACAAAACACTGATTGCAATATTGAAATAATTCAGCAGGGATGCCTACTGCCATTGTGCTGGAGCAAAATCTGAGCTGGCAGGCAGGGACCACTCAATGTCATTCAGACCTTTTTGCAAGACTGTCCTATCTCAGAATTATTAAGGACAATGGGAGTGGCTGAGTGGATTGATAAACATATGATGGCTGCAGTAAGCGGCAGTCTGGGGTGCCAAGAACAGTGACATTTATGACAGATTTGCATAGAGTTCTGCAGTTTCCCCCTTCTGCCAGTTTTGTATAGATGTATGTAATGTAATGATATCTGGCATTTATCAGCAGCCTTGTGTATTTGAAAACACTCAAGGACAACACACTTTGTTAAAAAAAAAAAAAGAAGCAAGACAGATGTCAGTTTAAAAAGAATAACATCCCTGTTTGTTTAAATGCCATGCACTAATCTAAACAGCATCAGCCATGAACATTTGCAAACATGTCAGCCCAATGTCCAGCCAATTTTGCTACAAGCCAATCATACCAAGATGTTCCTGTTTGAGGGATCCAACTATAACCTTCCTCAGCTATGTTTTGTTGGGGAGAAGTTTTCTTCCAGAGCTGGAAAGCTGGAGGGCATGTTTAGAGGAGAGAAATGAATGGACAGTTTTAAGTGCCCTTCCATCTTATCTTGTCACTTTAGTCCTGGAGTCTTTGCAAGCAGTTGCTTAAAAGAAGAAGAAGGGAGATACACTGGACTAATTTTCAGTCCCACTTTTTAAAATTTTGTTTCCAGTTTGGGTGCAGGGAGGCGCACTGCCCAAGAGCATGTGATATCCAACAGCCCTACTAGCTGGGAGGTTTTGGGAGCTGTAGTCCAAAAAGTTACTCTTTCAAACTCACTGCAAACATATTTATGGATCAGATGTTAGCATATCTGTTAGCAATTACTGAAGGGCTACTATCCAGTAGCTTGGACATCTCAGTTGGGTTTTCTCGGGACTAGGCATTACTGTTCATATCTCAGATTTTCATTCAGTCCCTATCGACATATCTGTATGGAAAAAAGAAAGAAAAGCAACTGAGAATTACAAACAAGGGATTGGAAGCCAACTTCATCCTCCCCACACCCCAAAGAGAATTCAGACATAGCCATGTTTGTCTGGAAAATCAGTATGCAAAGGGATTTTGTAGCACCTCTGAGACTATCTGAAAGCAAGAAGCTGCCAGTAGTAGGTTTTGTAGGCATGAGCCTACTTAGGTGCTTTTTAGCATCTGATAACATGCATCTGACGAAGTAGCCTCAAGTCTACGAAAGCTCATGCAACTGGCTTCTTGCTTTCACATAGTCTCAAAGGTGCTACAAGATCCCTTTGCCCCAAAATAGAGAAGCCACTGAGACATTATCTAAAAAGAAATTATCTAGCAACCCTCCACCCTTCAGTAATCTTATGCTCCTACCCAGAACTAAAAGGAAATTTCTTTGTTCTTTCTCGACCCCCTCCCCTCCTTTCTTATCCTCCTTTGGAAAATCTGGTTGCTAAACAGAAGTGTTCTCTCTCTCTCTCTCTCCCTCCTTCCTTCCCTCCCTCCCTTCCTTCCTTCCTTCCCTCCCTTCCTCTTTCTTTCTTTCTTTCTCTCTCTCTCTGGTGGTGGTGGTGGGGAGAGAGAAAATGAATAGAAGGGCACAGAAGCTTAGTCAAAGCCATTGTTAGCATTCACTCCTCTCCCAGTGTAATTGTATTAATTCTCTTGTGAAAGGTACTGTGTGGGAGAAAGAGAGGGAGGTGGATGCTTCTTCTCTCTCCCCCCCCCTTCTTGCAGGGAAAATTGAGATAATTTTTCCCCATTTTAAGCAGGAAGATGGAGCCGATTGCAAGGAAGTTAAAACACTTTGCTCTCTAACTAGACTGGAGTGGGCTGCAACCTGTTTCTCCACCTCTTCTCATTCTTGCTCACCCAATTGCCATCTTCTTCCTTTCCTGATGGGCATATGGAAGGGCTTGGATGGCAGCCCCTTTCCT
Source organism: Phrynosoma platyrhinos (assembly GCA_020142125.1). NCBI lineage: Eukaryota > Metazoa > Chordata > Lepidosauria > Squamata > Phrynosomatidae > Phrynosoma > Phrynosoma platyrhinos. Next base: position 141,342,534 of record CM034706.1, read on the forward strand.
GGTTGATTTTGACAACCACCCTGAGTGCCTCTAGATTGGATCCTTTGTGGGGGTCCAAGGAAGGAGGTGGGGTGGAGAAGGGAAGAGACCCTATCTCATTATTATTATTATTATTATTATTATTATTATTATTATTATTATTATTTATTTGGGTTATTGTCCTTAAACAAAGCCAGGAGGAGGAAGAGGAGGAGGAGCAGGAGAACGTGTCTGATTTAAAGCCCAGCCTCAGTGCAGAGAGCTCCACCGTAAAAAGGGACTGAATCTGAGCTGCCTCTCCCAGATCATACACTCTCTCTCCTCTCTCTCACATACACACATCCCTACCTACCTCCTTTTAGGAGAAATCTGACCATTCTCTGAAGCATTCGCCATGGCTTTTGCTTGCTGAGTTGGCTGACTTGGTGGGGATTTTTCTTTTCCCTTGTCTTTAAAAAATGCCTTGTGTTCTGTGTTGAAAAGGATTGTGTGCCTGGCTGCTGAGCATTGCTTCCAGAGGAATGGAGGAGTCCTTGAATGTGTGGCTCTAAAAGCATCAACAAGAAAGGAGGGTGCTCTTGTGGGATCACCACCCCCTCCCACAAACACCTTGATTCCTGCTTTATTGCTGCTTTGTGGGAAGGAGGGGGCCTTGATCGGATCACCTCTCTCTCTTTTCCTTCCAGAATGGCTCGCTTTGGTGAGGCGATGGCTGGCAGGCTGGGATCCGGAGATGGAGCCACTGAACAGAACAGGAACCGCCAGGGAGCCCCAGCACCTCAAGGGGGGACCCCAGGAGCCTATAAGCAAACCAAAGCCCAACGGGCCAGGACGATGGCACTGTACAACCCCATCCCCGTCCGCCAGAACTGCTTCACAGTCAACAGATCTCTCTTCATCTTTGGGGAAGATAACATTGTCAGGAAATATGCCAAGAAGCTTATCGACTGGCCATATCCTTTTCTTCCCCCTCTTCTTCTGCCCCTTTCCTAGCTGGTTTTTACATGCCATGTGTGGCACTTGCTGAATCAGCAGTGTGGGCAAAGGTAAGCTCTCCTGTCTCTGATTCTGTTCTATACCCAGCCACATGGAGAGAGTGGCATTAAGTGTGTGTGTGTTGGTCCCACCCTGACTTTTTATTCCCCAGCTTCTTTATGATTGCTTGCCTTTCTAGTTTTCCTAATGTTGCAACCTGTCTTTCTCCTCAACTGGCTACAGGTGAGGTCTATCATCTGTGTTGGACTGGCTGGCTTGGCTTGGCTCTTTTGAGAGAGCCACAGACCAGCTTATTGGCTGAAGGGATCTGGAATAGGATGCACTGGGTCCAGCCAAGTCTAGAGGCTAGAAGTTCTCCAGAATCTAAGGACACATTGTAATGGGAAAGTAATGACAGAGAAAAGGGGAACTTGAGTTCATATTTAATCATTAGCTCTTTCCAAAGCCAAATTCCTCATATTCTCAAGAAACTCTTTCGCCCACTTGTAAATGTTCCCTGGGGCTTGTTCTGTGTAGTTTAGTATATCTACTGCAGGTGACATCTTAATACATTACTCAACCTTTTGCAAAAAAATCCATGCTAAATGGGCATTGCAGTCCTTTTGACTGAACCACTTTTGATGTGGTGCAAAAGTAGGCAAGCTTTTAAATTGCTCAGAACTCTTCAACAGGCTGGGAAAAGCTTCATTTACAGCAGTGGGAGATGATTTAGTTAAAAGAATTGCCTCATTATTGATTGAAATGAAAATCGGGGGTGGAACAAATTGTGGACCCTCTTTCACATGAACAACATCTTTGTTTCTACATTGTGGGCAGTAAAAGTAATCCTTCTCTTTTCTTCCCTGAAGTGTGGAAAAATGCATGATGTTTAAAAATGTTGTATCCATTCCCTTTGTGTATCAAATTTGCCATAAAGACAGCATATGAACATACCTTTGATTGCAATGTCCCATGCATTTTCTTTCTATAGCACCTTTATTTTTACCTTAGCTCTTTTGTAGTAGTTCTCTTACCGAAATAAATGTGTGGACCTTTCTGCTGTTAAGATAAGGCATCTGGTCCCAAACTGGCACCTTTCAGATATGTTGTGCCCCATCATCACAGCAACATGCTGGCTGAGGATGATGGTGTGTGTGTGTAGTCCAGTACATGGGGGTGGGGGTGGTGCTGGGTTCATGGGGAGTGGAGGGTGAGATATTTCTATAGCCACCCCAGGCACTGCCTGTGTCACTGCCCCAGTGAAAGAGGCCAGATGCTGGTCTCCCAAGAGTTGGGAAGTGGGGTTCATGACAGCGGACCCACAGTAAGGCAAAGGCAAATTAAAACTGACTGTGGCTGCATACGCCACCTTTGCATTAGCTGATTTGTTGCCATGAACTGAATCAAAACTGAAACCCCCTCCTCTCTTTTGGAGGGGAGGGATCTAAAGCACAAGACACTGAGGTATAGTGTTAGTGCTTTAACTACCTCAAGCCCACCCACGCCCACCATTTCTCCCTGCCAGGCTTTTGTGTTGCTGATTTCTAGCTCTAGCTATTCAGACAAATGGCTCTTTTCACAGAACTTGGCACACCTGTGCTGCCTGTTGAGGGGGCTGGCCCCCATTGTGGAGGGGATTGTGCCCTTTTGTCTCCTGAATGAACTGAGCCTGCAATCAGCACCAGGGAAGGTACCTGGCTGCCTCCAGCCAAGCACTCCAAAGAACACTGTCCTTTCAGTACCATGGACAGCACTAGGCATCTCTGTTGAATGCTTGCTCTGGACCCTAGATTCCTTCATGCTTGCTAAATGATCCTTAGCATGGTATTACCTGCCTTTTTAAATACACAGAGATGGTGGTAAAAGAATATTAAAAGGTGAGGTCTCTCCCACCATTTCAGAGTGTGTTTTCGCATAGAGTGGTGATTTTAATTTGAATCACTGGTTACATGATTAATTTTTATCCTCACTTAAAAAGTCACTGAATTGGATCCCAGACTGAACACATTTGCTGTGAAAGGGGCATGTGTAACGTTGTGCAAGTATGTTGCCTCAGATCCTTCCTCTCGTTCTGTGTTCTGAGCAGCCCCACCCAGAGCCAGGCATCTGGTCTGAGACAGTGGCTCAAAAAAGTTCTCCACTATCTTTAAGTAAGGGCCTTTGCAGACTGCTAGAAATAGTGCAAATTGAGTCCACTTTAAGGGTTAGGGTTAGGGAATCATGGGAACTGTATTTTATTGTGGTACCAGTGCTCTCTGACAGAGAAGGCTCAATGTCTCAGTGGGGAAAAAACAATTCCCATGATTCCCTAGCACTAACCCTAACCCTTAAAGTGGACTCAATTTGCACTATTTCTGGCAGTCTGCAAAGGCCCTAAGAGTGTACATTGAAGAAAAACCTACATATAGTAAGGACCCCTGTTTTGCTCAAATGTGTCACAAGATATTGTACTCTCCTTGGAGTTTCTCCTGTTAAGAGGAATAGGCTGCCATGTGTCAAATGTGAAGAGGAAATTTTAACACAACCCCTCCCCCCAAACTGTCACCTGAGTATTGCATGTGCAGGACTTTATATTTCTTCTTTAGGATAGAATGGCAGCCATTCGGTTATAGAAGAACATAACGATGGGACAAAGAGAGATTGCTGGGATAGTATAACTATAATATTTGGAGCAGAGGCAGCTTGTATCCCCCCTCTGGTATGTTCTAGATTGCAGTCCCCTTCTGTTCCCCTGTAGAATGACTAAGAAGTGATACTGTCTTGTTGTCTGCCTACCCCACTCTGGCTTCTGTCTCTTGGTTATGCTGAAGGAATCCAGAAATTGCTTATTATGCAATTTTTCCCCCACAGCAGCATTTGTCAACCACTTTTTCTTCGTTGGCAAACAAAATATTCAAAATACCTTGTTCAGCAGTGTCAAAGAACATGACTACATTGATAAGGTCCAGAGACAGTGTCATTGTGTCTTCACCCATCATAACAACAAGTAGAGTACCACTAGCCTATGCAGGAAAAATAAGGCCAAGGCAAGAAATGCTTCTTGTAACAGCTACAGGTCCTTCACTAGAGGTGCTTTCTTCCTTACACTTTCTAAACTATGTTTGTAGAGCTTTCATTCCCCTGTCTTTACACAGTGAGAGAGGTGAGGTGCAGTGTAATGAAAGCTGATGTAGTGGAATAAAAAAATTAGCCTTATCTGCTCCTAAATTGCCTTCTGCACTAGATATCTAAAATGTCTACATGATAGTGCAGGGCATCATAGGACGTTATCACACATGGGCCAGAAAGTGAAAATAAAGTGGAA
>CM034706.1:141346891-141365969 GCA_020142125.1 Phrynosoma platyrhinos
CAAATCCAGTTTCTGTTTGGGATTTGTGAGGATTAACCAGCAGATTTGTCCCCATGTGATAATGTTCATAGTCTTGGCATTGTCTAAAAACCTATGGCCTCTGGTTTGGACTTATCCCAGTAGTTTACCTAGGTTTGTGTGTACTCAAGAAACTACTGTGGGTACAGCACATATGAGTGTATAGTATTGGTTTCCATAACTGGCAGGCAGCAAGAGGCCTCTGGATTGGCCAGTCTTGCTACAGTTAACTAGGAGCCTGACCATTTGGTTCTTGCCTAGTCAACAGAATATTGCCTTTTGCTTGCTTTGCTCTCTAAATAACAATTCACCTGAAGGAGACTACTACTCCAAGCCTCCCTTATGGTCCTTACAAGGGGTGATGCAGGCCTCTATGTGTCATTGTGGTGGCTGAATCTTGGTGGGAATTAATGGAACTTCACCTGCCTTTTGAGGGATAGCTATATAGACCATTATGTATTCCATGGACTTCTTCCTCCATTTACTTTTAATTCTGACCACAAATGATGGGTGTATACCTGGGAATTACATGTATGCTCCCCTGAATTCCTTGAAAGAAAGGTATCAATGCTAATGTACTTGTTGATTAAGTATTATCACCAAATGCAATAAGAATGGCCATTATCCAACAGTGCAGCAGTTCAACTGTGCCCATATGGCCTGATTTTTTTTAAAAAAATGCTATTCTGCTAGTCAGTAATTCTTTCAGGGACTCAGAATGTGGGACCCCACAGAACCCAGGTCTGGGGATAGGGGGTAAAAGTAGCAGCCCAGTCTGTGTCCAGCTCTTGATGTCTTCTTCTTTCAGCTCTTCCATCCTTTCTTGTGCTACAGAAGGAGTTGAGTCTCTCTTGGTTTGAGATACTCTCAGCAGGAAATTAGAAGCAACCAGCCAAAGCAGCTCTATTATTGCGATCCGTGTTCAATTTAGGTTTTGTTATAGCTTAAGAAATTGTTCAAAAGCTGAATACCTTTCTGTGGCTTGGTACTATTCACTTACACTCTGGCTTTGTAGTATTTGTTAGGACTTCTTTCTCCTCCAGAAGCCTAATTGAAATGAACAAGATCTCTACAAGAGAACTACTGTTCTCTCCCAAGTTCCATTCACTTCAGTGGGGCTTGTGATGAATGTCATTCCTTGTCATCCAGTGGGAATGAAATCACAGGTGACATATCAGGCTGACAGCATACGTGAGGCATGTATGGAATATTCAAGGAGCTTTCATACTTATCAGCTTACAAAAGTCTCTTGGATGAGTTTCTAATGTCTCACCACTGTGCAGTTCATGCACATTGTGCAGAGGCAAGTGTGTTTAATGATGCGGGAGAGTTATGTATCCATGCATATTGCTGGGGAAATTGATTGTTTAATGTTTAATTATTGCATCTTTGTACATATCATTTGAGTACATACAGTAACTTTTCTGAATCATGGTGATTTAACACCTCCCCCTCAAGTTATTTTCCCAAGAAAAAAATGGTTTGAGATATTCTCAGGTATATATCCTGATTAATGTGTTATTTTGTAGAGTTTGGAAGTGTTGGATTTTATTTTTTTTTTTTTAAAAAAATGGATTACGACTCCTAGAATTCTCCTACTACCACAACTAGTAGCCATGCTGGCTGTAGGTTCTGGGAACTGTAAGTGAAATTGCTAATACCTTTAGCCTAGGTTACTAATCAAGCTATTTGTGTTTGGAAGCATGGAGAATATATGCTGGCGAATATGTGATGCTGGCAGGAGTGGGGAGGTACTAACTTGCCCTGCTTATGGGTTTTCCAGAGTCATCTGACTGGCCAGTGTAGAAAACAGTGCTAAGTTCAATGGATCTTTCCAATCTCACCCAGTATCAATCTGCTCATGCTTTTTGAATTGGTGCATGCTTAGAAATGATTATGTAAAACATTTTAAGAAAGCCAGCATGATGTACTGGTTTGGATGTTGAACCAAGACTCTACCTGAACAGGTTTCGAATGGAAACCACTTTGGATATATTAAATTCTCTCAGCCTCAGGGGAAGACACTGGCAAACACTTCAGAACAGCGCTTATCAAGAAAACCCCAGGATAGGTGCATCTTTGGGTCACCAGAAGTCAGAAATGACTAGAAGGCACATAACAAGAACATTTTTAAAATGAAGCGTTTAAAAAAAATGCTAGTCTCAACTTTGCTGAATTTTCTATCTGATACTGTTTTGCAGCCAAATGTCATGCCACTGGCCATGTTGGCTGGGGGAATTGTACTTCCCAAAAGTAACTGTTCTAAACTTTGCCCCCCCCTCCACACCTGCACAAAATTAAAAACGTCATAATCATTTAATGGAGGAAATCAGAGTTATTTCAAAGATGTGTATTATCCCATCCCCTTCTCTTGTCTTCTATTCATTTCTGAGTTTATGGTGACCCTAAGGTGAACCTATCACGAGGTTTTCTTGGCAGAATATATTCAGAGGTGGATTTCCCTTGCCTTCCCCTGATGCTGAGAGAGTGTGACTTGGCCAAGGTCACCCATTGGGTTTCCATGGCTAAGTGGGGATTCATATCCTAGTCTTCCAGTGTCAGTTCAACACTCAAACCATTACACCATGTTGGCTCTCTAAACATCTTCTAATAAAGTCTTTAAGTGAAACTTAGCAATCATAGAATCTTAGAATCATAGAGTTAGAAGACACCACAAGGGCCATCCAGTCCAACCCCCTGCCATGCAGGAAATCACAATCAATGCATCCCCGACAGATGGCCATTCAGCCTTCAAAGAAGGAGACTCCATCACACTCTGAGGGAGTGTCTTCCACTGTTGAACAGCTTTTACTGATAGGAGGTTCCTCCTAATGTTTAGGTGGAATCTCTTCCTGTAGCTTCCATCCGTTGTTCTGGGTCCAGTTCTGTGGAGCTGCAGAAAACAAATTTAGGGGGGTTGCAGACTGTCAAAAATAGTGTGAATTCAGTCCACTTTTAGGGTTAGGGTTAAGGTTAGGGAATCATGGGAACTGAATTTTATTGTGGCACTAGAGTTCTCTGACAAAGAAGGTTCAATGTCTCAGAAAAATAACAATTCCCATGATTCCCTAGCACTAACCCTAACCCTAAAAGTGGACTGAATTCACACTATTTTTGACAGTCTGCAACCCCCCTTACTCCATCCTCAGTATAACACACCTTCAAATATTTAAACAGGGCTATCCTATCATCTCTTCTCCAGGTTAAACATACCCAGCTCCCTAAGTTGCTCCTCATAGGCCATGGTTTCCAGACCTTTCACCATTTTGGTTGTCCTCCTCTGGACATGCTACAGCTTGTCAACATCCTTTTTGAACTGTGGTGTCCAGAACTGGATACAATATCCAATTGGTAGATACCCAATGTTTGCTTTATTAAAAACCTGCATTGTTTTCCAAAGCTCTGAATTTTACAGGTCACATCTCTGTGGCCGCATCTGCATTGCAAAAATAATCCAGTCTGATACCACTTTACCTGCAATGCTATGGAATTCTGGGATTTGTAGTTCTGTGAGACATTTAACCTTCTCTGTCAGAGAGCTCTGGGAACTACAATTTCCAAAATTCCATAGCATTGAAACATGGCAGTTAAAGTGGTATCAAACTAGATTAATTGTGCAGTGCAGATGCGGCCTCTGTACCCTAGTTTGAGGAAGTGTCTAATTTGATAAGGTACAAAGTATTTTTCTGCTAACACCCTCCCCAATCCATGCAGCTCTTTTTGGGGTATCTACCATTTATTATCTTAATGTGTTTCATTACCAAGAATTTGCCAAGGTATTAGTCATCTTCAGTTTATACATTCTTGCAGGGATTTGTTACTTTTCTTTGTTATTAATAGCAATCTGTTTTCTTTACCTTATGGTGAACAGTAGCAGATATTATTTCAATATTTTCCTCTTCTACTGCAAGAATGTAACAGCTACCAGTATTGGCTTAAGGTAGGGAGTTCAAATGATGTTTCCTACTAATCTGCAGAGCTCAGAATTTTATTTTTTAAAAATACATCTCCTAGAATGACCATCAGTATGACCAGTGTACAATTATTATTATTATTATTATTATTATTATTATTATTATTATTATTATTATTATTATTATATTTACATATATCCCATCTTTCTCCCAATATAGGGACTCAAGATGGGACTGGGAATTTCTGAGAGATATAGTAAAAAAAGTTTTCGAATCTGTGCTAACTACCATAAGGCACATGGTGCTCTTGTTTATTTCAGTTGAGCTTCTTCAGGAAAACTTTCTAATGGGTTGTGTTTCATGGATCCATTACATCTGGATTCTGTGCAGACATCCTTAATGGTGTTCAAAATCCACTTGTTCCGTCTTGTCTCATGGTAGGGCCACCCCAGTTGCAAAAAATACAGCATTTATGCTGCACTGAGGTGAGTCACTGTTGCACCTAGCCCTGTTGTGCCTTGTAGAAATGTAGCCATCCCTGGTAATTGATATCCTTGACTTGAAGAGGCAGGAAACTGAAAGTGCCACTTTACGTATGTAAAAATTGCATTCTGCCACAATGGCTCTTCCTCCTATGAATTACTGACATTCACTTAATATGAATAAAAATTGGGCTGTATTCTGGCTGGAAGCATTTCTAGATACTGCAGACCACATTGTTGCTTTCAGGTGCCTTAATAGTCCTCAGAACATGTCAGTTGGCATTCCATTTTTGCTGCAGGTTTGCTAAAGTCATTTGCAAGCTCACAAGACAATGTTGCAACATAAACCATGGTTAAAGGCAACTCAAAGCATTCACATTTTTCCTTTCATACTTGCAGCTGCACCATAATGGCTTTTCACATGCCTAAAAGTTTTCTTTTCATAACAATTTTATATAACACCCATTAATGCAGGCAAATGTAGAGCTTGGATACATTTTTTTGAGGGGGGGGGAACAGCTCCCAGAATGCTTCAGTGAGCATGGCCACTGTCCAACCAAGTTTAGAAATTCTGGGAGATGTAGTGCAAAAAACTGATTTTTCCAAGCTGTGGGCAAATTTATTTAGAGATGAACATTTCAGCACTTCAACTGAGGGCCAAGCTGAGATTTTGGGCAGGTATATTCTATGACTGTGTGTTCTGCAGGTTCAAGTACCTGAGATAGTTCTGGACTTTGGCAGCATCTTGAGAACTAGAACTGGAAGCTGACAATGCTTGAGTCTGAAATGCACTGGCCAATTGTGAAACCTCATATTACCTGTCAGTTTCAGGGCCTGATACTGCATTAGCCCTCTCCTGTAGCCCCAGTTGTATGGAAAGGTCCCAGGTCAAAGCTGTAGAACCCTTGTATGCACTACTATGGGCCTTTGCAGACTGCTAGAAATAGTGCAAATTGAGTCCACGTTAGGGTTAGGGAATCATGGGAACTGTGTTTTATTGTGGCACCAGAGCTCTCTGACAGAGAAGGCTCAATGTCTCAGAAAAAAAAGCAATTCCCATGATTCCCTAGCATTAACCCTAACCCTTAAAGTGGACTCATTTTGCACTATTTCTGGCAGTCTGCAAAGGCCCTACATCTCCTTCCTAAAACTTACCACACACATGGATATGGTGGCTATAGCCTCTCAAAGTTCCCAGCTAGATATTGCCTAGAGATATTAGCAAGAAAAAAAACCACCATATACAGAGAGTATGGGCAATAGTAGAGTATGAGAAACCTCCCACACCATTAAGACAGACATCAAGGTTGTCTGAGCTTTATGGGCCAGCAAAGATTAGTTTGGTCAAAGGCAAACAGATCCTTCTGTCTGCTGCCTACTTCACCATATAAAGAAAGGGATCTTGTATCTGCTGAAAAATGCTGTTTCCATCAACTCACTGAAGCACTGAGAAGTTTCTGCTAATAAATTTAAATTAAACACTGAATGAAAGTAGTTAGTTAGTCATCCCTTAAGGATTCATAATGAGCTGAGATAGTTTGACCTCCTTATGTCTTCTGTCAACATAAACCCTCATTCTCTGTTTAAATGTCATCCTGTGTCTTAATTAAAAATAATGGAGCTCTGATTTCTGCCTCATCATATAAATTTACTGAGCAGGTATACACTCTTTCACAGGGAGTTGATCAACCAGAAAGCTTTCAGAGGGATTCCCTGACTCTTGTTGTAGGGCCACTTCAGATTATTTTTGTGGTATTTATCTTACCTACTTACCAATATGTAGATTGGCAGCAGCCAGAAGGGACTAGGAATTTAAGTGATCAGGTTTCAGGATCCACTGGGTTTCCTGGCTGTCTGTGCAAAGAGCTAAAGAACAGCACCTTGGTCCAGAGAAAATAGAGATGATGTTTTAAATAGTCAAGAGCTGTGGAAGCAGGTTATCAATGGTGACCTTAGGCAAGTCACACTCTTTCAGCATCAGAGGATGGCAATGGCAAATTCCCTCTGAAGAAACTTGCCAAGAAAACCTTATGATAGGTTCTCCTTATGGTTGCCATAAGTAAAAATTGACTTGGAGAAACACAACAACAACAATAACACAACTACTTTCATCTGTGTTTATTTTTTAGTCCCCTTCTTAACCTTCTACGACTGTACGTCTGTCTACCACCACCAACAGCCTTGCATTCATTTGTCGCCTAGGATGAAGCTGATGACAACCTTGTAATGAAATACCTCTCATCATCCATAACACTTGATTAATGCTGAGCAGATGTCCTATCTAAAATCCTACATGATCAGATACTTTTGACTTTTGGATTTAACAGTCCCATCACATTCATGTAATGTTTATAATAAGCGCCATATACTATGTAGATTTGTCAGATTTGAAGGGTTTGGCTATAGGATTTCAGTACATAATTTGTCATAAATCAGTGAACTTAATGGTACCTTACAAATAAGCTTAAGTATTCTCACCCCCAAACTTTCAAACCTTTTCTCAGGGGAATTGCAAACTTTGTTTTTAGTTCTTCTTTTCTTTTTGATAAGTAGGCAACCTAAGAAGATCTAATCTGAATACTGACAGGTTTGTCTGGTTGGTAGTACTGTATTCAGAGAGTACTTGCAAGAAGCTGAAGGCATCACACATGGTAAGAGCACCCCTAGCTCAGTGGCAGAGCATGTGCTTGCCATGCATAAGGTCAGAGCTTTAAAACCTGGAATCTTGTATTAATGGATCAAAGGTAGTGGGGCTAGAAATGCCTTGTGGTTGAAACCTTGGAGAGCTGATACTAAAGATGATAGCATTGAGCTAGATGGATCTATGATCTGACTCAGTAAGACAGTTCATATATTCTGAACAGCTCTTTCACAGGCCAAAAACAAAGGAACTGAGAGATTTCCTCAGTGAGGCTGGAAGTAGCATTTGCGGGAAGAAGAGGAGCTTATTGGAGGGCATGAAAGCAGATGGATTAGGGCTCAATACAGCAAGGAGAGAAGGCATCAAACTGCAAGGCTATGCTAGTTTGTTGCTAGGCAAAGAGTCTGGTCTGCTACCTGAAAAGTTATCACACTCTAGCCAATGCTGGATGATCTTGAATTGAGCTCATGTTTGACCCTAGTGCAGTGATTCCCAAAGCGGTTGGTATGCTCTCCCAGGGAAAGATGGAGATGTCCAGGGGGGCAGTGAGGGGGAAAGGGGGCAGCAGGTGTAGTGGTGAGAGGGAAAAAGGGGTGGCAGGGGAGCCTTCAGTCAAAGCATTGGTGTGCAAGAAAGACAAGGGGAACCAACAGCTTTAAGGACCATGGTGATCAGGAAACTTCTTTCCATGGTCCCTTAAAACCACAACACAGCCTCACCGATCATTTCTTGTGGTCCAACTTTTTGCCTGATTATATGCGCTCAGTCCCTTAGCTACATCTTTCACTGGCGGTGGCAGTTGGGAAACTTGCAAGGCCTGATTGCAGACATCGCTCCTATGGCTCTGGATGGCACCATTTTTGAAAAGACTAACTGACAGGAACATAGAGCTAGATTACTATTATTTTATTATTTTATTTTCTTATATCCCACCTTTTCCCCAATATAGGGATTCCAATATAGGGACATCATGTGGTGGTGGAGGAGAAGTGGTGGCAAAAAGGAGCTTTCAAATTTGGGATCCTGCTTAAGCTTTATGAGCTTTGTTGGCACTTGGCTGGCAGGTTGGAGCAGCTCTGCTGCTCCTCTTTTCTTTCATTGGTCAGGCTGAGAGAAGAGGTAACAGAAGAAACAATGTTTGCATATGTGTGTGTGTGTGTGTGTGTGGGAGCAATACTTTAAGGTTTGTGTGGAAGACATGTCTCTGGTTAAGGAGAGGGAGGAGTATCTGGGGTCAGTTCTTGGAAAGAGTCCTTCAGATTGGAGTGGCTTCTGTAGTTAATTTTTCCTCTTTTCCCATACATGCCAGTCTCCAGTCCAGAGCATGTGGTCTCTTAACTCCAGCACATGTACCCGCTCCAGTCAGAAGGATTGAGAGTCCTTCCTCACCAGGGAGAAGCTTCTCCCTTTGTATGGATAGCTGAGCAATGATTGCCTTTGCTGGCCTTTGCTGGAGGGGTGGCACAGGAGAGATGCTTCTCGGATGCTTGCTCAGTTGCTGCAAAGGCAGCAGTGGCCAAGATTGGTGTTTTGAATTTGCAATAGAACGGTAGACCTAATATCAAGAAATATGCATGGGGTGTGTGTGCTAGGATTGTTGCCAAAGATGAAAGGGGACTGTAGCCATAAAAAGTCTGAGGACTACTGCCCTAGTGAAAAGAGTGCACCTTGTATTTTGCATCTAGATGTGACTCCCCTAGAGGTTCTAGTGCACAGCCAGGGGGTGTGTGTGAATTTGTGTGGCTCTCCAGGTGTTGAACTGCAGCTCCCAGCATTCCACACTAGTGACTATGCTGGTTGGGAATTACAGTCTAGTGTCTGCAGGGCTGCAAAGTTCCCACCCCTGGTGTTGGCCAAACGGTTTGAGTTTTCTTTGCACTAGACTACACTGAGATGCTTAGAATCCTGGTGCCATAGGGTGCCTATCTGTCAATTCAAGGAGAAAGAGGAATAGGACAGAGGTCCAAAAATCATTGCAGAAATAATCCAGTTGAGACTGCTTTAACTGTCCTAGTTTAGTGTTAGGGCATCCTGGGAATTGTAGTTTATTGTGGCACCAGAACTCTCTTAACTCCAGCACATGTACCAGCTCCAGTCAGAAGGATTGAGAGTCCTTCCTCATCAGGGAGAAGCTTCTCCCTTTGTATGGGTAGCTGAGCAATGATTGAGAAGCCTCTTGCCCACACTGGCCTTTGCTGGAAGGGTCGGCTTAGGTCTAATCTGTACTGCAAAAGCTAAATGTTTCACAAAACTTAAAAGTTCCCAGAATTCCCTAGCATTGAGCAAGGGCAGTTAAAGCAGTCACAAACTAGATTATTTCTGCAGTGTATGTTAGACCAGAGATGATAAGTTTTGTGATGTGCAAATTGTCATTTTCAACCTTGCGGTGATTTCATCTAAGGAAAAGTTTGCCACTTGATTTGCTAATTTTATGCATCAGCCCATTTGTAGATGGTTTAGAAGAAAGCCAGCTGGAGATTATAGTTGTAGAGGTTGGAAAGCACATGGTAGTGGTTTGAACATTGGACTACAACTTGGGAGACCAGGATTTGAATCCCCGATCAGTGATGGAAACCCACTGGGTGACCTTGGACACATCATCCTCTCAGCTTGAGAGAAAGGCAATGGCAACCCCCCTCTGAACAAATCTTGCCAAGAAAGCCCCATGATAGGATTGCCATAAGTCAGAAACAACTTGAAGGCATACAACAATAAGAAGGGCCCATTGGGTTGCTTCATCCCGATTAATTAACTAGGCAATAAGGATAAAAATAACTAGGTGGTGGTGATTCAGTCCTATATATCTACTGGGTGAATGTGTAATGATTATACCAGCAGCCTGTGTTGTTTTGCTTTCCAATGTAAATAGAGGGTGATACATAGGTTGAAACCATTTTTTCTCTTTTTGGGTTTCCTGGGAAGCAAGCAGATCCCTGGGCATTTTATGTCTAAAAGCCAGATTTAGCAGCATCCAAATAGTACTGCTCTTTTTGTTGTTAATGTGTGGAAGAGCAAACAAAAAATATTTCTGTTATTATTAAGGAAGCATCTTAGTGAGTTTTTAAAAAGATCCATTGTAGCTAAAAGTAAAAAGCTAGCACATACTCAGAAACCTTCAGCCTCTTGTCTTCTCAGCTGTTTTTGTTTCTCTGTCAGCACAGAAGCAGGCAAGTGGCCAGGCCTCCTGTCTTGATTTCATTTACATGGTTGCTTGGAAAGTTACAATTTGGTTAGTCTGTGAGATGGAAAGCACATCCCATCAATATATGCTCAATTCATCTTCTATTAATCATATTTGACCACAATGGGAGACCCAAGACAAATGTTCTGGCCTTATAAAGGCTAAGCAGAGTCAAGCACTGAATACTTTAGTAGTGAATAATGCATTGGCAATGCAAGCTCTCTCCAGGATTATGTGGTCTTCTCTGATGGGCCAAACCTTTTTGTTGGGTTTGGAGGAAAGATGCAGGCTTATCAGATAATATTTTTAAACAGGGGTTGGAAAAGTTAACTTTTTTGGACTCTATCTCCCAGAATTCTGGAACATTCTGAGAGTTGTAGTTTCAAATTGGTTTATTTTTCCAAGATCTGTTTTGAAATTAACTGAATGGAATGATGATCTGTGTGGCTAAAAGTGAAGGATTTGCCAGTTGGACTGTATGGATCCTACAGTTCTGTATGGCACAACCAGTCCTACTATTGGGCAAAATGAGCCGACTGCCACAGGCAGCATTGCATAATGTAGGCATGCACTTTGGTAAGGGCTGCTTTATGCTATAGGTGCTGGATGGTTCCAGTCCATAATCCCTTGTTCAAATTCTATTGTTTCCCATGGGATGGTAAATGTTACATTGAAATTAGCTTAAGTGTAGATGTGTCCACCAGCAACACCCTATAAACACCAACTAGGGCCCACAGGTGTAGCATGCAGAAATGATTGTGGATAGGGCCCACATTGTGCATGTAGTACTCTGGGTAGTGGGTGATGCAGTCATATGGCTACCTGGTTTATCAACTAACTTGGCAGGTGGACAGTCAATGATCTGCAAAAGCATTTGCTAAACTAGTCAACCATCCTACGTTGGCACTATGCAGGTATTACCATAGGGCAAGACTAATCATGAGGATATGATAGGTGCAAGGGGGCAGCTGCAGAGGATTGGTGGAAAGGTGATGGAACAAAATTAGACCCTCTGATGTTGTTGTTCATTAGTTTCTTGCTCATAGCTGGTCTGGATTAGAAGTTCTCTCAAGACAGGAGTCAGAGGTGTAGCTGGTTTTGGCGGAGAGGTAAAATGAAAGCATTGCCCCCCCCCCATAAGAATTCATTCAGTCTTCAAATTTCTAACATTGCAGTGAATGGGAGACTGAAAATAATTCACATCTTGTATCTGTTGTATCTCTTGTATCTGCTGTGCTTGTATTTCCTTGGTAACATTGCCTATCCCTTTTCTCTGGATGCCCAAATTGTATTTCTAAATGCTCAACTGAAATTTTAAGTTATTACAATGCTAGAAATTTGGGGGCTGAAGGAAAGTGTCATTTAGTCTAAGTAGAATTCTTATCTGAGGAGGTAATGCTTCCATTTCGCCGCCCACTTCAATAGCTGTGCTCCTGGGCAGGAGGATTAAGTATGAAGGCTGTCTTGGGCCTGAAAGAACTTCTAATCTAGCCAGGATAAAAATGGAGAAATCAATGTTTAACAACATCATGGGGCCTGATTTTGTTCCATCATCTAATCAAAGGCTTCTGCTTTCCCCAAAAAGATTATGTAGCCCAAGATTTCCCTTCAACATTATTCCTTGCCCCCCAAAAATTCTTTCCTTGTCTATTGCCAGGATTCATTTATTTCTCTAATTGTTTGCCAGTAATTTTTCCACTGTTCAATGCCTGCCAAAACAATTAAAAAAAAATCTTAAGCAATCCTAAGCATATCCGCTTAGGTTTAATCTGTACTCCAGAAATAATGCAATTTGACACTGCTTTAACTGCCTTGGCTCAATGCTATGGAATTCTGGGATCTGTAATCTTGTGTGAAATTTAACAATCGCTGTCAAAGAGCTCTGGTGCCACAACAAACTACAAATCCCATAATTCCATAGCATTGAGCCATAACAACGAAAACAGTGTCAAACGGCATTATTTTTGTAGTGCAGACTTAGAAGTAAGCCCCATTAAACTTATTGGTACTGAGTCCCTGGAAAGTCAGACAATGATAATTTTTTTATTTTATTTTTTTAATATGATTTCTGTATCCTCTATCATTCTGTAGCTGCTCTGGAGTTCTCACCAGGCAGAACACTGTTGCATTGGGGCTACTCTGATATAGTGAATATAATATATAGCCAGGCTTTTGGTGTTATGCATGGCAACCTCCTGTGTAAAGAAGGTGGCTTCCCTTTTTGCCACTCTCTCTTGAATACCAGAGCAAGCTTGCAGAGAACCAGGAATGGTGTTTAGAAGACTGACACTCTTCTAAATGTCTAAGGCTACAACCCCAGGATATTTTTCCACATGAACTTCCCTTGAGAGTAGTAAAAGCTGTGCAAGTGGCCTCCCTAACCTTTTAGGAAAATCTCAAAAATGAAAGACGAATGGAAGCAGAGACTTATCTGCATTACTCTTGTGTAGTGCAATTCCATGCATGCTTATTCAGAGGTCCAACCTAGAAGAGCTTGGGAAGGTTGTTTTCTTCTGCTAGAACTAACATTACTTTCCAGAGGCCTACTGTCTAAATTAGTGGATTGAGGATTGGATTCTTTCCTTTTAAACACCTTTACACACTGACATATAGTCTGTCACCTGGAATAAGAACTATTCCCAGGCTACCCAGCAGGGAAGCTTTGAAGGTGAGGTGGGATGGAGTGGAGGTTAGCTCTATTAGTTTGTTGCTGCAAAAACAACAATAAAAGAGTTTTATTACACTTTAAGACTAGAGTATTTAAGATGGCATAAACTTTGGGGTATTAAAGAAAAGAAGGCCACATGCTAGATGGATTAAGGAGGTCACAGGTATTAAGGGGTTGCAGGAATTAAGCAGAGCAGTGGAGGACAGAGGGTCTTGGAGATGTCTTATCCATAGGATTGCCATGGATTGAGATCAACTCGAGGGCAGTTAACAATAAACAATTAATTATAGCCAAAGTGTGATTTAAGTGCTGGGCAGGAGTTGGTGTAAGAAATAATCATTTGACTATGAATCTGGTTTAAGTTTTTAGTTTTGGTACCACCACCCACACACAACTTCTGCCCCATTTCAGACTAAAGATAACTGGTACTGTCAGTGTTCTTGGTCAGTTCTCATTAATTTAAATTCGTTATGTATCTAAAGCCTTTCTTCTGGATTATGCCTAAGGCTTGTAACACATTTGAACTGAAGCCTGATGTTACTTTTAAGGAAACAACTGATTTACTGGAGGAGTAGCTATGAAGAGTAATGTGTTTTCACTGCAAGGGGAAGAAAAAAAATCTGATTTGCCAGTGATCAAAATAATTACATTTTTCACTTTTGGAAAGAGTTTTTTCATTCTTATCTTGACTTTCATCAGTAGAGTCTGGCCAAGTATACACAAGTCCCAAGCCTTTATTCTGATAACAAATCTGTGAGGTAGGTTTGGCTGAGAGTTGAAAAGTGATGCAAAGTAGGATAGCAACCTAGAGAGTAGAGTATGGATTTATGTATAGTCTAGTTTCCTGTCCGCTATACCAAGGGTGGGGAATAGTTAGTCCTCTGAATGTGGTGCAACTTCAGTTCCCATTGACTTTTGCCACTGACAGCACTATCTAGGAATAATAATACATAGCAATCTGAGCAATGATGGAAGCAAGGATGGGAGTAGGCACCTAACAACATCCTGAGGGTCACACATAACCAATTGTTACTGTATTCCCTTGCATAATCTCTTTCAATTTTTTTCCCTATGGATTTTGTGCAGGAGAACATCCTCATAGAAGGGTCATTTGGTAGAAAGCCCATAACAGCAATGAAACACGTAAGCAAAAAAATCACACTCCTCCTTGACCTCATCTTGAAATGCAGTTCTTAAGATCCATGCTGGCATAATACTACAGCCCCAAAAAATAAATAAATGTGGGACCAGTTATTTCTATCCTGTTGGAATATTTTTGTTTTTGTGTTGTGCTGTTTCTTTTGCCATTCATTCATTTGATTTTAATGGGGAGCAGGTATGATG
The DNA here is from genome assembly GCA_020142125.1 of Phrynosoma platyrhinos. Lineage (NCBI taxonomy): Eukaryota > Metazoa > Chordata > Lepidosauria > Squamata > Phrynosomatidae > Phrynosoma > Phrynosoma platyrhinos. The sequence continues at coordinate 141,361,140 of CM034706.1, forward strand.
GTGGGTCCATCTTTCTGAAAGCAGAAGAGAAGGAGAGAAGGAGGGAGAGGTGCCCTGTCAGATGGTGAATTGAAACGGAGGCAATGGTTGTCATGGTGATGCCAAGTTGCATCCAATTGCTAAGGCAACCAAAGTTTAAAAAAAAATCCTGATAAGGCAAGAAGAAGGAAAAAAAATCACATGGTGTGACTTTTATTTTAATAAGAGTTAGAAAGCACAACATATTTTAAAGAAAAGAATGGGTAAAAAGGTGTTTCTGTGTTGCTATATTTTCCATGTCAACTTGTTGTTTTTTTAAAAAAAAACAAAAAACAAACAACCACTGCACAGTCAAAATTCCAGTATTATTCATTGTATATGTGAAAGCAGGTGAGTGAATAAGGTCAAAATAAACATCATAATTTGTGTTGGAATTTGTTTAGATATTTTTTGTCCCACCATCAGAGCAGTTTACAACTGTTTACAACTATTTGCATGGACTAACACTAAGAAAATATCACGATGGATTTTTAAAAAGCATGCAACAGTCCTAGGAGCTTAAACTAGCTTTAAAAACCCCATCTAATTAAGCCTGTCTTTTTTTTTTTTTAATCTCATTCAAAGAGTAGGTCTGCAAAGGTGATTCTCTATGGACGTTATCACACGAGGGAAATCTGCTGGTTAATCCACACAAATCCCAAACAGAAACTGGATTTGTGCTTCACGATTTCACACAACATCGCACAGAAACTGGATAGAAACTGGACAGAAACTGGTGTTATCCGAGATCTTTTAAAATTCGGTAGTTTTGAGGAAATGCATTTGCGAAATTACAGTAATTTCGCATTTACCGTAATGTGAAAAGCAAATGCGCATTTGGGAGCATTTCCCTGCTTTTTCCCATGGTTCCACGGTGAGCATTCCTCTATCTGTGCATGTGCAAGAAGATCATTTCTAGTACATTTATGGGCGTTTCTCACTTGTGTGTGAACGTTAAATGCGCTTACTGTAATTTCGCAATTAAGGTAATTACGTGTGAAAGCCATTTACAGAATCAATGTTTATTTTCCGTTTATTTTTGGAATGCCTCATTTCCACTTTATTATCACTTTCTGGCCTACGTGTGATAACATCCTAAGACAAGGCTGGGGAATGTGTGGGCCTCCAGGCATTGCTAGACTAAAAATCCTATCAACCTTAGTCAACATCGTCAATGGTGAGGGCTAATGGGCATTACAGTCCAACAACCTCTGGAGGGCCTTACATGCCCCTCTCTCTGCCCTTATTGCTAAGACTACAAAAGTGCAGAGTGTCATGTGCTTGGTTTGATTTATTTATTTCTAACAAATGTAATCCACTTCATGTGAAAACAGCAGCATTAGAAGATAGTCCCAGTGTTAAACACATTGCACGCAAGAAGACAATATTTATATTGTTTTAATTCTGCCTTTGCCTCCAAAAATGGGACTCAAGGCTGTTTACACAATTAAAACAAATACACTATGGATAAAAAAAAAACATTCAGAGGTTTGCTGTTAAAATGTAATTTAACTATCTGTAGTATTAAAAAGCAGTTGAAGCATCCATTACAAAACTAAAAAAGATGAAAAGCAGCACTCTGCACCATTAAAAGCCCTTTCTTGAGAATAGTCAGTTCTCTAAAGCCTCTCAAAATAATGATAATGATAATCATCATCATCATCATCATCATCATCATCATCATCATCATCATCTTTGTCTGTCAGTGGAAGGAAGGGAGATCCAGAGCTCCAGAGCTTAGGGGCAGCCACCCAGAAGGCCCTCTCAGGAAATCTAGTTAGGCTCTGACAATTCCAGCTTGCTTGCTAAGTACTTCCATGTACAAATAAGTTATGCATCACTCCTGCTAAATAGCAATGTTCTGGTGTTCTGCACTGATAGAACTGTATCCAAAACAGGGCCATTGAGAAACAGGAAAGAGGGAGGTATTAGCATTTTGGAGGAACTCCATAGTTTGCAGGGCTGTATACATTAAACAGTAACATCTCCGCTATAACAGCAACACACATACCCTTTGCAAATAGCCTAATTAGAATGTTGAGTAGTAGGGTTGCCAGATTAAAAACTGGAGATGTTTGAGTATTGGATTATGACTCTGGAGACCAGGATTCAATTCCCAACTCAGCCATGAAACCCACTGGGTGACCTTGGGAAAATCACATGCTCTCAGCCTCTGGGGAAGGCAATGGCAAACTTCCTCTGAACAACCTTGCCAAGAAAACCCCATGATAGGGTTGCCATAAGTCAGAAATGACTTGAAGGCACATAACAACAAAGAAAGAAGGAATTTTAGCAGGTGTCACCTGATATGTAGCCAAGTAGCAATCAACTTGTGCTGAAATTCCTTCTACGCAACCATTAAAAAGTACAAGAGGTACCTCCATTTTTCATTCTGGCAACCCTATCCAAAGCATGTAAATTGACAGCTGAAGAGTAAAATGGGTTCAGACAGGAGACTGGAATGCTGTACTTGAAGCAAATGGCTGTCTGAAACTCTGAGCATTCCTTTAGCAGGAATGAGCTGGTGTTACATCTTTTTGAAAGTCCCACTTGCCAGCTTCTACTAGTCAAGAAGATGTACTCAACTAAGCATCTTCCTGAAAACCATTCTGTAATGAGATGTGGTGGTGGTGGTGATAACTAAGCATCTATACAGTGCTGTAGTGGAGCCAGGACTCACAGGGTCAACACTGTGTGGTGGGATTTTTCATGGACAGGTCCTGTGTGGTATTAGATCTCCACCCACAGCCACTTGCGATTTTGGAGTCTCTGTGGGGATATTGTTCTACAAACTTGTCTAGGATGAGGTGGGGTTGTTGCATTTCAAAAATTACCACTACATCCCTGCATTTGCAGTAGTGATCAGTGGAAGCCATAAAGATGGGCCTGGCTGGATATGCATAGCCATACAAGGCTGGTGTGCTGTGCCAGAGCTTGGAAGTAACATGTTACAAATAAAGATATTATCTTAACAGTTTACTTTTGAAAAATAATGAGAATATACAGTCGTCCCTCCATTTTTGCAGGGGATCCATTCTGGAAAAAAAGAAGAAGCAGATATTCAAGCCCCATTGGCTTGAATGAGTGCGCACACACCATTATTTCCCTCCTGGCTTCCCGTCTGTGGAAAGTCAAGACTGTGGATGGGAAGTCCGCGAAATAGGACAGACGACTGCAATGTCAGATAACGTAATATGGTAATATCAGTACTGTCTCCACATAAAGAGTAACAGTTGTTAATGTTCAAGGGTTACATTTTCTGTGTATTTCCTCCCAGTTTTTCTTCTCTTCTTTTGTAATGAAACTTTAACTTTCAGAAGACTTTAAAAAAATGGAATTAAAAGGCAATTGAAAAAAAAATTATGCTCCCTATAACAAGTAAACAGGGGAGTAAGCAACAGATAATGACAGCAAGTTCTTACAGTTGATTTGGGATGTGAGTTTCGTTATAAGTTATAAAATTACAATAAATTGTAAACAAATTACTTAAAGAAACACACACCTTCCCAAGTTCTGGACTTTATTTGGCTTGATGGGTTAGATGTTGTACAGCATCAAGACTTAAAGCATTTGCAGTTTAGTGACACTTTTTTGGGGGGGGGGGAGAGGCAATTTTCAGCTTGTTCTGTCTACCAATTTTCAGCTTGTTTTGTCCTTAATGGTCCAAACATGGGCTTCCATGACAAAAGAACCACAGCTGAGGTAGTTTTTGGCTATTTGGACATCATGTATTCATAGATCAATCCAATATATATGTATAAGCATTAGATCAAGGTCTATGTAATGTATGCATATAGGAGGGCCTTTGATGATATATTACTTGCAAGTTGCATTTCCCATTACCCAGTGAGAATGCAAGTGTGTAGGATGATCATCTGTGGAGAGAAAAAATTCCAGAAGGAACTAAATTTTTCAAGTGTCGACAGACTGCGGCATGATTATGTACATGATTACTCAAAGCCTCAAAAGTGTTAGATCATTATTTAATGTCTTGATCTGAGAAAGAGTAAGTAAAATGCATTTCCCTGTCAAGTGGGAAAAGAGTATTCTTTTGGTCCAGAAGAAGAAATAGCAACCAGTTAGAACTAAATGTATCCTATATTCTCCCTTCTTGTAGGAATAGGCAAAAAAGTTTTACTGCCTAAAGCAAAGCAGCATAGTTTCTCCACATCCATTTGTCAGTGTGTGGATGATGGGTATTGCAGTGATGCTCTTTGACACCCAGCAGAATCTCCCGGACAAGCTGGCTGCTGTGATCCACAGCCACTTTGTATAAAATAATTAAGTTTTGGAACATGATGAGCTAATCCAGTTCAGCCATGAAAGATTACACCATGTCCACCCCCAAAAAAACCCCAAGGGGATAATGCCACCTGAGTTATTTTGCTTTGTGAGGCAGAAAATCCCAACGCACTGCTTCCCATTGTTTGTAATATCATCATCATCATCATCATCATCATCATCATCATCATCCATCTCCATTTCACAGTCTATCAGGTGTTAGTCAGTGAAGTTTTGGACATGAGTGATTTGAAATCTGTCCAGAAATCTAGCATCAGTGAGGTATCGCCAGATAATGTGGCATGTTTCAAGTAGCATCTTTTTAGGTTATTGTGCTATTGGGATCCTACCTGTGGCAATTTTGTTCAAATGTTTTGCATAATGACAATAACTATAACTACCACCATTATTATACATGATCACACATATTGCTACTATTAATATTACACACCTGCTGCCTGGTGGCTGCTTCCCCCATCTGATGGTAAGTCTGGCTCTGCTTTCTTTTCTGACAATAAGAGTTTGAGGTCA
>CM034706.1:141371464-141433959 GCA_020142125.1 Phrynosoma platyrhinos
GCCTTTAGTGGACCATAGCTGAAAATTGAGTCAAGCAATGTGATGCAGCAGCTAAGAAAGCCAAGTCAATTCTAGGCATCTATAGGAATACAGTTTCTAGATTGAGGAAAGTTATAATATCACTCTATTCTGCTTCAGTCAGGCCTCACCTGGAATATTGTGTCCAGTTCTGGGCACCACAATTCCGGAAGGATATTGACAAGCTGGAGCTTGCCCAGAAGAGGGCAATCACAATGGTAAAAGGTCTGGAAACCATGCTCTATGAGGAACCACCTAGGGAACTGGCTTTGTTTAGCCTGTAGAAAAGACAGTTAAGAGATGATGTAATAGCCATGTTTAAATATTTGAAGGGATGTCATTTTAAGGATAGAGAGAGCTTGTTTGTTACTGCTCCAGAGACTAAAGCATGGAGCAGTGGATTCAAACTACAGGAAAAGAGATTCCACCTAAACATTAGAAAGAACTTCTGATTGCAAGACTTGTTTGATAGTGGAATACACTATCTCAGAGTGTGGTGGAGTCTTCATTTCTGGCGATTTTTAAACAGAGACTGGATAGCCACCTGTTGGGAGTGCTTTGATTGTGTATTGCTGTATGGCAAGGGGTTGGACTGGATGGCTATTGTGGTTTCTTCCAACTCTAGGATTCAAGTCAGCTACATGAGTCAGTAGGAATGTTGTATCAAAAGTAAGGGAGAAGATAACCAGCAGGACTACATGGATGAGAAGCCACAGTTGCTTTGCTTGCTGTATCAGGAGATAATATGCCTAGTCATGACTGTGGTACAAAATCTGGCCCTAAAGCAGACTTACACAACTTGGCAGTAAGTAGGGCCCAAAATTAAAATAGGCTAAACTACTTCAGGCCACAGATAAGTTTTAATTAAATATTAATCAATTAATATTAATTCCATTCTCCTCCTCCTCTGTCCAGTCCTCTCTTCAGGAGAAAGCTAGGCAAAGGAGGAACCTTGCAGGGTGAGTATTTGCCCATCCTCTTCCTTCTCCACCACCCATCCTTCTCCTTGGGAGAAAACTAAGTAATAGGGGAACTTCGCAGGTGAGTGTTCACCTGTCCTCCTTCTCCACCACCTGGACGTCTCCTCAGGAGAAAGCCAGGCAGCAAAGCAGCCTTGAGGGGCAAGCATTTGCCCCTACTCCTGACCTTCTCCTTGGGAGAAAGTCAAGCAGTGGAGGTGCCTTGCAGGTTCAGCGTTTGCCTGCCCTTCTCCTTAGGAGAAAGCCAGGTGGTACAGGAACCTTGCAGAGTGAGCATTCACCCTTCCTCCTCCTCTTCCATGTGGCACTTGTCTCAGGAGGAGGCCGAGTGGTAGAACAGCCTTGAAGGTGTTCTGCATCTTCATGGGCCACCCAAAATCCTTTGGTGGGTTGCACACGGCCCCTGGGCCATATGTTGTGCAGGCCTGCCCTAGAGTGTAACTTTTAAAATTGCAGGGGTGGGTTTACATTATCAAATGCTTCTGCCATTAAAAAAAAAACCCACTTGATAGAATAATATGTTGGGGATCAGGGCAAACTGGAATGGTTTATCTCGTGATGTGCACAAAGATCCATCTGTTGTAAAAAAAAAAAAAAAGAGCTATCATGTGAATTCCCATTGTGGTCTCAATTGTTGTTGTGTGCCTTCAAGCCATTTTTGATTTATGGTAATCCTGAGGTGAACCTATCAAGGAGCTAGGGGTTAGCCCAGGGGTAGGCAACCTTTCCCCTTTAAGGGCCAAGGGACTTCAGCTCCCAGAAGCCTCAGCCATGTTGGCCAATAGTCCCATGTTGGCCAATAGCGCCTGGGATTCTGGGAACTGAAGTCCCTCGGCCCTTAAAGGGGAAAGGTTGCCTACCCCTGTCTAAGACTTAGGGGGGTTGCAGACTGTCAGAAATAGTGTGAATTCAGTCCACTTTTAGGGTTAGGGTTAAGGTTAGGGAATCATGGGGACTGTATTTTATTGTGGCACTAGAGTTCTCTGACAAAGAAGGTTCAATGTCTCAGAAAAATAACAATTCCCATGATTCCCTAGCACTAACCCTAACCCTAAAAGTGGACTGAATTCACACTATTTTTGACAGTCTGCAACCCCCATTAGAAAGTGTAACTTGCTCAAAGTCACCAGTAGGCATACATGGCTGGTTGGGAATTTGAACTCTGGTCTCCAGAGTTCTAATCCAACGTTCAAACTATAACTCCACGTCGGCTGTCTGTGGTCTGAATTGGTATATTCCAAAGACAGGTTTACCTCCTTGATGTAAATCAGTGCTTCTCAATTATTTTCTGTCATGGCCCCCCCTAGGAAGAAGAAAACACGACTGTAAATAGTATCATTTGTCTATAAGATTGTTATAAGTACACCTCTGCATAACACTGTATCCTTATTAACGTATATGAGAATAAAAAAAGAAAGAAATGTGGATCAATTTACAACAAAGAATAGCTTTATTAACTGTGGCTGAAAAGATTTAAAGGAGCACAGGATTTAAAGGAGCACAATATTAAAAAAAAACTTTACGGAGCCTCGTGCCCCCCCTTGGGGGCGCGCCCCACTATTTGACAAGTACTGATGTAAATTAAGCCTCAAAAATATATCTTTAGTTCCTGATTACAAAGTAACCTCTCCCCCATGGATTAAGGGCATCAAACTGCTCATCCAACCCTCTGTTTTGGTGTTCCCAAACTGCCAGCGAAAAGAGGGCTCACCAACATCAATTCTCCTCCCTCCAGCTGCTGTCTCTCCTGCTCTTAATTGTTGGGAAGGAAATGAACAAATGACAGGTGTAATGCAGAGCTGGCTGAAATGAGTGGTGTTGCTAAGGAAACAAGTCAACTATCCCATGGAGGGAGACATATTAGGAAAATGGAGATAAAACAATAACAGAAGAAGAGCCCTCTTGTTTCCCTGAGGGTCCTGCATGAATGCCTAGGCTGGGGAGCAGCCTTCATTAGAAGGTCCAGGGGGAGGTTTTTGTGTTAATGGGCCTTGAGGGGGCCAAACATTTTGTCTAATTGGAAAGCCTAGGAAAGAATGCAGAGGTGGGAAGGCAGAGAGAAGGAGAGGGAGAGGGAGGCCTGAGTCACTATGTATTCTTTGGCGGCACACACCAGCACACACCGTTGCAAACTTTCTTAATGGCCCTACACATTAGGGTGGCAGCTTGCAACCTGGATATGGGCCATATACTTAAGGGGTGTCTTGACATTCCCTTCCCTAAAGCAAAGGTGTCCTTTCCATCACTTCCATAGACTGAAGCTGGCCAGACTAGTTACAGAGTTGTACATCTGCACACGCATTGGGACAGGATCCTCCCCTGCACTTGAGGGCAGGACAGCTCTTTTGTCTAAAAGAAGGTACCTGTGGGAGAGGGTGCTCTGGAGAAATGGCCATAAGGACTACCCCTGCTGCCTTCTCTGCATCCTTTAGTACCTACCATTTGTGGCAGTTGCCTCATTCTGCCGCATGTTAGAGCCACCCCTGTGTGATGTGTTTTAAATATTCCAATACCTCAGGAATGAAGGCAGCTACTCTTTATGCTCATTTGCTCCTCAGTCCAGTAATCATATATCTTCCTGTGGAATATATATACCTATCCTTGTTACAACAGGTAAAGATTGGGACTGATGAATGAGAGGGATCAGGGAGTGAATGGGGTGGAAAGAATGCTGGGAGTTGTAGTGATACATCTCCAATGTCTGGGATGGTCTTACTGGCCAATGGGAAGATCACCTGGACATCTACTACAGATGCATCTGAGAAAGTAGGCTCAAGGCTATGAAAGCTCATGCTACCAACTTCTATCTTTCAGTTAGTCTCAAAGGTGCTATAAGATCCCTTTGCATACTGAGCATCTACCTCTTATTGTTTAAAGTGTCAGTGAAATGTGGGATGCACTTGCTAAGTTCAGCCATTTCCTGACTAGGGTTCTTGCTTACCTTTTTTGTCACTATGTGGCCCATCTGGAGTGTACTGTTCACTATAAAGATGGGAGTGGATGGGCAGAGGAGGATGGTGACAGGTGAAAAAAACAGGGCAAAGATGGCAATAGAAGAAGCTCCTTTATGATTAATGGTGATTTTAACGAGCTAATTTTCATCTTGTACTCTAGCAACCATAATTCCCATAGATAACTTTTTGGCATGGGCAAAGAAAGCATCATCTGTGTAATTTCTTCCTGTCAGCTCTTATTAAAGGACAGGATCAGGGCCAGCAGAAAAATGTCCGACTCAAGTTGGGCATTAAGGAAACCTCAGGTCTCCATCTAAATTCCTTTTCCTTTATTTTTATGTTAACTTACTTGTTTTGAAGACTATTAGCATATTTATCCATTATATCAAATGCTGGAATGTTACTTGATACCTAAATTGCACAATGTGGAAAGCAAGGGGGAAAGATAGGTAGCCATGTAATGTGAAGTGGACTCATTTTTGTCAACACTGTCCCTGTTCAAATTCCTCTTCCTGCCTCAGTATTAAAAAATCTCTCAACTCTGTGGAGGTAGGAGTGCTTACAATGGAGAAAAAATAATGGGAAGAAAGGGTGTTTTGTTTATCAGCAGTTTTGTTTTAAAACTCCTCTGAATGCCACCTGTCCTCATTCTCACATGAGGTTCTCTGAAGCCTTTTCTTTCAAAAGGAAGTGTCAAGGAGATCTGATCACAGATCACACACCTCTTGTTTAGCTTGGTTCTTAAGATGTCATTTTACTTTAAATTGCAAATCATCTTCCTGCAGTAATCATAAAAAGCACCTGTATTGATATTGCAGATGAATAGATTCACTACTTAATTGGTTTGAAAGCAGATGGGTTCAAAAGCAGATGTTGCACAAAAATAAAATGTTTTTAAAAATCTGTAAATGATGGCCAGCCCTAACTGTAGCCTGCATAACCTGAGATTGCAAGGTTTTCAGAGAACAGTTTCAAGTAGCTTCTTTAGAAAACAAAATCATGCCATTCCCCTGCCTCATTCACTAAATGCCATCAGGAGCAGGTCAGGAAATCTCATCATATATGCATAATCATCCTTGGTTTTCCAGCCCCTTTTTTCTCTTACCATAGAAAATCCATTTAGGACAAGAGATAGAACAGCTCTATGGTGCATTTTGATGGCTAGTGTGAGAAACCATTTCTCTGCAAATGCCTTATGTAGAGCCTAAGAACTAAGATGTTGCCTGCAGATTAGGGTGTGTGTATGTAAAAATGTGTATAGTGTGATGAAGCTTGGTGGGTTCAGTGGATTGTAGTTGGTAGCCTTGGAGAACAGGCAAGCTATTTGTGGTTCTTGTGGGGTGAATCTGAATGAATGTAGGGGAAGTGGGAAACAGATAGTAGAAGCCTGCAAGACAGTTTGAGAAATAATCCCCTTAATTCTGATCTGTTACTTTCAGAATTCACTCTTTCTCTGTGAACCTGAGAAAGAGCCTAAAGGCCTGAATTTCGAATAACACTTAGAGACCTGGCAACCCTAGTTTTTGCAGTTTAGTAATTGGCACATGTAAATTTAGAAGCAGAAATGAGACTAGCAACAAAATGTTGAAGTGTGGAGTACTGCTGTGCAGGAGTTCAGCCAGCCATGCATTTTTCCAAGAGCCTCATGGCATGTGCAAGTAAAGCAGAATTACAGTAGGATAATAGTGCCCCAAAAGGGGGTCACCACATGATGTTATTGCTGCTCTGTTCTCCTGTTTTGTTTCATTTAAAATGTGCTCTTTTTCAATATCACAAAAAAAACCCAAAAAAAACCCCTTCCTATTTCTTAACTCTGTTGTGCTATGATTTCCTATGCAAAAGTTTAGTAGTGCTTGTATGGGAAATGGGGAGGTCAGGGATGGTCAGTGAGCATGTTGTGGGTGGGAAAATACTTCCAATGTTTAGAGGAGAAAGAGAAAGGGAGAGAATTTCAGTTGGGTCTGCCAATGAAGTGCTCTCCTCCAATCCTGCTTCAACCACATATTGTCCAAATTGTAGGGATCCTCAAGAGGGCACCCACTTACTGACTTCAGTGAGGGAGTTAATAGAGCTCAATAGGAAGCAATAAGAGGGCTTGGGCAACTCTAAGCTGGGACACAAGCCTATGTTTAATGGTTCTGAACTCAAAGTGTCCTGGTGGTGCAGCGGTTAAATGTCTGTACTGCAGCCACTCACTCACAAAGGTTGCAAGTTCAATCCCAGCCAAGAGGCTCAGGCTTGACTCAGGCTTGCATCCTTTGGAGGTCACTAAAATGAGTATCCAGCTTGTTGGGGTAGTTAGAACTGTACTTGCTATTGCTATTGCTAAAGAACTCCAGAGGTAGGTCCAAATTAGTTTATTTATAAAAAGGGGAATCAACATGTGATCAAAGCTCTCTCTCTCTCTCATACACACACACACACACACACACACACACACACACACAAACTAAGATGTAAAAGGTGGTCATGGGTAACAATTTTTAGGATTTCAATGTGCAATATGTTATCAGTTCCAGAAGCCAGGCTCCAGTCCTGGGGAAAGCTGGGAGTTGAATGGGGTTCATTCTGTTGCTTTGTGTCACAGACAGCAGTACTGAAGGGGGGAGGGGGTCAAGCTTTAATCCAACAAAGTTTCTGCCTGATTCCAACTGGACCAAACTGGAGGTGACCCAAGTGAGCATATTTATGGGGTGAACTGTGTCTTGAGGCAGTTCTCAGGCATTTGAGTGGATTTTGCAGGAATCTCAGGGGGAAAAAAACAGATTCCTGCCTAGATGATTTTAACTTCAAAGCTACAAAAGGAGTACTTTTGGTACTTTTTGATGGTAGTGACATTGATTTAATCAAGCAGTGATAAAATCAGGACAACCCCAGGGAGTTTGGGACAGGATGAGATGTTAGGAAATACAGTGGAGGCTAGCAGGGATATTGGCTTAATATTTTAGGTTGACATACCTATTTTGTGTTTGACCTTCAAGAGGAAATGCACATGGCAGAGGACTGGGAAGAAGCAATACTTACACCCAATAAGTTACATGGGTCCTTTCCACATGCGCTCATGTCTTATGTGACCACTCTTGAGATGTTCACTTGGCTTTGCAAATGTCATCATGACCTTTCCAGGATCATGCTGTTGGTCTCTGTTTAACTGCTATTATAACAAAATATAACATATTTGTTCCCCAAAGTAACACAGGGTTTGCTAACACATAGAAGGACTGCAATGCAAAGTTCAGGTATCTTGTTTTCCAATCCCATGCCCTCCAATATCTCACAGTCAAGCAACATCAGACTGTGGTCAAGATGGCAAAAAGTTAAGAATGTAGAAGAACAGACAAGCAGGAGAGTAGTTTCCTAAACATTGAAATCTTTTTTTCCTTCATAGAATACTGATCGCTCCCCCCCACCTCCAGCTGGGGCTTTTCAGAGAAGCCAAAACCTTGCTTACTGCCCCCCTTCTTTCCAGCTCTTTTCATTATAGTGCTGTATAGCTTTATACAGCACCCTTAGGTGCAAAAGTGAGAAGAGCAGTCCTGATTGCATAGCACTTAAAAAAACCAACCACACCATTATTTTAATGCTAGAAAGAATTTTCCAAAGAGATATGAGTATGGATAACCCTCGCTGGATTGTTTGTGGATTTCCCCTTTTTGCTTTTTAAAAAAGTTCTGCAAAGTCTGAGAGTCCCCAAACCTGCTGATAGCCCCCCTCTTCTGTAGCAGTAGCATTGTTTTGGCTGTGTAAAAACTGGCACCCAGAGAATGAGTTCACTGTTAGTATATAATGACATGTATGCATTTGTGTTTGTTTTGCACTTTTCCTAACAAAAATGCCGTAAGGTGGTATAATCTACATGTTTTGAAAGAGAAAATAGACCATTTAAAGAATTCAACTGTGAGGAGAAGTAGACTCATATTGTGTGTCGTTCTGCTGGCAATGCCTTCATTTTGAGCTAGGCAGATGAATCTTACCCAAGGGCCCTATGTTATCGTGGCAGCACCAGCAAAAAAGTGTTTTTCCCTGTGAGCCAGTCTTAATTGCTTGTGGGTTTTTAGGAAATGAACAAGGGTGAAAGAAATAAACAAAAAACTAAAAAATAGACATATGTATCTAGTTCAAATATTTTATCTCCCATGGCTTTGCTGGATTTTTTTGCTGGTTAAGTGTGGATACAGGAAAAAGCGAGTATGCAGTGAGGAGGATGGAATAACATTTGCTTTGGATGAAATCACATGGGAGCCAACAGCATAGAAGACTATCTGGAGTTCTGACTTGCTGTTCAGTAACATTCCTTCAGTTTACTTTAACTAATCACCTTGTTCTTTTAGCTATAGCACATTTAGGGCTGGCTGTAAGGGCATAGTTACTGTAGGCTTGCTTTTTCAAATGTTAATCATGCAGGTAGTCCCTCTTTGGTGAATGGAAAAACTGAAATGTGTGATTTCTCTGTTTAAGAAGAGGAACAGATATCTCATCTGAGTTCACTTATCCAGCATTATGCTACTCACATTAATAGATTATTATTATTATTAAAAACCTGTTACATGTAGAGTTTATTCAACTTTATATACTATGTTTATCACTTTAGAAAATGATGGATTTTTTTTATTAGAGGTTTTTAGATGGCCACTTCTCAAAGTGCTTTAATGGTGGATCTCTGCATAAGCAGGGGATTAGAGTAGATGGCCCTTCTAAAAGATTTATGGATCCATCTTGATGGAAACGTTCTGAACTTTATGTCCTGTTGAACCCCATTGACAAGGAGAGGTCCCAGTAACATTGTACGCTACTCAGCACAGACACCTTTGACACTTTGTTAGAGGTAGCAATCATAAGGCCAGTCTTGACTGTGCCATTATAGATTATTGCCTTTCTGTATGGATGTAGTTGCTGTGTCATGAGAGTCTAAGTGGCCATCTCATGCCACTGGCTATTAGAAAGCCCCTTTATTTACCAGGGCCACGATCTGGGAGAGGGGATGAACTATTATTCAAATAACCCACCTGATAATCAGATAATACAGTCAGCCTTCTATATCCACAGATTCTTTATCCATGGATTCAATTATCCACATCTTGAAAATAATTTAAAATAAACAAATTCCAAAAATCAAACCTTTATTTTGCTATTTTATATAAGGCATACTATTTTATTATGCCATTTTGTATAATGGGACTTGAGCATAAGGGTCCTGGAACCAAACCCCAGTGGACACCAAGGGCCCACTGTACAAAGCAGCAAGGAACTCAACTCTCAAAAGACTAACATCTTCTGTGATGCAGAAACCCTGGCTATTCTTTGTTTCAGAATGATTGCTTCCCTAGGCAAAAGCCTTTTAAATAATAACTTGGCATTGCTTCAGTGAATGTCATGAAAAGAAAACATGTTGTACTGGTATAATTTATTTGTTATTAACTTTGCTCTTGAATAGTTCAGCCACCTGTGGTTCTTCTTTTAAATTAAGACAAATCCTTCTCCTCTGACTTTTGCTTTAGGACATTTCCATATCACACTATGCTGTTATAGTCCTATTCATTCCACTTTAACTGCCAAGGCAACATCCTATGCTGTTGAAGGAGGGGTATTTACATTTGCAGTTGAAGGAGGGGTATTTACATTTCTCAGCCAGAGAGATCTTGGGTCTCACTAAACTACAAACCTCAAAATGTTTCCATGACAATTAAAGTGGCATACAGCAATATAGCAAAGTGTGTCAAGAACCTAAGTCTATATATATATATATTACTTCCTTTCAGACTACTGTCTTTGTCATGTCTTCCTCAAAGGAATTCTTGGAGATACAGTTTGGCGAGAGGTTTGGGATTTTGTGTCAGAGCTCTTCAAACCCATCCCCAAACTCCAATTTTCATGGTTTCTGACCAGTTTAACATATTGAATGTAGATAGGGATGCAAATATTCTATTTATAGCTAATAAAAACAACAAAAAATATTGACACATATTTTGAAACATTCATCAACCAAATGATTAAGGCAAGAATGGGCCACTTGTGGCTCTCAAAAATGTTATTAGACTGAATTTTACATAATAACACACATTGGGTATGCTGGAAAGGGTTAATGGAAGTTGAAGCCCCACAACATGTGGAAGGTGTGGACTAAGGATTGTGGTGCCGTGTCTCTCCATTTGAGCATATTATTAAAATCATCTGTGAATGGGCTTGCAGACTTTTCAGTAGAAAAATCAGTGTACATTTGGTCTTCCACGTTTGTGGCTTTGACTTTTGTGGATTTGATTATTTGCAGTTTTGATTAATACGTTCTCTCTAGGAATCTCTAAGTCAGGGGTAGGCAACCTTTCCCCTTTAAGGGCTGAGGGACTTCAACTCCCAGAAGCCTCAGCCATGTTGGCCAATAGTCCCATGTTGGCCAATAGCTCCTGGGATTCTGGGAGCTGAAGTCCCTCGGCCCTTAAAGGGGAAAGGTTGCCTACCCCTGCTCTAGGTCCTCCCACACAACTCTGCCAGAAGTTGACCATAGAGTTGTGCTGGATATCCTAGAAGTTTGTAGAGAAAACACTTCTCTAGGCATTTGTAAGTCCTCCAGCATGATTCTATGATCATCCTCTGGCAGATGTTGACCACAGAGTTGCATAGGAGGACCTGGAGATCCTAGAGAGGTGTTCTCTCGGGTAAAAAGAGTAGTATTTTTAATTTGCAGTTTTCCCACATTCATGAGGGTCCTTCACCCCTAACCTCAGTGAATGTGAAGGGACCAGTGTATAAGCTTGATAAAGTGAACTGGTCTTTTTTTTAAATATTTTTTAAAATTTCCATATAATTTATGTACATAAAAAAGCTTTAGCAATAATGTTCTCCAAAATTGGTGGTTTGACAATTAAGTAAACCCCAACATACATCTCTTTTGACCACATATGACTTCCTCTGTCCCTCCAGTGGCAGCTCCCAGGCCCAATATTCTCTTTTGGACTTTTTCCATAAACTGAACCAGTTCCACCATAGTTCCCTGAAACCATTATCCTATCAGAAAAAAAAATTGTTTACTTTAGTTATTAAAAGTTCTTATATTCTTTCACTCTATATCTACTTCCTCCTCTTATTTCCATCTTTCCTTACAATACTCTATGAATGGAGACCATTCCTTTTCAATCTGCTCTATATCTTTATTATTCAGCATACCTGTCAATTTATCCATCTGTAATTTCTGTGATTCTTGAGGTCCAGTCATCTAAAGAGGGTACTTCCTGACTTTTCCATTTTTCCACTAAAGTGAACTGGTCTTTTGAAAGTGTGTTTTAACATTGTCATGGATATGTATAGCCTTGTAGATCAACAACACAATATAAACAGGGCTTGAAAAGGTTATTTTTGGACTGCAAGTTCCAGAATCTCCCAGACACAGCATGGCCAGTGACCACTGCGATTCAGGAATTCTGGGTGTTATACTCTAAAAAAAACATACATGGTGTAGTGGTTTGAGTGTTGAACTACAACTCTGGAGATCAGGGTTCAATTTCCTGCTTAAACATAAAAACCCACTGGGTGTCCTTGGGCAAGTCACACATTTTCAGTCTCTGAAGAAATTTGCCAAGAAAACCCTATGATGGGGTCACCGTAAGTCATAAATGACTTGGAGGCACACAACAACAAGGGAGCTCTGTACATAAGAAATATGCTTGGTTTTCCTTACATATGTATGTGTCAGTAGACAAGTGCAACACCAGGACATGACGAAAAAACACAAGGCAGGATTCCCACACCATTTCCTTTTCCTCCTTCTTTTGCTTGTAGATGCATTGAGCAATATGGCAATGATCTCCAGCAGATATATACATTTATGAGAGCAGTATTTTCTTCTTCTTTTTCTTCTTCTTCTTCTTCTTCTTATTATTATTATTATTACCTAGAGTTTTAAAAACTGAATGGAGGATGAAAAAGGGTCAGTGGGGTTTCTTGTTCTTAGATTCTTGTTTACAGTGCACCCCAGAACACTTTTTAAGGTGTGGGGGAGGCTCAGCATTGGTTGACAGGTTGTTGTTATTTTTTTACCTACTTGCAGGTATTTGTGGGGAAGGGTAAATGACTTTTTTTCTGTTCATTATCATTGAAACATATTTAAATATAAAGACTTATATAAGCACAGTGTGTGCTTAGAAGTGCCCTCCGTGTACTCAGTGTAGCTTAATCTCAAGTAAGTATCCCTAGGATCGATTGCAGGCAGCATTTATTATTCCTGAGAGGCCCCCAAACAATTGCTGTTAATACATCTCAGTGCTTGATCATCTAGTACACCTTTGATTGATAATTCCTGTGGAGGCTCAGCTAGACAGGAGTCTTGGTGGTTCCATTTTGCTAGGTTATTTAGTCTGGGGGGGGAGCTCTGCTCCCCACAGCTTAGTCTTGGGGGACTCAAGCCCCCTGTCCTCTGTTCTGGGGTCCATGTCTATTTAGCTTCTTGTTGCTGTGTGATTTCAATTCATTTATGACTCATAGTGAGCCTAAGGCAAACCAATCATGAGGGGTTTTTTTGGCAAGAGTTGTTCAGAGGAGGTTTGGCATTGCCTTCCCCTGAGGCTGAGACCATGTGAATTGTCCAGGATGAACCACTGGATTTCATGGCCAAGCTGGGAATCAAATCCTGATCTTCAGAGTTGTAGACCAACACTCAAGCCACTATGCCATACTGGGTTGTGTGCTTCAAATAGTTCAATATTTATTTTACCAGGCAACCAACAGAAAAGACAAGGAAGAGAGGGCATTCTTTACACAGCTGACTTGTTAAATGTACAGCTAGGAATCAAGGGATCTGACTACAGCATTTCTAATTTTTTAAAATATGCAGAAACCTACATTTCCTTCTTACTGACACTTTACTAAAACCATTTAAATATTTAATGATTCTACAACTAGGAGTCTATAGTACATGACTGAATTTGTTAAATCTGTGTTACTTTTGTGATTTGTATATGCAGTACTAGAGGTATGTGAGTTGTGTGCCTTCAAATAGTTTCTGACCTATGGCAACCCTAAGGCTAACCTATTATAGGGTTTTCAGAGAAGGTTTGCCATTGCCTTCCCCTCAGGCTGAAAGAGTGTGACATGCCTAAGGTCACCCAGTGAGTTTCATGGCTCATCTGGGAATTGATTTGGTTTCCAGAGTCATAGTCCAACACTCAAACCACTATGCATGCTGACTCAAATATACTGGCTTTAAAAAAACTGAGGGGAGGAAATACTATTGGAAGGCAGGAGTTTTGCAAAGAGAAGCAGTAAGTGGGATAGATTTCATTCTTCAGTGAAGAAAAGAAAGTGTTACTTCTCTGCTATAAACACCTGAAGGTGTGTGTGATATATATATATATATTGACGCACCAATGCATGTATTAGTGTGCAAGATTTAATAAGCACACTAGTCTCTCTGATCCCTTTTGCAACTGGCCATTGAATGATGATGGAAGAAGGCCTCCTAATTCCTCCAGAGTTGGATTGGAAGAGATAACTGACTGGAATCAGAGCGCCTCCACCCCTTGCTGTGCTAACAGAAGTTGGAAAGCCCTTTCCCAGCCTTCCACACACTCTCACATTCCTATCCATGCTTGGGATCTGTCCTTTATTTCTCTTACTGCCAAAATCTCATGGGAGCCAAGTCTCAGTTCACTGTGCCAGAGATGGGACTTGTAAGCCTTTTAAGCCAACTTGTTGTATTTCCCTGGGCAAGATATCAAGTGATCACAAGGAATTTATTTCCTCCCTGTTCCTCCAGATGCAAGCCAAGTCTTCGAGGGAAGTAACTGCTCCTCAGTGGTGGCCTTTCCCTTCCTGTCTTTTTCTTGCTCCACCTCGTAGGTGAACAAGGGGGCTCATGGCCAAAGATTTTAGTCTCAGGTACTGGGATTGTAGCAGCTTGAGCTTTGGATAGGAGTCTGGAGACCAGGGTTCGAATCCTCACTTAGCCATGGAAACCCACCAGGTTACCTTAGGGAAATCATACTCTTCAGCCTCAGAGAGAGATGAAGGCATCTCCCCCAGAAAAAGTCTTGCCAAGAAAATCCCATGATAGGGTTGCTTTAAGGTTGCTATAAGTTGGAGATGACTTGAAGGTACACAATAACAACAAATCTGGAGGTGTGCACTTAAGAGATCTCACTGGGCATAAAAAAATGAAAATTGAATTTTTAGCTCCTGTATTTGGTAGATGCTAATATGTGGCCTATGGATTTACTGCACGCTCTATAAAGAGTAGGCCTCCCACCCACTGTGGCTGACTGGCCAACAAAGTTGAACTTGTTTCTTGCTACAGTTCAGGCACTAGTTCCTTCAGCCTTCCTAGCTTATGTCTTTTACCTTGATGATGCAGGAATTGCATTTGGTTGAAGCTCTAGGATCCAGTCTGGTCCTTAAGATCTGAATATGGCACTGAACACCTGAGAGAAGATCCCATTGGGACTCAACAAGTGGCTTTCCCCTCCTGTCTTACACCACCATGCTTAGTGGTTTGAGTGTTATCCTATGACTTTGGAGACCAGGGTTCTGAAAAAATCTGAACAAATCTTGCCAAGAAAACCCCATGATATAAGTTGGAAATGATCTGAAGGAACACAACCACCACCATCTAGTGTTTTGAAGCTGCGTATGTATACATACTTGTACTGCTACTAACATGAGCACTTGTGTTGCCACTAACTTGAATGTGGTGTAGTGTTTAGAGCATTGAAATGGGACTCCGGGATACCAGGGTTCATAACCGTGCTCACCCATGGAAATTGACTGGGTGACCTTGGGCAAGCCACAGTCTCCTGGCCTCAGAGGAAGGCAATGCCTGAAGAAATCTTGCAGAGAAATCTTGCCTATTATATGGTTGCTATACGTTGAGGTCACCTTGAAGGTGCATATTATAGCCGTTGTTGTTGGAATTATTGTATTGTTGGTATTTTGCCTTATTTTTAAATTGTTTTAGCTGATGCTTGTTTAATAACTTTTTAAGGGGTGGGAGGGTGGGGGTTTGCGATTGATTTTATTGTATTGTATTTTTATGTTGGAAGCTGCCCCAATTGCTATGCAGAGAGGCAGGGTATAAATAAATTTTATTATTATTATTATTATTATTATTATTATTATTATTATTTTTAAAACAACAACCGACACTATGGCTGGTGGTGTGTGTTTCTTATGGTATTTGCCCCTCCATGTCTGGTGATATACCAGTGAATACTGTCTAGTCTAGTACAAACAGCAGTTAAATCTCTGTTGATCCACGTAAGAAGAGGAGGGTGGGGGGAGTGAAAACATGTGCACGAGTGGCCTTGGTGCACAGGAAGGGATAAGAAAGTTGAGGGAGACAGGTTGAAGAGTGTCAAAACCATGTCAGTTTTGACCTGAAAAGCTTAATTGTTTGAGAGATTGGTTCATCTGTTCCTTAATGACCTTGACAACTCAAACTGCCACTTTAAAGTCAATCTTCTCCTACACAGCCAGTTGGAAAGTGGGAAATCTGCAGCATGTAATATTAACAATAACAACAATATTTTTCAGCTTTCAATGCTTTTTACTGAGATAACTTCCCTCTCCTGCTTGCTCTCAAGCAACAATTAATAATAATAATAATAATAATAATAATAATAATAATAATAATAATTTATATCTATCCCACCTTTAGCCAAAGCTATCAAAGTGGCTTACATCTAAAATCAATTACAAAACCCCAACAATACAATAAACATATAAACCACCTTAAAAATATATTAAATACAAATTGACATTAAAATCTAAATTAAAATAATAAATAAAACAATAAACACATATCAAATTTTAGCGCTATAGAGAACAGTAGGCACTCTGGGCAGGCAGAAATCAAGAAAATAACACATGTCTGACACAGGGGACTGGGTCAGAGGTGATGTTATTCTGGATAAGCCTGTTGGAAGAGATCCATCTTGATGGCTTTTTAAAAGCCATCTAGGTTAGTTATCTGATGGATCTCCTCTGGCAAGGCATTCCAGAGTTGGTGTTTCAAGTATTAACCAGGGCTTCGACAGGGTTGCTGGCTTTCCCAACCAAGAGTCTCTCCAAGGCTTCTGGAATCCAATTGGCTCCATTAGCCTCTGAAGGCAGACCATTCTAATAGGTCCTCCACTCCCGGTGGGTTGAACAGTGGCTCTTAGTCCAACCTTGACCAGGAAATGATCTGTCCATGACAGTGCAGAGGTATAGCCAGTCCTGTCCTCGCTCTCTGCCACTGCGCCACCGGTGGGGAGATGGAACTGGGCTGGGCAAAGGACATACCCACAAACCCTTCCGCCATCGCCGCTGTAGCCAGGGAACACTGGGCTTGAACTGTCAATAGTCGTGGGTCATGATTTTCAATATATTCTATGGTGGATCACTTAGTTTAGTGCACAAAGAATCCCTTGCATAGCATCAGCACGGGATGAGTCCAGCTACAGACTGACACTGTTTTTCAGAAGGCAATGATCCAACTGTGACAAGCATTGTTTTGTGTTGCAGAATTGCCTTAAGAGTCTGACAAGGTTGAGACCCTTGAGCAACCATAGAAGGAGTTTGGATGCCTTCTCTGGACAATTAGTTACTGAAATCCAGTTTAAATCTTTGTGACAGCTTATTGACTGGTTTGTGTGTGTGTGTGTATTTTGGCTACCATCCTTTTAATGATTTTCAAGCTACATTTAAGCCATTATCTCATTTTGTCCTCACAAGAAGCCTTGAACTTTATAAATGTGTGGGGATGTGACTTGAGTCTTCCTGCTCTTTACTTGCCTACAAGCTTTCCAATAGAACTTGACACTGCTGAGGTTATTCCCTACATGATGAGAACTTGTCTTTGTAGAAAGCAAGCTGCCAATGCACTTGTCTCTTTCCTTGATTGCTCACAGCTTTCAAATAGCTTTTATCAGAATGCTTCACTGTGCTGCCCACCAAACTCAAGGCTTATCTTTCCTATTGTGTGTGAGAGAGAAAAGGAGAGAGATTATTAAATGTTCACTGATCAGGAATGGGTGGAGTGACAAAAGGGTTGTGTGGAAGTGAGTGAGCAAGGAAGTTGATGAATCTAGAGACTTGTTCCACTTCTGCTGTTTTCTTTGTATTCCTTAACTTTGTGCTCCACTCCCTTCGAATACATGATTCTGGCAACCATCATTGCAAACTGCATCGTTCTGGCCCTGGAACAGCATCTCCCTGAGGATGATAAGACGCCTATGTCTCGGAGATTAGTAAGTTGACTTTGATTGATTCCCTCCACCTTTTTTTCTTGATACCTGGATGTTGGTGCTGTTTTAGTACTCTGTGATTTCAGTATCAAGGCTGGATGTATATCTGAGTGCCAATGGCAATGCTGATGCCTAATAAGAAAACCCAAAAGGCTGTTCTTCAGACGTTAGGAGTGGTAACAATTCAAAAATACCCCTTCATTTTTCAGCAATGGCTGAGATATTATCCTTGCTGGGGCTTAGCTTAGGTTAGGTGGAAATTTTGCTGAAGGATAGGAAACTACAGAATGTGTTTACAGCACTTCTGGTCACTAGAAGTCTGGCTTCTTATAAATTATTTCACTGTCTTAGCATTTTGGGCAGAGGGATGTTGAGTGTTAAGAAATCTGGAAGAGGGAAAATTACACCTAAAATTATTTTTTAAGTGAAATATTTTAAGGGAATCTAACAACACTGTAATTGAACTAGTGATACTTCTCCGAGGGGGGGGGGAGTAAAGGAGTCGGTGTCATAGGAAGGAGCAGGGAAGGAACTAAGGGCCTGTACAGACTGGCCAAAAGGGCCAGCCTGGGGATGGAGTCAGGGTGTGGCGACCGCATGCCAGCCACCCTGACTCCACCCCCACATTGTCCTCGTGCCACCCAAACAACTCCATGGCAAGTGGCAAAAGGGCATGTCTTCGGCACAGTGTTTACATGTGCTACACCAAAGAAGCAGCGAAAAGCTGCTGCTACTGCAGATAGGGTGCCATTTCTGCGGCGGAAAAAGGAGCCACTTTTTGTGGTTTCTTTTTGCGTTGCAGAAAGGCTAGATGGGGGCCGTGGCATGTGGTTGCTGTGGCCCCGATCTGGCAAGGAAAGGGGTGGCGTCCTGCCGCCCTTTAAGGGCCATCTGTACACCCCTAAGTAAGCAAGATTGGACTTGAGACCATAAAACAGTAATGTTTGGAGTGCAGATAGTCATTCAAAACATTGGCCTTCCTGCAGAAATGTTTCTTACTATTAAAAACACACTGTGTATGGAATGTGTATCAATATTAGTTTTTTGTAAATTATGCAGGAAACTCTTTCATTACATGTTTGGAGCCCATCAGTCAGTCTTGGTTCAAAGGGACATTCTTACAAACATATTTGCATAGGATTATGATGATAAATATGTTAAAGCCAAGGATTTCACTGAAAGAGTGTACCACATGTAGGTAACCAATTAACTGGTTATCCAGAATTATCTGAACATGGCATATAAGCCCATTGATTGGCTAGGACTTGCATGCTGCTTACCTTTTGTAGATTGAGTCTGTCAAACTGTAAAGCAGCTCAGGTTCAGTAGAATGTAAGGGTAGGATCTACTTGCTTGCCACTGAGCCACTCCAAATTAAATGGGATTTAATTTTGTAAATGTCTAGTCTAGCATCAGGTCTTTAAATGTGATTAGAGATATTCCATTACTTCCTGGATGTTTGCTGATTCCCTTCTTTGAACTGTTATTCATTTCATCCCTGTAGGAGAAGACAGAACCTTATTTCATTGGGATCTTTTGCTTTGAAGCTGGCATTAAAATTGTGGCTTTGGGATTTGTATTCCACAAGGGCTCGTACCTACGGAATGGATGGAACGTCATGGATTTCATTGTCGTTCTGAGTGGGTAAGTTTTTCTCAGTATTTTGAAGGATAATAGATGAGGTTAAGGGATCTTGTGAGAATGAATATTGGGGAGTTGAGAGAGCTTCTCTGGTTCCTCTCTGTAGAGAAGCACTCCAAACCTACCTATGTTGATAGCAAAGAAAATAGAGGAAGATGTCTCATGGATGACCATTCTGGTGTAGTTCTTATTGACTATTTATTGGGTTCCTTAAAGCTGCTGCTTGTACTCACACTTGGAGCTCTGTTATGTGTACCTTTTTTCAAGTGATGTTTTGTTTCAAAAGCACCTGATTGTGAAGAATAGGTGTAAACTCTGATCTGAAACACTGAACTAAAACTGTTTCTGAAAGTGCTGTTTAGTTGTGGAACAAGGTAAGAACGTGTGACACAGCACAGTTGTCTTTTCTGATGTTTTAGTGGTGAGTAGAATGATCATACATAGAAAGAGTCCCCTGATGTACATGCTGTCATTGTGCTGTGCTGAAGACACCCACACATATAGCTGTAGTCATCGTGGAGGGCTTTGTTTGTTCAGGAATTGTGATTTTCCAGGGTTTCTGAAAGCATGGAGATGAGCCTTCTAAGCATAGAGCTGCATTTGTTCTTTTTAGCAGTATAATGAATGCTCCTATAGGGGTTTGCAGAGCTTGCAACCACAATGCTGGCCACCCCATGGATTCATAGTATACAGAATTTGGAAAATAAGAGAATAAGTGAAAGATGCTTGTAACATAATTGTTACAATGGGAAAGATCCCTGTTTGGACTACAGTTTACAGAATCTCCCAGTCAGCATTCAGGGAATTCTGGTCCAAAAATAATTTTTCTAAGCTCTGATTGGGTGTGAAGTAAAACATATGAACTGGGATAATTGCGGTACCCCTATGAACGTGTCTTCCTTCTTCTTCTGATTGTCTTTGCTGGCAAAGCTGAAAGAGATGCTCTCTGAAAACTGAGACGAGAGGAAACAGCATAGTCTATATGAGATGGAATGTATAGCCTTCACCTGATCCCCAGCCCTGAAAATGTCCCTCCCTTATAGAAACAGCACTGGAGAAAAGTACTGCCTTCCCTCGCTGTAGGAATTATCTGCGTCTTTTTTAAAAACTCATAGTTACTTTATCAAGTGGTATGCAAAATTCTGTTAGATATCTTTACGATGGAACATATTTAGTTACCCCTGAAGAAGTCGCCTGATTAAAAATCTGTTGATCCTTAAACTGTTTCAAGTGCACATTGGAAGATTTCTTGTACTCTTAAATTGATGCCTTCCTTTTCTTTTTTAATACAGAAGTGAACAACTCAACACAGCCATTCTATGCACTAGGGATAGGGAATGTGTAGTTCTCTTGATGTTGTTGTACTTTTTCTCTCTTTATCTGTCACTTCTGGCTATGTTGGGGAAGATCGACAGCAGGAGTTACAGTCCAGCAATATCTGGAGGGCCAGATGTTTACTATTCCAGCTGTACTCATCCTGCAATGTGGTGGATGTAATATTAAAAGTATTCCATTGGAGTCAGTAGAGTGATTGGGTTTCTTAATTACATCATTAAAAACTCCTTGTGACTGTATTTGAGATTTGTTAAATCTATATGGCCTTTTTGAGATTGGAAGGGGAGCAAGATCTTGTCTGATCTTGAAAGCTAAGCAGGGGCATGCCTGGTTAATATTTGGATGGGAAACTGCCAATGAGTATCAGATGCTGTAGGGTTGCGGTGGCTTAGTGGTTAAGATGCCAATTCTGATGATCAGAAGATCGGAAGGTTGGCAGTGCAAGGCCCAGGTGTTGCATGATGGGGTGAGCGCCCATCACTAGTCCCAGCTTCTGCCAATCTAGCAATTCGAAAGCATTCAAATGCAAATAGATGCATTTGGAGCAAGTGGTACCTATTTACCACTTGTATTTGCATAGAGTAAGCTTGAAGGCATGCATACACAGTGAACTTGAAGGCACACATAAACACACACAAGATTATTCATGTACATTATCTTCTCTAAAATGCTACTGAGAAAAATTGTAGTTTAACTACATTCTACAGCAGGGGTCGGCAACCTACGGCCCCTGGGCCAGTTCTGGCCCAGGTCGCCGGACTTACCAGCCCAGGTGGACCCCTGCCGCCGCCACGTGTTTTGGTCTCTGCGCAGCTGCGCGCGCCACGACTGTCATTTTGTTTTCCAAAATGGCAGCCGCGACGCATTTGTGCATGCACAGGAGCTTTAGGAGGCCCGTTGCCACCAAGGCAAGCCTCCCTGGGGGGGCCCTCAGTGGCGGTGGGCCTTTAGGAGGCCCGTCGCCGCTGAGGCAAGCCTCCTGGGGGAACCCTCGGAGACGCTGGGCCTCTAGGAGGGAGCCTGCCACTGTGCTCATGTGCACGCAGGGGGGCGGCCACCATTTTTTTTTCAAAATGGAGGTGCACACGCCCATGCGGGGGGCACGCATGAGTGTGCGCACTGGCCCCCAACGCCATCTCCCTCCCTCCCCCCGGCCCGTCAGCAAAAAAGGTTGCCGACTCCTGTTCTACAGGGACTGGAAGAGCTACAAAAATGATAAACACTTCTGTATTATCCCCACAAATGTTAAACAACCACAGGTTTGTTTGTTTGTTTTTTTTACACAGGCAGTGTACCATGGATTTTTCTGGAAAATGGTGTAGTCCAAGGCTTGATTTGAAATGAGTCATGGCCATGCTGAATGAAGTTCTACTTTTAGATGGAGGGAGCATCACATCATTCTTGGATGTTTGCTGCTCTAGTTTTACAGTATGTGCCTGTGTGTTAAATGGAAACTACTTATAAATTGTTTAATCCAAGTATAGCCAAATGGTGGATCACAGTCTAAATCGAGAAGCAGTGACACTTTCCCCTTATCCCTGGCAGCTGAATGTGTAGTTACAAAAAAGATTGGCTTATTTTTTCACTTAAAAGGGATGGGAAATGTTTCTAAGTCAGGTATGGGAAACATATGGCCCTACAAATATTATTGGACTCCAACTGCCATTAGCCACAACCAGCATAGCTTATGGTGAGGAATGATGGGATTTGCAGTGCAACAACATCTGAAAGGTGACAAATTTCCTACCCTGTTACATATTTTTAAAAGTTTAAATATTTCTGGTTTTGGTATTTTGTATAGAACATAAATATATATATGTAATGTTTACTGATGGACAGCACCATTATTATTAAAAGTGTCACCATTATTATGAATTTGTGTGGCACAAAGCACTTTGGGTGCCTGCACTGTTTTCTGTAGCCAGACAAAATATGCAGTCATTGCCAACTATGCCAGGGGTAGGCAATCTTTCCCCTTTAAGGGCCGAGGGACTTCAGCTCCCAGAAGCCTCAGCCATGTTGGCCAATAGTCCCATGTTGACCAATAGCGTCTGGGATTCTGGGAGCTGAAGTCCCTCGGCCCTTAAAGGGGAAAGGTTGCCTACCCCTGAACTATGCAATACTTTTGCTCACAGTAAGCACCAGCAAAATCTCGCTGCCTCTGGTGCTTCCTGAAAAAGCACAAGGCAAGCAAGAGGAAAAAACAACATGCCTCCTTGTTTGTCCCATTCCCTAGAGAACAAAAGAACAATGCACTCTCTCTTGCTCTTTTTCTGACATGCAGAAGTGCTTACTGGTGAAAGTAGGCAAGTAGGTGTCTGGGCATTATTCTGGACTAACAACTAATATTCAGCTTCAGATGTTTTTAATAGTCTTTGTAGTGTATTATACAGAAAGCTTCAAGCAATGTTGTGGAACGGCAAATGCTAGACACATTGTCTCCCTCTGGTATGAGTTTCCATGTCCTGCCTTCTAATGACATGTTTTCCATAAGAGGTGTATCCATTGATTTGGTGGGAGTTGCCTATTTAACTGCTATCATGACAACCTATTCCCAGAGGTTCTCTGTTCCATTTCATTGCATAAGAAGGATGCAAGAAGATGACACCGAGTCAACTGTCATTAATTGGTTTGAAGCACAATTCAAGGTTGAATTAGAGGAAAGTGAAGTTGTTAGCTTCTGCCATTATTCTGGTAGCAGGCTTTCCCATTCTGCTGCTATGTGGTCTCAGTTAATCTCTCTGCAGCTCTTCTTGTTGTTAGCTGCCCTAGAGTCAACTTCAACTCATGGCGCCCATGTGAACCATGTCTTCAAACTCTCTGCTCAAGTCCTGCAGACCCAGGCCTGTGTTTTCCCTGACTGAGTCTAACCATCTGGCATGTGGTCTTCCTCTCTTTCTACTGCCTTTCAACTTTCCTAGCATCATTGTCTTTTATAATGATTAATTTTTCCTCATGATGTGACCAAAATATCACAGCCTCAATTTAGTCCTCTTCCAGAGAACAGCTTGATCAGTTCAAGGACCCATTTGTTTGTGTTTTTGTCCATCCACGGTATCCTCGGCACTCTTCTCCAGCACCACATCTCAGATTAGTTGATATTTTTTGTCCAGCTCTCACATTTATACATGGTGATTGGGGATACAATTACTTGGATTATCCTCACTTTAGTGTTCAGAGCTATATTTTTTACACTTTAGGATCTTGTCCAGTTCATTTATAGTTTCCCTTCCTAATCCCAGCCTTCTCCTGATTTCCTGGCTGCAGTCTCCATTCTGATCAGTATTTGAACCAAAGTATGAGAACTTCGATTATTTCTATTTTCTCATTGTCTAGGATGGATTCTGCAGCTCTTACTAGTTACATTTTCACCAGGTTGCTTCTCATAGAATTAAGTGGAGTGACTTTGTCGATTGCAAGATCGGCAATTCGAGGCCCAGGTGCTGCATGATGGTTGAGCTCCTGTCACTAGTCCCAGCTTCTGCCAACCTAGCAGTTCGAAAGCATACAAATGCAAGTAGAGAAATAGGTACCACTTCAGTGGGAAGGTAAACAGAGTTCTGTGCAGTAGTCTCTGACTTGACAACCTTGTCGACAAGGAATATCATTACCTTTTACTACCCTCATTAATAGTTGTGTCATGGTAAAGATTTCTGCCACCTAGTGGTAGTGCTTGGTACTGCAGTCTACAAACATATTTGAATTGATTTAATTAGTACATAAAAATAATATTGAAATGTACATCCCTAGGATCTGCTAAGGAATCCCAGGAATTCCCATACTGATAGAAATGGGGACTGCAGTCAGGAAGTCAGAATGGGGAGGGTGGCTATGAAAGAACTAGAAAAGATTCTAAAATGCAAAAATATGCAACTCAGCACAAAAGTTAGAATCATACAAGTGATTGTATTCTCTATTGCTATGTATGGATGTGAGAGCTGGACAGTTAAGAAAGATGATAGGAAGAAAATCAATTCATTTGAGGTGCTGGAGAAGAGTGTTGAGTATCCCATGCACAGCCAAAAGGACAAACAAGTGGGTCTTAGAGCAGATCATACCGGAAACCTCCCTGGAAGCCAAGATGACCAAACTGAGACTGTTGTACTTTGGACACATCATGAGAAGAGAGGATGCTTTAGAAAAGACAATAATGCTGGGGAAGGTAGAGGGAAGTAGAAAGAGAGGAAGGCCACATGCCAGATAGATGGTGTTTATTAAGGAGGCCATAGGTATTAAGGGGTTGCAGGATTTAAGCAGAGCAGTGGAGGACAGAGGGTCTTGGAGATGTCTCATCCATAGGGTCGCCATGGGTCGAGATCAACTCGAGGGCAGTTAACAACAACAACAACAACAGCAAGAGTCTCCTTAGTATCCATACCAAATTCTACTGTATGATATCTGTTATTTTACTATTGTAGGCTATGTAATATATTTTGCATACTAATTAAACTAGCCTTGCTTTTTCTGTATTAGTTTTAACTCTAGCTGTTTCCAATGGACACATGCTAATCTAAAAGCAGAGACTGTTTCTTCTCTTGAAATTCAGGGGCCTTCATATATGACAGAAGTAGATATTTCAAGTAGATGTTGCAGAATTTATAGTAGGTATTTCTGTCAGGCCTTTGTGTTTCCATAAGCACTGAGATTTTTACATAATTATCTACTTATTTTATTATTTGTTAGCTGAGATGTATACAATGCCCCTGGGTCCATACTTTGTGCCCTCAAAGGGGTCCTTGTGTCCTCCTCTTTTCCAGCATCCCTTTTATACTTCAGCAGTTCCTCAGAGAGCCCCCATTTCCTGTCCTTTTTAAAAGATGAGGAATATTTGTAGTGATAGCTTACTCTTGTCCCCCCCCCCCAGCATCAGAATTCTTATAGAGAAAAAGCAGTGCCACAAAGAGTCCTTTCTTCTTTTCTAGCCCTAAAAATAAATAAATAAATAAATAAATAAATAAATCACGATGGCTGCCTACTCGCTTTGCTTCTATGAACCCACCTGTTTGGCATTTCAACTTAAAACTGAATATTGCACCCTGATTGATAACCACAAACACATTTTCAGATTCAGAGGCATCTACTGCAATTTCACAGTGAGTTATGGCAGTCCCCCTTTTTTGCTTTCCATGACCCTCCACCATTTAAAATGTTTACTTTTTGACTCGAAACTGGGCATTGCAGCTTGAACCACAACCCAAAATATTTTGTCAGATTTTGAGGTGTCTAGTAACATGTCCCAAGAGGTTGTGGCTATCACAATTCAGAAAGGCATATACAATTTTAATTATAATTCTTTTATTATTATAAACCAATTGCAGCGTACCTGGCTGTTGCTGTTATTACTGCAAGTTAGGCAGCAACTCCATGCCTCTTTTGCTTTTAGCACAGTTCCTTGTTACAATTTTGATCTGAAACTTTGCTCTGCAACTGTAACAACCTGGTATTGAATATTCAGGTTTCTGGCTCGGTGTCTTAATAAGTTACAGCTGCCATACATGCACACGGACAGACAGACACTTTTATTATTATGTATGGGTCTGACTTCATCTGGTGATGGAGTACACTTTGCAGATACTGCTTTTCAAAAGGCAGTATATTTCATGGGAGATTTTTAGAGGAAAAATGCAAAAAGGATGAAAAAATACCCATGTAGTTGGACATCTTCTTCCACTGTTTTCCATCATGTCTCCAGCCATGCAGACTTCCATCACTTGCATCTAAATGAGATCCTGCTAGTCCCTTTACTGAAATGGCTTATTAAGAGTTTGAAGTCTGTGTCTATGTGTGTGTGACACACACACACACACACACACACACACACACACACAGAATGAGCATGAGAGCACTATTTCAAGAAGAGGAGAGAATATTGTTTCTTCTTTGTGGTAATTAAAAAAAGGATTCCACATGCAGCACAGAAATGGTCAAAATTTGAAATCAAAATCATTAGCAACCACTAAGTGGGATCAAATATGGAAAAACATTACTGTCTAATTAACATAATTATCAGCATTAGAAAGTTGCCTATTAAGCATGCATGCTGTCTTAGTATTCATTGTTTGTGGGAAATAGGACACTATATTATAGTTGACTCTAATTACTATCCTTTACTTCCAGGCACAGCAGGGGAGATATCTGAGGAATGAATGGTTCTGAAAAATAAGCTCTTCATGGGAGTGGGAGACTGGGGTGGCCTTTTGACTGTTTAAGAAGCTGAAAGTGACAGAGTGTTACACCTGTGAGAGCTAGCATAGCATAGCATAGCAGTTAAATGAAAACACTGCCAGAGATGAAGTCTCTTGGTTCAAATCTCATATCAGATATGAGGTCACTGTGTAGCCATAGGAAACCTGCGATCTCAGCTGCCTAAATCATATTATTCAGTGATTATGGCAGAGGCAGGATTCTCCCTAGCAGTCTGCCCTCTTGATTGGTGGCAGTCTTCCCATATCCTTCCCTGGACAGCTCTCCCAAGATCAGGAGGAGTTTCAGCTGTCGAAATCATGTTATACAGGGATTGTGGCAGAGAAAATGCTAAAGAGGTAGGTGGGGCAGGAAAGAGAACCGGGATAGAGCTCAGAAAGGAGATGGGATAGAGCTCAGAAGGACCATGTAACAGATCAATCACATAACCTCTAACATGCTACTTTGGAAGTTAATAGTGTTCAATTTTGCTTCCAAAAATTCATTTTGGAGAGGATGCTGCTGTATACATTTTCCTACTTTTAGGATATCTTTGCAAGTGATGATGTAACTGAAAAGCAACATGTTAGTAATTTGCTAATCTGTTATTCCTCTTAAAGCATTAAGTAACATGAAGTAACACCTTACTTTTTAAAAATAAGGTCCCAGGTTCTGGGACAAAGAGAGACATAAGAGATTTGGCACAACTTTAGTATATCTTTGTAAGTGATGATGTAACGGAAAAGCAACATGTCAGTAACTTGCTAGTATCTGATTACTCTCAAAGTATTAAGTAACATCTTACTTTTTAAAAATAAGGTCCCAGGCTCTGGGACAAAGAGAGAAATGAGAGATTTGGCACAGCTTTTAAAGCCCAGCAAGAAGGGCTTTAAAAGGAGACCAGGCGTGATCCTGTTAAAGGAAAGCAGGAGGCACCTTGGCAAAGAGAAGGAGCTGGACTAAGAGCTTTCAGTCCTGGAAGCTAGCAAGGCAGCCCTGGAGCAAGCAGGATAGCCTATGATGAGCTAGCCAGCTAGACTGTCTTTGGCATGGAAATAGAGGTGAAAGAGAGCAAAATCGATCTTTGTTTTAAGGTCAAACTGAAGAAAAGAACAAGAGTGGGAGGGAACACAAAGCCTCCTCCAGGGAGACCTCTGTGACTTGGCCTTACTGGACTTAGGGTCTCTACAGATGGGCCCTTTGGGCCATCCTGGAGGCAAGGATGGGGAGGGGCAGCTGCACGGCAGCTGCCTCAACCCCTCCACAAAGACGTCCTGATGGCACGCATGTCAGGATGTCCTTCTGCTACAGCGTTTTGATGCACTGCGATGGAAGGGGTGCCAAAGAACCATGCAGTGGCTCTTATGGTGCCCTTTTGTCAGCTGGCAAAAGGGAGGATTGAGGCCAACACGTCTGGCAGCCTCGGCCCCAGTCCTCCATTTCCTGGGGTGACCCAGGGCCGCCCATCTGCATCCCCCCTAACTTTTGGGAAGAACACTTGCTTACCTGATGGAGTGGTCCTGCCTGGCCCATTGCGAGATAGAGGATCATCCCTCCCATAGGAGTAATAAAGTTGGTTTATTGCTGTGTTAATGAGTACATGCAATGTTTCTACATTTTGGAAAAATAGACTTGCTGGATAGGAAATAGGAGAGGCCTTCTGCATTTGAAATAGGTACATGTAGGAAGAAAATGTTTGTTACCTGGGTTTAATAGATAACCCTTTACCTTACAGGGAGTGATCCCTCAAGGAACTTTCCCTTGCAGTTGCCTTGAGATTCCTTTTATAAGCCCAAGGATAGGAATGTACCAAATGACTCAAAAGAACACACTCATGACAAACATACATTAAAGTTTTATTCTCATAGCAAATACATTGCAAATACAACGTAATTCCTGGCTGGTTTTAGTGAGTAGCATCAAACAGATAAACAAGGTATTGCCTGTGATATTTGAATCTCTGCTCCTTAGCAGGACATTGATCATATTTCTGCAGTAGGTTATTGGTCCAGCCAAGAACAAGGGTCTGACCTCATATCTGACTCAGTTGTCTTTTGTCTGCAGAAAAATGATTTTTAGTATACTTGCCAACTTTACACAAATGAAAACCAGGACACACATGGCCAAGCAACATTAGTGTGTGGTCAAGATGGCAAAAGTTATTAATGAGGAAGAATACATAAGCTAAGGGAGATTGCAGCACTTTGCTTTTGCCAGAGCCTACTAAGAAGGACAAGATTTCTACCCTTTTCTGCCCTGCTGAGTTAATTAAGTGCAAATTATTTTTGTATTTTGAACCCAAATCCATTCTAACCCTAACCCAGAACTCCTGTGGATGCATTACAGGGCTCTTTAGGTCCTCACTATAATAAGTACTAAAGCTTTTATTCTATGGGGAGGTTTCCCACTGAGATCAGTGAAAATAACTTCCAAATCAGCTTTCATACTAGTTGTCTGTTTTGAAGGTTTTAGATATTGATGCATTTTGTTTGATCTTAATGTATGTTAAGTACGCATTACAGGCAACAAACTGCTTGCTCATAACTTTTACCTTTATCAAAGGTATAGATAGCATCAAGAAGTTACTATAAACATTTTAAATTAAAATGTTAAAAGAAAGGCATTCACTTCTTTCTGATGAAAACATTTTTTTTCTCCAGCAAAAAAAATAAAGCTGGTACTATATTTGCTTTTCATGTGACATTTGTCATGTGACATCACTGTTTTAACATTTGTGGAGAGAAATTCCTCTGATCCATCCAGACTTTTCATGTGAGTGTCAGATTTATTTGCTGATGATTTCTTACTGTACAGACACATAGACCAAACTGAACGAGGGAAGGATCTGTAATACTACAGGAGGAAGGGCAAGGAAGAATTAAATCATTCCTTCTTAGCAGAGTCCAGTTGGATGGCTCACTTCACCTCTACCTTGAGTGGGCAATGATTTGAGAAGCCTATCAGACTCCAAATGGAATGTACCAAGAAGTTCCTTTATTATGTAGTTTGGGCCTTTTTATTATTATTATTTTGAAAAGTGCAGAGTAATGCACAGTAAAATAGCAATAGCAATGATTAGCAAGATATTACTTTAAAACTGAGCCCTACATACTAAATACATACAACCAAGCCCTTCCAGGGTCTGGAAACCATGCTTTATGAGAAGAGACTTAAGGAGCTGGGTATGTTTAGCCTGGAGAAGAGGTGGTTAAGAGGTGATATGATAGCCTTGTTTAAGTATTTGAAGGGGATATATTGAGGATAGAGCAAGCTTGTTTTCTGCTGCTCCCCAAAATAGGACCCGGAACAATGGATGCAAGCTACAGGAAAAGAAATTCCACCTGCTCATTAGGAGGAACTTCTTGACAGTAAGAGCTGTTCAACAGTGGAATACACTCCCTCAGAGAGTGGTGGAGTCTCCCTCTTTGGAGGTCTTTAAACAGAGGCTGGATGGCCATCTGACAAAGGTTTTTTGATTGTGGGTTCCTGCATGGCAGAGGGTTGGACTGGATGGCCCTTGAGCTCACTTCCAACTCTATGATTCTATGATTCTATAAAGTTGTAAACTGAGAAAAGCTTCCATATCCAAGTAAATTTACCAGTACTATAAAAATAACTAAAGTGGCAGAGCAGGTGACCATCTCATTCCTGAACTAATGCAGAGTTAAACTCTACCTGGTAGAATCTACCAGGTCCCTCTCTGCTATCAGTCCATCTTCTTACACTCCCCACCTTAGGATAGCCAGGTTAGGAGCATCTCAGATCCTGAGATTTCAGGACTGAGAATTGAGACCAAGGGACAACCCCTAGTGATGTCATGGGGAGGGGAAATGGTAATATCATTGTGCATAATACATTAAGCATTAACCACATTATATATAATAAATGATAAAAATTTTCAGGATGAAAATTAAGTTTTCCAAGTTCTGCTGTGAACAGGGGAAGAAACAACCTTTTCTTAGCTCTGTTCTGAACACTTTTACAAGTACTGCTTTTATAAACACATGAAAGTTGTAGTCCAACCAAACAGACTTTTCCAAGCAAAAAGACTTTTTCAAACTGTATTTTTAATGGATTGATCCCATGCTTTTCTTTTTTTTTTCTTTTTTTCCAGTCAGCTGTGGATCCCTCCTCCGATCCCTCAGACCATTATAATAGTCTATATGAGTCTTTCAAATACAGTTGTCCCTCTCCATTCATGGACTTTGAGTCCACAGTCTTGCTCTTCATGGGGAAGGACAAGCAGCTATACTTAAAATGGCCATGCATGCACCATGGGCACACACACCATTAGTTTCAACGGGGCTTGAATATTTGCAAGCTGCCATTTGTGTGTGTGTGTGTATGGGGGTCCGAAATGGATCCCCCACTAATTAGGAGGGGAAAATGCAATAGTCTCTCAAATAATGGTATTTGAGAGAGTGAAATATGATTAACAATAATACCAGCAGACCAAAAAGGCAGTAAGAACCAACAGAATAATGCTATCTATCCAGTTGTATTCAAAAGCAAGCCCTATTGAATTCAGTAGGACTTAAAGGTTTAAAATGTTAAGAATCCAACATATCTAAGTCATGATTTCAAGGTTTTGTTTTGTTTTGTTTTTGTGAGGAGTGCACAGGAGAAAAAGTTGGAGAGACAGGAAAAGAAGGAGGGTGATAACTGTAACTAGAGAAGTAGGATAAGAGAATGGAAGAAAGGGAACAGAAGACAAAAGTAATCAGGAGAACTTGGGAGAGAGAAGAAAGAGAAGGAAGGGAGGAAGATAAGCGAAAATAGATGTAGGGAGGCAGGAAAGGAGAGAAGGACAGGAATAAAAGGGAAGAAATTTATCCAGGAATTATGGGTCAGGCAAGGGGGGAAAAGAGCAAGTTTGGTTTGGAGTTGGGAGGAAGGAGGAAGGGAACAACAATGTTTGGAGATTATCACACAAGCATAAAAATGTGACTTACCTCTTCCAAATTCAAGTAAAATTTGGGCTGCATTGGGTCCTATCGCATGGCTTTTATTGTCAAATCCACCATCCAAATGCAGCTCAAATGTAGCCCAGCTCACTTAACTTGCTTCACGGCCATTTTCTAAAAGTCAGAAGCTTCCAACTTTTGAAAAATGGCCACAAAGCAAGTTAAGCATGCCGGGCTACACTCAGGCTGCATTCGGATGGAGGATTTGGCGACAAAAGCCATGTGACAGGAACTGGATGCAGCCCAAATTTTACTTGAATTTGGAGAGTTAAATTGCGTTTTTATGCTTGTGCGATAATCTCCATAGTAAGGCATCACTGGGGGAAAAGGGAGAAGATAAGTGTAAGCAGATTGGGACAGGGGAAGGAGAGATAGAGGAGGATGTGTTTAGCAAGAATTGCTCATGTGAGGGCATAGAGAGAGTCAGTGACAAAGAGAGAGATGTGAAATCAAGCACAGAGAGAAAGGTATCATGTACTCAAGCAGAACTGAAGGTGATAGTCATTTTGTACCATGCTTTCTTTTAAAACTAACAGCAGTGCATCCCATGTATGCTTCAGACAAAAGAAAGGTCATTGTATTGTAGTAGAAACGTGTGAGGAGGTGGAAACAGACTGGAAAAACATTAGACTGGAAAATCCTGTAGTTCCCTATTCAGTGAGTCCTGAGGCTGATGTAGCATTCCCCTAACAAAACATGTATGGGAGTACTCCTTGATTTATGGGAGTACTCCTTGATTTAACACTTTCTTTGGATGACTGGTTGGCCTCTGTGATAAAGAGTACGTATGGGCAGCTACAGCCTTTTCTGGAACAGGATAAGGTGGTCTAAGCTCTGACTGTGCTACCTCTTCCCAATTTGGCTATTGCAATGTACACTGCATGAGGTTTACCTTTAACAGTCTCTGGAGATTGCACCTAGTGTGGAAGGTCACTGCATTGGTGTTCACTAGTGCAGCAAAGACTGGGCATAGACTATCAGCTGCCAGTGAGCCACCAGGCCCAATTCGGGGTATTAATATACAAAGCCCTATATCCCTTTATCCCTGATACTTAAATGACTAGTTTCCTCATTCTCAACCAACCTGGAATTTAAGTTCAGTAGAGCTGCTCTGATTTTGATGGCCCAGAGTAGTCAGCTCTGTAGGGTTTTCCAGTGGTGGAGCATTGCACCAGTTAAAAGCATCATTTATTACTATACATTTTAGAAGGAATAAACAAATGTTTGCTCTGTCTTTTATTGCTACTTTTTTGTATTGTTTTATTATATTTTAATATTTCTGTTATATTTTTGTAATGTATTATTTCAAGATATTTGTAGTTTGTGATCTAACAGTGCATTTATATATGTTCTGTTAGCTGGGAGGGGGAACAAATTGAAAAACAAGAACCACAACTCTCAATCCATGTGACTTTTTATGTGACATGGAGGGGTTGCAATCTTGTCCTTACCTGAAACAGAAATATGTCTTGGGTCCCCCATAGCACAAAGTTAGGCATAGCCCTTGCCCTTTTCTGCAAATTGAAAAAATGTGAAAGATTCTCTCTCTCTCTTGACCTCACAGTAGGCCCTGGAAGGCAGCAAGATGTCAGTCCACTGCATCTGAGTGCAAGAAAAGACAAAAGTAATAGATGTAAGAGATGTATTGGTGATAATGCCAAAGAGGCTGTGTGGGTAGAGGAGGTAGGTATGGAGAGAGAAGCAGCCTGTAGAACTGGCAACAGTGACAAACAAAGACAACCTTTCAGGGTCAGGCCAGGGAATAAAACAGGAACAGTCCAGTGCAAGACAAGGAGTAAAAGTTGTGAGTCAGGTACAGGGGTCTCATTCGTTCATTCATTCATTCATTCATTTGTAGCATTCATACCTCCACTCTGGGGCTGGAAGAGCTTTCAGCTCAGCTTCCACACTGCCAGTGATTAAAAACCAAGCAAACCATAAGATAGTCTTTGTTCTCAGGCTTTACAGGGTTTAAAAAGTGACATGGAAGTGGTGGGGATGGGGACAGGGTGGAGAAAGAGAAGGAGCAATGGGAGTGTTCTTTCTTTTCCTTCTACCACAGCAACTACATTTTAACTAAGGAACTCTATGCCAGTGTTTTGCTGTTCATTGGTATGAGTCATATAATACTCAAATAGGAACTCCATACAATGGAGTGCTCACAAAAAGGCAGGCTGAAGTGGAATCATGTAAGACACTTGGCCTCCAAAATCTGTGTCCTTCTACAAAGATGCAGTAGCTCAAGGAGCAGAGCTTTGCCTGTCTCCTAGGAGGCCATCCCTACTAGCTTGGTCAGGTAGGCGATTCTGGGAGTTATAATCCAGAACAGTAATTTTTCCATGTTCTGTTATGGACTATGACATTGTGTGCTCTCTTCTGATCTAGACAAACCTGACTGAGCTATCTCATGGGCAGGCCATACTTTACAACTAATTTATCTCCTTTTTTAATTTAAAATCTAATATTGGAATGGTAAAGTCTTCCCACTGATTCCTTTTGAGCTTAATAGCAGTCTGTTGATCTTGTTGCTTCCTAACCTCTCATTTTTGTTATTTGATATAAAAAGCTCTTAGTATGTTCTATCTGTTTGTCCATCTGTATTCAGCTCGTGCAGTCACAAAGGCACCAAGCTTATTAAAGGTTGGTGTATTTTTAGGAGCTGCTGAGCCAACAGAAGGTGACTTTAGGAATGTCACTGTGTCTCAGCCATAACCTACCTCACAGGGATGATCTAAGGGTAAAACAGCAGAGAGCAAAGAGAACCATTTGCAGCATACGTTTTATACCATTCTGAGCATTTTGAAAGAGTAGCTTAACACCTCAGTAAGTAATACATTCTGGTAAACAGCTCTTTAGTAAAGAGTACGTTGCAGGTTTTCTCAAGGGAAAAATGCACTGCTACTTTTGTAGATATCGAGGAAGCAATAGATTTCCAACCTCCTATAATACTGGGGAAAAGTATGCCTCTCGTGATAAGGGTCTCAGGGCTACCTGATCGAGACAGCCTCCCTGTTCTGCCCAGCTGCACTCAACTAATAATGAAATCTACCATGTCAGACCTGGGTTTATCTGTTTGGCTTTTCATGTTATTCCTTTTATAACACAAGTGTTGTAACAAGTGACCTGAACTTGTGAAGAGAAGACAACAACAAGTAGAAAGATATCTGCTGCTTGGGTTTTTCCTTCTTGTCTCTTCTAGATCTCTTTGCCTCCTTCCTATCTTCTCTCAGGTAGCATCCTGTTTCTTCTCCCAGCTTAGGAGAGGCAGTTAGCACAAGGAGTCTCGGTGTCTGGATGCTCCTGTATTCTTCTCCAGTGCATTTAAATACATGTGTCTTATGGAAACACAGTGGACAACCTGTGGATGAAGGGTAGCATTCAATCTTTACAATCACTCCACTTTCTAGATGATAGTGACCTGTTCTTGGCTTCTGGGGTTGGTATTCTAGAAATTGTTTCATGTTCTGCTCTCTCTTTCTCTCTCTCTGTATTTTTGTGTGTGGTGTAGGGAGTTAAGGTATGGGGTAACCAAAGGAAGCAAAAGAGATAAGTTCCTCATTTACCTTTTCCTATGGATCAGTGAACCTCCCAAGGAAAATTATTCTTTTGTATAGAGTTTAGCCTCTCTGTTCATGATTTATAGTGGGCAGGATTCATATAGGATATCATATAGGACAATTATGTTTTCCATATTACATTGTGTTTATTTTTCTAAAATCAATTCCCATCTTTGCTAATAAAGGAACAACCATCTTGTTATGCTCTTTGCTGTACAGTGGATCAGTGAGCTCCAATTAGTGCTGGTAACAGATGCCAGTAATTGCCAGCTTTTCCAATAACTTACATTTCCAAGGGGAGAGTAGACACTGCTTCTTTATTTCAAGTATCTTTACAGCACCCAGAGAACTTTTTGGCAGCAAGCTCCTGAAGAACAAAACACCCTTCTTAACTTTAAGTTGGTACAGGACAGACTATTCCTGAATAAATGAGTTCAGCTTTGAGCAAGTAGAGAAGATCTTTCAGCACTGTGTGATGGCTATGGGAGAAAGAGATGCTTCATATCAGAAGACTGGTGCTGCAAGGACACAGAAGTGGGTCTATATTCATCTGAGAAATGCTTTTGCAAGATTAGAAATTCACAGACTACAGCTGCCAGAATCCCCAAGACAATTTGGCCATGGAAAGTTGTAATCCATCCAACACAAATCTAAATTTTCCAAGCTCTGTGTATGTCGCTGACTTGATTTCATGGGAATGAGTTGGCCATTTAAACCCATTGAACACAATTATATACATAAGAGGCAAAACATTAGTTGGGAGTCAAAGAATTAGGCAGGATGAAGTGGACCATTTCTATCAGTAGATTTGGGGTACCACTGAATGACAGCAGCATGCCCCATTATTTGTTTTTTCTTTTCTTTCCCTTACATATTTATCATTACAGGCAGGGCTGCCTCATGCATTAGGCATTATTTGAGCTGCCTCTGATTAGGGCTTCATATTCTTATGCGGACAAACAGTGTGTCACCCCGTCACATTAGATATTTAGTGTTATGTTGACTATCACAGACTGGATCTTCTAGGGGGACCTTTCCCCTGTAGATTGGATTTCAGTTTCCCTACCAATCTATCCCCAGGTGGTTCCTTGGTATTTGCAGTCCTTTGTTTCAGGCTGAGTTTCATGTGAGGCTCCCTGCTAAGCACAAGACAAAAGATGTAAAGCTTCTAAAAGGTGGGTGGCAATGGACAAGAAGAATGTGGGTGAGAAATAGCCATGGTCCCGAGGAACAATGGAATCAGTTGGGACAGGACAAAGAGCCCATCAGCTCCACCTTACGTTTAGGGGCAAAATTCTTGGAACTCCTCACCTGCACTGACTTGGTTGCCTGCTCGATGGCAGGGGGAGGAAAGAATCAACAACTCTAAAGCATTTGGCTTCTTTCATCATTGGACTAGTTGCCATAAAAGTATTACAGCACTCTATGCATTCAACAATGCATGATGTATTGGATATATGGCCTAGGAAAGTTTATGCAACAGTGTCTTTCAACCAGGGCCAAACAAATTCCAAACAAGTAAATTAGGGACCATATAGGCCAGCAGCCCATGGCCTTGACTTGATTTCCCAAACTCAGTTTACATATATTCTTTCTCCTCCCCCCTCTCTTTTCCCTCCCCCCCCAGCCCCTTTGTCTCTGTCGCACACAGTCCTGAAAATGCCCTTTCTTTGCTGGTATCTTCTGGGGTTCGGTTCCAGGACCACTGTAGATACCAAAATCCATGGATGCTCAAGTCCCATTCTATACAATGACATAGTAAAATGGCCTTTTTTTTCCCTTATAGAAAATCGTCAAATCGAGGTTTGCTTCTTGGAATTTATACACCTTTTGAATAGTTTCAAGGTGTGGATGCTTGAATCCATGGACAAAAAATCAGTGGATATAGGGAGGGCAACAATTTTTAAACGTGCTCTTTTGGCACTACAAATCTGATTGCTCTGGAGGAAAGCCATGCCTTTTTTGAAGGAGCCGTCCTCTTCTCAGCAACATACATGCACACTGAAAATGGCCCTCTTACCCAGTGATATTAAGTTTTTAAAAGTCTGAGTTAGTACAACTGGAAGGCTTTTGAAGGCTTCAAAGCTGTTTATTGGCATGAGGGAACAAAAGAAAAAATGGTGGAAGGGAATGGGACCTTTTCCTGTTACCAGCTTCTTTTCGGAAATGATTTTCAGGTCTGTAGGGGTTAGGGCATGGAGGACGCCTGGATGTTTGGAGGCAGAAGCTTGGTCATTTTTGCTGCAACATACTAATTATGGCTACTTCTTCAGAATTTGTTGCAATATGCTGTTTTCCTTTTGTTTTGTTTTTAAATCTGAATATTGAATTGCCAGAAAGTATTGAGCTAGTTAAATCTGTCTGTCTGCATTTTGTCTGCTCATCTATCCTCCCTCCTTCCCTCCCTGCCTGTCTCCCTCTCTCGAGAAATCTGTTTCCGTTGAGCTAACCACAGGTCTCTGAGGACAGTATCAACTGTGGCAAGGACACAGTAAACTTGGGAAGAGGATCTAACTCTGTGTTATCCCAGCCACCCCCATGTAGGCTGGAAGGAATTTGGCTCACATTTTTGTGCCTTTGGTAGAATGCCTGAGAAGTCTCATCCTCGAGTAACAATTATAGCTTCACTTCCAAGCTATTTTCTCTGGGTTCATCACAAACACCCACCCACCCACACCACTACCACCACCACTCAAGGTGTGTGTGTCCCTTCAAGTTGTCTGGCAACTGATAACAACCCCATTAATTTTTTGTAGCTTTTTCCTAAGCAAGGAATACTGAGAGGTGTTTTGGCCAGTTTGTGCCTCCCAGATCTTGCCTACAGACCTGGTATTTGCTGATGAAAAATCTGGGGGAAAGGCTTTCACACAATCTCTCCCCCCACCCAACAGTCTATAACCTTTCTATCATTTTGAGTTTATATTAAACTGTCTATTAGAAGCTGTGCTGGGGATCATTTAGATCAAATGCCAAGATACAAATCTTTGAAAATTTCTTCCTCATTCCCTCTCTTGTTTTTCTGTTCTGCAATTTGGGCTACAGACTCTGTTCATAAGCATACTAGAGCCTACAACACAAGTCAGGATAATTCAAGGAAGTGTCAGCAAGCCAGTATCCATGTATACTGTTTTGATTTGCCACTACTTGCTCGCTGCTTTATTTTCTGTATTATAGAGCTTGCTTGGTTACTCTACCCTAAAGTATTTTCTGCCCTGAGTGGGGTATGGTTTAAACCAGTGATTTCCAAAGTGGGTGGCATGCCCTCCAGGGGTGGTGGAAAGATCCAGGAGGGTGGTGAGGGGGAAAGAGGGCAGCAGAGGGACTTTCAGTCTATGTATTGGTGCACAAGAAAGACAAGGGGAGTTAGCAGCCTTTATGACCATGGTGGGAATGTGGGTTGTATGAAATGTATTTTCAGAGTCCCTTAAAAACACTGCACAGCCTCACCAATAATTTTGTGTGGTGATGTCTCCCTCTCTTTGTCTGTTGATGTGAGCTCACTCCCTTAGCTGCATCTTTCATTGGTGTTGGTGGTGGCAGTGATGGTGGTGGTGGTTGGGAAACTCTAGTGAGGTACAGGATATTGCTTCTATGGCTCAGAGTGGCACCATTTTGTCACACACTGACTGACTGGAGTGAGGAGTGAGAGCATGTGGTGGAGGCAGGGGGAGAAGCAGTCACAAAAAAGTATCTTTCAAATTTAGGACCCTCCTTAAGCTTTGTGAGGTTTGCCGGGACTTGGCTGGCAGGTTGGGGCTATGCTGCTGCTTCTGCTTTCTTTCATTAGAAAGATTGAGAGAAGAGTATCAGAAAAAACAATGTCTGTGCATGTGTGTGTGTGTGTGGGGGGGCACTTGAAACTGTGTGAAGAAGACATATCTCTGGGAAAGGAGAGGTTGATTCTTGGAAAGAGTTCTTCACCTTGGAGCACCTCCTATAATTAAAATCTCTCCCTTTCCCCATCCATGCCAGTCTCCAGTCCAGAACATGTGGCCTCTGTAAACCTCCTACACACACACTGGCTGCATCCCTCTGCACCCCAATGAAGAAGGATTAAGGGTACTTCCTTACCAAGGAGAAGCTTCTCCCTTTGCACCAGATCACCTTGGAAGCAACAACTGAGCAGCTGGCTGAGCAGTGGCCAAGGGGTAGCATGAGCAAGAGGCTTCTGCACTGCTGGTCAGCCAGCTGCTCAGTTGTTGCTCCCAGGGTGACCAGGTGCAAAGGGAGCAGCAATCAAGCAGCCAGTCAAGCAGCAACTGAGAAGCCTCTCACCTTTGTTGACCTTTGCTGCAAGGCCAGCACAAGCAAGAGACTTCTAGATCATTGCTCAGCCAATTGCTCAGTTGATGCTGCAAAGCTCACTGGGTCCAAAGAGAGCAGTGAAGGAGACTAGTTGTTTTGTGCATGGAGGTGTTAGTGTTGTCACCCAACACTGGAGAGGGGTGGTGGTAGCTGACAAATGTTTGGGGACCACTGACTTAAACAGCATTGAATGAGCTGAGTATCAAAATGTTACTCAGTATTTTCTGACCTGAGTGAGGTACAGTTAGTACTGAATGAGCTGAGTTACAAAAAGTTTGCCTGCTGGAGTTCAAGGAGTGTAGAAGTGTTTTATGTGCAAAATGTTATCTTGATGACACATCAATTGTTACAAATCTTCGTTGGCATAAGTAGACCTTGGAAGCATTGGTGGGTTGGTTTTTTTGTACTACTGCTCCCCAAATCCCCCAGCCAATATTGTCACTAAGTGTATTCCCAGAAAGTTTCTTTTCCAAGCTCTGGGCATAAGAGCTGCCTTTCTGGATCAGACTTAAGATCCATCTAGTCCAGCATTCT
Source organism: Phrynosoma platyrhinos (assembly GCA_020142125.1). Classification (NCBI taxonomy): domain Eukaryota; kingdom Metazoa; phylum Chordata; class Lepidosauria; order Squamata; family Phrynosomatidae; genus Phrynosoma; species Phrynosoma platyrhinos. The sequence continues at coordinate 141,411,144 of CM034706.1, forward strand.
TGTGCTCATTGCAAACTCAGTGGCACTGAGATGATAGCCTTCTGCATGCTGGGAGTGGGGTGAATGATATCTTATACATTAATGGTGGTGAAGGTGAGGCCTGCTGGCTGCATGTGGTCCACAAACCCCACTTTTGTGGCCCCTGAAACCTCCTGGCAGTCCCTTGAAGCCGTCTTTTTCTTTTCTTTTAAAAATTGTGACTGTTTTCCAAACAATTTTCTACCTAGAAATAGTCTCACATGAAGCAAATCATGCACATGTGTGGCAATTTAACTCCACTACCCTAGCCTTTCCAACCCCCTGAAATTACCTGAAAATTGGCAGAGAATAGCAACTGGAAGTGACTTCTTGTTCATTGGCAAGTGCATATGTTTCCTATAGGTGCAAAAACTTACTTGGGTTCTTCTGTACAGCTCTTCCCACCCCACTTTGTATAGGCTGTTGGTCAAACCAGATGTTACAGGGAATGCATATTCCTGCAAGCAACCCATTTCCCTTTCCATGCTAGGATTTCCTATCAGATAACATCCCTCGGCAATCAGTTTTGCAAATTAAGTCCAGGTTTGCCTTCTAGTGACCAGTCACAAAACAAAGTAATATAAATGCACAATATGGCAGAAAAATCACATGCTGTGACAAACAGGTATCATTCAGCATTTGGAGGAAAGCTTCTGTAAAAACTATGATAATGTATTGTCTTTTAATATGGTCATTCCATTTTAGCTACCATTGCTACTTGCTGGTGGTAATATACCTATCTGTCATAAATTTGTCACACTTCTACAAACGCCTTCTACATTTTTCCTTTCACATGCATCTGTATACATATGGTATATTGATGGAATGTATTTATTTTTGAGGTGCATGGGTGGATATATGTGACTAAAGAAACTAGATGATCTCACTACCACACTGGCATGCATACTTATATGTGAGTAAGATGGGAGCCTATGCTAGAATTCGTCACCACATGTGGGGATAATCGACAAGAACCTGCTTCATCAGATGCACAAAATGGACAGTGAAGGTTTTATATATTATGTATAGAAGAACTGGTGTGTAGAATGATGTATTCTGATTTACAATGAGACATTAAAAGAGAAGAAACACATAACATTTTTAGGAATATTTAAAGGGACAACATGAATGTCTGGGAAAATTAAATTATATGCTATGGCACACCAGCATACTGAGAGGTAAACTTGTACAATTTGCTGTTGCTGTGTTTCTTCAGATCATTTCTGACTTATGGCAACTCAAACCCTCAAAGAGGGTTTTCTGGGGCTAAGAGTATGTGACTCATCCAAGGTCACCCAGTGTGTTTCCATGGTTTAGCATGGAATCCAACCCTGCTCTCCAGAGTCATAGTTCAGTTCTCAAACCACTACACCATGCTAGCTCTCAACCTTGTACTATGCTGTAACAATAAAATAATTAGAATTCAAAGACATAGCCTTGTTAGTCTGGAAAATTAGTATGCAAAGGGATCTTGTAGCACCTTTGAGACTAACTGAAAGAAAGAAGGTGATAGCATGAGCTTTCCTAGAATTGAGCCTACTTCTTCAGATGCATCTGAGGAAATAGGCTCAAATCTAGGAAAGCAAAGCAAAACCAGCTTCATTTATATACCGCTTCATATTACGCTATGGGATGTCTAAGCGGTTTACAACTGTAAGCTCATTGCCCCCCAACAGCTCATGCTACCACCTTCTTTCTTTCAGTTAGTTTCAAAGGTGCTATAAGATCCCTTTGCAATAAAATGAGCCTGAAGAGTCCATCTTTAGAGGAATGTGCCTGCTATATCTCTGTGTGATTTATTAATGCTGTGGCATTTTCTGCTATCTTGTTAGCCTTTACTGGGGATAAGTAATTTTCTGCTTCAGGTATGATTGTTCAGTTGCTCCCAGTGTGAAGGCAGAATTCCTGCTTTCAGAGGAGTCTTTCAGTTGTGTCTCTGCATGAACCATATCCCATCTCAGTGACCTAAGGAGTACATGAGTGGTCTCTGAGTGCAGATGGCTGTCTGAAATGTACCTTTCATATTACTTTGACATGGGAGGGGACATATCTTGACCACCACAAGTTTGATACATGAATTGACTGATGTTCATATCCCACACTAGGAGTATAGATATTGATAAGTCCAGGCATGCTGTGTCTTAGTGTTAATGTCATCCTAATCTCCCCATGATGTTCAAACTGCACTTTTGATGAATGTGAGAAACAGAGATAAAGGGGTTGAAAAAATCCTAGTAGCAATCTGCTTTAGGCTTAAATGTCTAATTCATAGTGTGCTGCTGATTATAAATGTTGTCCGTTCATATCAGTTTCATGGAGTGAAAGGGTTATACATGGAGCATCACAGTAGGCACAACGAATCTTCATATCATATGGGTTTCTGGACCAAGAATGGTACATCCTAGCCCCCACCACCACCACCAGGTAGCCCAGTAGAAAACTATGGCTGGTGACATTAATATCATTAAGGGATCCAGAAGTATCCTGTCTCTCCCAGTGAACAGTGGCTAAGGCAATTTCCATTCCCAAAATACATTGGAAGCCAATTTGGAAGAGGGTGAAATAACTGGTTAGATAAATATCCAGATCTCATCATAATAGAAATGCGAAATTCATTTAGTCTCCAGGCCATTCTGCTCCTCATGTTTTAGGTGGGTATTATTACAACTGTGCTTGTCCTGGCAACAGTTTTGGGTGGAGCATTGGTGCTTCTCTAGTTTCACAGCCAGGAAACTGAGGCTGAGAATGTCTTATTCAAAAACAGGCCTGGGAAAAACACAGGAGTGTAGATGGTGAGTTCCTCTTATAATTCTGCACACATATTTTAAGAAGAGGAACAGTTTAAAAATATGACTTAAAAATTGCAGTCAGCCCTCCATATCCATGGATTCTGTCTCCATGGATCCAGTCACCCATGGCTTTATTTTTTTTTAAAAATCCAGAAAGCAAACCTTGATTTTGCCATTTTATATAAGGGTTACTGTACCACTGTATATAATAGAATAAGCATCCATAGATTTTGATATCCACAGTGGGGCCTGGAACCAAATCACAGTGGATACCAATGGCGTACTATAATAAATTCTGTTACTTCTGTACTGGCAGAAAGCTTCACCTTTTTTCTTTTTTAAAAAATCACGTTAGACTGTTGCTAAAATTAGAGGGACGGGGTGGGCCAGCATGGATAGTAAGTACTGACCAGACTCAGTGAAGGAGTGAGTGAATTGATATTTGAATCCAGTTCTGCAACAGATTATCTCATTCAACTACCAGATAAATTTGGCTTCTACTGACCTTTCCTTTTAAACCTAATGTAGCATATAAAACGGTCTCCTTTTGCTTGTATAAAGGCTGCCTAGCTTCTTTTTACTTCCATTTCCCGCCAGTCAATGAATTTGATTGATTTGTCCAAAGACAGAGATAGATCTGAGTATCAACTGGATCCCCCCCCCCCAAAAATAGGATATCAAGCATTTTTTTTTTTGTTTTCTTGTTCCAAGGGCTGCTACAGGTGCAGCTTGAAAACATCAACTCCCCTGGGAGATATGAATTTGAACGATGGCAAACCCTGCTCCTCGGTTTCATCTCAAGGCTTTGATCAGGCAGACATCTGGGTTTGAACTTCAAGTCATCCTATTCCCTTATCCCCTCCCCTCCTTTTGTAATATCTAGCCCCCATTCCAGCTTCCTAATCCAGATTTGGTCCTCTCAAAGAGGGTTCTTTGTGAAGCATCTGCACTTAGGGGAGGATGGCTTGGAACACTGATGTTTTTGTGACCTCTGTGTTGACCTAATAATAGCGAACAATTAAGAACTAAGAAGAGCTTTGGATCTATGGGGGTTTGTTGTCATTGTCTTAAGGCCAGTATAGCTGACTTTTCTGTTTGTGTTCTTTCTAACTCTGTATCCATTGGATCACACCAGCTTCTGAGCTGCACTGGCTTAAAGTGCAGTGAGGCCCACATAAGCCCTTCATGTTGCTGATGGATGGAGTCTGTCTTAAAAGGGAAACAGTTGAAGGCATAAACTAATTATCTGATCAGTGCAGGCGAGGCCTTTATGTCACTTCATTCCATTCTGTTCTCCCACCCCACCCCACCTTCTCTTTCTTTATGAATCATGATGCCTGCCAGTCAGTTACCTACATGAAACCTTCCAGTCCTCTCCCGCTCCCAGACAATTAGCAAAATGTTTGGTCTTCTGGTTTGGATGAATAATTAATTTGCCCACTTTGTGAATGATTCATAGACCATATGCCAGGATGGCAGTGTGTGTGTGTGTATGAGAGAGATAGAGAGAGAGAGAGAGAGAGACAGAATTGCCTTCTGCAAAGAGCACCATCTTTACTCTCCCTCCCCTGCTAAATGGAGGCAGTGCATCACCTCCCCTGAGTTGGTCAACTTTTTTTTTTTTTTTTGCTTGCCTCTGCTACTGTCTCTAACTGCAACTTAACCTGCAAATGCTTGGCAGATGACGTTGCTTATCTCCATACCTTGAAGGACATTTGTCCTTATTTCTGCAGATCAAACGGCCACTTAAAGTCATCAGAGGAGGCCTGTCACTGCTCACTCATGGAGGGCTTCAGAATGTTATATTTATTATTCTTACAATTTTTTTAAGCTCTTCTTAAATGTATGGGATGATTGGTTTGAATTGGTGGGTGTGAGAGTTAGAATTAGACTCTTGTGTACTAGAATTGCCTGGATAGTGGGCCTCTGTGTACTGGAGGCTTTTCAGGGTTGATGACTCCTACTTTTTGCCACAAGTACATTGATCGTCTGTAGCTTTGATAGTTGAACCAGAACTTGGAAAATTCACTTTTCCCTGCCATCAGGCTGGCTGGAGAATTATGAAGTTGTAGTCCCAAAAGCTTTTCCAAGTTTTGTGTTAGTCACACAGTTTCTCATTGTCTGTACTGAAACTCCTTTCTGAATTCACCATTTTATTTACTATATTTATTTCATGTCTATGTCACTCTTCCTCCATGTTGCCCAAGATGGAGAGCATATAGCTGAAAGATCAAAAATATGATCTACTGGGCTCTAGGCTAACACTAGACCATTACACCATGTTGCCTATCAAACCACTCTCATTTGCAACATTCCTGCCCTCTCTTTTCCAGGACTTTTCAAAGGAAAGGAAGGAGGCATGGCAAAGTCCCGGCCATGCATCCCTTTGGGAAATCATTGCTGAACTGCAGCTTCAAGTCTGCAAATGTGGCAGAGAACATTGCTATACAATCATTGTTCATTCTAATTTACATTTAGTTTCATGTCAGTACCTACTCATAACAGTCCCCTTTTCTACTGTCATATAGGAATGTTAGAGCTTGTGAAATGTCCTTGCAGTTCTCATGAATGGTTTGTGTTGCAGGGTAGAAAACAAATGTGAAAACTTTCAAATAAGATGTAAAACAGCAAGGACCAATGCTTGTTTACAGCGCTAGTCACAGCTCAGAGAGAACTGTTAATATTATTAGTATTTTTTTTTAAAAAAAAAAAACTGTTAGAAAAGGTGAGATCAGCTGACACAATTGCAACATCACAAAACTCAGTTAGAGGTGTCAAAACTTGTCATTAGGGGAATATTTAATATTATTACAGGATGGCTGTGGGACCAAAACTTTTAAAGCACAGGCAGTAGTTGGTATTATATGGGGCCTTTGTTTTGGGTCATTTTGCACCTTCACTCAACCCATGATTTAAAACTGGTTTTTTGTATGGGTGTAGCCTCTTGAGTTTTTCTTTATCACTCACTGATGCTCATCCTGTCTTCTTATCTTAAACATATTCTCTGAGTGCATTCACATATAAAGTAGGAATATATGGAAGCATCCTCAGAAATGTTGCAAGTCTTAGTTTGTAACAGTTTATGGCCACCTTTTGATGTTCCAGCTGCCCCCCCACCATACCCACCCCTTCTGCATTCAGAACATAGCAGTACACAGATTCTTGTTGGGAGTTTTGCTTCTCTTGATGCAGCTCATTCAGTGTGAACTGCAAATGCAATACCAGCATGAGGCAAAATGTTCAATCACTGCATGTTAAGTTAATAATTTGTTTTGCCCTACACTTTAAGGGTTTTTATTTCACAAAGAATCAGCATGCAGCCTCTGACAGCTGCAGCCTCTGAACTTAATGGAGCTTTTCCTGCCATATATACAATGGGCAAGAGTCCCCCTGGCGGGATCAGGATAACAGCGAGGTACAAGTCCCCCTCCTCACCAACCTCCATTGCAAGGTCCTGTCCCACATATTATTATTCCCCTTAAAGTTGCTTCTTTGTGAAGCATCTGCACTTAGGGCAGGATGGCTGTGGGTCCTAGATTACTATCGGGGTGCTGTTAGAGAACAGTCTTGTTTTTGAAGTTGAAGTTTTCTAGTAAGAAGACAAAATTTGCACATACATTGCAGGAGACTACTGTGGATCCTTTTAGCTCCATCTCTGCAGTTATTTCACTCCTCTTCTTCCCTGCAATATCTATATGGCATATATGGGATACTCTTTAAATATTTCAATGGCTGTCACAGAAGGGAGGGGGCAAGTTTATTTTCTGCTGCCCCAAAGGGCAGGACCAAGTATAATGATTTGGAGTTACAAGAGAGCAGATGCTGATTGAACAATAGAAGGAACTTCTTGACAGTGAGAGCAGTTTGGCAGTATAAGTTGCCTACAGAGGTGGTGGGGTCTCCTTCCCTGGACATCTTCAGAAAGAGTCTGGATAGCTACCTGCCAAGGATGCTTTAGCTGGAGATCTTACATGGAGCAGGGGGTTGGACTCCATGGCCCATGAGGCCCTTTCCAACTTTCTGATTCTGCGATTTTATGTAACCTCTGATATTTACATTCCAAATCTAGCCTAAAGAGTAGAAAAAGAAGCTGTTGCCACCAAAAGCCAGTACCTGGACAATGGACTATTTATCCTTGAGGTCATCTGACCATAGACTTCTCCACTATTGTGAAAATTATTTTATTTGTATTTGAAATTATAGTAATTCTGAACTTAGATGTATCCAGATTTTATGCAAATCTGCATCCTCTTTTGTCTGTCTGTCTGTTTGTCTGTCTGTTGGTCTTTCTTTGGCCACCATAACTTAAGAGCACATGATTAATGTTATTAAGGGAATCTGCGGTTTAGTCTCTCTTTTGCCATAATAGCCAGAACATTTTGTTTAAATAAAAGAAAACATTCAAAATATTTTAAATTAGAAGATATAAAACAAATTTGTTTGGTGTCTAACTGCTGATATAATAGTCTTCTGTTCTCTGTTGTGAAGACACAGGCCTGGAGTTAGCACCCATCATGGCTGGAGAAATGCCAAGTACTATAGGTCCCTGGTGTCGTATTATGTGGCCTCCTCCTATATAAATACGTATGGATATACATTCTTTCTCTCTCCCCCCTCCCCCCACACACAGACATATAAATATATATTATAGACACTGGGGATAGAGCTAGATGTCCAGAACATACTTGGTACTTCTCTTTATTGGACTGGTTTGAGGGAGGTCTGGCATGGTTGGAGGTATAATATTTCATCATGACTGCCTATCTCCATACGCCACATGATAAGTTGAGAAGGACACACCAGAGAGGTTTCAGATTTGGGGCAGGTAGACACATTGTCACACTGTATCAAACCTAGAGAGAGAAAAGAAGTTTCAAAAGGTGGAATTAATGCACAATTAGGTTCTCAAGGGTTATGTTTATAGGTGAATTCCATTTCAAATCATTTGAGAAGTGCTACATTATATAAATATCTTTACCAATTAATAACTGGCAGTCATTGATAGTTCTATTCTCCATGAGTTGATGTAGTTCCCATTTGAAACAGGAGTCATCACTCCATCCTGTGAATATGAATTCCATATTTTAATGATGTCCCATGTAAAGATGTACTTCATTGAACTGAATCAACTTCAATCAGTATCATGGTATAACCCAGAGTTCTGGAATCAGAAAACATTTCTCTCTCTCCAATTTCTCACCAATTAGCTATCCTTGCTTTACACTAGGGATGGGAATTATGCAGTTCTCCAGATGTTGATTAAACTGCAGCTCACAGCAGCACTAGCAAGTTTAGTCAAAGGGACAAAATGCTGGAAGTGGCAGTATAAGAACTTACGGAATGCTGCACAATTCTCTTCCCTGCAGCACACCAAAAATCCCATTCATTTTAGCTTTTCCTCATACAGAAGACACATCAGTCCCTCTCCTGAATCATTTTTATTTCCTTTCTTCTGTCATTTCTTGTCTAGGATGTTTTTTGGTTGCAACCACAACTCCATAATGTTCCATAATGTGGCTGCACCATTGATTTGTGTGTGAGTATTGTGGCAGTTTTATTTTTAATTTCTTTTTTAGTAACCCTACTCTGAAATCTGCACTTTTTAATAGGTTTCATACACTGAGGTGATGTCAGTGAGCTATCCCTCATAATACCAAGATTAGATGACTAAATGGGAAAAAGAAGTAGGAGCTGTGGTAGATAGCCAAGGAAATTTCCCACTTTATCCCTCTAGGCCTGGAAAATCCCTGGAAGTTGAAATGCAGTTGTTAACTTAACAGCAAAAACATAAGAAAAAGCCCTCCAAGAGAAAAACCATTGTCGTTCCCCGGTCTTGAAAGAACTAACCCTGGTCAGTCTGTCAATACTGGGCTCAAGGCCTCTGGAGCAGCCCTATAAGAGGAAACATCTGTTCCTGAAGTGGTAACTTCACAACAATTCCCTGTCAAGGTGAAGGTGGTTGCTGTCTCACATCAGCCTCCTGAAAGAAATGTTTCTGAGGGTGAGATTCTAGAGTCTTCCCCATTCTAAGGGTCACAGTCTCACCCTCTCCAGTTTGACCATTGACATCAGGTGTGACTGCTACAAAGCCATTGCTCACTATATCATTTCCACCATCTCAACATTCACGCCAATCTCACTCAATTGGGTTCAGCATCTGATTCAGTTTCTGACACATCTTCAGCCTCCAGATTCTGTTCCAGGTGATGTCATCAGTCTCAACTCTCTTGATAACAAGAGCATCATTCACACAGGCATCATGGCCATCATGGTGCAAGGCATTCAAGGTTTACTTCATCTGAATCCTCTTATTCCAGATAAAGCAATTGCTCAGCTTACAGTAGTTGTTAGTAGCTGGACTATGGTTACCATTATGAGAACAATGGTTGCCTGCAATACCATCTGGGCCATAAGCACTTTCAAGCTCAATATCAAGAATGCTTGCCTCCACCCAGTAGACTGTTCAGCATACAGGACATAATCTTATAGGAGATGCCATGAATAGTGAAGCAGGAACCTGTTCTGTCTAGATTCCTACCAGTCCAAGACAGTCTGGCAAGACAGCTCAATCTTCAGCTACTGCTGCTTCCACTCAGATAGAGGTCCCTGTCACAACTTGGGTCCAACAACCAATGACCTCAACTACTATAGCCTCTGACTCTGAGTTAGATTTAGATTCAGTCATCATTCCAACAAGGAAATCCGTTCTGATTTTGTTAGGAATACTAGATCTTTCATCTGCTACAGATGATGTAAGAGATGAGAATGGCAAAGTCACTAGATCTTGGAATAATATGATGTGAAAAGTCTTTATTATCTTTCAGTTTTTCATACCATAAGAAGGCATGGTACCCATATCTTAATTCAGTTCTTACAAGTTCTAGTAATCTTTCATTACTAAGTTTTACCCAGTCTTCTATCCATAATAGGAATGATGCATAAAAATACAGTTTCAAATTTGGTAATCTGCGACCTCCCTTAATTTTGTCTTCTGTAAGTAACTTCCATTTAATTCCCTCTGCTGTTCATCAAGATATTTCTTTTTCGTAATTATAGGAAGATTTTGCGATAAATATATAAGCTTAGGTAGTATATTCATTTTCAGTATTGCTATTCTTCCCAAAAAAGGATAGTTGCAGCTTCTTCCATTTTTCCATATTTTTTAAATTTCCTCCCATGTTTTTGGTAATTATTTTTAAACAAATCTATGTTTTTCTGTGTCAAATATAGTCCCAGATATTTTACCTTTTCCTCTACTTTGAATCCAATCATTTCATTTAATTCTTCCTCCTATTTCATGTTCATATTCTTTGTCAATATCTAAGTTTTATCTTTATTTAGCTGAAATCCAGCTAGGTTTCCATATTCTTGTATCACGTTTAGCAATCTTTCTATGCTTTCTTTTGGGTCTTCTGAGAAGCAGATAATATCATCAGCAAAGGCTGGTATTTTGAAAGTATAGCCTTTCACATTAACCCCTTATATCATCTCGTCTTCCCTGATTCTATTGTTTAGTACTTCCAGAATTAAAATAATCAACAAAGGTGACAATGGGCAACCCTGCCTTGTTCCTCTCTCTATTTGAATCTTTTCAGTTCTTTCATTATTTACTATGATTTGGGCTCTCTGATCTTTGTAAATAGCTTTCATCCATTCTATGAAATTGGTTCCCATTTTCATTGTGTTAATCAAATCTTGCATGAAGCACCAATTGACTCTGTCAAATGCTTTCTCTGCATCTATCAGAATCATCACCAGTTTCCATTCATTATGATGTTTCAAATGTTCAGTGATGTTCAGTACTATTCTCAAATTATTCTTAGTCTGTCTTCCAGGTAAAAACCCTTTCTGATCTTCATGAATTGTTTATTTGAGAATCTTTTTTAACCTTGTTGCTATGATAGATGTGAATATCTTGTGGTCTGTGTTGATTAATGAAATTGGTCTATAATTTCTTACGTCAGTCTTCTCTTTATTTCTTTCGGTATTAAACAAATATATGCATCCTTCCAGGAGTCAGGTATTCCTTGTTCATCGATATTATTTATCATTTCTTTTAAAGTTTCTATTAATTCATCTGCCATCTTTTTATAATATATTGACGATAGTCCATCCGGACCCAGCGCTTTTCCTAATTTAAATTTTCCTATCTCTTCAGACATTTCCTGTCCAGATATGCCATTGTGACAGAGAACTTGATAGTACTATTTATGAGATATAGCTGTTGTATTGATACCACAAATGCGTAAACGTAGACCAACTTATCTGTTTTTGGATAGTTATAAGGGACTTTTTTTTTCTCTAAATGCTATAATCTAGTTTAATTTATTATTCTATTTAGGTAATTATTATTTTATTGGTATTATGGCCATTACCATGTTTTAATAAGGAGCTATATGTTATTCAGATGTATTATTGTATTGTATTGTGTTTTATTGTGTTTTTATATATGTGTTTTTATACTGGCCTAATGGCTGTAATAAAATGAATGAATATGTCCAGATATTGGTTAGTTTATTTTTTTTTCTTGTTCCTCGCTTAAAGCAGCTATATTTTGTCCGTCCAAATAATTTTTTAATTTTTCTCTATCGTTATCTAATTCCATTCCTTTTCTATATAACTCTTCATAGTGATCCTTGAAGAGTCTCATGATTTTTTTTTGATCTGTAAAAGATTTTCCCCTATGTTTTATCTCTGTAATTAACTTCTTTCCTCTTTTTCCCATCAATTTACTGGCCATTAGTTTTCCTTCTTTATTTCCAGCTTTGAAATGCATTTGTTTTACAGATTTTAATTTCTTTTCTATTTCTTTGATAGCTATCATTTTTAGTTGATGTTGTAAATTGTCAATTTCACATTTCAAATCTTTATCTCCTTTCTTTTTCCATTCCTCTTCTTTCTTTTTTAGTTCCTTCCTTATTTTTCTTCTTTCGCGTTTTCTTTTCTTCTTTGTTCACTTCATATTTCACTGATAACTCCTCTAATTACCACTTTGCTCATGTCCCATATTGTTTTTGACAGCATTCCTTCCGTATTATTTTCCTTAATATTTCAATGCTTCCTTCAATTTATTTAGATTATTTTTTTCTTTAAATATCTCATTCTGCAGCCTCCATATATAATTTTTCTTCTTTTGTAATAACTCCATCATAAATGGATTATGATCTGAAGTGCATTTTGTTAATATCTCCATTGACTGAATCATTAAAACCAGGGGTTTTGTAACTAGAAATAGATTCTCCAAAGAGATTTGTGTCCCTGTGAAAAGAAAGTAAATCCATTTGCTTCTTTATATTTGTTTCTCCATATGTCTTGCATTTCAAGTTCTTCAATCATTTAAAAAAAAAGATTTAGGCAGTTTTCCTTGTTTTTTTCCCTTATTTTCTTTCCTTCTAAAGATGCTCTATCTATTTTGGGCTCCAATACTACATTAAAATCTCCTAATGGTATAATATTATTATAATCCAGCTTTTTCAATTCAGTATGTATCTTATCAAAATATTTTTCTCTAGGGCATAAATTCCCACTGCCAAGATGGTTATATTCTCAAGTTTTACTTACACCCCTATATATGTACCTTCTTCATCCCCGAATATCTTTTTAGATTGGTATTTCCTTTTCACATATATTGCTAGTCCTTTTCCCCTTTTTTCATTTGCAGTGATGTAACAGTATCCTAGTTTACCATTTCTTATATATTTCATTTCCTTTTTGCTTGTCTTTGTTTCTTGTATACAATCTATAGCGATATTCAGTTTTTCCAATCTGTGAAACACAATACTTCTTTTATATCTGGAGTTAATTCCTTTTAACATTCCATGATGTTATTTTAATTCCCATCCTTTATTTTCTTTCACTGTATTCTCAAAAGTGGTGTTATTTTATTTTGAATGTGCCACCCCTTCCTCTCTTTTTTATTTATTGTTTTTCCCTTTAATATGTGTACTTTTTTAGTTTTTATTCAGATGTGTTTTCCTTTGCTCTCATCCTGATGCACTTTTCTTCTTCACTATTTTCTTTAGATCCAATTTCCACACTTCTTTTCTCTGCTTCCTCAGTCGATTCCTCTTCCTCTGTATTTTCTTGTCCTTCCTTGTTGGTCTTTTCTTCCTTTTTGGTTTTCCCCTTAAACCTCTTCGATCTCCATTCTCTCACTATAGTTTTCCCAGATCCTTCTTCTTCTTTTCTTCTATAATCTTCTTTTAGTCTTTGTTCCATTTCCCTTGCTTTATCTACATTGTCAATCTTAATTCTTCTTTGTTTATATGAAAATGAGAGACCTTCAATTCTGTCCCATTTAAAGTTTATGTCTAAATTCTTTAACAGTTGTGTCAGACTCTTGTATTTATTTCTTTCCAATATTATTTGAGGTGGAATGCCTTTAAAGATCTTAACTTCAGAGTCTTCTATTATTAATCTTGTCTCATAATTCTTTTTGATAATAATTTCTCTAATCTTCAATCTAACAAAGCATACAACCACATCATGTGGAATCTTTCTGTCTTTGGCTTGTAATGAGTTTCCTCTAAAGATCTTATCAATTTCATGCTCCAATCCATCCTCTGAAAATCCTATATATCCTGCAAAACATGGTATTATTCTTTTTGTTAAATCCTCATTTTGTTTTTCTATAAGTCCTCTTATCTTAATACATTTTTTCTCTGTATCTAAGTTCATTAGTCCATTCCAATAATTGTTGTTGATCTTGTTTTTTCATCATCTCCTTTAATGATTTTTCCAATACATTAGTCTTATCTTTTATCTTTTCCACTTCTTTTTGAGTCTTATTAATATCTAGTGTCATTCTTTGCATCTTTTACCAATGTTATCCAATTCCCTTTTAAGGTCTTTTCTGATCTCTGTTCTGGCTTCTATAATCACACTACCTCTCAAGTTTAATTCTGGGCTTTATGAAGACAGGACCATATAGTATTTTGAAGCACTAGAAGAGGCTCAGTGAACCAACTGGGTTTTAAATTTGTATTTCATGAGAATCCCAGTTATTTTTATGAAACAAATTTTTAACCTTGATTATTGTTTGGCTGTTTTTCTAAGTGTGTGTCTGCTGATTTCCAGAAGGTAAAGGAATGACAGAATGAAGTTAGCAGGGCTTTCATGCTCTGTGCTGCTCTTTAATGTTACTCATGAGTAGCAGAAATAGAATAAAGAATGCAGAGAAGTAAGTATTGCATAATAAATTGTTAAACATCATAAAAATCATGAAAATCTGCTTGCTTCATTTATACAAGCTATTCAATCAGTTCTTCATAATGGAGAACTTAGGAGTTTTTTCTTCCTCCTAAAAGAATAGAAAAGCAAAACTATTGTACTGGGGTAAAGCTCACCTTGGCACTGAGGCAATACCAGTATACGATTATTACAGATATTCCTTGTTTCCAAAACAAACACTTAATTTTCAGAGGCACACTGCTTCTAATCATGGAAGCACTATTTGGTTTATATTCTCTAATCCTTTGTTATTTTGTTGGTTTTAGGTTTTTTTTAAAAGGTGATGTTTTATGAAAGACCTAAAACAAATCACAGTGGGGCATCAAGATATGTTATGCTTGCTAGTTGCTCAAGGAGGAAACTTTGTAATTAATATTTTAAAATCTGTGTGTAAATAAAATCACAGTCTCATTATGTGCAGATCAGCTGTTTCCCCTCGCCCCTCAGGCACATTTCTTATGCCTATGATTGCTCACTAATCTATTGCACCTTTCTTGTTAGCATCATCTTCTCCTCCCACTTTCCTTTAACTACCTTGATGGAAATAGATCCTAAGTCATTACTTTCTCTTTTGCTTGGCTTCAACTTCTTTTTTCCCTGAAAGAGTTCCAAGGTAGGCTTTTACCTAACAGACCTATAAAAACTACCTGCACACTCTCTCTTTTGGTACTTATGATGAAAAAGCATGAGATCAATGTGATTTTTATAGCTCAAACCTGGCGGCATTTCCAAATTAAATTGGATGGTGAAATGTAATTTTAATCTGAACCTCTATCTTAAAATAAGAAATAATTATTCATTATTGATACAACCACCCCTTATAAAGTGAGTTAATTTTAATTGTCAGCTGGGTGTGAGTTATTCTAGAAGTCATGGCTGGATGAACCAATGGCCATGAATATACAGTATGCAGACTCTTAAGAGATATCTCCACTCTTATCAAAATATTCTGCTTCTCTCCAAATTCCTTGCATAGTAGGTCTGAGGAACCGTTATTAATTGCCATATGATTTGTCTTCTGAAATCCTTTGTTCTTACAGGCATGAACACAATAATTCAAGATTTACCTCTATACACAGTGCTAAGTTTCATACCCAGTTTACCTAACCTGTGGTTTAAGCATCACAACCAATAATGCCCAAATAAAAATAAGTTTCAGATTGGATGTTAGAGTGTTTTGCAGATTAAAAGCCTTGGTTGCTGTGATCCTGGCAGTGACATTGAAACAAGTAGGCACTGCTGCCCATCACCTGAATCTGACTGAGTAACTGTTCATACATAGATTGTTTCAGGCAAGTGTTGCTTTTGTGGGAGCACAAACTCTCTGGGAATCTAGCAACAATTCAGAGCCTCCTGAGGCAACTGCCTGGATGCTGTTTTGTACATAAACTGATTGCCCCTATATCTTCCAACTGCCCTGGTCTGGTAGGGACAGCCACAATTAATCCTGCGTTACCCCACCTTTTCATCTGCTTTTAAAATGCCCTAATTCTTTTCCTTTCTCCCACTTTCTCCCTTTGTCATCAGCTTACTTCAGTTGCTGCAAACTGAGTTCAAAGTGCAAAAGTAATGTGCACTCAGTTAAACTCAGCAGGGTGGAAGCAAGAGGAAGGCACACAATCTTATCCTTCTCCAAAGCAAACTGCTGCAGCCTCTCTTTATTTGTCTGATTTTCCTCATTGATAACTGCCTCGAATACCATTTTTGGGAGAAAAGTGGGATATAAATCCAATAAATAAATGTTGCCATCTTGATCACACCTGATGCTTGGCCACAGGTGTCCTGGTTTTCATCTGTGAAATGTTGGAAGGTATGTGATCCACAGGCTTTGAAGTTACCCTTAAGCTGCACTATTAATGGGTGGTTTATGTCTTGAAACTTTATGTGATTCTGCCGGGACATTTCATGTATTTTCTAATGCCAACATATTGCACCATTTCAAACTAATTTCTGCATTTTTCTTTTTTGCCCTCTTTCTTATTTAATTTTGATATATTTTGATGTATTTTGTTAAAGGTGACAGAGTTTATAAAAATACCTCTTTTTCACCTTGCAGATATTTTATCATGGCAAAGATAAAATAGTCCAAAGCCCTTATGAGATTATTTTCAAGAAATTTTAGTGTCGGATTTTTTCTCTTGTAGTAATTTGAATTTGTAGGCAATGGAAGCCAAAGTGCCAGTCAAATGAATTTTTTTTCACTGCATCATATTTTCTACAGCCATGTAAATATGCTAAGTTCAGGCACTGATCCAGTGCCATCTTGTGATGCTTATCAAACTGATTTAATATAGGGAAAATATTTAAACATGGTTGTGTGTATGTTTTAAAAGTGCAGACTGTGATACTGGATGTTTGAATTCACCTTCCTTATAATTTCTTTCCTTCCTTCTGTCAAAGCTAGTTTCAAGTCCTTTTGGGTTCAAAGACATGCTTCAGAGTGTGTGGGCAATGAAATCTTACATGCGTTGCTGAATAAGTTTCTCAGCAGATGGATTTTAGAGCTTCAGTGCCTTGCTAACCTTCTTATCCCACCCAGTGATAAACAGAAGCAGAATAAATTATGCAACAAGCAAAAATGGCTGAATATTATGTAAAACATAAGTACAATATGTACATGCATACACTGCATGCATATGCCCAGATCTGTTAAACTTGCATAATTCTTACACTTAATGTAGGAATTTTTTGTGTTTTCTTTTTCCATTTTTGCTAATTTGGATTCCAGGACAGAGAATTTCAGACTTTTTGATGCAGAGTATGCACTGTCCTGCTCATTACAGAGTGCATATAACTCCTGTTCTTCCTGTTAAAAACATTGTGGGACTTCCAAGATCTCAGTCCTGTCTTGTCATTCATATACTAGTCAGATGATGATTTTATCTTTCCTGGCCTGGGACATGTCCCCTGAAAGAACAAGCTGGGATAATGGCTAATATGTTTTTCCAAGTCCTTTTAAGATATTTTTGCCAGGCAAAAAATTGCAAGTAACTGTAGTTCTCTGGCTTAAGTCTTCTCCATCCAAGCCTTTTCATGGGACTCTTATTGTTGTTGGTTAAGCTGAAGTTTTAGCATATTTCAGGGTTTCTAAGGGAAGGAGTACAATCTTATTGTGAGGGTTCACAATCAAAGGCTATTTGGCTTGAAAGCATTTGCTGTTTGCTTCCCCGTCCTTGTTACTCAAGTTCCATCCCATTCCTACTGGGGTACAGCCAGGTCATGGCAGCTCTCCCAGTAGGTGCCATCACAACACCCATTCCCCATTAGATGTCAGTCTATCACACCTGGCACCAAACACCATTACTAAACTTTCAAATTCTGCTGCCCATCTCATGGCAGTGGTGTAATGGGAGCAGGAATCACAGAGTTGGGAGTGCTAGGACTTTTTGATCATCAGGGACAGTGATAATACCAACTGGTTCCTTACCCCTCAAAGAGTCAGTGTGGTGTAGTGGTCAGAACGCTGTGCTATGACTCTGGAGCCCAGAGTTCCAATCCCCACTTGACCATGGAAACCCATTGGGTGACCTTGGGCAAGTCACACTCTCTGAGCCTCATGAGAGAGGCAAAGCCCAAACCCCTTTGAACAAATTTTGCCAAGAAAGCTTACACATTGTAAACCGCTTAGGGAGTGCTTAAGTGAACTGATAAGCGATATAGAAATGTACTTGCTATTGCTATAAGAAAACTCCATGAAGGTTTATGCAACCTTAGAGTTGCCATAAGTTGTAAACAACTTGAAGGCATACAACAGCAACAACCTTACCAGTCAGGAATCCCAACTGTCTCTGAGCTTAGCTGCAGTTCTCCTGGAATGGGTTGGATTTTCCCCCAGCAGCAGTATATGTATATATTAAATATCTTTGATCCAAAACACAATGCAGAATTAATCCAGTTCAAGACTGCTTTAACTGCCCTGGCTCAGTGCTTGGGAATCCTAGGAATTGTAGTTTATTCCGGCACCAGAGCTCTCTGGTAGTGAAAGCTAAATGTCTCACAAAACTATAGTTCTCAGAATTCCTTAACATTGATCCAGGGCAATTAAGGCAGTCTCAAACTAGATTGTTTCTGCAGTGTGCTTTGGACCTTTGTTGTAAATCAATGTGCTTTGGACTAGGTTGATCCTGAGTGGGTAGCTTTAAGGTGTAAATTTAATCCTGATGGAGATAAAAATACCAGAACTGCTTTGCTGAAATAGATAAAAGCAGAAGGATTGGCCTTGGACACATAACTATGGGTGCTGCGATGACAAGGGTCTGCGTTTGGACATACACCACTGTGTCCAAGCCTCCATAGACGTTCCAGTTTCTTCCCGGAATGGTACCTGAAATCTTTCCCCTAGTAGGGCTGCCTCTCCTTTCAGGCTCTAATTATAAGTCAAGGAAAGAGATGGAATTTAGCTCATGCAAACACTATTGCATGAACAGAATTAGATACAGTAGATTGTGACATTAGAGCCAATTAAGCAAAGCTAGAGCTCTGGGTCTCTTTGGCTTAATTAGACCCCAGGCCAGCAAGCACTGAAGCTTGTGCCCAGTAGAGATCAATAGAACTCCTTTCGTGTTTAAGTAGGACATAGGCATCACTACTTTGCACACCAACCGTGCTGCAGTGTTGGAGGAAAACTATCAGCGCTGATTGCTACCAGCATATTTTTTTTAAAAACTGCAAGGCTTGATTGTACACGTAAACCATATATGCCAGTGTAAATTCGTTGTTGTTGTTGTTGTTGTTTTGTGCTTTCAAGTCGTTTCCAACATATGGTGACCCTAAGGTGAACCTATCATGGGGTTTTCTTGGCAAGTTTCTTCAAAGGAGGTTTTCTATTCTCTGAGGCTGAGAGTGTGTGACTCGCCCAAGGTCACCCAGTGGGTTTACATGGTTGAAACAGGATCCAAACCCTGGTCTCCAGAACCAATGCTCCAACCATTACACCACACTGGCTCTCACTCATGCTATGAACACATACACCATCAACTATTGTGCATTTTTGACAGGCTTTTTGAGCATATTTGATAGTAAATGCTTTCCCTTTTTACTTTTAAGAATGTTTGAAAGAATGTTTAATCTCATAGTAAATATGGTTGTACATAATTATAGAATAGCTGTAACTTAAACACAGCAATATTTACTTATCGATAGGAATTTATGAGAAGGGAGGGAAAAAGGAAACTATAAGATTACTCACAAGATTTTTAAAAAGGCACATCTCTAAAATCTCCTCTGAAGGTAAAACAGGTGGTGTGATTTACCAGGGACATGCATCAGAAAATAAGGAGTATTGGACTATGTTCCTTCAGCAGTTTAGTAGTCATTTTGTCTCTCCATGGCATGTTGGGAACTTTGGTTCTTGGCAGAGAATTATGGATCTGTACAATTAAGAAAACAGCACCTTTCTAAATCTTAGGTTTTCAGAGTTCTTTCAGGGAGACAGCAATGGTAACTGGAGTTAGGTTGATTTTTATATAGTGTCAACCTGCTCCCAGACCTTTGAGTTGAATCAGCTTTTCAGTCAGTCTGCAACTTCTGTGCTTTTAAGAACTCTGCTGCACAAAGGAGTGATATACAACAAAATCCAAAATCCACAAAAGAGTGATACCTTTATTGTCCAGTTCAAATGCACAAAATAAATCATGCATTTCAGTTGGCTGACAAAGGTATCACTTTTTGTGCATTTTAGATTTTGTTGTATTTTGTTGCATGGCCAACATGACTACCCCTGAATATGTTTCACAGAGAAGTGAAGTAGATTTTGTCTCCCTGGACCTGATCTGGTGATTTTGGTAGTTGGTATCAAGAGGGAACATGCAGTGCCATTTTAAGCCTATTTACTCAGAAGCTGTCATCAAATTTCATGGGATTTATTACTGGACAGCTCAGATTCCACCCAGATTCTGCAGCAGAAATTGTTGTTGCTGTAACATCTGAAACATTGAAAGTAGAATACTGCCTTGGTCTCTCTTTGCACGGATGCTATTAAACATAAAAGACTTCTGAGCTGATTTAGATTTGTCAATTTGGCTAAGTTTTAATGTGCTTTTGGGTTACACATTTTGGTCAGCTACTCCATTTTTCATTTATAAAATTTGCCTTCCTGATACTTGTAAGTTGCTTTGCCAGCCAGTTTGAAAGAAAGCTGGAGTAAAGTGAAAATTGGATTCATGACCCAGAGGAGTTAGCTGCTGAACCAAGGACCCAGAAGGAGGTTCAGTGTCCAGAGCAGATAGGGAAACAAACATGATTCAATGGGCACTTTGTACAGCAGAGGCCAAGATTAGGGATCAAGGAAGAATTTGCTTGGTTTGCATACATTAAAATATATACATTAGGGGAAATACATATTAAAAATATCAATTTTATATGTATTTTCACATACAAGATATATAAAAAATACAGTGTATTGCATTTTGCACACATTCCTCAAATGTATGTATAATGTAATGCATAAAAAGGGAGACATCTCAGAAATTCATTAATGTGGGGAAATGTGCACAAACTGTGTATGAAATTTTGTACAGACCTCTTACCAGAAACTGAAAAATGATGCAGAAAGGGGATGGTACTTACAGAAACAGCTGCAGAAACAGTTGTAGAAACAGTAGAAAGTAGTAGAAATAGAAAGCTGGAACAAACAGAATTACTCATTCCCCCTCAACATCCACTGTAGCTGTTGAGAAGAGGCACTTAAGCAATATTGTTGTTGTGTATCTTTGAATTGTTTCTGAGTTATGGCAGCCCAAAGGTAAACCTATCAAACAGTTTTCTTGGCAAGATTTGTTCAGAGGGGTTTTTCCATGACTTCTCCTGAGGCTGAGAGCATGTGACTTGTCCAAGGTCACCCAGTGAGTTTCATGGCTGAGTGGGAAATCAAATCCTCGTCTCCAGTCCAACACTCAAACTACTACACAATACTGGCTCATCTCAGGCAATATACTCATACCTAATACATTAGTCCTTATACAACTGCAGAGCTGGCAGATGGCACTCAATACAGGCCTGTTTACCAGGTCATATAAAGTCAGACACTTCTCTCAAGTCTGAGCAACTTGTCTGGGTATGAGTATATTGCCCATATGTATTTATACCCAACAGGCAAGTTGCTCAGACTTGAGAGAAGTGTCTGACTTTATATGGCCTGGTAAACAGGTACTGCCCCTGTGGTTCTGCCAACAGAATGAACTGGCAGGTAGATACTGCATTGAGCTCAGTCTGCCAGACCTGCAGTAGAATAAGGATTATTGTACAGAAGGAAATGTGTGAGAACCTGACTTCCAGGTGCTCCAGTTCAAGATCACTGTGCCCTTGGTGCCTTAAAAACAAAAGTTGGACCTGCAATTAATTATCTTGTTGGGCAGTGGCTTTTTAAAAATGTCTGTAATGATGATGATGATTTATTTATACCCCGCCTTTTGCTGTGGCAATCAAGGCAGCTTCCAGCTAAAACAGATACAGACCGTAACTCCCCCTTAAAAATACATTAAATACAGTCTCATTTAAAATCAATGTAAACATAGACAATTTAAAATAAAAAAGCAAATTACATCAATTAAAACAGTAGTAGGCCCTCTGGGGTGAGCAAAAATAAAAGAGAGGAGAGTGTCTAATGATGTTACTATAATGTTATAATAAGCATAATAGACCAAGATTCTTTGGAACAAACTAAGAATCATGAATGCAACAGTACAATGACTTGTGCAGAAAGTAAATAAAAAAAATTACTACTGTGACTAATGTAGAGAAATAGAAAACAACAAAAAGGGAAGAACAAGAGATCTATTTCACAAGCTCTGGGAAATCAAAGGAAAATTCAAACCAGGGACCAGGACACTCTATTAACAATAAAAATAACATAATTGAAGATCAGGAAGGAATACGAAGATGTTGGATGCAATCACAGAAGAATTATACAAAAAGATGACAAAATGAAGGACACATAGAATGAAGAGCCATATGAAGTTCTAAAAAGTGAGGTGGAAACTGCAATAAGAGAAATTGTGAAAAACAAATCACCAGGAACAGATGATATTCCAGCTGAGCTGCTGAAATCCACACTGACAGAGTCAACTCTAGTGCTAACCAACATATATCAACAGATATGGAAAACAAAATGATGGCCAACAGATTGGAAGCAATGAATATACATCCCCAGTCACACAACAGACGGTAGCAAGTATAGGACTATAGCACTGATCTCCCATGCAAGCAAATTTATGCTCAAAATTCTGTAACATAGACTTCAACCATACATGGAGAGAGAAATCCCAGAGGGCCAAGCAGGGTTCAGGAAAGGAAGAGGCACCAGGGATCACATTGCAAAGATACGATGGCTAATGGAATGCACCAGGGAATCCCAAAAGAAAATCAGCATGTGCCTTATAGACTATAGCAAGCCTTTGACTGCATAGATCATGAAAAGCTATAGAAGACATGGGAGTGCCAATATATCTGATAGTCCTGATGAGGAATCTGTACTCAGGACAAGAGCCTACCCTCAGAACAGAACATTGAAAAACAGAATGGTTCCCAATTGGCAAAGGGGTCAGACATGGCTGTATCCTATCACCATATCTGTTCAACCTATATGCAGAACATATTATAAGAAAAGCAGCTTTGACATACAAGAAGTGAAAATAGGAGGAAGAAATATCAACAATCTAAGATATACAGATGATGCCATAATACTAGTAGAAAACCTCATAGACCTGGAACACCTACTAAGGAACATCAAAGAGGGAAGTGCAAAGGCAGGCTTAATGTTGAACATAAAGAAAACAAAAATA
>CM034706.1:141434059-141447947 GCA_020142125.1 Phrynosoma platyrhinos
AGTCATGGGTATTAATGGGTTGCAGGAATAAAGCAGAGCAGAGGAGGACAGAGGGTCTTGGAGATGTCTCATCTATAGGTTTGCCATGGGTCAAGATCGACCTGAGGGCAGTTAACAACAGCAACAAAATAATGATGTTGAGTTTTTTATTTATTGAGTTATATTTTATAATTCTTGAGGGAATTGGGGGTGGCCTCTTAGCTTGATTATTGGCTGAATGATTATTTGCACATTTCTACTTATTAAATACTAGCCAGCATGGTGTAGTGGGTTTGAGCATTGGATTATGACTCTGGAGACCCAGATTCAAATCCCCACTCAGCCATGAAAGCCCACTGGGTGATTTTGGGCAAGTCACACATTCTCAGTCTTGGAAAACTCCATGAGTTGGAAATGACTTGAAGGCACACAACAACAACCATTTAATGTGCCCCATGATACAGTAAACACAGGACTTTTTTTGTTTCCTTGCATTCAAAATTGTCAGCAGCAGAGGTCAACCTAATGCAGGAAGTGTAATGACTGCCAGTCAAAGAGTGTGCCGAAAGCATCCTGTCAGCCAGCTAAACTTCCTCTATTGAATTGGTCTCTGCTGCTGATTATTTTGAACTGGAAGTAAACATCAGGGGAATGTGGTGCTCTGTGTCACAGGATCTGTGGAAAACAATAAAAAATAATAATTAAGATAAGTGGCTACACATAACACCCTCAGCCCCCCCCCCATGTCCCTGGCCTATTGCAATGTGTAGCATTACTAAAGAGTGATAAATGCCTTCCTCCCAAATAATGTTATGGTCCAGAGAGTAATGGTCCCAGTTGGTAACAGAATGATTTGCTTTTTCATAGCAACATTGGTACTTACAAAGTAAAAAATTCTCCATCTTTAGGTGAACACACACCTTGGTTGGCATATTGTTGATTACTCCCAACTAAAGTAGATAATTCAATCAATCAACCAACCAACATAGGTCAATGCACTAAAATGAATGGATCTACTCTAGTCAGGACAAAAATAGGCTATTATCCTTCACCCTGAGTTCTGGATCACACGGTAGCTTTTGCAAAGATGCAACAAGCAGTCTCCTTTCTGGACTGGCAATTCTGCTGAATTTCTATTCTGGAGGTTTCTGAAAGATCCAATCATGCCCAGTGCAGAGGTGCAGCTTCTCACTGAGGCTGACTTGTAGGAGGTGAGGGCAAAGAAGTATAGGCCGCATCCACTATCTATGGCTACAACTCTCCCAGTAGCATCTCTATATTGATCAGAATAGATAGATTTTTCCAACGGCCTTCTCCAGTACATGGATGGAACATTCCTTCAGCACAGATATTTAAGATATTTTGGGAGAAGGATTTGAGTTAAGATATCAATGCAATAACTGAAATTCTCTTCCATTGGAACTGAATATTAAGTTTGTTCATCTATAAAAAACTAACATTTTAGAAAGATGTATGTTTCTGTGTGAACATATAATGGTGAAATGAATCTTTGGACTGATTCAGTGACACTTTTGAGAAATGAGAGTGCAAGAGAGACAGAAGATTATATTGCGTGACACTTTCAGTCTTTCTTAACCATAACTTAGTGAGACTGACTTCTTCTTTACATACTTACAGATTGAGCTAGTCATGAGAAAGACAATACCATGTGCTAACAGAAAAAACTGCTATTATATTCTGTTGCCAATCTCTAGTTATTTGAACACATGTACTTTAGCATACAAATGCTCCAGCCTATGCCTGAACAGCTAAAACTGTCCCTGGCTGAAACAGAATGGTGTGTGCCACAAATGGAAGAGCTATGTCAGTATGCCCAGAGTAACAGATCCATACACAGGTCTCAAGTCAGTTTGCTTTTTAGACCATGCAGTCTGTCACAAACTTTTCACACATTACATCTTCTTTTTAAGGTGTATATATGAGATTTTAACTGTACCCCTTAATATATAAAGGGAAAATGTGTCCCAAGCTGGGACATTGGCTGTGGCTACCTTTAGAGTCTATACTCAGAAACAAATGAACCCTATGATGTTTAAAACAGCCCTAAGAAGAAGAAGAGGATGTTTTGAATTCTATTAAGAAAAGCACAACAGCCCTAATGTTTGTGACCAAAATATCTATTTTCTACAGCGAGCACAAATGGTGCAAATTGAATTAAATCCATTGCTATCCACTTCCTTTTCATCCTTCCGTTTATGTTTGTTGTTGTTGTTTTTTTGTTAAATATTGCAACACATACCGGAGAAGCAGAGATGCTTGTTATGAGAATTAGGGCAGTAAAATCTATAGTTAGCAAACAAGTCTTCTAACTATCAATACTAGAGGTAAAAGTGATATTGCAAAGATGAAAATAAAAATAAATTAAATTCCAGTATTGACATTCAAGATTTCAGCATAATAATAGTAATATTTATCACCCACACAACTTTTTAATGTTGACGGCACTTCCCATACATTATTATGGCAATGAAGTAAGGTAGTTGAGTATTATTATCCATGTATTGCAGGTGGAAAACTGAAGAGTAAGTATGCACCTTGAATTTGTGATATATGTGGGACCTGAGCCACTTTGAATTTGAGCTGGTGGAAAACATTGCCTAAGACACTAAGCTACAATTCACTGGCTCAGAAAGGCTAAGACAATGTGACTTTCCCAAGATTACCCAGTGAGTTCCCATGACTATACAGGGATTTGAACCATGATCTCCAGAGTTGTAGTCCAATGCTGAAATCACTACACCATGTTGGCTCTCTAGCATAATGCTGTCAAACACAAAATAATAGTGTGTATGACTTTTCATATAGTACTACTATTGCATGTAAGCTATCAAATACTGTCAAATATTGACATGAAAGACAGAATAGATGGAATAGAGATATAAAATATGTAACAAGCAATCATCAAATCTTTGAGCATTCAGAGAACAATTAGAGATTATTTTAGGGATGAATAAGAAGATACTTTAGAGTAAATTTTCTTCAAATTCGTGGGTGTAAGAGAGGATGAAAACTGCTGCCAAAGTGGAGGGAGGATTCTTAGTTTTACATTTTTTATAGTTTCATTTTTTGTTTTGTTTTTTTGAATGAGGGGCTTGCCAGGAGATATGCTTCATCTGCATTTTCCCTTTCTGTATTTTTCTTAAATATTGTGTCACACTGCCTTAGGCAGCAAATGACATAGCATCTTTCTGAAGATGAATGAAAGTGGTCTCTCAAAATTTTGAGTGGAAAAATCGGAGACATACCATTTTACCAAATATTCTCCAAGAGAAGGAGGAATCCTCCAGTAACTTCTTGGTGATAAGGCCTACATTTTAGGCACACCACATCTTTCTTTCTTTTCCCAAAGTGATTCCTCCCTCCTTTTTCAGCCAATTTAAGTGTCAATAGCAACAGACATTTCTTTCAGTTTTTGCCAGGAAGTCATTTTTGCAACTTTGGTGATGCCCTGGACCATGGTGGGTTTTATGTCAGTAGGCTGCTGAATCTGCTCTTGAGTTTTCATCTGAATGTTAAATGAGATATCCAGGATGCTGAACCCTGTCTCCCAAAATGTGAAGCACATTCACGCTCCACTGAAATGGAAGTTACCAGCCACCACTAGTTTTAGACATAGCATTGTTTCAGTGCATAGTTGGTGAAAAACTGACTGCCACAACAACAAAAAAGGCAGAGACTATTTGGAAAAATAGCAATATTTTGAATCTATTTTGTTTGTTTGTATACATTTGAGAATTTTCAGTTTGGCTGTACACAGGGGCATCACTAGAGGGGTGCAGGGTGTGTGGACCATACTGAGTGGCTCCTCAGAGGGGGGTGACCTTCCATTGCATTATGCTGGTGTACAATACTGTTGTCTGTTCCTGCCTCTTCTTCTCTAATGCTGTGGCTCTCTCGACCAAGGAAGCCAAGGAAGCAGAGATATAGGGATGAGTGCATGCCTCTTATAGCTTTGCTGTCCTGGCTCTCTCTGTCAAGGGGGGCAATGCAGCAGAGAAGGAGGTGGGATGCACATCCCTTCCATTCCTTTACACTGCCTTTCTTGCCTGGCCATCTGCCCCCACTGGGCAGATTATTATCCTGACTGGGCAGTGAGTGGTTGGATGGCTGGGCAGGCAAGGCAGCAGAAGGGGAAGGAGGGCACTGCTGCCACCAGGCAAACTGGCCAGGCAAAGGGCAGGCAAGTGAGGCAGAAGGTGGGAAGGGAGAGAGTCCAGGGCAGTCTATTGCCATGACATCAACCCTAATGAGGTCACTGGCTATACAATCAGTGGCCCTGCAAGCTATCATATTCCCCTTACCTGTTTGAACAACATCATGTCATGGTGTAGTCAAATACTAGAAGTGTTGAGTGAAAGGAGAGACAATATGGCATAAGAGAAAAATGGGAATCATTGGAGTTTCCACCTTGTACAGGATTCAAAATAAAAAGGTGAATTCTGTGCTTCATGTTCTGATAGCCACTGAAAAAAATTAGTTATCAAGTCCATTCCTAGAAACAGTTTATAATTTTATTGAAACCCGTGGGCTTAAATGTGCCTAACTCTACAGAGAACCAGGCTGCCAGTATTGGCAATATTCCTACTGGACATCATTCCCCTCCTTTAAACTGCTGTGTCATATAATTAAAGACTGTGGGAGGTTGGAATGAGAACCAAAGATACCCTTGGTTACACACATCCTATTTGGAAACTATTTGGAATGAAGTCGGAGGTGGCAAATATCCAGTTCCCCTCTTTGAGCAGTCTGGCCCTGGAGTTTCCCAGCTCACTCTCATTTGTTTGTTACTGAGGTTTTCTTGAAATCCTAACTTGAAAATTATTTGTATGTGTATGCAGCTAGGATGTCAGTCTGAGAGTTTCTAGGAGCTGTCCTGCACATTTGGAAGAATCACACATATCTTTCTTGGAGGGGGGATAAACAAAGTTGATGATTTACGATTGCATGCTCCCATTGTGATGTGCAGTGTTATTTTCTTTTTAAAATATCTGCACATTTTGGTAACTAGCATGCTAGGGAGAAGAAGTTGAGTCAGACCACTGCATTTTGAACTGGAGGAGACTCAGACCCAAATGATATTAGAGACTGTCAGTTATTATTATTTTCTCTGAAATCTGTTAGTGGTTCAGTGGATCTGATTTTGGTAATTTCTTTTCTGGTTATGACAGCTCCATTTTGTAGAGTTCGCAGATGTAGACTATCCTGTTTCTGGGTGATGAGTGCACGTATGGTTCAAGACAATGAGCAGTAGAGAAACCAAGCCCTGCCAGGGTCAAACACAGAGGAATGTAAGACCAGAAGTATGGTCAATGTAGTCCAGAGTCTGAGCACACACACACACACACACAACTAGTTCAAGAGGGTCTAAAGCCAGGCACCATGTGGTTACCAACGGGAATACATTAGCAAGCCAAATGACAGGAAACAAGAGAGCAGATGTCACATGATACTGAATAGCAGTCATAGAGCTGTTGTCTTGCAGCAAGAAGATTGTCAGTTTCAACACAGTCTAACCTCCATTTTCATGAGGGTGCCCTTGATCCATTTCTCACATCTCTCTCTGTTTCCCACACTACACCCCAATACTCACTCATATGATTATCTGCTCTCCTTGCTGTAGGCAACAACTGTATTTATAATTTTTATCCTAATTTAATAGTTAGTATTTTAATCGTAATTGTTTTAGCTGAATCTGATTTAATAACTTTTTAAGGGGGGAGGAGGGAATTATATTGTTTTATGCTGTATGTTATTTTATTATTGTTCACTGCCCGGATTGGCTCGCCACAGGGCGGTATACAAATAAAAATTATTATTATTATTATTATAACAACCATCTTTAAAACTGTACTTGCTTACTCATCTCCATAACACATAAGGTTTTAAATCTGAGTTGAAGTTATCAGAATCAAACAACTTATATAGGTCTGTCTCTGGATTCTCCACTCCAAAACATGTCTCTGAAGAAGTAGAGTAAAGTCTATGAAATCTCATGCTACCAACTTCTTTCTATAGATTAGTCTCAAAGGTGCTACAAAATCATTTTGCATAGCAAAGGGAAGACTTTGCTAATTTATAGCCAGGTGGCTTAGGGCCTTTGCAGACTGCCAGAAATAGTGCAAATTGAGTCCACTTTAAGGGTTAGGGTTAGTGCTAGGGAGTCAAGGGAATTGTGTTTTTTTCTGAGACATTGAGCCTTTTCTGTCAGAGAGCTCTGGTGCCACAATAAAATACAGTTCTCATGATTCCCTAACCCTAACTCTTAACTCTTAAAGTGGACTCAATTTGCACTATTTCTGGCAGTCTGCAAAGGCCCTTAGTTATCTTAGGAAGGCAGGAAAAGGAACATTTAATTTAGCCAAGTAAATCCCATGAATAGGTTCACCTTAGGTTCCCCATAAGTCAGAAACAACTTGAAGGTACACAACAACAACAACAAATTTTCTTCTACTCAGAAGGTGAATACAGCGAAAAGCAGAGGGTCAATCTTGGTATCCTAACAGCTGAGAGGGAAGGAGGAGGCAACCAAGTAAATACAGAGGTTCTTTTGCTAGCTTTTTGTAAGTTGCAGGAAGCAATCAGTTAAACCTTTCAAATAGTAGCAAGCCAGCATGACATAGTGGTTTCAGTATTGGGCTCCGACTCTGGAGAACAGGATTTTATTACCACTCAGCCATGAAATCCACTGACTTTGGGCAAGTCACATGATCTCAGCCTCAGGAGAAAGCAATGACGTGAAGGCACACATGCTGCTATTCTAGCTGAATTAGAAATTGATACACAGTACTTTCATCTTGCTTGGAGTTGAGCCCCCCCCCCCCAAAAAAAACCCTGGAGAATTTATACCCTTGTTTGTCACCTGGAGATGATTAGCTTATTAGCTTACAGTTGTAAGCCACTTAGAGATTGCTCAATGTGGTATGAATTGGTATATAAATGAAACTGCTATTGCTATTGCTATGATCCATTAAAACTGGAGACCTGTGATCTGACATTTCTACATATAGGACATGATCTATATCCCCCCCCCCCTTAGTGAAGTGAGATCTATCATGTGTGTACTAAATCTTTGCTTTTCCTGACTTGTTAAAATGGCCAGGAATGGGGGCATTGGACAAGTGAGCAAGGGGAATGATGAAAGCCTCTTTAAAACAAGTGCGAGTCTGTATTGCTTAAAGGAAGTATAATGAGAATAAAGACACACACACACTCACACTCCCTTGGCCCTATCATTTTTAATAATTTCCAGCTGGTATTCAGTATTCCATTTTTGGGCAAGGTGCTGCTGGATTTTACAGGATCTCAGCTTCAGCAGTGTTCTCTGAGGTTGTGAGACATATACTGGTAGATCATCCATGGGATCACAGATGGGTGGATCATTTTGGTGGGCATCTATACCAGGGACAACCAGGCAAGTGTGTCTCTGTTGCTTCTGCTCAACCTCTTGCTAACACTCAATATCTTTAATCATATTGTCCTTCTGAACATCTAGGATGGAAGTGGAACTTAGAGGCATTTCTATGGTGACATCATTCCAAAGTTGTAGCCATTGTCCTGTGGTGTCTCTCAGAGTTCTCTCTTGTTCATCTTACTGTTAACATACAAATGAAATTACTGGGAGAGATTTAGGTTTATCTCACAGCACTTTTAGGAACGGGAACTGAACAGAACAGAATGGCACGGAATAGGGCGAGAACGCAAGTTATCATACAGGAGAATACCGCCGATGCAGCCAGGAGTCACCAAGCCGTTCTTCAAAATTGGCTGCCAGGAACAGCTGGGGAATGGCTTGGGGACTCCAGGCAGCATCGGCAGCGTTCTCCTGTATGGTAACTTGCATTCTTGCCCTATTCCATGCCATTCTGTTCTGTTCAGTTCCCATTCCTGAAAGTGCCATGTGATAAACCTAAATCTCTTCCAGCAATTTCATTTATATGTTAACAGCAAGATGAACAAGAGAAAACACTGAGAGACACAAGAGGACAATGGCTACAACTTCAGAATGGTGTCACCATAGATTTTGAACCATTCTTCAAAATCGGCTGCCAGGAACAGCTGAGGAATGGTTTGGGGACTCCTAGCAGCATCGGTGGCATTCTCCTGTATGGTAATTTGCGTTCTTGCCCCATTCCGTGCTGTTCCATTCTGTTCAGTTCCCATTCCTGAAAGTGCTGTGCGATAAACTCAATTGTCTGGAATTTTGGGTTCAGACCTGACAGCACGATGAGATTAAGTTCTGTCTCCTTTCCATCTAAATTTCAAGAAACATTCTAATTCTAAATTCATGTTTCTGGTGTTGTTAATGGACTAAATGAGGGTGAAAATATTGAAGCTTAATGTAAACAAGAAAGCAGTGTTCATTGTTAGGTGACAGAAAGATATGGGAATAGATATCCACTCTTTATAAGACTGGCATTACGTTTCCCTTGAAGGGTCAATTTTGCAGTGGGAGGACTTGTGGATGCCCAGGTTTTGGCAGTGGTAGGAGTCCATTTGCACAGCTGAGGCTAATGTGTGAATTATGCCATTTCTTAGCCACAGTGACACATCTGTTAGTTACATCTTATTTGGATTGCTATAACACATTCTACATGAGGCTGTCTTTATGTTTGGAAACTTCAGCCATCTAGAATGCTGGAGCCAGATTGTTAGACAGGTTTTGTTACAGTGAGTATGTGCCTTGTTTTAAAGCAAAAGTGTGGCTTCAGGAGGAGGGATGGTTTCAAATTCAGTCACTGCAGTGGGAACAAGGTACATATGAGAGAACCATATATAGTCCAAAGAGTGGATGGTTCACACCCTATCCTGTATGAACTGGAGCAAAATTATGTGAAAGCTTGTATTCTCCCATGGAAATCGGATCTTTGGGACAGTCCTCTCAGTTCAACCTGCATTGCAAGCAGTCCTTTTACACATTTCCTGTGTGAAAATGTGTGAGAAAAAGCACCTTCTTGGTGGTTGTTCCAAGACTCTGGAACTCTCTGCTTGGTTGGCTCCTATTGTATTTGTGCTGTGATGCAAAGGCCATTTTGTTCAGGCAAGCCTTTGGTCTGTTAAGAGGGCTCAACTCACTGTACTAGCTCTGTCTTTTATTGCTTTTTTATTTGTGTTTTTAGTTTATTCATTCTTATTCACTCAAAATCTAGATTTTGCATTTAGTTATGTATTTTAATTTGATTAAATATTTTGAGTACTTTTTTCTGGTAGAAAATTAGTGCATAAACTTAATAAATAAGATTGTTTTCTTAGGCTTAGCTGTTGCCTGCAGCAGACAAATTTTACGCAAGACAAATATGTGCTCTGCAGGCTTTGCCTTAATAGTAAATGAACAAAATAAATAAATAAATATTGTGGGAAGAATCCTGCAGTGATTTGGCAGAGGGAAGGGTTCTTCACTATATGGTTTTCCCATACTCTCCCATTCTGTTTGAACAAAGTGCTTCTTCTGGCTCTGATTCCACATCTACATGATCTAATTCACAGCCTGCTCTTCTCCATATCTTGTGACACGCACAGTCCACCCACTGTATATAGTCACACTTCATTATATTAATTATGAGCATTTTTTATCTTCTCTTAGCTCTCAATCATACCCCATTCCATGATTGAATAGTGAATAAAACTGCTTCAATATATAGCTCTAAAATTATCCATGTTAGCTGTAAATCAGTTCACTGGATGGGGGGGGGGGACTGGATGGATGGTGTTAGGTAAGATTTGGATTTAGACCTCCTTCTGAGATGTGGTCATGCATACTGACAGTTATCTTGGGACCAACTTCATGTTATATTATTCATATCAATACACTTTCCCAAAACACCATGCTTTAAAAGTCCAATTGTATTCTGAAAATAAAGCAGCCACAGACTCCATACCTGTTCTCCTTTAGAGAGGTTGAGGACCTACAACATTTTCCTGCTGAAAATCATCTCCGAGGGCTGTCCTTTGTCCCATAAGGCACACCATACACCAGACAGCATCTTTAGAGGAAAAGGTTGGAACATTATTATTTTTTCAAAAAGCCTGATCGTTAAGATTTTAAGATTTGGCTCAAAAATGAATTATGTTAATATAATCATTAGTAGTTAATGATATATGTGATCCCAAGAAAAGGTGGCATATATCACTGTGGTTTGCACCATTGCCCTCTAATGTTGTTTTCTTTTAAATTGGCTCCTTTTGCACTCTCCAGACTGCCAGATTCCAATTACCTTAGACTACAAACCCTACCATTCACTTGCCACTTGGAAATTGTGTAATCTTCAGACCAACACATGTGGAAACTGCTCAGTTATGGTCTGTTGTTAACTGCTTTAACTCATGGTGGCCCTGTAGATGAGACATGCCCAAGCCTCCCATCCCGCACTGCTCAGGTCCTGCAAACCCAAGCCAGTGACCTCTTTGATTGAGTCTAGCCATGTGGCAAATAGTCTTCCTTTCCTTTTGCTATCCACTATCTTCCCTAGCATTATGGTCTTTTCTAATGAGTCATGCCTTCTCATGGGACGTTATCACACGGGGTCTAAAGCAGTCCCATCCCCGTCCCATCCCCGTCCCATTGCGCTTCCTTTGCCCCTGTGTTCACACGACGTCGCAGAGAAACCCCGCCCATCCCCATCGCATCCCCGTCCCATTGCGCTTCCTTTCCCCGTGTCTTCACATGACGTCGCAGAGAAACCCCGCCCATCCCTGTCGCATCCCCGTCCCATTGCGCTTCCATTCCCCATGTCTTCACACGACATCACACCCATCCCCGTCCCATCGCGGCATCATCCCCGTTCTTTTGAATGCCAGTTTCTTTGGGAATTACATTTTGCCGCGA
Source organism: Phrynosoma platyrhinos (assembly GCA_020142125.1). Lineage (NCBI taxonomy): Eukaryota > Metazoa > Chordata > Lepidosauria > Squamata > Phrynosomatidae > Phrynosoma > Phrynosoma platyrhinos. The sequence continues at coordinate 141,444,882 of CM034706.1, forward strand.
CCAGAATGATAACGGAATGATGCTGCTTTCTGTATGCCGGTAAGTTCTGGATTGAAAAGGAACCGCAATGGGACGGGGATGCGACGGGGATGGGACTGCTTTAGGCCCCGTGTGATAACGTCCATGATGTGGCCAAAGTATGACAGCCCCAATTTCACTATCTTGGCTTCTAGGGAGAGTTCAGGCTTGATCTGTTCAAAGACCCATTTGTTTTTGTTTTTTGGATGTCCACAGTGTCCTCAGCACTCTTCTTCATCCAGTTAGGGTAGGGCCTTGTAAAGCATGAGGTCTATCAACATCAAATATGTTTTATCACTGTCCTGCATCTCTCTTCTTTTCATCTCCACCTGTGGCAACATGTATATTATTCTCTCCCTCATTAAACACTGTGGATTTTTTATTTGTCAATGCCACAATGTACATTACTAAACACTATGTTAATACAATATACCTGCCAAAACAAATTGAAGATTTCCAGGATACTTACTCTTGTATGACAAAGGAATCATATAAAAATGTAAGAAAGAAAAAGACAAAACAGTATGATAATATCTTAGTACAGGGTTACATTGAGAATGGAAACTAAGAAACCTGGTTGTCTTTGCAGTTCACTGCTAATATCTTGAGAAAGTTGCAGCAGATGTTTTGGGCTGGTGCTACTGCAAAAGTACCAATCTTGATTGTAACAGATTTAGCATGATCTGCCAACAAGTCATAAATAATACCAGGTGACACCCATCCAGATCTTTCTCTCAATGATTTCCCATCCAACTCTTTCTCAAGTATTCTCCAAAGAAATGAGTCCTGGAGTCACAGTATCATGGACAGCATAGTAAATAATGAACTACGTCTTTGACTTCCCCATAACCACAGTGTAAAGTGGATCCTTTTTTTATACCTTCACTTCAAGTAATCTGAAGGTATGGTTTGGAAATGAAGGGCAGTAAAAGATTTTTTGAGGTCAACAAAGGAGGGGTTGCAGACTGCCAGAAATAGTGCAAATTGAGTCCTCTTTTAGGGTTAGGGTTAGTGCTAGGGAATCATGGGAACTGTATTTTATTGTGGCACCAGAGCTCTCTGACAGAGAAGACTCAATGTCTCATAAAAAACAACAATTAGCACTAACCCTAACCCTAACCCTAAAAGTGGACTCAATTTGCACTATTTCTGGCAGTCTGCATCCCCCCAAAGTTTAAATTTTGGAAGTATTGCTGAAAAAATTGTTCTTTCTTTAAAAGACTTGATGATGGAGAAACTTGAAATTGGCTGGCAAGCATATTGCCATAAGAATCTACCTTGAATTTTCTCTAAATTAATAAACAATTTAGAGCTATATCTAATCACCAGTGACAAGTAGAATAGATATATTAAAATGAATGGGATGGAGAGTCAACATTAACATAAGTCCCACTGATTCAATACTTCTACTCTAGTTTGCACTAGCAACTAGATTTAGCCTAGTGTTTCTGTTCCAGTTCAGGGAACACTGATCCAGTGTAATGCTCGAACATTCCCTGCTCTGCTAGATTTTTACATGCACTGAGGTTTTGTTTTTCTGGACAAGAATTAAAATGTGCAAATCTACACCAGCAATTTAAATTGGTGGTTAGGAAGGGGTCTGGGACCTATGTTTTTGTGTTTGTTTTTTTAACTGGTATCATTATTTATCAATTGTTTTTGACATCCACTGTAAAACCACTGTCCTTCAGAGAAAAATGATATTCATAACTACCGGTATGTCCCTGTAATGCCAAATCCTAAATATTTTTAGCCAGTGCACCTTTGCTGTAGAGTGAACAGAACTGGGACGTAGGAGAAGAAGAGGAAATCATGGGTGAGAAAAGGGATACAGGAGCATTAGTGAGTGAGAATGAGAAGGTAGGTGGCATTCAAAAATGCCAGTGCACTTTTGCTAGAGGAAGTGACTGGAAACATAGAAGAGGAGGCGATAAGCCTTGTTGTTATTGTTAGCTGCCCTCAAGTCAACTCCCAACTCATGACATCTCCAAGACTGCAAATTCAGGCCCATGATGACCTTGATTGAGTCCAACCAGTTAAAATACATCAGTTAAAACACACATCAATTTAAAAGGACAAATAAGATGTGGACATATTAAAACAATCCACATTTAAAATTTATCATTTGAAATTCACAATTTAAAAATCATTTGGATAAGCCTGCTGGAAGAGATTAATCTTCAATGCTCTTTTAAATTCAAACAGCATATGCTGCTGTTGAATCTCCTCCGGCAAGTCATTCCACAATCTTGGGGCAGCTAAAGAAAAAGTCCTCTCGCTGATAGTTGCCAACCTACTCAACCAAATATGGCATTTCCAGAAGTTCTGTGGCTTTTTCAGGGTATGGCTAATTGCTTCTAGACGATTTTCCTTCAAAATTCATATTGTGTCTGGCTGCATTTGCACTGCAGAAATAATCCAATTCGTCACCATTTTAACTTCTATGGCTCACTGTGATGGAATTCTGGGAATTGTAGTTTTATGAGAAATGATTTAAAGGCTTTCTCTGTCAGAAAGCTCTGGTGTCACAACAAACTACAATTCATGGAATTTCATAGCATTGAGCCATGGAAGTTAAAGTGGTGTCAAACTGATTTATTTCTGCAGTGTGGATACAGCCTTAGGAGCTTATCGCTCCGCTAAAAAAAGCGTCTTACCTCTCCCAAATTCAGTTCTAATTCAGGCAGCATCCAGATACTATCACAGGGATTTTGCCACTGAATCTGCGACCAGAATACAGCCCAAGTCCAGCCTTGGTTCCAGGAGCGCTCTGGCAGCCATTTGCTTAAGCCAGAAAACTCCCAGTTTGGAAAAGAGATGTGCTCATTGCACCAGGGACATAGGCTCGACCCAGGCTTGAATTCAGGAGAGGTAAGATGCTTTATTTTAGTGGTGCAATAAGCTCCTTAATCACTTGTGGCAAATCTGTTTCTGAACTGCCTCTGTCCTTCTTGGATCTCCTTGCATCAGTCATGTGGAAAAGTCCAGCATTAGAAAGTTACACAACGGACGTTATCACACAGGGGAAATCTGCTGGTTAATCCACAC
>CM034706.1:141454511-141466884 GCA_020142125.1 Phrynosoma platyrhinos
CTTTCTAGGATCTGCCATAGACCTTTTCTACTCACAGTGTCGAAGGCTAGGGAATAACCAGGCAATAAACAGCAAAAAGTCATTCACAGGAAAACCCCATGAATGATTTGCTGCTGTTTCTTGCCTAGTTATTCATGGGTTAATGTCACTTTAATCACATTTCATCTTGATGTCATGTGAAAACCATTGACACAGTTGCAGGATTATCATGGGTTATTAATGGGATAATAGCACTTTGAACACAATGTCATGTGAAAACCATTAGCACAATCACGGGTCCCCCGTGTAATAAACTCTATTGGCAGACGAAGACCTTCTTGTTAAGACAGACTTTCAACATTCTTGTGCTGGCAGAAGGGTTTTTTAGTGGGATGCGATAGACTTTTGTATTTTGAATATTTTTAATATGATTTTTAATAGGATTGCTTGATCATTTTTAAAATACTTTTGTACTATACATTGTTTTAGTTGTATTTTGTTTTAACCTTCATTGTAATCCTCCGTGGGTACCCTATTGAGAGAGAAATGGGATATAAATGAAACAAATAAATGAGTAAGTTACAACTGGAACATCTGGAACATAAGAGTCAAACAAAATAAGCTCAGCGAAGAAGCTGTCAGATATTATGTTAAAATTGTCTTCTTTGAGTTTCTAGATGAAATTACATTTTCACTGAAGTGACATTGATTTCAGGAGACACATCTTTCAATAGCTGGTGTTACATGATAAAATTGTGTATATATTTGTCAGGAGAGAAGAAGAGAAATTGGGGATCCAGGTTGATTTCTCCTCAAAGATCCTAATATATTGTTCTGAACAATTTTAGTTTAGAATACAAAAAAAAAAAATGGCTTAGTCTTCCATGCATGTAGTTATTCTCTGTCAACATTTAGTACAAGGTAAAGAGTAGACTTTTGGGAGCTGCCAACATGGTAAATTTAGCTATTGCCAGTCCTGCTGACCTTTTTGCTAAACTATTCTGGATGATCTCTGCAGCTAGTTTACTGGTGTCTGACACTGATGGTGTAAAGAAGCATGTGCCCCCTGGTTTGAAGAACATTAATCTTGAAAAGTTGTCAATTGTTACCTGGGGAAAGACTCCTACCTTCACAGGGCTGTCTCTGCATTGGATTGATTGTGCCCTGGGGGGAGATTAAATTGATGCCATGAAGAAAAGTAGCAATTTGGAAGAGCAACATCTTGACTGGCTTAAGAGCCTGGGATATAATTATACATGATGGCAAATGGACTGGCATATCTTGGTCCTGGCCAGGTAGAAAAAGGGAAACAATGGTCTTGTGCTATAAATGAATTAGTAGGGTTGCTTCACAGAAGTGGGTTTCTTATAATCAGCAGTTATTACTGTTGGTGTCCTTTAATATCTCTCTGTAGAATTGTAGCCACCTACCAATTGTCTTTGCTCCATCTATACAGTCTTCCCTCCATTTCGCTTTTTGTGGGAGGGCCAAGCGGGGAGGAAGAAAATGGCAGTGTGCACCCGTGCGCACCATTATTTTCAGTGGGACTTGAATATTTATGAATTGCCATTTTCATGGGTGTGTGTGTGTGTCCAGAACGGATCCCCTGTGAATTGGGAGGGGCTAGTGTATTCTCTGCTTACTAATGCCCTAATGGTTACACCTGGGGAAATGTTCCAAGCTAGCTCCAGAGGATGAAAACATTGGATGGGGGTTCCAAGGCTAATAGAGAGACTATTGTGAAACCCCAAGCTCATATTAGCCAAGTGCAACATTGTAAAATTTCCCATTCACTTACCATAACTCCATACTAAGCATACAGTAAAATGATTTCTATTAATAGCCAGATATGGCAATATAGTGTATGTCTGTTTACATAAACTAGACATTTAGTGACACATATATCATATTCTCTAACATTTTGCAGATGAAAACTGGACATGTGTGGCCTAGAACAGCACTGGGTGGGCAAGATGGCAAAAGTTATAAATGGGGAAGAACACAGAAGCTAGGATCAGTTTTGCTTTTGCTTGAACCTACTGCAGAGAGCAAGATTTTGCTCCTCTTATCCTCTCTGTTAGGTTAGGTTGCAAACTGCTTCTGCACTTTGAATTCAGTTGAAAGTAGAAACCAGAGACCCTCTCTGATTGCAAGCAATAAGTAGTAAAAGGAAATAATATTTTCCTTCCAATCAAACCACTAACTTCACTACCTAGACAGCACAGAGACAAAGAAAGGTGAGTAGCTGGTTATCTCTGAGACTGGCAAGGTAGATCGATTCTCCTAGAACCCCAAAATTGTTATTTTCTGTCTCTAAGCTTGAAACTATTAACAGACCAAAGTGAAGCCATACTGCAGAGTCCTGATTGTTGGGAAACAACCTTGAACAGGGGAGCTGACAGAGATACAGTTGCAGCATCAGGGCTGCTGAAGACTGCAGTTCCCAGCATGAAATGTATCTCTTTGGATACATTTGAGCAACATGGGCTGACTAAGGGAAAGTGAATCAAATGTTCAATTGTTGATTGTTAAGAAATAACACTAAGTAGACACATGCACCAAATGAAGTAATGAGAACCTCTGTAATGTACAGAGGAATTTTACGTGATCTGTGACGTCACCTTGCGAGCTTATAAATTTTGGAATCCTATCAATAAAGTGGTTCTTCTTTGCTCCTGAGACAGACTGCTGGGCTGCTCTGTTCAAGAGGGGAGGGGAACCCCTTGATCAAGGATAACAATCTTTCCATGCAGATTCAGGGTCCATGTACACTCAGGGTGGTGGTGGTGGTGGTAGCACTGATATCTCAGTTCTGTCCTCTTGCTTATAAATGGGGGCTCATCACAGGATTTGGACCTTACTGGGTTAACCTCCTTGGAACAAAGACTGCTTTGCAGCACTTGAAGTAAGCTGAGAATAAAGGGGGAAAGCAGGAGGGAGAGAGAGAAACTGGGCCAGTTAAAAACAGCTGAAAAGTGGGATGGCAGAGGGTTAGTCAGGCCTGTCCACATCTAATTATGACAGTTAGAGGGTGTGATATATTTGGGGGTTGTGTGTCCTTTCAGCAACTGTGGTTCCCACTCCTTAAGATTAATTGCTGCTAATTCTTACAGTGCTTTCCCTTGTATACCAGTTGTACCTCCTACCTGTGTATAAGGAGGTCTGGAGTTAGTGGTTCTGAAGAGAGGCATGGCACACAACAAAGCATAATCTCTAGTAAAGGAATTGAACCAGCAACTCACTGATCATAATGTCATCATTGCATCCAAATTTTACTTAATGCTTTAAACTTTTATTGGCTTTTCAGGAGGAAGGCATGTTTACAAATAGAAAGTTAACATGATAATTTAATAATAGCAGCAAAATGCAGGCCCTCTGTGGGCCAGTGTTGTTGAGAGAGAACAAGTGGCATTTGGCATCTCCAATTTCACATCAATCTGGGCTAGGTTTTAGTCTATATTCTAAAGGAGACAACTAGTTTGCTAAACCATCGTCCAGTTACTTTTCTGTGTACCAAAGTCCCAAATGCGCATTTGCTTTTCACATTATGGTAAATGCGAAATTACCTTAATTTCACATTTGCATTTCCTCCAAACAACCGAATTTCAAAAGATCTCAGTTAGCACCAGCTTCTGTCCACTTTCTGTCCAGTTTCTGTATGACGTCATGTGAAAACGCGGGGCACAAATCCAGTTTCTGTTTGGGATTTGTGTGGATTAACCAGCAGATTTGCTCCCATGTGATAATGTCATTTGTTTCGAATACATTCGGATGGCAGTATGAGTACCATTTCGAACGCATCCGCATCATCAAGTCACAGTTCCCAGAATTCAGTAGCATGGAGTAGATGAGGATTAAGAGTGCCAGGCAAAGCACTGTTGACTTAAAGTGATGCTGACTCCCTTGAGTGGCGGGAGGAGGATCCTCTGCCTGGCTAAGGAGTGCCAGGCAAAGCACTGTTGACTTAAAGTGATGAGATGTCCTCATCCCAAAGGAGGAAAGGCAGCACAAAACAAAGGACATTCAACAAAAGTATAGGGCATGTCCAAAGAAAAGCTAAAAAATACTCTGCTAAAAGTATACATTCCTGTTTTTCAGTGATGCTCAAAACATAGGACATTTTTAAACTCCTCCTGTGCAGAAGGGTGAAATGGAAGATGTGTCCTGGAAAAGGAGGACTGAAGGCTAGGTTTCAGACGAAGGAACCATTAAAACCACCTCTGAGTCTTTCTTTCCTAAGAGAACCCTCTTGAAATGTAGGAGATTGCCAGAAGGTGGCAGGCGACTTGAACGGGTGCACACTGTCTCTCCCTCTCATGCACGCATGTGTCTGTGCCTCTATGTGAGTACAGACATGCACATGTGTGTTTGTGTGCATGTGTGTGAGCATGAGAAAGAAAGAGAGACCCTTCAAGTCACCTGCCAGCTTCTGGAAACCTCCTACATTTCAAGAGGGTTCTCTTAGGAAAGGAAGAGAGGTGGTTTTAATGGTTCCTTCCTCTGGAACCTAGCCTTCAGTACCTGGCACTCATTGGCAAACTGCAATTCTCCCTCGAGTGGCAGGAGGAGGAGAAGCCTCTGGTCGGCTGAGGGGTGCCAGTGGGTGTGAGTTCAATCCCAGCCAGGGGCTCAGGGTCGACTCAGCCTGGCATCCTTCCAAGGTCACTAAAATGAGTACCCAGCTTGTTGGGGGCAATTAGCTTACAGTTGTAAATTGCTTAGAGACTGCTTAGTGTGATATGAAGTGGTATATAAATGAAGCTGCTACTGCTATTGCTATTGCTATGGGGACATGAGAAGGGTGCCAGCAAGTGTGAGCAACCAAACCTGGAGAGATGTGGTTGGCAAAAGATATGGTTCCATAGGGTAAATAGCAAACCTAAAATGCATGAGTCAGGTATTCGCATCATTCCAGGGAGGGGGATGACTGTGAATGCCCCCTCACTCTGTTTGTCGTATACCTTACACCCCAAGGCTTCCAAATTCAAGCCTTCAGGGGTCTTTTCACACCATGTCATTATAGCACTTCAATCCCACTTTAACTGCCTTGCTTGCCAATGGAATCCTGGGATTAGTAGTTTCATGCAATATTCTTTTCCAGAGAGCTCTATTGTCTCTCTAAAATGCAAATCCTAGGACTCCACAGGATTCAGCCATGGCAGTTAAAGTGGAATCAAAGTGCTTATTGTCTCATGTGAAAGGGCTTCATACAAGGAACTTGGCTTATGGTTGAGCCTGCAGCTTCTGATGCTAAGAGAAGGATAGGACTGAGCTGGAAAATGTGAGTCCCAGCACCAGTGTGTATATTTTAATTGCTGCACAGCTTAAGGATGCTAAGTTTAGACTGAGAAATGGCTGTTGACTCACAGTGAAGGGTAAGGTGCACCAATTCTGGCTGTCAGGTGCCTGTTGTGTGGAACGCCCCCTCTTGCAGGGAAGGAGGGAGGCATACGTGTGTTGCCCAAAATCTATCTTTAGTAACTTTTCTTTTCTTCTTGTTTGTCTCCAGCATTCTTGCCACAGCAGGGACACATTTCAACACCCATGTGGACCTGCGGACTCTGCGGGCAGTGCGAGTTCTCAGACCCTTGAAGCTTGTCTCAGGCATTCCTAGTAAGCATCTGATTTCTCTCTTCCAGTCTCCTCCTGTTTTCCTTGCAGAACAATACTGGTGTTTTACCATGTGCATCCTTAATACTTTGAGGTATTTTACAGAAGAACTTTATCATAGCTGGGGGACTGGTAGCAGAAAGTGTACACACATTTCTGGGGTCTCACTCTAGGTGCTCCTTGATGTTTAATATAAGACTGGTTTGCCAGTCCTGAGGATCCTCAGCTTCAGAGAGCCACAAAGGATAGCCTAGTAGGCTGAGGGACAGAAATTTAGTGGAAGAAAAGAATGGCATATTGTAACCCAGAAGGCAGATCCTGATAGATATAGGAATGGAGCAAATAACATCAGCCCTTCATCAGGCCTTGCCTTGGATATGTTGAGAAGGGGGTGAATATCCCTGGAGACATTTGGATGTTGTCAAAACTTGAGATTTAGGCTGCATACGCACTGCAGAAATAATGCAGTCTGACTCTATTTTAACTTGTATGGTTCAGTGCTATGGGATTGGGATTTGAAGTTTTATGAGATGTTTAACCTTCTCTGCCAGTGGGCTGTGGTGCCACAACAAACTGCAAATCCCAGGATTCCATAGCATCAAGCCATGGCAGTTAAAACATGGCAGAAACCAGAATATTTCTGCAGTGTGGATGCAGCCTTAGTAGCCCTAGCACATGGTAGTTATGATAATGTTTAAAGTATACATCTGATCACCTGGTGAGTTCCTGTAGCTGTGTGCATCAATCTACCAGGTGATGAGATGAACGTTATATCTGACCTGATCCACTGGGGAAGCAGGAAAGTGTTGGAGAATATACTCAACGCACAGCCCCCAGTCCCACTGCACTAAAAGAGGCAAAATTAGGAGTGGACCTGAGAAGGCAAGTCAGCATGTTACTGAGCAAATATATCTGCTTTCTGAAAAGGTTGCTTGCTCAAACTGAGGAGTCAGATCAGAGTTTTCATGGGACCAGGTAAAGCCCATAATCTGCAATACCTCCTTCTGCGCAGAGATTTGTGAACCCCCACTAGTTTGCTAAAATATGTGCAGCAGCATCCAGGACCACTAGGAGTCTTGCAAAATGTAATTCCCAATGATTTCTGATGCCATTAATGAGGCCTAAATGAACCAATACTGACCTGAGACTCAACCTAACTCTTAGGAGTTTATCACACTGCTAAAAAAAAAAAAAAAAAAAAGCATCTTACCTCTCCCAAATTCAGTTCTAATTTGGACTCAATCTGGATTCTATCACAGGGATTTTGCTGCTGAATCTGCCACCTGAATACAGCCTGGGTCCAGCCTGGGTCCCAGGGGTGTTTAACACACCTCTTTTCAAAATTGAGAGTTTTCCAACTTTAAAAAATGGCTGCCAGAGTGCTCCTGGGACCAGGGCTGTATTCAGGCATCAGGTCTGGCAGAAAAATCCCTGCGATAGTATCTGGATGCAGCCCAAATTAGAATTGAATTCAGGAGAGGTAAGACACTTTTATTAGTGGTGTGATAAGCTCCTTAGAATAGGAGTGAAAATACCAAAAAGAAAACATTTCAAGACCTTCCCTTTTTTGAGACTGTTCCATCAGGGAGGATCAAAAAGACAAGTCTTCTGTTCTCATGGGCATGCAAGGAGCTTCTTTCTTAACTATTATTCTTATCTTGCCTCCCTTAACAAACACATGTAAGGACTACAGAATCAAATGAGCTGTTTGCCCTTTAAGTATCTTTTGGTTGTGCAGTTGTCCTTTTTGAGTGGCAGATTTTCTCTCTGACTGCACAGAATACTTTCAGGGTTGTTCTGGTTGGAGAAACCTGCCAGCCCTTCTTTTGGGAGATGATTGCTTAATCTGTCACAGTTCCATGGCATGTGTCTGCTGCCTGGCCGATGCCTGGCCTTCTTTGCTTCTTCCAGGACCACAGTATTGTACTAACCAAATTATCACATAACATTTTTGTGATTGCTTCTCTCTATTCTTACTACTTTCACATTGTATTTGTAGCCCCACCTCCGGTGCAATTCTTGTTCCAGAGGAATATGATGGTTACTGGATCTTTTGATGGTAGCTGCTTTTAGTTATGATGTCCTCTTTTCTTTTTACCCAAGGTTTACAGATTGTGCTCAAATCCATCATGAAGGCAATGGTGCCTCTCCTCCAGATAGGCCTCCTCCTTTTTTTTGCTATCCTGATGTTTGCCATCATTGGCTTGGAGTTCTATAGTGGAAAGCTGCACCGGGCTTGCTATGTGAACAATTCAGGTGAGAAATGCTGTCTATCCCCTATTCATTTTTTGACTTTATGCTAGTCCTTGGATTTTCAAATGCAGACACAATACAGCCATACCTCTGCAACCTCATCTAGTACAGGCTCAGTATGGGTGTCCCTGAGTACAGAGGCAGCCAAACAAAGATCTAGAGTACACAACACAAATAATAACATCTCTACTCCATGGTGTATATGTAGTAATAAACAAAATAAAGTCAGTAACAAATAAAGTAATAAACACATAAAAAGTAGTGACTCATAAAGTCACTCTGAACACTTGAGATGGTACAAGGAATATTAAAACCCATTGGTATTATCAAGTTCCCAGTTTGAAAGTTCATTCCCACCTTCTTCCCTAATCAAAAAACCTTAAGAATGATAAAAAGGGGGTGGAAAGTTAATACGGCAGGATGACATTTCGTCAAATTGAAATCTTCATACAAATATCTTTACACTTTGTTGACTTCGCCATGAAAACCCCACAACATACAAATGCACATTTGCGGAGGTTTATTAACACTAGCCAGGTTTCCCAATGACAAATGACTGCACCAACAAGGATTTTGTTTTGCTTTCTCTTTTGTTTGTGAAGTGGGTGGATGTTTGCATGGCAGCACTGGTACTTTGGGCATCAACATTAACGTAATTGTTTCACAATGAGAATAAAAAAAAGGAGGGGGATCCTGAGTGCTTGGAACACAGCTCCATCAGCACTGCTCCGTGAAAACCAGAATGTAGCTAAAAATCAAATCACTACCAGATGGTGTCTGTGGCTATAAGGTTTTATGTTCCTGTGATGATGGTGGCTACTATGAGAACCAATATTTTAAAAGCACATATTCAGAAGCATAAACCCCTCACCCTACTGAATCTCCACACTGTATGTTTGAACACAGAACTTGCAGACCTCAAATACAGGGTAAGCAATATATGGGTTAGGGACCACATGCTCCTCCTTGCCTGTTTTTATATCCTGCTTGCCAAAAATAGAAAAGTGCATGGTGCAGACCCCACCCAGCCCAGAAAATGAAGGTTTTAGGAAACTGGAAATTGACTTATAGTTTTGGTTGGGAGGGTTGATACTGTTTATGGTGAGCCTCTAGAGAAACTTCCCACCCTTGCTTTAGCATCACACTTTAATATGACAAAGAAAGAGAATCCAGGTTCAGACTATAAAGGTGAATGGTGGAGTTAAATGAGTACTTCAGTTAAGAGCCACCTTTATCAGGACCAACCAAAGCTATAAAAAAAAAACTTTTGAGTTCTCCAGAAATTTCTCAGCTAGAACATTAAAACAAATGGAGAGAGCAAAGAAAAAAATAGTCCCCCCCCACTTTATTTGGTTCAACATCTTGCCAAAAGCAGAGTTCTTGGGAACTTTAGAGCTTGTTCATGATTTTGGGTGGTCCTCCAAACAAGGGTGTTATGATACAGTGCCTTTTATATGACACACATCCTCAGGGAGGCCCTCTGTGCAGTCAGTATGCAGGAAAACATTGGACTTTCTTCATTGAAAGGCAAGCCACTGCAGCATAAGCTTTTGACACAATACCATGCCTCGGTCCCAATCCACCCTTTTGCCAGCCCTGGAAGGAGTGCTAAAATGTTGATCCTTCCAGAGCTGGCAAATAGGGCACCCAAAGAGATGTTGCACTTCTCTTCCACAGCTCTTCTGACACAGTGTCCAGACACTGCGCTGGGAGGACACCATCAGAGTACTCACCATTTGCAATGGCATGTGCTCTGATGATGTCCTCGGGAAGGGATTGGGGCATCCGACGTCCGGCTCTCCTGCCCTTCCCTGGCTCCAAGACAGCAGTTTGTGCCATCTGCAGAACCCCTATGTTACTTTTGCTGCTCCTGCTTCTCTTGATGATGGTGACAATTATTTTATTCACTTATATCCCATTCTTTCCCCCCAATATTGGGACACAAGGCAACTTACAAAATATTAAAACAAATACAAATTAAAATGCACATAAAAACATAGATAAAATATATCAACGTTATTTTAAAATGCAATTAAAATCTTACAAGATTAACACAGTTTAAAAATCAGTTAAAAAGTTGATAAAAACCAACAAGGTAACATGCCTTGAGTTTCTGAGAGCATGTTGGAATAGAAAGGTTTTCACTTTCCAGGAAAAGAGCAAAATGGAGGGAAGCATTTTAGCTGTGGAGGGAATTCCAAAGTCTAGGAGCAGGCAACAAGTAAACTCTCTCTCTTGTTCCCAACAAATGTGCCCAAGAAGGTTGTAAGAATGGAAGAAATGCCTTCCTTAAAGATCTTAAGAGCTCAGACCATCTCATATAGGGTAGTAAGTGTGGCCTATCCCAGGGGTCAACATACCTTTTTTTTGGGGGGGGGGTTCCGCTGTCCCCCAGATCATTGGTGGGATGAATGGGGAAAAAAATGGCACTGGAGGTGCATGCATGCACACTACTCCCAGCGTCATGTGCATGCGTGCGTGAGCGTGGGGTGCCATTTTGTCTTCCAAAATGGCTCCCGTGCTTGCGCACGCACGCACACTACTCCCAGCATTGTGCACATGTGTGCGCAAGTGCAGGATGCCATTTTGCATTCCAAAATGGCTCCGCCCTCACGCACACACGTGCACGATGCCCGGAGTAGTGTACGTGCGTGCACGAGCGCGGGCGCCATTTTGGAACACATAATGGCATCTTGCATTGCACACACACAGCGGTGACACCGGTGGCAGGACCGGCCACCAGTCGGTTGAAAGGCCTCGAGGGGCTGGGTTCAGCCCCTGGGCTGTAGTTTGCCGACCCCTGGCCTATCTAACAGCTTGGACCTGAGCCATACAGGATTTTATAGGTCATAGCCTGCACTGTGAATTGTGCCCAGAAGCGGATTGTCAGACAATGGAGCTATTGCAGCAGAGGAGTTGTAGCCCACCCCAGTTAACAATCTGGCTGCAGCTATTTGAGTCAATCTTTGAGTTTTTGAGAATTTTTCAAAGCTTGAATGTAGTTAGATATATGTTCTCCAGAGATTTTCTCAAGTACACTGAGAAGCCATGGTGGTGCAGTAGTTAAGTGCAGCCAAAATGTTGTGAGTTCAATCCTGGCTTACACATTATAAAATGTTTAAAGGGTGCTTAGTTCACTATGAAGTGGTATAGAAATGTAACGTGCTAAAGTGCAACACTGGACAGAAGTGAAATTAGCTGTCACTACTTTTAGGCATCACTTAAAAGAAGGTTGGAGGGGGGCTTGGACTCCAGCTCTCAGAATTTCTCAGCCATAATGGCCCATCCCCTATTCTCTCTGTAGTCCAACATAGGGGGGATGCAGATGGGTGGCCCTGGGCCAGCCCCGGAAGCAGAGGATCAAGGCCAAGGCTGCCAGACACCTGGGCCCCAATCCTCCCTTTTGCTGCTTGCAAAAGGAGTGCTAAAGTAGTGCTCGTTCTGCAAGCAGCAAAAGGGACGCTGCAGAGGTGTGGTGCACCTCGTTGGCATCTCTTCTGGTTCAGCGTGTGCGGACACTGAGCTGGAAGGTTGTCATCGGAGCACCCGTCGTGTGGACAGGCCACCACTCCGATGATGTCCTCAGGAAGGAGATGGGGCGCCCAGTGTCGGATGCCCTTCCCCTTCCTGGGATTGAAGACAGCGTTTTTCGCCGTCTGCATCCCCCCAAATTAACTTTGAATCCATAGAGCCAGTTCATCCAGACCATTTGCCAAATCTGGGGAGTGTCATTCTTTCCCACATGAAGAAGAGAAAGCATCCTAATTAATTCTACTGTGATTGAACTAATGTGATTGGTCTAAGTAGTATAACTTGTGTAACTAATGTAATGGTCCCTTGGAAACATGCTGTCCTGCTACAAATGCTGTGAGCATTAGAGTGGTGGACTGAAGAAAGCAGTGGTATAGAAATTAATGGTACAGCTATTGCTTTTGATATCTATCCACCATTCTAGAGACAGAATGGTCCCATACCCCCACTGGTGATGCCACTGACAAGAAGGATGAATGGGTAAAGTGGGAGAAAGAGAGAGAAACTAGTGCATTTTAAAAGCAGCTGAAAAGGTAGGATGACAGGGGATTAATTGGGAATGTCCTGGCCAAACTGGAAGAGTTGAAGACTATGAGTCTGGTAGGTATAGTGATTCTCAGCATTAGATGGGGAATGATGGGCTTGCCTGTTATAACTGGATAGGGAGAGATTCAAACCCAGAAAGTTAGACACTCTAAAATCTAGGCCTGAATGAATGAATCTGGTCTTGGTTTCTCCCACATTCACATGCTTTAAATCACAAGTTCCTTCTGTCCCAAATATGAAGGAAAATTGAGATAATCAAGATGAAACATAATTTTTAGTCTTCCCTACTCTCAGCAGCTGCTTAGTGATGAGTGCTCACTTACTGGTAGGAAACAGACAGGTGCTGTATCTATCCGCAGTTCTTGCTCTCCCTCCTCATCTTAGGAAGATAGGTGCACATGTATCAGAGGGTGAAGGGATGGGTCCTATTTAACCTCTCTCACTGCCATTCAGG
>CM034706.1:141514736-141530039 GCA_020142125.1 Phrynosoma platyrhinos
GGGGGGGGGGGGTTGAAATAGGCTAAGCTTCTTCAGGGTGCAGATAGGTTTTAATTAACAATTAATTAATAAATAATTGATAATTGATAGTAATTAATATTATTACTATTAATTCCCTCCTCCTCCTCCTCCTCCGGTTGTCTCTTTCCTGGGAGAAAGCTAAGCAGCAAAAGAGCTTTGAGGGGCGAGTGTTCACCCATCCTCCTCCTCCTTCTCTACCCTTTTCTCTTTCCCATGGACCACTGAAATTCTTTGGTTGGCCGCAAGTGGCCTGCAGGCCTGTTTAAATAGTTGCATTTTAATTCAAATCCTTTGGGCAGAGTGCAATCCTATAAAAATCAGGTGAGTGCCCCACCCATAATGATCTTTGTCTTGCCAGGATTGTGACTTAACATATTGACCATCATCCAACACACCACTGCAGGGGTAGGCAACCTGTCCCCTTTAAGGGCCGAGGGACTTCAGCTCCCAGAATCCCAGGAGCTATTGGCCAACATGGGACTATTGGCCAACATGGCTGAGGCTTCTGGGAGCTGAAGTCCCTTGGCCCTTAAAGGGGACAGGTTGCCTACCCCTGCACCACTGAATCCAAACCTTGCCTCTCCTGATTCAGTTGATCTAGTGTCATTCCTATACTGGTGGCACCTTGCTCCACATCCCTCAGTGATCAAATCAGTGGCAGGTACACTTTAACCATAATGGGTTGTTTCTATTTTGGTCTAAAAGGTCTGAGGAGGCCAGAAAACAGGACTCCTTAGCTTGGGTGCCAAAGCCAGAAAGTTTCTTGTTATTTGAAAAGACATCCTTTGTGACTGTTTCAAATGGGAAAGTAAATTAAACCCACTTTTCCTCTGCCTGTGTTCTTACCGATATTAAATCCAGTTGTCTCCATCTTAGGAGCTTTTTCTTTTTAACACCCCCCTTCTACTAAACCTTTGAAAGAAAAGGCAAATATTATAATTAAAGGATCAGTCTGCCAACACTTCTTTGTGTTAAGTTCTTCCTTGTTTCAGGTTTGCTTTGTTGCATTCATTTCCATCTCCAGAGAATATTCTTCAGCTCTTCCAAGAGGCTTCTGAACTGACACAGCAATCTTTTAAGTTTTGCCTAATTTAACTTTTTTTTTCTCCCAGCCAGTCTTGAGACATACACAGCAAATGATGAATACGATTGTATATCTAGAAGTACTAATAAAAGTGCTAAAAATGTATTTGTGTGTATTTCCAAGAAAGAAAAGGGGGTTTGCTGATTGCACACCAGACCTGGAACTATATTTCAGGCACAGTCTAGAAAAGAGGTGATCAAAGAAAGAATTGTTTATTGAGAAAGGAGGGGAGGAATTTATGAATCATTCTTGGAACAGAGAGAAATGGTGTAGCAGACTGAGGGAAAGGAAGACTGAAGCTGAAACATGTTGGCATACTTTATTCCAGTGAGAGCTACGTCTTCAGTGTCTTTGAGAGTGCAATTCCCAGGGAAAAATTGTGATGAAAGCCCATGTTGTTTATCAGTTTGTGTTTTTGTATGTGTGTGCATGCATTGGAATATGCAGTGTAGTGTAATATCAGGTCATGGAGGGAAAATAAACTTTGAAAATTCCAGTTGCCATGACAACTTACTGAGGTATGTAGTGAGCTGTAGAAGTGGCCTCTTTCAACTCCTTGTGAATTGAAAATACAGGAGTAGCAGTGCTAAAGAGCTCAAAAAAAGATGGTGGTAGCATGGGAGAGATATTCCAAAAAAAGAGAAGTCCTTTACCATGGTCTTAGTCATTGTATAGTAGATAAAACATCAGAAAGATGCATATGCATACCTGCACAACAGGTGCAGTAGGTGGGGTTTAAGGGAAAGCTTGAAATGTAGGCAAATGGTGGAATCAAGTATTTGGATACATTCAAGCTTTATCCCATCACATTGGTGCTCTCTGAATGTTTTCTATAACTGAAACAAAGGCATGCTTGCAATTTCACATATGGCCCTTGGTATCTGTTGGGTTTTGATTCCTGGACCCTCCGTGGATACCAAATTCTGCGGATGCTCAAGCACCTTTAAATACAGTGGCATAGTAAAATGGTGTCCCTTATATAAAATGGCAACATTAAGCTTTGCTTTTTGGAATTTATATATGTTTTGAAGATTTTCAAGCTGTGGATGGTTGAATCCATGGATTAAAAAAAATCAGTGGATATGAAAGGCCGACTGTATATTCAGTGCTCAAATGGGCATCCATATCCAATAGGCCATTTTGTTCTGAACTTTTGTAGCCCTTTCCTTTTGAAGATCCTCTTGAGTCATCTATGAAAAGCTTCATGCTATTTCTTTTCCTGACAGAGAATAGGATTGTTTGACGTGTGAATAATTCACAGCAAACAAGACAACAAAATGCTCTTTTCAAAATATATTCCTCTCAGATTATTCATTAGGGGATCTATGACTTTCTTTTGCTCTCATTTAAGATGTATATGCTGCCAGACTCAGGACTGATGTGAGAGTGCTGCTTTGGCTCCCCAACACCCTATGAGGTGACATTTCTCCTTCACATTGTTATGCTTTGGTGAAGAGCAGCTCCCTCAGGCCATGGGAGACAGGAGCAAGGTCTGGGCTGTGTCATGATGAGAGCAAAGGAGATGGTGGTGTTAAGGCTGTGGTGGGATAACTCAAAGCAACAAGTGCAAAAAGCATGTAGGGTTGTTATAAAGGTCTTTCCTAGAGCAGTCTGCTTTGATGTAAAGGCTAGAACTAAGATTCAGGTGTTACTATGAAAATTTAGGAATGACAGTAGGCATAGGAAGAACCTTTAACAGAAGACAGCTACAGTTTGAAATGATCTTTTAACAGGTGAAAAAAATCATAATGATTGAAGAGTGGAGCAGGTCTGACACAAAACACCTTCCTTGGCAAGGTGCAGACATACCAATCCCTTGAGCAAAGAACTTCCCTGTCAACCAACCAGTGATACTGACTGATTCATGCCATTCCAGATTTTACTCTGAACTTTAAAAGAGGCACCCAAGATAGTGAAACCAATACTTAAAATGGGGATTGGGTTCAGCACTTTAGATATCTGCTTCAAAATCTAGATTAAACTCTGAGTCTCTACTGACAGGAGAGTGACCAGCTGCCACTGTATTAGATTGCACTAGCTTCTTTGGAAAATAGGACCTAGTTGCATGAAAAAATCCTTCTGATTTTATCATAGTAGGATCACAGAAATGCAAAGTAAAAATAGCACAAAATTTTGATGTTATTTTTTTAAAAAAAAACCCTTAACTGGGGTTAAGAGAAAGCAGTGATTATAAATTCACACCATGCATCAAAAAGCATGGAAATGGTAAATTACCGTGCCCACCCCAATTTTCATACCATGTGAGTCGTAAACACATTACACTTGCCCCTCCGTTTTTGTGGAGGATCCATTCTGGATCCTCTCACAAAAATGGAAATGTGCGAATATTGGCTTGAATGGCCGTATGTGTGTACCATTTTATAATAATAATAATAATAATAATAATAATAATAATAATAATAATAATAATAATAATAAATTTTATTTATAGCCCGCCCCTCTGCAGAGCAATCGAGGCGGGTTACAGCATTTAAAATACACAAGTTAAAACATTCAAACTCCCCATTTTATCTTATGGAGCTCACCCCTCTGCAAAGAATCAAGACTGCAGACTTCAAGTCCATGAAAACGGAGGGGCAAGTGTATACAAATTCACCTACTGAGCTCAGTTACAACTTCATGCTCCTATACTTTCCACCCCCATTCTTTTCTCCTGAAGATTGGGCCAACACTGGAATTGGGTCCAGTTGCATGTCAGTGTTAAATAAAGCATATTTAAATGTTAAAGTTCTAATTCTGGCAGCTAACCTCTTGCAAAGCTCATCTTAAGCTGCAAAGTGCAATCCTGTGCATCATGCTCTGCCTTCTCTTGTGCTGAATTTGCAAGATCATCCTTGGTGGCTGTTTTGATCCCCTGCCTGCTGAGGTGAGGTGAGTGGCAGTCATGAAGGATGCTTTCACAATTGTGGTATACTAGCTGTAAAATACTGATTCATCTGGCTCAGATTTTGATGTTTTTCAGGCACAAGGCAAAGGTCTACTTTTTAAAAAATTGCCTGAGCCTTTTATTGTTTAGATTTGTTATGCTTGAGATTTGTTTTTATGGGATCATGGGGGTACTGCTGTTTTTAAATTGTTATTACTGTTTAGATTTTCATTTTAAAGTGTACACTCCTGTGATGGTTACTGAACTGAATGTCTTATACATACAGATAATAATTTAAAATATATATATATATGAAGGCCAGGATCCTGTTAGCTATAATCTCTTGATGTAAGTTGGACTTCTGTGTGCATATATTGCTTTTGGACAAGGCATAGGCGGCTGTTGCTCTTTTACTTTGTCTCCAAACCTCCCTCTTTAGGCAGCCTGGGTTGGAGAGGAGATTGTTGCTACTGCTTCTTACCAGCTGGAAGGGCAGTCAGTTTAGACCATGAAAATAATGGCTGCTTTCACCTCCCTGGAGAAGAAAATGGAGGATGGATGCACCTTTGTTTCTCACCATAACTACTGAGTTTTTATCCATTTTCTGCTTCATGGTCTGAAATGCCTCTCTGCTCCTCACTGGCAAGTAGTTCCAGCAGCCTTTCCTAGGGCTGACAGCTAGTATGCAGAGGGGGGATAGAATTGCACAGTGGAGCTATGCTCCAGTGCAGTATCTTGCTCAAAACATGTAACAAAGCTTTAGTCTGCTTTTGCTGTAAATTCTAACATTTGATTTTAATTTTATTTAAAACTGCAGAGAGCAGTTCTGTGTATGTTCAGACAAAATTAAAGTTGCTAAAGTAATTGCCTAAGCATTATTGAAACACCAGACACATTATAATCTGCTTGTACATTTTGAAAACTTATTCATTCATATTAAAACAGGTGGCTGCAAAATTCATTCCTCTGCATTTTTAATTCATAATTTATTCATATTTTTCCCTTGCTATCATGCATGGCCCCTCACACTGGCACAAACACATGTCCCACTTTCTAATTCATATGATGTTTGAATGTCCAGAAAGCATTTTACATATTTACGTTAGTAATCTTTATACCAGCCCTGTGAGGTAGGTTATAACAGTCGCTCTTATTATCTTTATTGTTTGTCTACTGTTTCAAAAACATATACACATCTCAAAATGTACATGAAGCTGACAATTAAAAGATGAGCTAAACTAGAGAGTGCAGCTGAGGTCATAATACAGTTCACATAGTCAAAGCATTAAATATGTAGAAAACATTTATATGACCAATGTGAATTCTCCTTCTCTCTTTGTTGTTAACTGCTCAACTCATGGGGACCCTATGGATGAGACATCTCCAAGACTCCTTGATATCAGCCTTTCTTCTTAGATCCTGCAGGTCCAGGCCTATGCCCTCCCTGATCAAGTCTAACCATTTGGCTTGTGATCTTCCTCTCTTTCTACTTCCCTCTACCTTTCCTAATATCATTGTCTTTTCCAGTGATTCCTGTGTTCTTATGATGTGGCCAAAGTATGACAGCCTCAATTTAGTCATTCTGGCTTCAAGGGAGAGTTCAGGCTTTATCTGTTCTAGAACCCATTTATTTGGCTTCTTGGCTATCCATTGTATCCACAGCATCCTTCTACGGCACCACATCTCAAATGAGTTTATTTTCTTTCTATTAGCTTTCGTCACTGGCCCTGCAATCCATAAATGGTGACGAGGAATACAATGGCTTGCACTATCCTCAGTTTAGTGTTCTGAGTTATGTCTTTACACTTTATTATCTTGTCCAGTTCCTTCATAGATGCCCTTCCCAATCCTAGTCCTCTTCAGATTTCTTGACAGCAATCTCTGCTCTTAACAATATTTGATCTAAGGTATGGGAACTCTTTGACTATTCCAATTGTTGTCTAGAGTGAATTCTTGTAGATCTTCCATGGTAATTATTTTTGGTGTTGTTTTTTTTTAATGTTCAGCATTAATCCAACATTGGCATTTCCTCCTTGTCCTTCTTCAGTAATTGTTCCAGTGTGGTATCAGTATAGCAGAATCAGTGTCAGTGTTCCTATATTGTGCTGCTCCTACTTCTAGAGGCATTAAGCACTCTTGAGACCTTCCTCTGCTTCCTGGTATTTCTAAATAGCAAGAGAAGACTTTGCAACATCTTGATCTCATTGAAGTGGCAAAGCTAGCTTTTGGAATCCCCTTCCAGTGGCCACTGACCATGCTTGCTCAAGCCTTTGGGACTTCTAGTTCAGAAAAATAACATTTGCACGATCAGGAAATTTATTTTGTTTTTAAACAGAGTGTTTGATCACCTGAACCTCTATTTAGAATCTGAAGAATGCAACCTAGATATGGTGGTGCCATTCTAGTGAGAGCTAAGCCCAAGTTAAAAGGTAGGGACTGGATGAGGGTGCTTGAGGTATAGAGCCTATAGGCTATTACTGGTACAGACAAGACAAACAGAATGTCTGTGTTTGAGATTATTTGCGCATGAGTATCTAGAAATTAATGAGTGGTGATAGCAAACTCACTTTGAAAATCCTGGACTGAAGAGCAGAAAAACATCTCTGTGTGCATGCCAGTAATGTCAATATTGTACTGGGTATTGATATTTATTTATTTAAGTCAAGAAAATGGTAAAGAAGGGAAGAAGATGAGCCATCTCTGTACCAAACAACTAGTCATGCTATTACAATGGTGCCTTTGTGTATATGGCAACAGATGGTATCTCTTGGCCCTCATTAAGTGAGATCTTCTGGTTCCCGTCACAGCCTTTAATTCTTTTTCAGTGCCTCTGAGATCTGGGAGTACTTCTGGTCTTGCAAATAAAATAGCATTGTCATATCAATATTGTGATATTTAGACTAGACCATAAAAGTCATTGTATAAGCTGAGTGTTTTTAAGGTTATACCTCAGATTTCTTGCAGTGTGAGATGAGAAATAATTGGACTAGATTGGTAGTCATTGTTGTGAGAGGAATTATGCTTATCCAGCTATTAAGAACAGGGCAATAGCAGAATTAAGTGGTTTAAATGGGAAACCTCTTCTAAATGGGAAAGCTGTTCTTTTCCTCACTGCCATACCAGCGACCTCACTTGTACGCTAAGCCTTTCAGTAAAGAACAAGCTGATTTTCTGTTAAGTTCTATTGTTGACTCAAAGGAAATATATGTGCTCCAATTCCAAGATTGAACCATTCAATGGGCAAAATGTGACGTGACCATGGATAGGGACCTATATAGTGCCTAAGGGTGGAAGTCTACATCATTGAAACAGTGGTTCTTTTGATATTTATCCTTTTAGACATAATTGTGGTAAAGATCTTGGTATCTTGGTTTAAAAGGCTATGGGATGAAATTATTTAGCTTCTGGACTATCTCCTTTGTCTTTGGGATAGGAATTATCCTTGTTCTATGCCAACTGTCTGGCATTACACCTTTTGCTAGTACTTCATTAAATAATTTAAATAAATAAGGAGCTAGTTTGTAAAAACAACAACAACAACAACCTTGTAAAGCTCACCCATGAAGCCTTCTGGCCCTGGATCCTTACAAGATTTAAAACCTTATATGACTTGCCTCAGTTCTTCAAATTGGATAGGTTTATTCAAAATGGATGTAAGTAAGTTTTTTAATTAGTAGGGAATTGGAATTTTTTTTCCATGTCTATTGTTTTGGGAACCTCAGAAGTATATAGGTCCAAATAATACCTATGGAACTCTTCTAATATGAAGGTTGGAGATCTGTTAATTTTTCCTTCATTGGTGGGAAGAGAAGATACCAATTTTTCCTCAGATTTATGCTTTACGGCTCTGGCCAATAAGCAGGAGCACTTATTACTATACTCATAATAAACAGACTTGGTATAGTAAAGTGATGTTTGGATTTTCCTAGTATCTAGTGCTTCTAAGCTTGCTTTTTTCTGCAGAAATTACACTAATATTTGGAGGTCCCTGTGACTTTATGGTACTGTCAAAGTTGGGCTATATCTTGTATTAGTACCTGCCTGGTTTTTTTTTTTTTTCATTCATTTTTCATTCATTTTTTTCTGTTTCATCCCTTCCTTTAAAAATAATCTGCATAGGACTGCTTTTAACGTGTCCCAGAGAAGTGTTTCTAATATACCAGGGGTTCTGTTCTCCATATAGAAATATTCTATTTCCTCTTTTATTTTATCCCCAAAGGCAGTATCTGATAACAAAGAAGGGTTAACTCTCCAGATCCATGTTTTCGGCATAGGAAGGTCAATTTGCCAATCTAGAATTATGGCTCAATGGTAAGAGTCAAGAATGGTTTCTATTTGTGTGTTCTTAACTTCTCCAAGTAACAATTTTGAAATAAAAAAATAATCCAGACTAGAAAAAGTATGATGTGTATGGAAGTAAAAAGAATAGTCTTGTTTTTTAGGATTTTGCAGCCTCCAAGGGTCCAGTAAATTAGCCTTACAACTTAACTGTGATGATCTTGATCTTTTTTACACAATAAGATTTATCTAATGTGTTACTCATAACATTGTTGGCATCCCCTCCATTGACTATTTCACCAGCTGCTGTATCACCAAGAAACATAAACTTACATAAACCCAAATCAAGTTGGATTTATGCCTGGCCACCATATGGCAAACTCAATACGTAGAGTGTTTAATATTCTGTACCACTCCACCCTGTCTAAGGCACTTATGGCCTTGATATCATTAGATGCTCAATGGCCTTTGACAGGGTGGACTGGAGGTGTCTTTTTGGCATTCTTCAATGGATGGGTTTTAGAGATAAGCTCTTAACTGTTCTACAACACCTCTATGCTAATTCAGAAGCAACGGTCCTGATCAATGGACTAGAGTCAATCCCTTTTAAACTAAAGAAAGGAACAAGGCAAGAGTGTCCACTCCCCCACCCTCACTTTACCTTGATGATTGAACCTTTGGCAGAATTGATCAACTTCAATCCAGCTATTGCTGGTACATACATCAATGGTCATTTGCATAAAATAGCCCTTTCTGCAAATGATATTATGATATTTACAGAAGAACCTGAGAAGTCGTGCACTAAAAACTGCTGCAAACAATTTGGGAAAATATACTAGTCTTCAAATTAATTCCCAAAAATCTAAGCCAGGGGTAGGCAACCTTTTTGAGCTGGGGGCCGGTCCCCTGAAGTCATCCCTCCTGGCGGGCCGGGGGGGTAATGGTGGCACACACGCTCACGTGCATGTGTGCAACCCCGCCACTGCGTGCAACCCCCCTACGTGCACCGCTGCCGCCGCTTCCACTGCCGCCACCACTGCGCACGCTGCCGCAGCCGCCTCCTTGTATGTTGCAGCTGCCATTTTGGAGAACAAAATGGCGGCTGCCACTCGTTTGCGCATCCGCAGTACTCCTGTGCATGTGCAAATGCATTGCAGCCACAATTTTGGAAATCAAAATGGCAGTTGCAGCACACGTGGCTGCGCAGCAACCAAAATGCACAGTGGTGGCAGCGGCGGCGGCGGCAGGGGTCTGCCTGGACCGGTAAGCGCGGGGCCCTGGGCCAGAACCGGCCCACGGGCAGTAGGTTGCCAGCCCCTGATCTAAGCTATTATGCTTTAGTGTCCCTCTCTTAATGCAGAAAAGCTGGCAACTTGCTTTTAATGTACAATTCTGTCCTTCTGGATTTACATATTTGGGCATACAAATAACAAAAGACATAATCCAGTTTATACCACATAATTACAATCCATTGATTAGTTGGATGGTAAATAAAATTAGATCTTGGTGCAGACTGGAATTATCAATATTGGGACGGATAGCTTTAATCAAAATGCTTTTAGTTCTCAGATTTCTTTTTTCTTGTATCAACATATTCCATTGATCCCCCCCCCTCATGGCAAATTTTAAAAAATGGCAAAATATGATCCATCAATTCATGTTTGATTCAAAAAGATCCAGTATTTGAAAGAGTGCCAAGTTTCATAACTCTAAAAAGGGGAAATTATCAATACCAGACCTTTGGTTATACTTTCAAGCTTTTCAGTTGAAACAGGTGACTAATTTAGTTGCTGAATCTCCTAATAACAACTGGGTGGCCTCTGAATTAGAAGAAATTACCTCTTCAGACATTTTATGTCTGTATACACAGGTCTCTAATGTTAAAATCAGAGGGCTAGGGAACCCTTTTTTATACAACTCTATGCTCATATGGTCCAAGTGGAGGCATGTGCTGGTACCTCCACCCTCACATCTACAGCCCTTTCTCCAACATTCAAGATTTAAACATACAGATAAATATAAACAAAGAAAGTTGGAAAGAAAAAGGTCTTTATTGTGTTATCTTTTTAATCAAAGGGGCCCCATCTACCTAACAAGAAATGGGACCTACTAAAAGCAACTGGCTGCAAGTAGGGCAGATTAGATCCTTTGCCACCTTACTATATACAATTGGAGAAATACTGAGAGGATTGACTTTTTTTGAATCAAAATGTGAATGAGGCAGTTCATCAACTAAAGGGCTGACATCAATGTTATACAAATTACTGGTAGACTGTGAATAAGGAGATGGGCTTTCGGCTAAAGTAGGTTGACATTTAGAACTAGATATAAATATAACATGCAATGTGGGCCTCAGTTTGGAGATCTCCTACTTATATCACTAGATCGGCCAGTGCAAAAGAGATCTCACTAAAACAAATGGTACCTGACACCAGTTCAATTATCTAGAATAACAAAAGTCTCATTACCTGGCTGCTGGAGAGGCTGTAAAGAGGTGGGCACATGCCTACATATGTTGGTATAATGCCCTAAAATAAAAAGATTTTGAACAAATGTCTTGGATATCATATCTAGTATAACAGCAAAAAATGACCTCTGTCCAGCCCTTTTTATTGCTATCTTTATATGTTAGGAATAACAGTAAGTTGAAGTGTAGGGCTCTGGTTGCCTTTCTAACATCAGCAGCCAGGATGGAGGTGGCCAAGAACTGGAAGATGGGAAAACTATCTTTGACTGATTGGTGGACAAGGGTGTGGAATAATTGGCTATCTGAAAAACTTTCTTTTCAAATGAAAATCAATAAAGGACATAAAACCAGGGAAACATTCCAGGAAGAATGGTAGATTTTAATTTAGTATATCAACAAACAACAAGGACAGTTGCAACCCCCACGTGGACACCAAGTTTTTGGGGGGAGACACAATTGATATTCTCTGCTTTCCATAGTAGTTAACATGATGATTGTGAAGTGACTCTGTATTTTGGGTTTGTGTTTTACTGTTATAATTTGTATAATAAATTATGTTTAAAAAAGTGGTTCTTTTCTCCATCAACAAGGTGTAATTTTGTCATCTTGGAAAATGTGGAACATGACAGCACTTTGCAAATTGTTTTAACATCCAGGGACAATGCTGTTCAACTATAGATACTTCCAAATTGATACAAAAATGTATTAGTATTTAGTAGAAGAATTTATATTTTACATTCAAAGGTTCTATGCTGCTTTAGTGATGTACACGTTGTTTCTTCTCCTCTCCTCCCTTTCTCCGAGCTATTTGCCTCAATCCTTTCTATTGCGTTACCCCTTACTCTCTTTCATTCTCCATCTTTTCTACCTCTTCTGCTTTACTACATTCTTTAACCCTCATCTACTTCCTTATACCTTCATTTCACCTGACTCTGTCCACTCCTTAACTCTTTCCCTCCTTTTAACATTCATTCTTACTTCCTTCTTGTCTTCACTGGATTATCTGGTGTTATAGCTGGCCTTCTAATCCCTCTCATATAACTATTTTAATACATTCTTTGTTATGTTATTTATTACATTTGTTAGCTACTTTGATACATTACTTTTCTTCTGTTTATTTGATAAATTTGTGTTTATAATCTTACTTCCTACTCTTAATTCTATGTACTATATATTATCTTATTCCTTGCTTTTTTTTCTCTTTATACTATTTCCTTGATGCTTTCTTAATATATGTCTGCTTTCCATCTCCAAATTACTTCCATTTCGAACTAATATTATTCCTTTTTATAATTATAATATATATTATATTTATAATTATATTTCCTCATTAGGTTTGTTTTTGAGATTCCTATCAGAAAGATTTACTTAACTTTCTTCTATCTTTATGTGATGTACACATTGTTAATGATTTTAGCATAGCATTTTCTCATAATGTGTGTAGTTTTCCCAAGTGGAAAGGGCTCTTAAACACATTCACACACACCATGTTCCATATGAAATTTCTAGTGATACAGTAGTGTAAGTGGAGTATACCACATAAACAACTGGAAATATTACTTTTTTTCAATTTAACATTCTGGGTAAAAGAGATTTTTAATGAAGAGGCGATTTCTAGTGAGCCAGACTATAGACATTGAGTTATTTGAACCTATTCTTTAAAGTACAATTTTCAAGGTTCCTATATAACTCCTCCCAGAGGCTTTCCAGGCCAGTCTTTGCCAGGAAGAAGGAGGAAAGCAGTTTCTCGGCAGCCATTTTGAGTGGGTGAGTGTTTAAAGTTTTTGAAAAACACTTGGGAGAATGTGCTTGTTGCTGATAGGGTGGGGCTTCAGTGAGTCACATCTGTGAGTCACTAGGGGATGGAGCTAGCTGCCTAGCTCTATATAACTCCTCCCAGAGGTGCGTGCCATTAGGTGTGCAAATTTTTGGCAAGATGGGAAAGCACAGCACAGGTACAAGGGGCACTGGGAACTTTGTTTTAGAGGTTCTCCTTTAAAAAAAATTAAAAATTTAAAGGGCTTTTGGGGGTTTTCTTTTTGGTCAGAGGAAGAGAGTCAGATACTTGCCTCCAGAATTAGGTAGCATCCAAGAGCTCTCTATAGAATTATAAACCCAGTTGATTGAGCTTGTTGACAGAGCCAGGTGAAAAGACCAAGCCAACAGGAGCCCTTTTTGTGAGTCTTTACTGGGAGACTTTTTGAGAGAGAAGCCTACATTCCTGTTTCACTGCTTACTTAAGAAGTCTCAGTATGGACACTGAGGGAGCTGCTGCTGTCACCTGCAACACTTGTGGGATGTTTTTCTTCTGGCCTAGAGATGTGGGAACTTCATCTGCACCAAGTGCAAGTTGGTAGCCCTCCTAGAAGAGAAAGTTCAGCAGCCAGAGGCCCGGATAGCGACACTTCAGTATATTAGGAAGCAAGAGGTATTCCTAGACAGAACGGAACGAGCAGTCTTGGACAGGGACCACACAGAAGATGTTGTTGGGGAGGAGGTCACTTCACACATACAGAAGGTAGACAGCTGGAGAAACATCGCACACAGAAGTAGAGAAACCATGGATCGTTCTGGAAGCTTGAAGCTACAGAATCAATTTGAAGCTCTCTCCCTTATCAAGGATGAAGGGGAAGGCCAGCAGGGACAGTCCTCAGGGACAGTGCAGGGGACCCTGAGAGCAGGGAATAGCCACTGCTAAGCCTCAGAGGAGGTGTGTGGTGGTGGTGGGGATTCCTTGTTGAGGGGTACAGAAGCAGTGGTTTGTAGGCCTGACAAGATGTCCCAGGAGGTGTGTTGTCTTCCTGGGGCAAAAATCCGTGATGTGACATTCAGGCTAACAAGACTTGTCAAGCCTACTGACCATTACCCCTTCCATGTGGGAACCAATGATACTGCAAGACATAGCTTTCAGAATATCAGCAGGGATTATGAGGCTTTGTGTAGGAAGCTGAAAGAGCTGGATGCACAGGTTGTAATCTCATCTCTTCTCCCAGTTGAAGGGCATGGTCCAGGAAAGGAGAGGAAAATAGAAGATGTGAATAATTGGCAAGAACAATTTGGATTCTTGAATCATGGGCTGCAGTTCCTTGAGGGTGGACATCTGGCAAGAGATGGGCTTCATCTCACACCAGTTCACAGAAACATTTTTGCCAATAGCCTCAAACATTTGATCAGGAGGGCTTTAAACGGAGCCATGTGGGGGAGGGAGACAGTATCTTGGAAGGATCTTAGAATGCAGGAGTACATCATGGGATGGAGATAATAGTCAATGTGTTATAGAGGGAACAAGGCAAATTATTCAAGGCCCCATCAGTGGGAGGAAAAAACCTCACACAGGCCGCAAGTGTGGAGGACACATGCTCTTAGATATCTCTACACTAATGGGAAATAAACAAGATGAACTTGAACTCCTAGCACAACAATGCAAATACAATATAATAGGCATCACTTAAACCTGGTGGGATGAGTCTCAAGATTGGAAAGTAGGAATAGAGGGGTATAACCTTTTAAAGAGAAATAGGCCAAACAGGAAAGGAGGAGGAACAGCATTATATGTCAGGGATGTTTACAACTGTGAAGA
Organism: Phrynosoma platyrhinos; assembly: GCA_020142125.1. Taxonomy (NCBI): domain Eukaryota; kingdom Metazoa; phylum Chordata; class Lepidosauria; order Squamata; family Phrynosomatidae; genus Phrynosoma; species Phrynosoma platyrhinos. Next base: position 141,529,054 of record CM034706.1, read on the forward strand.
GATCCAGGACTTAAATCCTGGAAATCAGGTGGAGAACATCTGGATAAAAATTAAAGGGGAAAGAAATAACAGGGATATTATAGTGGGAGTCTACTACAGACCCCCAAGTCAGACTGAGGAATTGGATGATGCCTTTCTAAAACAGATGACCACACATTCAGAAAGGAGAGATGTAGTAGTAATGGATGACTTCAATTATCCTGATATTTGCTGGAAGTCAAACTCAACCAATACTTCAAGGTCTAGCAAATTCCTCACTTGCCTCAAAAACAATTTCATTGTCCAAAAGGTGGAAGAGGCAACAAGGAGATCAGCTATTTTAGATCTGATCAACCAACAAGGATGATCTGATAAATGGGGTGCAAATGATGGGATCCTTAGGTGGGAGTGATCATGTTCTTCTAGAGTTTCTTATACAGTGGAAAGGAGAAGCTAGGCATAGTCAGACTTTAGGAGAGCTGATTTCAACAAACTTGATCCCATGGTCAGGAATACTAAAGGATAAGGGAGTTCAGGGTGGATAGGAGTTTCTCAAAAGGGAGATACTGAAGGCACAATCTCAAACTGTTCCAGTGAGGAGGGAAAATAGGAGGTGTCTCAAGAAACTGGGCTGGATGACAAAAGAACTTTCAACTGAACTAAGTTTTAAATGGGAGATGTATAAGAAATTGAAAAGGGGTGAAATCAATAAAGAGGAATTCAAACAAATAGCTAGCACATGTAGGGGGAAAGCCAAAGCACAGATGCTTTGCTAGAGGGGTTAAGAACAACAAAAGGGGCTTTTTTGGGTATGTCCATAGCAAAAGAAATAAGAAGGAAATGGTAGGACCACTGCGCAGAGAAGATGGAGAAATTGTAACAGGGGACAGAGAAATGGCAGAACTACTCAGCACCTTCTCACAAAAGGAAAAGAGTGTGCAACCTGAGGAAAATGGAGTAGAGGACACAATAGGGCAGGGGTAGGCAACCTTTCCCCTTTAAGGGCC
>CM034706.1:141547210-141558001 GCA_020142125.1 Phrynosoma platyrhinos
CCTATATAAAAGAAATGACAAAATGAAGGCATAGCCCCATATGAAGATGAACCCAAAGTTCTAAAAATAGAGGTGGAAGCTACAATAAAAAAATGGCCAAAAAAAAAACCCAGACTCCATGAAGAGATGATATACCAACAGAACTGTTGAAATCCACATTGACAGAGTCAACTCTAGTGCTAACCAACATATGTCAACAGATATGGAAAACAAAACGATGGCCAACAGATTGGAAATGATCAATATACATCCCCATCCACAATAAAATGAGACACAAGAGACTGCAGCAACTATAGGATCATACGCTAATCTCCCTTGCAAACAAAATTATGCTCAAAATACTGAAAATAACATAGACTCCAGCCACAAATGGAGAGAGAAATCCCAGAAGTTCAGGAAAGGAAGAGGCACCAGGGATCACTTTGTAAATATATGATGGCTAATGGAGCAGAGCAGGGAGTTCCAAAGGAAAATCAGCATGTTTTTTGTGGGTTTTTCAGGCTGTGTGGCCATGTTCTAGAAGAGTTTATTTCTGATGTTTCACCAGCATCTGTGGCTGACACCTTCAGAGAATACTGGAATGGAAGAGAGTGGTTATATATATATATACGGTGAGATCCTGGGTATATATATACCCACTCTCTTCCATTCCAGTATTATCTGCAGATGCCAGCCACAGATGCTGGTGAAATGTCAGAAAGAAACTCTTCTAGAACATGGCCACACAGCCCAAAAAATCCACAAAAAACTATGGATGCCAGCCATGAAAGCCTTTAACTTCAAAATCAGCATGTGTTTTATAGACTATAGCAAAAGCCTTTGACAGCATAGATCGTGAAAAGCTATGGAACACACTTAAAGAAATGGGAGTGCCAGCACATCTGATAGTCCTAATAAGGAATCTATACTCAGGACAAGAGGCTACTGTCAGAACAGAACATGGAGAAAGAGAATGGTTCCCAATTGGCAAAGGGTTCAGGCAAGGCTGCATCTGATCACTCTACCTGTTCAACATATATGCAGAACATATTGTAAGGAAAGCAGGCTTGGACATGGAAGAGGGAGGAATGAAAATAGGAAGAAGAAATATCAACAATCTGGGATATGCTAACACCATGATACTAGCAGAAAACCTCACAGACCTGGAACAACTACTAAGGAATATCAAAGAAGAAAGTGCAAGGCAGGCTTACTGTTGAACATAAAGAAAACAAAAATAATGACCACAGAGAACTCATACACATTCAAACTAGACAGTGAGGAAATAGAAATAGTAAAAGAGTTCTCATATCTGGGATCAAACATTGATCGGAATGTGGATTGCAGCCAGGAAATCAGGAGAAGGTTAAGAACAGGGAGGGCAACTATGAAAGAACTAAAAAAAATATCCTAAAATGCAAAGACATACAACTCAGCACAAAAGTCAGAATCATACAAGCCATTATATTCCCTATTACCATGTATGGGTGTGAGAGCTGGACAATCAAAAAAGAAGATAGGAGGAAAATTAACTCATTTGAGATAATGTGGTACTGGAGAAGAGTGCTGATTGTCCCATGGACAGCCAAAAGGACAAACGAATGGATCCTAGAACAGATCAAGACTTAGAAGTCATTTCTATCCTTGGAAGGAGATATTTAAGGAGAGATTGCTTTAGTATTGGACTGTTCTCATCATGAGAAGGTATGGATTGTTGGAAAAGATGGTAATGTTAGGAAAGGTGGAGGGAAGTAGAAAGAGAGGAAGGCCACATGCTAGATAGATGGACTTTATTAAAGAAACCATGAACATGGGTTTGCAGGAGCTAGGCAGAGCAGTAGAGGTCAGGGGGGCCTGGAGATGTCTCGTCCACAGGGTCACCATGGGTCGAGACTGACACAAAGGCAGTTAACAAACAAAAACAAACAAGTGGTAAGATTGGAAAACTAGATATCATTAATTCTTGTTTGCCAAGAGGTCCCCAGCTCTATTCTAAGTGTGAAGGAAGGTGAGGGAAACATACTCTCAAAAAATAGATCACAAATATCACAGATTAGATGAACAGGTAAAAAATACTTTTCGAATCTAATATGAAAAACCAGTGTTAGATTTACTACTGTTCTTCAAGTAACACAGATGGAGATTGTCTTTTGTGGGACTGAACAGGGGCCATGAAGAAGGTGAATCTTTTCTTGGAACTCATCTCTCTTTTTAAAGGAGTGACTGAAGCAGTGCTTTTAAAGATGTGCTGAGTGCTCTCCTTTTATTACTACAAACTTGTCATTCTCACACTTGTGATGATGGCAGTGTGGTTTCTGAATTTGAGCTTGGTGCACAAAAACAAAGCTATTTTTCCAGTCTTTGGGGAAAACAGGTCTCTTTATTGAGCCCAATCCCAGTCTGCGTGAGAATGGATTTTTCCATTGCTGCAAGTGATAACGCTAACCTTTTCTTTCTAAATGGGTTGCCATTATAAGACTGTTTAGTTCTAGACAGTTCCTTTACCCCTTTCTGTGTAGACAGCACTGGTAACAAAATCCACTTTGGATAAATTCAAGGTGCACATTTAAAGATAGTTAACTGCCTTCTGAAATATGTGTGGATGAGAAAAATGTATTCCTGGAAACAAATATGTTACATGTATATTAATTCAAATGCAGAGATTGATTGCACCTCCCTAATAGGTATTGATTTCATTGCAAACCCTGGTTTTCTTCCACATAATGTATGAAGAATCTTTTAGATTTTTTTTTAAAAAGCATGCTGTTCCCCCCCCCCCCCTCATTTTTATGTTTCTAGTTTAGCCTTACATATGGTCCCTATTGGCTTCTTCATTCAAGAAACTGTCCAAGACAATGCCTGCTTTGTACCAGTAGCCCTACTGCAGCTTGAGGTTACCTTTAAACCAGGGTTGGGGCAATCTCTGCACTTGCAGTTATGGTCGAGGTGCAGTCCCCATCAGCCCTAGCTAACCTAGCTACTGGTGTGATATGATGGGAATAGTGATTTATCGAACCCTGCTCCATATTAGATATTTAATATGGGAGGCCTGCTTGTCTTTGCGAAGTGGCCATGCTACCCTTTTGTGGCAGCAGATCTACCCAAACCCTTGTTTTGTGTGTGTTTGTGTGTGTGCATCGGCGCATGTAAACATAGCTCCCAGAGATGTACAGGCAAAGAGAAAAAGACTGCATGTTCATCTGATTCATCTGGGATATTTTTTATTTAACAGTTTGTTCTCTGCCAGAGTGTCAGATTTAATGGAGAAGAGAAAGCAGAGTGCTATGTGGGATCCATAAAGAATCTTTCTTATGGGAATTGTGTGGTTACCAAGGGAGGCCAGAGTAGTACCAAAGGGACCTTGATTAAGCTCCTGCTCTCTCTCCTGTCTTCCCTTCAGCCCACCCTTCCACACCTTCACCAATTCTGCGACTATGCAGCAAGGCTGCAGTAAAATACCGGTACATTACCTTTGAATAATGCATCCACACCCCCACCCCATCAGCAACATTTCAATTTCTTTCTGTGTGAGTGTATATTTGTGTGCACGCACATGCACATGTACACACTTATATATGAGGGAGGGAAGGAAAGGAGATCTTTTGCTTGCTGAAAGCCAGTGGACAGTAAATGAGTGGAATGTTAAGTATGTATCAGAGAAACAAGAGAGGTTTGGTTTGGGCAGCAGGGAGGCTGTAGCCCTGCCCTGTGAATTATGCACAAGGCCTCCTTTTATCTACCTTCCCCTGGTCTGTAAGGCAAAGCTTTCAGCTTTAGAGTGTGCAGCTTTCAAATTCCTCCTACTCTTTCTGCTTCTTTTGCCAAGGTTGCCTGCAAGAACAGCTCCAGCCCTCCCACTTGGGCAATCCACACCATTTAATGTTGTCCTCGGAAAGCTATGGTCAGCAAAGGTTGCTGGGAGAGAAGTACAGAAAAACACTCATCTGGATAATTATATAAGGATGAGTTAATAAGGGAAGGCACTATCTATTTCCTACATCTGTAAGCATGAGAAACTGACTCCCTTTGCAGACTGCTAGAAATAGTGCAAATTGAGTCCACTTTAACTGTCCTGGCTCAGTGCTAGGGAATCATGGGAAAATGTATTTTTTTTCTGAGACATTGAGCCTTCTCTGTCAGAGAGCTCTGGTGCCACAATAAACTACAATTCCCATGATTCCCTAGCATTGAACCAGGACAGTTAAAGTGGACTCAATTTGCACTATTTCTGGCAGTCTGCAAAGGCCCTAAGTTCACGACTGTGGGTACTGTACAATGAATTGAAAAACTGTGGGTACGGTACAATGAATTGGGAGTCAGGCAGTAAAGACCTTCAGCACCTCATTCCCCTGAATCAAAAGAGGTGTATTTGGTGCAGTGGTAATGCTAGTAGTTTATACACAACTAACATGCTCAAACATGTTGAGAGAGAGAGAGAGAGAAACTAGAAGTGCTGAGTTTTGAGTACTGTGGTTACCTATAACAGGTTATTTTTCTTAGTAATTGGGTCAGAATTTTGAAAAGCAACTTAACAAGCAAGAAGAAAGCCACTTTATTAGTGCAACAAGTAACATTTTCTAGTTACTTTTGAAACTTGTTAAGGGTAATGAAGGCATTTTAGAAGCATTTGAGAAGATTCTTTCCCCATATTTATGCCATTGTAATATCAGTCCTAAGGATCATACCCACCCACCCACCCCCAAGAAAAGTTAACAAAAATGATGGAAAATGGAAAGGCACCAGATACCATCTAATTGGAGAAGCCAGGCAGGTTTAGTTCTGATTAGTACTCAGATGGAAGACCGCCAACAAATACCAGGTGTTGTATACTATATTTCTGAGGTAGGAACTGGCAAAATTACTGTGAGTTTTTCTTGCCTAAGAAAACCTTATGAAGTTAATGGGGTTGCCATAAGTCAACAGGCAACTTGAAGGCACAGAGAGAGAAAGCAACAAACTCTAACACACACACACACTTTGGAAGGTGGCAACAAACATCAGGTACTTGCTTTCCCCTTAGTCCGTTGATATGTAGAAGACAGAATATTGGACTAGGATCAGTGATATCTGGGTAGAGATCTTCAGTCAGCCTCAAAGATGACTGGTTCTCAGGCCAATTACTAGTTACCTGCTTAACCTTCTTCACAGAGATGTTTGAGGATAAAAAAGGAGGAGGGAACAATCTTGTGCCACTTTGAACAACTTGGAGAAAAGGTGAACTTATAAACATAGTAATAAATAAATCCAAATACCTGCAATCAGTCCCAGCTGACCTCCAACTCCTGATCTCCTGGCTTTTCATACCAAAATCACTGATGCTGTTTTTCTCTCATAACCTATATCAGTCTTTTCCTCCCTGCACCATGGCAGGGGCACCGTGACCCTCAGCTATAATATTACAAGCTGGATATTAGTCAAACGTTCTCTGACTTCTACCTTTACAGGGAATTTGCCAAAGAAAGAGAGCGAGTGGAAAATCGCCGGGCCTTCATGAAACTGAGGAGGCAGCAGCAGATTGAGCGGGAGCTGAATGGTTACCGGGCATGGATAGATAAAGCAGGTAAAACAAGCCAGGGCATTGATATCTTTAAGGTCAATGTTATGTGTGGAGATACTGAAAAACTTATTTATAGGAATCTGTAAATATGGAAAGAGCTGCCAAAGCCTGAAAACCTCTGCATACATTCATGCTTTTTGTGCCCTAAAGTAAGGTGCCATTGAAATATAGTTCACATGCTGTAGGATCCATAATGCAAGCAGCAAGTCTAAGGGAGATTATATTTTCTAAGCATAATTATATACCTAGGAGAATGTGCACCTTTCTTCAGGTAGCACATTCCAATTATAATTTGAAACCTGGTGTCCAAGATTTGAAATTCATGGCCCCATCCCACCAACAATTTAACTCTTCTACAAAACTGTAGTAATACACCAGCAGTTTCAGCTGGTAAAGTTGACCCTTTTATGGAGCTGTCACAAATACATGAGATTTATCAATATCTACACTTGGCTGTCTAATGCCCACAACTTCCTGGGCTAAGGATTTTCCTCAGACCTCAGATTTTTCTACCTCACTTGCCCTCAGGTTTCTTGAATCTCACTTCATTGTCTATTCTCTTTCCTTCAGTCTCGTTGCTCCAGGGTTGCATGATGGTTTCAACTCTTAGCCTTCATCCAGGATTGATCCTTGTCAATCCTTTCTCTAGCTCCCTTAACCTGTCTGCTGCTCACCTCTTGTGTAGGAGTACACCTGGCAATATTTTTAAACTTGTTCAGAGATGGTGCCATTTAAAAACTACTTGAGCATTAAAATGTTTGGAATGTATGTTCTCAATACACATTTTTAAAAGGCAAAATAAAATGCTAATATGTTTCTTCCGCTTCCCCAAATGCTGTCATTTGTTTGGAAGAATTTTTAAAAACTGCACCTCTTTGATAAAATAAAACCAGCTGCAGGAAGACCAATTGATTTATTTAATTTATATCCTGTTTTTGTCCCACATGGGACCCAAAGAATCCCTCTGTGAATATGTTTGTTTCCCTGCAGATATTTACCTGCTGTCTATTATGAGTGGTAAATAAGACATTTTTTACAGTGACAAATTCTTGGAATTTTCCAAAATTTGAAACAGAAAAGGCATGCCCCAGAAAGTACTTTCTGGAGAGAAAAAAATGGTTCCTAAAATAAATAAGAAATGTTAAAAACTGAAATCCCTTCCTTTGGGTTATGGTGTCATGGCTTCTGTCATTGTGCTATGGGCAGCCAGAAGCTCGTTCAGTTAATGAATTATCTGTATGACACCAAGACTTTAAATATACTTTACAGGGTGCCCCATGACCTCAATGGAGATGAAGCCACTGCAGGTGTGGCAGGAGGTGGGAAAGGAGAGATTGCTTTAGGATTGGACTTTCTCATCAGTTCTAGGCAGTGATAAGTGTTGGGAGTTATAATCCAAAAAGAACTGGAGGGTTACCCAGTCAGGGCAGCACCTTTGACCTTACCACCAATGTATTCACAGAAAGGCCATGCTCCAGGGAAGGAGCTTTTAAACTCAGGGCCTTTGCAGACTGGTAGAAATAATGCAACTTGAATCCACTTTAACTGTCCTGACTCAGTGCTAGGGGATCATGGGAACTGTAGTTTATTGTGGCACCAGAGCTCTCTGACAGAGAAGGCTCAATGTCCCAGAAAAACCTATAGTTCCCATGATTCCCTAGCACTGAGCCAGGGCAGTTAAAGTAGACTCAAGCTGCATTATTTCTGCCAGTCTGCAAAGGCCCTCACTCTTTTGCATTAAGCATAATCACCTATATGCAAATATTGCCTTTAAGTAGCTGTGGAATAAAAATCTCTGTGGGATAAATTAAGGCCTCTTGTGACAAACTTGTGGGCAAAAATACAGGTGGCTCCGATATCCTTTCCCCTATACAAGGAATAAAGTTTATCTATTAATTGATTTAATATGTTATTGCTGATCTTCAGATTGTTACTTTGGAAACCATTTTGGAAGTCCTAGTGATGTTTGTTTTCCTCCTTGATTCTGATGGTTTGGCATCTTCATTTTAGAAATCCCAAAATGAAGGTAAACTTTGAAACATCAAAGTCTTGAGTCCTGGCAACTCTCAGTGTATAAATTTGTGTTCCCCTTATGCTGGAGTTGTCCCATTTTACTGTATTACCTGTAATCCTCCTTTTCCCCACATTCTGTTGTCATGAGATCTGTGCAGTTATTTTATCATTTGTTTACTTGCTATGCTTGAACCTCATTACAAGTACACAGGTGACAAACACATTCTTAAAGGGTTTCATTTTATCCATTTTTGTGTAGAAGAAGTAATGCTGGCTGAAGAGAACAAAAATTCTGGCACATCAGCTTTAGAAGGTAAGAAAATACTGAAAATTCAATATTCCTTTCAACTGATTTACCTTTTTTTCTACCTGTTGTTTTTTCTTCTTCTTTGTAATGCCCCAAAATAAAATTTTGTATCCCTAGTATGGAGTTAAGTCTTGGAATGGACATCCTTCCTGGACTACTGTTAAGGACAGAACTAACATTTTGCCCACATTGCTACAGTATTCCATTTACAGTCCTTACTTTTCCCCCAAAGCAAAAGTGCCTTTACTAATAGCTAGATAACAACAGTCATCCAAAACCAAGCCCGCTTTCTGCCAGCATAGCCCCACATCTTCATTTGAATAAGTTCATCCTGGGGCTCTGTTGCTTGGTTAGTCCAGAGTATATGTTGGAAACTGTTCCTTTGAATTGTTGCATAGGGTTGTAATGCTCGCCGTTGTACTTTTTCTAGTTCTCAGGAGGGCAACAATTAAAAGAAACCGTACAGAAGCCATGAATCGTGACTCCAGTGATGAGCGTGTGGATATCTCCTCAGTGGGTAAGATGCAGATCAGGCTATGGGTGTCCTTGACCCAATTTGTCTCCACTTTGGTTTTTCTGACCTGAAATGCAAAATAATACTTTGCCAAAAAGCATGAATCAGCATCAACCAAATTGATTGAGAAAGAGCAGAACTGACTTCCCCAGTGAACAGAGCTTAGGTTGTTTTACCTTAGCTATAGTTCCAAGACCTTAAAAAATCGGGAAGCTGCCATTTGTAAAATAACTATTCATTTTCCCTTTTCTCAAACATATTTACTATCAGTTACCTTTATATAAACCTCAGAAGAAGCAGCATGGAGCACAGCAGAAGCTTGGACCTGGACCACTTCATGCACCTGCTTACCATTTACTGAAGCCCTGCCATCATAACTGTAAAAGCAGTTTCACTTACACTGCAAAAGGAGTCAAATTATCCCTCCTTGTTACAATCAAGATGTAACCATGATGTTTTCGTTCAACAGGAACTAATTATGAGTAACTCATTATTTGTAACCTGTTACTTCCTGGCTCTGAAAATGACAATGTTTTAGGTCCCTTCAGATGCTTGGGGACATCAGCCCTCCAAAGCCCCAGTGAGCCTGGCTAGCTTGCAGGAATCATAGGCTACATCCGCACTGCAGAAATAATCCAGTTTGGCACACTTTAACTGCCGTGGCTCAGTGCTGTGGAATTCTGGGAACTGTTGTTTGTTTTATCACCAGAGATTTTTGACAGAGAAGGTGAAATATCTCACAAAACTACAATTCCCAGAATTCCACTGCATTGTGCCATGGCAATTAAAGTGGTGTCAAACCGGATTATTTCTGCAGTGTGGATGCAGCGATAGTCACTCATATCTGGAGGACCAAATATTTTCTGTTCCTAGTTTGAGATCAAGAGCTGAAGTCAAATGGGGAGTACCACTGCTGTGCTCCTCCTCCTCTTACTAACCTTCAAGATTTTGTGGTAGAAATGAGGGGTAGAGAGCAGCTTACCTAATTAGCACCTGCAAGACTAAACTTTCAGTTGCCTTGGGAAGGCAGTGAAGGAGTGCAACCATAGCGTTCAATGAATCTGAAAGAGATGAGGCACAGAAGAAGACTTGGGTGCAGCATGACAGAAAGGCATCAGATGTGGAGCAAAGAGAAGCAGTGATGTAGTTTAAAAAGGGATAAAACAGCTAGCATGAAATAGCTGAATTGTAATTAACTAGTAAGTCTGAATTTATTTCTTCGGGTATGTCCAAAGACAGTGGTTTCTGTTAATTTACTTAGCCAAAGTTCATTATGTTATCCGTCATCAATTACTGGTATTGCAAATGGCTACTGTGCTTATTTTGTATACATTTAAGCTTGAAATACACTGTCACAGGGTATAATTTTTGCATTTCACTGCCATCTATCCCCACCTCTCTACCCTTTTATTTCCCCTCTCCATCCTTTTGTATATATACCTGCCAGCTATGCATAACATTTCATGTAACTGTTGAAACAGGCTGTATGCCACAAAAGCTTATGCTATAATAAATGTATCAATCTTTTCAGGTGCTGTTTGTTTGTTTTTTGCTGCAGCTAACTAATGTTGTTACATTTTGTGGCTTTGCAGTAGAGGGGATTCAGGCAGGTGTTATGAAAGGTTGTAAAACGCTGCATGCACTAGAATTTTATTGTCTGCACAACTCTTAAAGGTACAACTGCTGCATTCTCTTGCACCTGGGCATCCTAGGAAAAATACTTGCATGGCTTCCCTGTCATCCAAACCTCAGGCATCCTTCAGGTGATAAGAAGAACTACTCCTCCTTGTCACATGCCAATGTTGACATAATAATATGCTCTCATGCAGGAATTGAGCCACGGAACAAGGGAGTTAATTGCAAACTTGATTGGAATAAATAATACATACATGCTGATACTTACCTGGCAGGGGAGACACCATGATCACATACATGCTGATTGTTGAAACCAGTTTGATGAACACAAATAATAAACAGGTTGCGGGATTTTACATTAACTGCATGGCAAAATGGATTTTGAGATGTGTGTATTTTTAAACTTCTCTTGGTTAGGCAATTTTCAACACGGGTCTATAAACATATGTAAGGTGGCTGTGTTTTGGCTAGTATTTCGTGCAGCGTTAGTTTACGTCAAGAAAAAAGAACTCTGCTTCCCTTCATGTAGTAGTGGTAAATTGATTCTTTTTTATTTAGCAAGGTAAATTAGTTTTCTGTGTGTCGGGTTGAACGTTTGCACCAGTGGGTGTATGTACTTTATTATCCACTGTTTGGAATATTTTTTCTTGACGCTCTTGGATCTCTCAGCAGCGTTTGATACAGTAGATCATGCTATCCTCTTGGATCGCCTGAGAGAGTTAGGAATTGGAGGCATTACTTTGCAGTGGTTCCGTTCCTTCCTCTTGGGTAGGTCCCAGAGGGTGA
>CM034706.1:141558101-141576966 GCA_020142125.1 Phrynosoma platyrhinos
CTGCAATGCACTCTACATGGGGCTACCCTTGTGGCTAACCCAGAAACTACAACTGGTGCAAAACATGGCAGCCAGTTTAATTACTGGAACATCAAGGAGGGAGCACATAACACCAGTGCTTAAATCCCTCCACTGGCTGCCGATTAGTTTCCGGGCACAGTACAAGGTGTTGGTTTTGACCTTTAAAGCCCTACATGGCTTGGGTCCATCTTATCTTAGGGACCGCCTCTTCCCGTATGATCCCCCCTATGCCCTTCGGTCCTCTGGGAGGAATCTGCTACAGCCAATAAAAACTAGGCTGTCTCAGACCTCCCAGAGGGCTTTCTCTGCGACCGCTCCCAGACTTTGGAATGGCCTGCCGGAGGAGTTCCATCATATTACTACTCTCGCTGCTTTTAAGAAAGCAGTGAAGACGGATCTCTTCTGGCAGGCCTTCCCGGAATAATTCTCCGGCTTGAGGGGACAACTCCATCACCCTTTCCTTTGCCGCCCATTATTGTGTTGTTGTTTTACTTTGTTTTTTTCACGGAGCATGTTGTTTAAATTTATAAGTAGTTTAATATTGTTTTAAGGGGTGGGAGGGTTGGATGGGGAATTGAATGTTTTAACTTGTGTATTTTAAATGTTGTAACCTGCCTCGATTGCTCCGCAGAGGGGCGAGCTATAAATAAAATTTATCATTATTATTATTATTATTTTGTATGTGTGTACTTGTGTATGCACACACCAAACTTTAAAATGTGGTCCAGGCTAAACATTTTTTTTAATAGGTAATAGGCATGAGATGTGTGGAACACACTCCCCCGGAGAGTAGTGGAGTCTCCTTCCCTGGAGGTCTTTAAGCAGAGGCTGGATGGCCATCTGTCAGGGATGCTTTGATTGGGAGTTCCTGCATGGCAGGGGGTTGGACTGGATGGCCCTTGTGGTCTCTTTCAACTCTATGATTCTATGATTCTATGATTCTATGTTTACATGATGTCCTCTCTCTCTCTCTCTCTCTCTCTCACACACACACACACACACAAGGGCAAGCAGCCAATTTGTGGTTTTCACATATACATGCACACACACAATGTGGCCTGGTTAAAATCTAGTTCTCTATATTGCCCATGCTCTTCATGGGATAGTGATCTTTCCCTGTATTTATAAACACCTGTATAGGAGGGATTTGGTTTGTATATTTGCTTCTCTGTCTTTGCTTTTCTAGAATGCCCATGCCTCATTGGTCTCTGCTGGCATCTTTCATCTGTTCTTTTCCATTCCCCCGCAGGTACCCCACTTGCTCGTGCCAGCATCAAGAGTGCCAAATTGGATGGCGCTTCATACTTCCGGCACAAGGAACGGCTCTTACGCATCTCTGTTCGTCACATGGTGAAATCCCAGGTGTTTTACTGGCTTGTCTTGAGCATTGTGGCCCTCAACACTGCCTGTGTGGCCATTGTCCATCATGATCAACCTCCGTGGCTCACTCATCTCCTCTGTAAGTGGTAGGGTTCTGTGTTGTTTATGAACCACACTTACAGCACTATCAGAGAACAGAACAACAAGACGTGGCCTGGAACCAACTGTATATATAAGTAGAGACACACTTCTTCTGGAAAACGCAGACATGTGGCTTGCTTTTGTCACTTCCTGGAAAGGGCAGTGATAATTCCCTGTCATTCTTCTGCTGTTTTGTGGAGGCTGATCTCATTTTGATCACAGTTCTAATCAGAAATATATAGAAATATATTTCAATGAAGGCCCTAAATACCCTAAAAGTATCAGATCCTGCCTGGTCTTGGTCAGCCCTGATTAGTATTTGGACAGAAGACCACCAGCAAATACCAAGTGCTGTTGGCTATATTTCAGTGGAAAGAATTAGCAAGATCACCTCTTGATTATTCCTTGCCTAAGAAAATATTTTGACAGTAGTTCTTAACCTTTGATGATTTGGACATCAGCGCCCATAATTTCTGACTGTTGGCTTCCTAACTGGAGCTTCTCAGAACTGAAGTCCAAAACAAATGGATGAACAAAGTTTGTTCACAATGTAGCTCTAAGTTGACATTTGACTTGAAAGCACATATACACACATACAAATAAGATTAGAGACAAAGGGACTCTGCAGGCGGGCGGCCATGGGCCGCCCCAAGAAGCTGCGGATTGGGGCCGAGGCTGCTGCATGCCTCGCCCCTGATCCACTCTTTTTCTGGCCCTGGAAGGAGCACTAAAATAGCACCCCTTCTACAAGTTGTGGAAAGAGCGCTGCAAAAGGCGGTGCAAGCCTCTTCAGCATCTCTTCCAGCTCAGTATGTCTGGACGCTGAGACGGAAGGATGTCATTGGAGCTCCCGTCATGTGCAACAGTGGGCGCTCCGATGATGTCCTCAGGAAGGGGTTGGGGCGCCCGGCATCCAGCTGCCCCTCCCCTTCCTGGGATTGAAGACAGTGCTTTGCACTGTCTGCAAAGGGGGAAAGTCTGCTTCCTAGTTACCTATTTAATCATATGTGTAGTAGTAATGAATGTCAAAGACCACCACCTCTTCAGTGATTTTTTGACATATCGCAGATGTATTCACACTGGGTTCCCCCCTGCTATTTTTCATTTGTCAGTTACAGTTTCCTTGTAGCATTTTAATTCTTTACTTCTCACTGCTCCTAGCTACATTTATTCTCGCTCCTGTTTAATTTGAATCACTCTAGCTAGTAACTGGTTTATTATATCATGTTTTCATGAGATTACATCATGGATGCTTGTTAACAAAACCACATGAGCCAAAATGATGTGAAAATGAAGCAGCAGTGAGAAGAAGAAGAGAGTCATGGCTGTATCTGTGCTGCAGAAATAATAAACTTCAACACTGCTTTAACTGCCATGGCTCAATGCTACGGAATTCTGGGATTTGTAGTTTGTTGTGGCACCAGAGCTCTCTGCCAGATAAGGCTAAATATCTCACAGTAATCCATAGCACTGAGCCATGACAGTGGTGTCAAACTAAAGTGGTGTCAAACTGCATTATTTCTGCAGTGCAGGTGCAACCAGTGTTCAGCTCAGTGAGTGGTTCCCCCCCCCCATGACTCATTTGGAAGCATGGAGTGTGATCATTTCACAGATAATGTCAAAATTAGTGAATGTTCAAACCAATTTTATTTACAATTCTCCAAGTGCTTCTGATTAATGAATGAGGGAAATCCCATGCAGAAACGGAGTTTAAAAGTTGGGAAAAACACGCAAAAGCGGATAGATTTTCACATTCATCGTTGCTAAACTGTTGTTAACCCAAATGAAAAGTAGTCAAAAGCCACTCAGGATTTTCCAAAAGTAAAAAGAAGTGGCTTTTGGCTACTTTCCATTTGGGTTAACAACAGTTTTGTGTGAAAATCTAGGTGTTTTTCTCCATTTCTGCACAGGATTTTCCCCATATGATAAAATCCTTAGATTTGGGCCCTATTGATACAATATATTTTCTGTGGGTCAGTGCCAGTTTTAGTATACATCTAATGCACAGGATCTTCTCTGAAGTGTTTCATTTCATGTCTTGTTGTTTTAGACAGAAATAGGTATTCATTCTGAACAATTTGCAGCAATCTGTATCTGTTTAAATGGCTGAAGATCCCTACAAAAAGGCAAAATCATAATATGATCCTGTTACAGATATCATTTTGTTTGTATAGTTGTGCAAAAACATTTTTTTTTCAGGGATAAGGTGTTGAAACTATCAGATATTGGGTGAACGTGCCCTGACTGTAATCTGGGTCAACAACTTCTGGTCATGCTAGGAAGACTATATGCTCCTCACATGCAATCTGAATTCACAGAGGAAAATCCTCTGCCATGGTTGAATTTTGAGGGGTTGAAGCAAACCTCCTTGCCTTCACTTTTATATGAGGTGCACAGCAAGTGTGTGTGTTGTGTTTAAGAGGTAACATGCTTCTTGGATCATATTTTGATCTAAAATCAAGATATACAATCCATGCGTGCCTTACTTTAAAGTGAAAGTAAGGGGGATGCCAACATCACCAGTATATCTTCTCCCAGTCACTGACATTACAAGATTATGCTATTGTACAAGATTGAATAGCAGTTTAATCACACTGACATAAATCCATCTACAGTGAAATTTGAAGTTTATGGAAAGTTTTACTCTATGACATAACTAGTTAACATTTCTGGCAAACATAATCTGGAGGAGAATATTTGATTTGGAGTCCCCCAAAAGAGGGTTTGTGGTTTGACAACTGACAGACTTGCTGTTCACGTCCTCTAGATAGTACAAAGTTTAACCTGCTCGAAGGGGTTGACCACAATGTTCTTTGGAAAGTCCTTGATAATTAATGGTTCAGTTTAAAGTATATGGCTGAAAAAATAACACTAGTAGGATTGATAAGCAAGTATTTCATAGTTTAGAGCTGAAGTCCAGATTGTTGTTTTGCACCCATTCCCTCTTGTAGGTGGGATTGATTCACAGATCATGTATGTGGATACAAGACTGGTTGAGCCCTAGTGATTAAATGCCGGTACTGCAGCCACAAGTTTGGTCTTAGGGCTCCAAGGTTGACTCAGCCTTCCTTCTTTTCTTAGGTCGCTAAAATGAAATTGTTGGGGGCAATTGGCTTACCAATGGTAAACCACTTAGAGAGTGCTGAGTTCACTATTAAGTGGTATAGAAATGTAAATGCTATTGCTATTGCTATTAAAGAAAGGTTAGACCCAAGCTTGGCTTACTTCTATTTCATGTTGTCTGTTAGCTTATTTTATTGGAAATGCCAATGAATTTTAACTTTAAAAAAACAGAATACTTTGTCTGTTCTCTTGACTATTAAGGTATAATCTGTGTCTAATGATAAATATGCTCTTCCTTCGAAAGTGTTCTGCTATTTACTGATATTGTTAAACCAGACAAGGATCACTGTTTATTTCAAGAGCTTCCTAGTAACCAGCATTCATTGAGTGAACCACCAGATATTGGCAAATGTGCCTTTGGTCAATGATAGTTTCTCTGCTAACCCTGCATTAGAGGAAAACAGGCAGCCCATGCAGGGAATTTGGCTGAAGAAGCAATTTCTCTTATTTCTGCTTCTTTCTTCATAAAAACTGTAACCACAGAGATGGCCACCAGTTCCCTGCTCACAGACTAGTTCACAACAGCTCTTGCAATTGTTGGCCTGCATACACAGTTGTCCAGAGGAATTTGACAGCATAAACCTGCTCTTTGTGGGCACTTCTTACAATATTATAAAGTTTTATTCCAATTATGGGTGAAAATAAGCAGAGGTAGTGTCTAATATAATTGGAATTTTTTCTTTCAGACTATGCAGAATTTATATTTCTGGGGCTCTTCCTCCTAGAGATGTCCTTGAAGATGTATGGCATGGGGCCACGCCTTTACTTTCATTCTTCATTCAACTGCTTTGACTGTGGGGTAAGTGATACTCAGATAAGCTGCACAAAACAAGTGCAAATAGAAAGGAAGGGTAGAAGGTTTTCTGGAGAATTGCCCTGGAGTGAACACACTCTGCAAGAGAACAAGGACAAAAGCAGAATTACCAGTGTGTAAGGGCAGGAGGGGAATTTACTGTGTAATTTGACTTACACTGATCAAATAATGCACAAATATGTCATAAGGGGGGGGCTTTCATCTCACCTTTTAATCAGTTATAAAGGTGCAGCTTCTATTCCTGTAAGAAGGCTGGGAGGGATGGGGAGGGGGTTGTGTGTGCCATAAGGGGCTGGCATGTGGTGGCTTTGCTGCAAAGGGACAGAATAACCTTGACACATTCCCAAGTATAATTATGACCATTTGCAAGTAAACAAAAGGAAAACAGCCTACATATGAAAAAAAGAGAGGCAAATGGGACATAGCATATCTGGAGAACCATTGGTTAATAAAGGGAGAGGTTTAAGGATAATTCCCCTGCAGGTGAAGGTCAGTTAGGGTGAAAAAGAAAGAGGAAGTGTTCTTAGGAACTTCCTTACCTCCCCTTGAGGTCATAGAATCTCATGGAAACAATCAGTGAGCAAGACAATAGCAGCTTGTTCCTCCTTATGCTGCCCCCTCCATCATTATGCAAGCTTTTGTTTCTCACATAATGTGCACATCTTCTATTCATTATTTTTGCTAGATGTCACATATTTGAAGCACTCAAGTTGTATCTATGCTTTAAGAATCTTTCTCTCCCTTAGAAACCCTCCAAGATCCCTAATTCTGTAAAGCAGGAGGGAATGAGGATGTTTGGCGTAATCTCTTCATTTTAACTAATTGTCACCAATTTACAGTTCTCAAGATTCTTTAAAAGAAGACATTACTATTAAACTGGCAAAAATATGGTATATGTTTTTGAGAGAATTGGCCCAAATGGTGTAGTATTTTGCAGTGAGATTGTTGTTATTTTTTTATTACAGATTTTACAGGATGACTCAAGTGCTAAATGAGGCAGGGGCAAGGAGTGGCAAGGAGGACCTGGGGGCATGAAGGTTGGGAAGGAAAGGGGAGTAGGGAGTCACAAACAGCAATATAAATACAAACAGATACTGGGCGGCAGCAGTAGCAGTGGGTGACACTGATGTTATATCTCACAGACAGAACAGGAGTGACACCATAGCTGACACTTGTTGGCCCTGTGTGAAAGGAGACAGAGATGTCTCTCCTTGTGAGGGCTTCAGCAAGAAAACCCTTAGATGAGACAGCTAAAACAAAACACAGGAAGGACTAGCATACAGAGAGGTAGACAGGAGCAACTTAAATATGAAAAGTCAAACAGCTGACATGTTCAGCATGGCAAATATAGTTTGAACGAGAACTAAACATGAAATAGGAACATGGAATGTGAGAAGCATGAGACAGGAGAGACTAGAAATGAAAAAGAAAATGGAATGCATAAACATAGTAATACTAGGGGTGAGCAATCTAAGGTGGACAGGAATGGGGTATTTTGACTTGGACAACTACACAGTGGTATACTCAGGAAATAAAAAAACACAAAGAAATTGGGTAGCTTTCATTTAAGGAAAGATGTGGCGAAAGCAGTTAGGGGATACAATGCAAAGTCAGATAGAATATTATCAATATGACTCCAGTGAAAGCCTATAAATATTACCATCATCCAAGTATATATGCCAACCACAGAGGCAGAAGAAGTTGAGAGATTCTATGAAGAAAAAAAAGTGACAACACAGCAACACAGGATTTCAAGCTAATCATAGGTGACTAGAATGCAAAAATAAATTGCAAGAAGAGTAAAAAAAAGTAGGAAGATTCAGACTAGGTATAAGAAACAAAGCAGGAGAGTATCCAGTAGAATTTTGTGAGGTGAATAACTTAATAATTGCAAATACTCACTTCACACAATTAGATAGAAGACTATACACATGCACATCACCAGACAGACAACACAAAAATCAGATAGATTACATAACTAGAAGCTCCATCGTTATGGCCAAAACCAGACCAGGCTCTGATTGTGGCATAGATCATGAGCTACTTACATCAAAAATTAGAGTAAAGCTGAAGAAGAAAACAAAAACAGTTAATATACCAAAATATGACCTGAATAACATCCCAACAGAATGTACTGATAATGTAAGAAATAGATTTGCACTATTAAGTATATTCAACTGAAAGCCTGAAGAATTATGGCCAAAAGCCAAAGACATAATCGAGGAAGAATGCAGAAAGACACTAACAGTGGCTAAAAAGAAAGAGAGGAAACAGTAGATGGCAGATATAGCAAAGGAAAGAAGAGGTGTGAAGTAAAAGGAGATAGAAACAAAACCAGAAATGTGAATGCAACTGTGCAATGTCTAGTGTGCAAAGATAAAGAAAAATGCCAAGAAATTGAAGGCAATAATAAAAAAGGAATGAGAGACCTATTCTGTAAAATCTTGTAAACTCAAAGGGAAGTTCAAACTAAGGACCAGAAAGCTCTACGACAAGAAAAAGAAAATACTACAAGATCAAGAAGAAATAAAAAGACATTGGAGGCAATACATAGAAGAGTTATATAAAAGACATTTTAAAAAGAACAACACATGGAGTGAAGAACTGAATGAAGATGAAGCCCAAATTCTAAAATGTGAATTGAAAGTGGCAATAAGACAAATTTGGAAAAATAAATCCCTAGCAAAAGATGCTATTCCAATTGAAATGCTACAGTGCACACACACTGAAGCAACTCTAGTGCTGACTAATATATTCTAAAAATATATGGAAAACAAAATGGTGGCTAACCAACTGGAAACAACCAATATATATCCTAATTCACAAAAAAGAGACACAAAAGACTGCAGCAACTATAGAACCATAGCATTAATCTCCCATGCAAGGACAACTATGCTCAAAATTTTGCAATATAGATTCCAATCATACATGAAGATAGGAATTCCAGAGGTGCAATCAGGGTATAGGAAAGGAAGAGGCATCAGGGACTAAACGGCAAACATACGATGGCGAATGGAGCACACAAAGGAATTCCGGAGAAAAATAGCCATGTGCTTTATAGACTATAGCAAAGCATTTGACTTTACAGATCATGAAAAGCTATAGAATGCTCTCAAAGGCATGGGAGTGCAGATACATTTGATAGTCCTAATGAGAAATCTGTACTCATGATAGGAGGCTAATGGCAAAACAGAATTCGAAGAAACAGATTGGTTCCCAATTGGCAAAGGAGTCAGGCAAGGCTACATTCCATCACTCTATTTGTTCAAATTGTATGCAGAAAACATCAAAATAAAAACAGGGTTAGCCTCAGAAGGAGGAGTGAAGATAGGAGAAGGAACATCATCAATCTAAGATATGTGGATGACACCATAATGCTAGTGGAAGATATCACACACTTGGAACAAATATTAAGGAAGGTCAAAGACAAAATTGCAGTGGCAGGCTTAATCCTGAACAAAAAGAAAACAAAAATAATGGCTACAGAAGAAATACATAAATTCAACCTAGACAATGAAGAAACTGAAATAGTCAAAGACTTCCTGTACCTAGGATCAAACATTGATCAGAATGGAGATAGCAGCCAAGAAATAATAAGACTAGGAATAGGAAGGATAGCTATGAAAGAACTAGACAAGATCTTAAAGAGTAAAGATATACAACTGAGCACT
The DNA here is from genome assembly GCA_020142125.1 of Phrynosoma platyrhinos. NCBI lineage: Eukaryota > Metazoa > Chordata > Lepidosauria > Squamata > Phrynosomatidae > Phrynosoma > Phrynosoma platyrhinos. The sequence goes on from CM034706.1 coordinate 141,567,192, forward strand.
AAAGTTAGAATCATTCAAGCCATTGTATTCTTCATCACTAGGCATGCATGCGAGAACTGGACAGTAAAGAAAGCAGACAGAAAGAAAACCAACTTATTTGATATGTGGAGCTGAAGAAGAGTGATGAGGATACCACAGACAGTGAAAAAGTCAAACAAATGCATCCTTGAACAGATTAAGCCTGAAATCTCCTTGGAAGCCAAGATGATCAAATTGAGGCTATCGTACTTTGGCCACATCATGAGAAGGCATGGATCGCTAGAAAAGACAATAATGCTAGGAAAGGTAGAGGGCAGTGGCAAGAGAGGGACACTACACATCAGATGGATTGAGTCAATCCGGGAGATCACGTACATGAGTTTGCAGGAACTGAGTAGAGCAGCGGAGGATAGGGGATGTTGGAGATTTCTCATCCACAGGGTTGCCATGAGCCAGGGTTGACTTGAGGGCAGTTAACAACAAGAACAACATACAGGGTAAACAGATACAAAAGAAGATGTATCTCTTTCCAACTGCTTGAGTTATGTGTGTTAATCTCTGAATATGTGTGTATGTATATTTATGTGAGAGGGAGAAATACATAAACATGTGGAGTATCTCTTGAGGTGTGGGAGTGAATATGTGGCAACTTATCTTTCTAGTAATGGACAATTTGTTACTTATTTTTTCCCCTCCTATTCGTGTTCGATCTCTCAGGTCACAGTGGGAAGCATCTTTGAAGTGGTTTGGGCTATCTTCAGGCCTGGCACCTCTTTTGGGATTAGTGTCTTGCGAGCTTTGCGACTTCTGAGGATATTTAAAGTCACAAAGTGAGTAGAACAATGGAATGAATTTCCCTGTTTTTTCCAATGTTCCCAAGAAAGGTTGTTTCCTATAACTGTTTGCTCTAGCTTAGTTCTGCCCTTTCATTGGCTATACTGCTTCCCTTCCTGCTTTATAGTCCTTACTATTCTTTAACATAGCTAAATTAAACTGAGTTAAATATATAAATAAAATAGATGAAAACCAATCAAATAATGACTGTCTCACACATCCTCCTCTATACTGTATCCATGCATCTCTGAATCATGGCTACCAAAAACTAGCTGAAATGAAACAGTCTTGCAATGCTTTTGGAAGCATGCTATAGTATCAATCAATCAATCTTTATTATTACAGCCATATGGCCAGCATTTTACAAATAAACAAAAATGATATAAAACACCTCATATCAATTATACACAGTAGGTTCTCAAAAATAAACTTATAGATATAAACAAATTGTAGGGAAATAAAGCAGACTTCCAAATACAATAAATAGATTGTTTTACAACATAGATGGTTCCGAATCATAATACAATAACAAATTTGTATTTAAAATGTACTATTTAAAATGTACTATTATAAAACTGAGGGACAGAATTTAATAGAGAGAGTAAATTTACCAAGATTATGTATATTGGTTCCTAATTGAAGATGATACTATACTATAATCATACCCCCTCACACTATCTAAGTCTAGTCTTTGTTATTACAATCACAGATGATTCCAAATCAAGATATAATGATGAGTTATATTTAGAATATATTATTATAAATGAAGAAATGTCTTTTAATGAACAGAGTAAATTTACCAAAGTTATATTATATTGATCATGCTATAGTAACATATGGATTTTCCAGGTATTGGGCTTCCTTGAGGAATTTGGTGGTCTCACTGATGAGTTCTATGAAGTCTATTATCAGCCTCCTCTTCCTCCTTTTCCTCTTCATTGTAGTCTTTGCCCTGCTTGGGATGCAGCTGTTTGGTGGCAGGTAAGTGGATGATCAGACAAAACAAGGCAAATTCATTTGAAATGTCTGTACCATTATGCCAAAATATTCCATAAAGCTCTTCCATTTGACTGGGTTATACAATACAAGTTTTTGTCAGGTGCTTTATGCATGTAGCAGATTATTCTCAAATAATGGTGGGCAATCACTTGCTATTTTCCTCCAGTTTAGCTGGGCCATGTCATTTTCTGAGTAAAGGCCTTGGAAGGCAAGATTGGTGCTACATATATTTCCTGTGTGTGCAGGTGCAGTGCACAAGCATTACATTTCACTACCTGTTGGCAAAATTTGTTATCCTAGAAATCTTTCAGCTATCTTTTTGAAAGACTGATAATCTTTGCACCTATGGAGATAGGTTTAGAAATGTATGTACTGTTATCAGAATCCAAGAAATGGTGGTGATAGATCTATACAGTTCTGTTAATGACTGTAAGACAGAACTAAGTGTCTTATACAGACCCTGTCTACTCTTCCTGGACCCTCCTAATCATGTTAACCCTCTCACCTCTGCTTTGTCCCCTCCTTCCATTTTCATCTGACAGCTAATTCTGTTCTAAAATAATATATCTCTCTCTGTCTGCCTGCCTGCCTGTTTATATATTTAGTATACCTAAATATATGGAAAATCTCGACTCTTGTATTCAGAGTACAGTATACTGAATCAGCAGTAAGCGGTGGCTCTCATGTCATGAAGGTCTGATGAATCTGTTTGCGGTTTTACTCTAAATCTCTCAGGTGCTATCCAAGGTGATAAAGCTACTTGAGGAATAGTTTCCAGAACCTTGGATAAGTCCTTTAAATTTCATGGGACCACTTCTTACTGAAGAATTTGAGTGGAAAGGAACATGGAAACAGAAGTATCCTTCCCCTTTATCATAAAGCTGGGGAAAATATAATGACAGGAGTGAGAAAGAGACAAAGAGAGTGAGAAAGAGACAAAGAAGGTGGGTGATGTGCTATTTATGTCACAAGAGGTTTTCCTAGTGTGTAATTTTCACTTTTTCCCACCATTTAGATTTAATTTTATGGATGGAACTCCTTCTGCCAATTTTGATACCTTCCCAGCAGCCATCATGACTGTTTTCCAGGTATGACTCTGTTGGTTGCATGCATGAAGCTAAAGACATTCACTCATCTGTCTCTGTTCTATCATGATTGCTCTGATTTGTCAACTGTAGTTCAAAGCAAAGCAGACACTGTAAAAGTCCCAGGGATTCCTCTGAAAATGGTTGCATTAAGTTTTCTCCCTTTTTATGTAATGCATAGCATAATTTGCTTCATGTCCTAGGGTAGCAAGGCATGGCATCCCTGCCAGCAACAGTGATGAGGAGCAGAAGCAGGGCAACCCATGAGCTAGTTAAATAACATGTTGGAGAAGCAGAAGGGAGAACCTCAGGAACATCCATTGTAACTTTGGTTTTTTGTTCCGCACTCAGCTCTAACAAAGTTGTCCTGCAACCTAAACTCTCAGTGTTTGTGGCATAACTCCCCCCCCCTTTTCTTAAGATATTTTCTTCAACAGTTCTAAGGTGATTTTTAATATGGCTCAGAAAGAACCAGAAAGAACAGGATCTTATGAAAGAGGAAGTTCTTCATATAACTTTTTTGAAACATCTCACTTGCAACAGCTATGACTACCTTCCCTGAAACTTCCACTATACAGTAGGCTGTGATTTTCTAATAACTACCAATTAATTAATGCTAATGAGAAATGCTGGTACTGTCTCTTCCTAGCTAACTAATTCTTCTGGCATCTCATCTTCACTCAATTCTCTGTTACAGCAGTTCTTTTACTACTGCTACAATCAAGTTACTGATTGATTTGTGTTACTGATTGATTTGGGTTCCTGCCATGGCTCCCTGTTGCTTCATGTTCCTTGTCCTTGTGATAAAGTTATCCAGACCATAGTCACAAGGTGTACTTATTTGCTCATTCCTTTTCTTTCACATCTTCTATTTCATGTACTATAGAAACTCATCTGCCCTCAAACCCTTAGGTTTCTTTTTTTGTCACTTCTTCTGAAACTCCTACTAATCTCTTTTTTTCCCCTGACAGAAACTGTGTAGCTTTCTCTATTCAGCATCCTTTCTTTTCCTTTAAATGAATCTTTTCTCAATAATAACTCAACAATGGCTTGAGAGAACACTCAGCTTGAAGATTCTTACTACTAAATGTAGACCTCTTCTTCAGAACTAAGGGATAACATGCACAGAATTGCATCATACTTGATACAATAAATAAATAGATAAATAAATACCAGTTTGGAGTGCAGGTGAAGGATTGCATTTTTTAAAAAAATGGCAAAATCTTTAGGACACAGAAAACTAAATAGTTATGTGAAAGATCCTATCCTAGGGCTAGATTTATTCCCCCAATAGAGAGAACTGTTTAGATATAAGATTCTTTGACCTACGGTCTGCAGATGTGTGGTCTGGAAAGAGCTGATAGAGTCTTGGCTTTCAGTGTTTCTTTTTAATTATTTCCTTATTTCAATTTTAGTCTTCTCTGTCTTATTGAAATAGTCATTCTTCCAAAAAGACACTGTGTGTCTCTTCTGTGAAGGCACTGGCATTATGTTGCTATGTTAGATTTTTGTTGGATAACCAAAAAGATATTTGGAGACAAATGAAAAAAACGGGTCCTTAGCCCCATTCTGCCACGAGTGTGGTCTGGGAAGGAGACAAGATTAGGCAGGCAAAGCTCCATCATGCTTAGGTCTAGCAACTGAGGATAGGCTTTCCCTCCATCCTAACTGCCACTGCTGTCGCCTCAGAGGGAGAGAATAATAGCCAATATATGCTGAACTTGATCATCTTTACTGCTGCCATTCCTTTTTCTTTGTGTGTTGTGTCTTATTTACCGTAGGTTGTAAACCTGAAAGTGGGGAAATGTCAAATTAACAATCTAAGCTGCTCTGGGAACCTTTTTGGCTGAAGAGCAGGGTTATACATAAACAAATAAATAAATAGGCTGAAGTAAGGATGGATGAAGTGGTTTTCTTCTATTTTGTGTGTATGGTTTGCTTTCATGGGACTTCCTTTCCTATAGCGGCAGCTTTCCTTGTGTAAAATAAGCACGTGATTGTAACAGAACTGCTTGTTTGTTTAGATCTTGACAGGTGAAGATTGGAATGAAGTGATGTACAATGGGATCCGCTCCCAAGGCGGCGTGAGCTCAGGAATGTGGTCATCCATCTATTTTATTGTACTCACTCTGTTTGGAAACTGTATCCTTCCAACTGTATTATTTTGAAGCTGATTTTGATACAGCATTTTGCAGATTTCAGCACCATGGAGAGCAATGTTATGCACACATGTTGATGCAGCCACTTTTACTTAGATTTTTAGGGCCAATAGGAAGTACATAATAAGTATCTAGAACCTAGATGGCCTTTATGTATAGATAGGTTACCAGGTGTGTGCCTTCAAGCTGCCTGTCGATTTATGGTGACCCCATAAATTTCATAAGGTTTTCTTAGGCACTAAGAATATTAGGAATATTCAGAGGTAGTTTTGCTATTTCTGTCTTCTGAAGTATAGCCTACCACACCTGGTAACCATAATGGACTGCAAATCATTGCTGGGGGAGAGAAGGGATATATATTTTTCTGGTCCACTTTTCATGATTTGACTTACTTTTCCTCTTCGGGTCAGAGAACTGCAGATTCTAGAACTGGCCTGGAATTATATGATTTATATGGGCTCTCAGGCATTGGAAGAGATGTGTTAAAACATCTCTGAATAATGCTGAGGCCTGTTAATGGTAATACAGTCTACATTCTCTATAAATTATGAGAGTTTCAGTGCTGACATGAAGACCTTTCCTATGTTCCACCTCCCCCTAAATGACTTCATCTTTCAGTTTTGAAGCAATATCAGCTAAAAACTCATGAGGGAACTATGTCCACACCAGCAGGATGTCTCTGCATGACCTGCATCTTAGAGTTGGTCTGATCAGGTGGTTCATTCACCCTCAACTTTTTTTAGATACTCTGCTTAATGTCTTCTTGGCCATTGCTGTGGACAACTTAGCCAATGCACAAGAGCTAACAAAGGTAAATATAAGGCATTTTCATTCTTGTCACCCACTTGCTGTAAAGGGTTCTCCACATCCCCATGTATTCTTAACCATGCTAATAACATATTTATGGGACATAGCTCAATTTGTTATTTGTGAGACCTAAGACACAAAAGTTACAGAATACCAATAACTCAGCTCTGGAATATGCAAAATCACAGTAAGACAAGCTTGTTTTGACTCATTAATATCAAACACACACACACACCAGATAGTGGGTTTTCTTGCAGCTCTTTTCAGTGGGAGATGCTCAGGAAAATCTCAGAGGCAACCCTTCTCTCTCAGATTGCCTGGTTATTCTTTTTCATTTCATGGGCCAGGTTTTATTACTGACAATGTTTTGAGATCACAACACCAGAAATGTTATTCATTTTCCTCTGCTGTCCAGCACTGCTAAAGTGATCATTAGTTAACAATTATCACTTGGATCTATGCCAAGAAGGGTTTCACTGGGCATTAGTGTGTGGTTGTGTTCCAAGATACTGCACAGAGTAAAATGAGTTAGCAGAGCAGCTGAAACCACTGGTGCTTTTAGAGTGGTATGCTGGTAGACATGGAAACCTTCCATTCCATATCTCCACTTTCCAGCACAGCTTCATCATTCTCTTGTACTGCCTGGATGCCAAGCAGATCCTCTAGCATAAACATAACTCTGACATGGTTAATGGAATCAAATTGACCATGATAATCTGTTGTGTTGTCTGTTTTACCTCTGGGAGAGACAAATATTCTTCTCTCTAATAATGAAGGCCTGCAATATTGTATGCCTATAATTACAAAAATGTTGCCTAGAAGGAAAAAGAAGCACATTATGATGCTACCTCACACAAGTTGGGGACAAACTGCATATAACCTAATTGCTGTCATTTTACATTAAATACTGACAAGACACAATGTCAAAGGCAGGGGTAGGCAACCTTTCCCTTTAAGGGCCATGGGGCTTCAGCTCCCAGAAGCCTCAGCCATGTTGGCCAATAGTCCCATGTTGGCCAATAGCTTCTGGGATTCTGGGAGCTGAAGTCCCTCGGCCCTTAAAGGGGAAAGGTTGCCTACCCCTGGTCAAAGGATTCTACATTTCCCCAGGAATGGTACCTAGGTAAAGGTCAAGTCAAGCCAATGGCCTCCAGGTAGTTTTAATGCTTACCACTTAGTAACATTTATGGATAAGACTCCTTCTGGAGATGATATGTAAGATCCTCTGAAGGGTTTGGAGGCAAATAAGGGGTATAAGTGTGATAAACAATCATAATAATTTCATAGGTAGAAACAAATGCACCAGTGCTTACCTGTCTATGCTCCAAAACACACTGCAGAAGTAATCCAGTCTGAGAAAGCCTTAACTGCCCTGGCTCAATGCTAGGGAATTCTGGGAACTGTAGTTTTGTGAGACATTTAGCCTTCTCTGTCAGAGAGCTCTGGTACTACAATAAACTACAATTCCCAGGACTCCCTAGCGCTGAGGCATGGCAGTTAAAGCAGTCTCAAACTGGATAATTTCTGCAGTGTGTTTTGGACCTATGTCATAAACAGCCTTCATTCCTTAGTATCAATGAAATTTACAAAGAATTTGCCTACTCAAAGTACTACTGCTAATGGAGAGAGATGGATAATAGTTTTTAATGAAGTTGAGGAGGAAATGGTAGAGGCAATAAAGCCAGAGGCAGTGTTTCATTGGGGCTGTACATGGACCTCCTGATTCAGTTTAGAGCTGAGTTTAGCGATTTGTATCTGAGATTGTTCCAGTCCAAATTGATATAGACCCAATCTATTGCAATCTGGATCCAAAGCTGAATAAAAAATTGGAAAGCTGGATTGCCAATCCTCCCTTACTGACTTGCATTGAGAAACTATGGATGGCTGTAACTTTAGGAAAGAAAGAAAAAAAGAAAAGAAATCCACATATCCATAGAAATCCTAAGGAGGGGACTAATTCTAAATTTCAGAGAGGTCACTCTGGCAGTTTCTGTGTTACACACCTGTAAAGATTGTTGCTTTTCACAAAAATAAAAGCCATTTTAAAAATTGTTGCCTTTTCTGTCTTGATGATTCATGATGTTTTTATCCTGGATCCATCTGAACATCAGTCAGCTAGGTATATTAAAGTTTAAGATAGAAAATGATAATAATGAAATGATAGCTTACTTGAGAAGAAGGTACTCTGTTTTGTTCTACCAGCAATCAAACTAATGAGATTCAGTGATGCAGCATAAATATGGGAGGGAGAATAATGAGAGCATCCTTACCAACAGACCAATTATTCAGATTTCCCTGATGAATTTCCCCAGTCTCCTATATGGCATTTGATTATCTGAGCTGGCACTGTTGGAAAATTCCTCCTTGTGGACACATATATCCCCACTGATCTTTTCCAGAGTTAAGCCTGGGAGTGGATTGAAAGCTGCTGCTTTCAGAGGATTCATCACTCTTTGTTCCTGTCCTATAGGTCTTTCCACTGCTACCTGGCTACTGGGACTTCTCTGCCTCTGTTTTAAGTGAAACTACTTGGTACCATCTCTTGCTTGAACAGGCTGCTGGTGCTTTAATGCTCTGGAAATTTGCCTTCCTTTGCATTTAAAAAATGTTAAGAATCCCTGTGTTAGTGGCACACATGGGCATGAGTCAATCTTATACCTGTGTATGTCCTTTTTTTGGACAATGTGGTAGTTGGTATTCCATTTCCCCCTCTGCATGGACCAAAGCCCCACCCTGACTGTTGGGCCATGCACGATAGTGGCCACAGAGTAATGAAAGAGAAACAAGAAGGGCAAACAATATCAAGATAGGTTATTCAGCAAGACAAAAGGAAATTAAAAAGTAAAGATTCAGAGAAACCAACTCACATTAGAATCAACAACTATCCATTGCTCACCACAGCTCTTTCATAATCTACTATTAACACTCCTGTGTCTCACGAATGAAGGAAGAAATGGTGGAAGTGGTTTCTGCAGAGATATAAAAACCTGCGTGAACTGTTTACCAGGGATAATACTGGAGTGATTTCACACACTGTGGGCATGTCACACAGTAGTTGGGGAGGGAAGGCAAAAGTGAGAAACTATGACATCCTCTTCTCATTACTTTCATGAATTTAAACTGGCAATACCAGGTTTCTGCACTAAACCATATTGCAACCTAATACTTTGACTAATGACACACCTCAATCGTTCAAAGTGCTAATGTGTTTTCCCCTCTTTTAACTAGTCCCTTTGTCTTATATTTAGGATGAACAGGAAGAAGAAGAGGCTTTTAATCAGAAGCATGCTCTGCAGAAAGCCAAGGAAGTCAGTCCTATGTCTGCTCCCAACATGCCTGCTATAGAGTGAGTTGCCAATCTCATCCATCATGAATCACTATATCCTCAGGTCCTCAGATTTGTTTTGTGACTATTTGGTTCACATAAGAAAGAAAGAAAGTGTAGAGTTGCTGTTGAATTTTGGCAAGGGTAGCAAACTATTGAAGAAGATTCTGCCCATTCCTAGATTACCTGTGTATTTGATTAACACTACATTTCTCAAAAGGTTTGGGTGTATTCTCAGGTCTTAAGAGTGCAAATACCTCAACTTAGGGCTGAAAGGATTCATGCAAACCTAGAGAAAATACTCACAAAGAAAGCATTTAGCACCATTGATTTGTGGGACTCCAAAGTATTAGTTGGTTCAAACTAATATGAAAAGGGAAAGGCTCTAAATCTGGAATACTGTATGTGTTTGCTTGCAAAAAAAATATATTATTTAATGCAGTGTGGGACTACCTATTAGTATACATTATAGAATTGAACATTTCAGCAAGTTGTTGGAAAGGTTTTCTTGGTCATAGTGCCAGCATCTAAAAATTGTCCCAATGTATCTTTACCATATGCCAAGCCAAATCACTGCCCCCCCCTTA
>CM034706.1:141576976-141591488 GCA_020142125.1 Phrynosoma platyrhinos
ATCTACATTAACTAGCAGCAGTGGTTCCCAAGGTTTCGGGCCTAAGGAATCTTTCCCTGCTGGAAAGTGGAGATGCCAGGGATTGGCAATAGGAGGTGTCAGAGATAGAACCTGGGACCTTTGGCATGGAAGCATATGTTCTACCCTTGAGCGAAAACCTTATTTTATTATAATTTTATTTATTTGTGGCTTTTTAGCTTAGGAAAATGAAGCTGGGGGTCAAGAGAGAATGGTACAAAATTATATGTGATATGCTCAAACTGGCAGTTTCCTAAAGCATTCTGGAACTCAGTTTTTGTGCCAGCTGGATTTTCTAGACTATCTTTAAGGCAGCCCTGCATAGACAGCATTACAGTATCCCAGTACGGATAAGGCCCAGTCTCCAGAGAGAGTCACAATTGGTGAACCAGCCTATGTTGGTAAAAACTAGAGATAGTATTACATCAGGGAGTACTCCTAGGCTGTGACCCTGATTCTTCAGGGGAGTACAACATGAAAATTGGTTGCAGACCTCTACCCTCATCAGAAATCTTCTCAACCAACAGTCTTACAGGATTAATTTTCAATGTGTTTGCTCTCACTCACCTCAGAACTGCCTCCACACACCTATTTTAAGTTTTCTACTACTTCCCTGGGACTCATAGGTAGAAGCAAGAAGTAGAGCCCTATATTGTTTGCATAGTGCTTCAGCATGGCTATTAATAAGTATTAATACAGGTCAGACTCCTGAGGTACCCCAGTGGCCATAGGATAGTATTCTAGTTTCCAAGTATCATCAGCTGGACCTGCTATTTCTGAAAGGATGACCAGCACTATTGTGCAGTGTTTCTAAATTCCTCTCTGACAGGTGGCCTAGAAGAATACCATGAGAGATGTATCAGAAGCTATTAAGAGGTCAGGAGAGATAACAAAGTAGCATATCCCATTTGTGTCCTGGCAAAGGTCATTTACTAGGTTCACTAAGGCAGTTTTAACCCCATAGCCCAGGGGTAGGCAACCTTTCCCCTTTAAGGGCCAAGGGACTTCAGCTCCCAGAAGCCTCAGCCATGTTGGCCAATAGTCCCATGTTGGCCAATAGCTCCTGGGACTCTGGGAGCTGAAGTCCCTCGGCCCTTAAAGGGAAAGGTTGCCTACCCCTGCTATAGCCATTCTGGAGGCTGCATCAGAATGCATCTAAATAATCATTTTCTTGCCCATTCCAGCACCTAAGCCTGACACTGGATTCAGATTAGTTTTCTTTAAAGGGGGTAAAAACTTCCTTAATTGCTTATTAAGTTGTTCCACATACATGGCTTGTCGCACAATAACAGCTATCATATGAGCCCCGTCACATAGGAAGTGGTCCTGAGATTCTACCTAATAAATCAAATGTTACTGAAGTAGTGTAATTTCTGCTGCAAATATTCTCCATTGTGTCTGGCTCCCACAGTGCAAAACTACTTGTATCATGATTGTAGGGTAGATCATGTGGGTACTTTAAATGAGTACTAAGAGTACCAGTAGTTCCAATAACCTTGGTAGAAAGAGTAATGTCCATGTGATATACCTATTCATATGATATAGATGCTGCTCTGTTACTGATGAGGTATGTGAGACAGTGATAGGGTTCCAGCAAATATTCCTCATTGACAATATTTTTCTTTTTAAATGGAAATAGATTATTAAATGAACTAGAGTCTTCAGTTGAGCAATTGAACAGGCAATATATTTCTCCAAAAAGAAGCTAAAACTTTGCAGTTGAGTGTTGTGTCCAAAATAGATAAGGTCTAGATAATCAAAAATCTCCCTACAATAATTTCTGAGTAAATTACCATTTTTAAAGTGCCTGTTAGTGCCTGCTGATTAGCAGGAATTTTTAAAAAGCACCAAATTGCAAGATAGTGTGTGTATGGGGGGAGGGTATGTGTGAACGAAGAGGTCCGATGGAGAGAGTGAAGAGGCAAAAAAAAAATGAACAAAGATCACTTATCATGAAAGTAATGGAGGAAAAGTGTGGTAATGATATACTGATGATGTATGAAAGGATATGAATGTATGTGCATTGACTAGTGTGGGCATGGATATGAGTATGTGCAAGACACAAGGATTTGACATCTGATGGTTTCCTGTGCTACTCATAGGTTTCCATCTCTGATGCAGGAGAGTACTTTCATGTGGATTGGTTGTGCAATGGATATGATGTGTGGACAACATGAGTGATATATAAGACATATGTGAAAAACTGATATTTATAATATACATAGATGGTTTTATGCATGTTGTATGTAGCACTAGTAAGGAAGGATCTCAGTGTGCATTGCAACTGAATTCAAAAGGATAATTCCTCAGAATCACCTATATCACCTATTATGAGGAATTAAAAAGAAGTCTTAACATATATTGATTTTACCATATGCCAAGAACCAGCCTTGAACCTTTATATGACTCCTCCCCCCACATGTGTGCACACACACACACACACACACACACACACACAGATACATGTAATGATACCCCTTCTCCTACCACTCTTTATACAGAAAGGCCAAATTTCCATGAGCTTGTTATGCCTCCTTTTCACAGTATATAAAGAACATAAATAGAAGAATTTATATGTGGGTAAATCTCTTTCTCTCTCTCTTTCACTGTTGCAACAAATGGAAATAGATTCATTATTCTTTATTGAATTCTAGTAATAGAATCATTATACTCTATTCTTCACAGAAGAACAGTAAGAGCTGTTCAGCAGTAGACCACACTCCCTCAGAGTGTGGTGGAGTCTCCTTCCTTGGAAGTCTTTAAACAGAGGCTGGATGGCCATCTGTCAGAGTTGCTTTGATTGTGATTTCCTGCATGGCAGGTGGTTGGACTGGATGGCCCTTGGGGTCTCTTCCAACTCTATCATTCTATAATTCTGTGATTATATGAACATTGTGGTTTATGCTTCCTGCAGCTCTGTCTCATGCTTTGTTTTAAGGATGTGAAACAATTGTTCTAAGGCCATGTGAGAGATTTGGCACAGCATGGAAAGGATGTGTGGGTGCCAGAGGTTATACAGGTTGAATCTTTTTTATTCAGAATTCCAAAATCTGAACTACTCAAAAAACTAAAACTAAAACTTTTTTCATGGGTGGCTGAGATAGTGACATCTCTGCTTTCTGATGGTTCATTGAAGAGCCCACACTTTGGAAAAGTTACAGTTACTCAGAATCCTAGCTGTGCTGGCTGCAGGATTCTGGAAGTTGTACATAAAAAATAACTTTTCTGAGCTCAGGAAGAAACCCTGCTTACATTAATGCATTGGATAAGTGCTTTGACAGACAGTGAGTTGTTTTAGTGCTTCTTTTCAAGATAGATCACACAGCAGTCATTCCTTCTATTTCTTCCCATTTTGAGGTGATGCAATCAGCACAAACAGGGAAGCAAAGCAAATCACTGAAGTCAAGTTAAAATGTTTGTATGCTTATAGAATCGTGGCAAAGATGTGTATTTGCCTTGCCACTTTATAAATGAGTCTGGCTAAATATCCTAATCCATTTCAATGCCTTGTCAGTCCTGAATGGCAATACTCAGTATGGTCCCAAATTCCTGAAGTCTGAGGCAGAAGTCTGCTGGCAGCAATGTTTCATATTCTTTTTTTAAATGCTGGGCCTTACCTCCTGCTTCAGGTGGGTAAAGTATACACCAGGGGTAGGCAACCTTTCCCCTTTAAGGGCCGAAGGACTTCAGCTCCCAGAATCCCAGGAGCTATTGGCCAACATGGGACTATTGGCCAACATGGCTGAGGTTTCTGGGAGCTGAAGTCCCTCAGCCCTTAAAGGGGAAAGGTTGCCTACCCCTGGTATACACACTTCCCCAGAGATGGGAAGAGTTTCTTTTTGGAGTACAGTTCTCTGAATCTTCCAACCAGCAGGTTGAGGGATTCTGGGAGTTATGTCCAAGAAAGGAGCTTTCCTCATTTATGCCTTCCCACTGAGTTTGGGACCTCTGTATATGCAACTCTCTTTGCATCTAAACAAAGGCAGAAAAATTGATCCCAAGTATCATCACACTCAATATTTTGTAGTGTAGGAGTGACCAGTGCACTGTACACTGTTGTTATGGGCCTTCAAGATGAGTTTGACTTTGACTTTTGGTGACCCCCATCAAAGGCTTTTCTCAGCAAGCTTTGTGCAAAGGGGATTTGCCATTGTTTCCCTCTGACCATGAGAATATGTGACTTGCCCAAGGATACCCCATGTGGCTTCTGTGGCCAAGCAGGGATTTGAACCATGGTCTCCTGGAGGCCTAGTCCAACACTCAACCACTACCCCACACTTACATTCACTGTGCATAAATGCACATTCACTTCTCTGTTGGGTTCATGTTTAAAGTTCACCGTTCTATGAAAGAAATGGGTTCTGAACTTCTCAGTTAGTGTCTGTGATTTTTTTTTTATTTGCTCATGTGTTGAGTTTCTCTTCACTGGGAGTCCTAAGACCCAGTGATGCTGCCATGGACTGAACCCATTCATTTTTCTTCCCCAGAAGAGACAGAAGGAGGAGACACCACATGTCGATGTGGGAACCACGCACCAGTAATTTGTATGTGTGCATGTGTTTGCTTGTTGTGAGAGGTTGTGTGTGTTTGTGAGGTTTGAGTGTGTTGGCACTTCTCCCTGTTAATGTGAGTATGTATGGATGTGTTTCTGCTCATTGGGGTGTGCAGTCTGAACAAATGTGAGTTTGTGGGCCTGTAATCCATGTACATTGTGTGTTTGTGTGTGTGCCTGTTCATACATACGTGTGTGTGTTTGCATTGTGTACAGCTGTGTGCTGCTATGAGATATACCTATGAACCAGTTGAACCTGCTCTGTGAAGATCATGTATGTGCATATGTACTTTTCTGTTTCCTTTCTGTGTGAAAATTATTGGTTGTACTCTGTGTGTTTGCCAGTGTGTATCAAACAGAATGCGTGTTTGTGAGTCTACGTATGCCTGTGCTGGTATGTCTGCCTGTTCACAATGTTTGTCAGTGTGATCTTATAATACCTTAGAAACTGACCCCCTCCCAGCCAAACAAACCCCTGATCAATAAACTGTTGTGAGAAAGACTGGGAGAGTAGATGAGCACTAATGCCCAAATGAACACAGGTACCGGCTTTGTGAGACCACAGTTAGAAGAGTGTGCCTTCAGTAAGGAAAATTCCTGCCCTAGAAATTCAGCTAGGAGCTGGGAATAGGATATTATCTGACAGTCCCATCCTGTAGGTTTTTTTGTTTTGTTTTGTTTTTTTTACTTATGAGTAAGTCTCATTTTTTGCTGTGGACACTTATTCTGAAGAAAATCTGTTTTGGATTGTGGTCCTAGTTAGTGCAGACAGAAGGAGAGAAGTATCTCAAGAGTTCTCAAGATGAGAATACTGAATCTAAACCAGTTCTGATGCATTTGCTCTGAAGCTCTGGTGCTGAGCTGAACAGGACTTGGTGGTGCTGCATGCCTCCTCCTTTGCTGCGCGTGCCTGAACCACACGCATGACAAACTTCTTGGGCCCTTCCCCACCCCACCACCCTTAGCTTGCTAGCTGATGACCACCCTCTTCAGCCATGCAAAAGAAATGTCCACTTTGCCTATTAGATGGGCCAATCCTGACTGACCCTTGTGTTTGCATGCAGCGCATGAGGCAACCCTTGCCATGTCCATGCTTGGTTGTGAACATTGTTTGTTTAAATACACTGTAAATTTATTTAAAATAAAGATACATGCAAACAGATGCCACATGCTTAAGCAATATGCCAGGTTGGGTAGGTGGAAAGAGCAGCTGAGCCATGTAAAAACTTTGTATCTTGTTGAATGTGTCTCTTCCTTGTATTCATTCTTCTGTTGCTTGGGGTTTGTTGTCATGTGAAATGTGGGGTGGGAGTGTTTTCTATTTCTCTGTTGATCTCACACAAGTGGGCCTGATTCTCTCATGATCCTGCAGATAGTGACATTTTAAAGGGCCAAGAAAATCCTTTGGCTAGTGGGCTTGATTCTCTCATGATCCTGAAGATTGTGAGGTTTTGAAAGGCCAGGAAACTCCTTTGTTTGTACAAAGTTTATTTGCGAAATACAGGCAAACAGAGAACCATGCCCCAGTATGTGGTTTTTTGATGGTCCAGTTGCATGCTGTATGTACTGGTATGTGTGTTCTTGTGTTTCTGACAGGGCACAGATGGACTGAATCCCTTTGTTTTCCTTTCCCAGGAGGGAGAGGAGAAGGCGGCATCACATGTCTGTGTGGGAACAGCGGACCAGCCAGCTCCGCCGACACATGCAGATGTCCAGTCAGGAGGGCATCAACAGTGAGGAACCTCCTTTGCTCAATCCCCATGCCAGTATTTTTCGGAGGAGGAAGCTGCTGGAGAACTCTGGCCTTGAAAAGAATGAGGAAGGGCAAGGGGGCAAGTCAGAGCGGGCAAACGGAGAAGGCCAGGAGCAGCAGATCCCGGGTTCTAATCCCTGCCCAAGCATTCGGGAAGACCAGAGGAGCCCATCTTCTCGACCCAAGAGGGAATGGGAAGAGTGGCATCACAAATCTTTCCACGGGAATTGTGATCTGAATGAGCCAGAAGGTGGAGGCAGCATGGGCTTTGAGGAGCGGGCCCGCCTCCGACAGAGTCAAAGGCGCAGTCGACATCGCAGGGTGAGAACAGAGGCCAAGGAGCACAAGACAGCCAGCCAGGAGAGTGGCCCAGAAGGGGTGGTGCCAGTGGAGGGAGACCAGAATGTAGAGCAGAAGAAAAACGAAGAGGAAAAGGAGGCCTTGATTGAAAAGGAGCCAAGGACTGGTGAGGAACTGAAAATGTAAGTGATACAACATCTCCCTCTGTTGTGTCCCCATTTTGTTCCCTGTGAGGGAGAAACGGGGTATATGTTCACACACTTCCTATATATACTGCCTACCATGTAATAGAAAGACATAAGGGAATCCTGTAGTATCGTTGCAACTGAGAAAAAGAAAATGCTAGCTTGAATTTTCATGGACTCCATTCCACTTCCTCAAATGCAGCAGACTACAGATTAACATGGCTCTGTCTTTGAATACTACTATGTACCATATGATAGGTAAAACCTGGTAAATCTATGTTTCTGGGACTGCAGCTGCCTAAATTAGACAAGCTGGCTATGGGATTCTGGGAGTTATAGCCCTAAAAATGACTTTTCCAAGCTTCATTGTGGGCCATTTCTTTCAGCTTATTGGAGTAAATGGTTTAAACAACAACCCTATGCACACAATTTGAGTGCCCCCTGTGAACTCACTTACAAATAATGTCATTATTTATTATTTGTTTAGAAAGATTTACAAACTGCTTAGATCCGAAGATGTCAAAGAGTTGTACAAAAATAATGAAATGTAGATATTGTATAAATGATACATGACATTAAAAGACTTGGAAAAATTGATAGGTTTTCAACATGGATGTGAAAATAATGAATTGGTAGTGCATGTTGCATATGAAAGGCAAGAGCAGATGCAAGAATATAAAATGCCCTGCTCTGACCAACTGCAGAGCAGTCAAGATAGGAATAAGCTAAAACATAATGATAGCCAATATGCAACATGGTGACAAACAGCAATGATTCACACTGGCTCATCACTGCATGATAAATAATCACATTTTTGCATATTAGATGACCTAGGAATTATTGCAGTTGCCATTTGGATAGGCCATAGAACAGGCAAACTGCCGTTCAAGTGTGAGGTTGCTCCCAATTATGCTGGAAGCCAGAGGCAGCATATTAGAACAGCCAGAAACAGGGGAAGTAAAGGCCCAGGCAAATATAATGTTTCCCTTACAGAGTATTTTATTAATCTAATATTAATAAAACTTGTATTTATACACACCTGCCTTCTTTTCTTTTCTTTTCTTTTCTTTCTTTCTTTTTTTTGCAAGAATCTTTTTCTCTTTCAAACAGTCTTGTTTCTTTGTGTGTTGCTGCATAATTTTGAGGGAACACAATTCTATTCTCTAGGGATCTGCTACTTTTTTTAAAAAAACAGATGTTTTCCAGACAAGCTTTTACTGCTGTTTTTCCATTGGCCTTAAAAACTGTGCTCTCTCTGATCTACACTCATGGCTCTGTACGTGCTTCATGCTACAGGCACCAATTCTTCATTACCCCAAGAAGCATGGATGAAAAACATAATGTACAAATCTCTGTAACTTTTGTCCTTGTAAACAGATAGCAAAGCCACTAAATGAAGCTTCCAAGGAAAATTATGTGTGGATAAAATATGCAACCCTCCCTCCAGGGATGATCTGTTTGTTATCACCACTGCAAGCTCATTACCATGGGCTGGTTTGTAGAGAAATCTATCAGAGCAGCTAAATAGGTTTAGATCAGTATAGGGCCTATAGTATATATTCACTCTAGAATATTGGAATGTTCATGCTATTTGGGGGAAAGTGCATTGGTACTCCCCCCTATATTTAATTAAAGACTGGGGAAAGGCAGAGGTCTTTTTTTGTCCATTTGTGATGTCCATTTATTTAATTTAAAAGAGAGAAAGAGAAAAGATTCTGCCCATCTTGGCCCTTTTTGTGATTCACAACATAATATCATGAAGGCAAAGTATCTTAAAACAGACATTAAATTTCAGTTATTTCAGATTTAATTAAGCATGGAATCAAAGGTGCATGAGCTGTGAGTGAAGCACCATAAAAGGCCATAAGTACACCATCACTAGGGGAAGTGCAATAAGAATTCAGTTAGCAGTAAGTTCTAGAATTAAACAATATCATCAGGTCTGAAAGGATTTAAAAAAAAAAAAGCTTTCACAGGGATTTCATTTTCTTCTCTAAGGGCTTGACTACACAATTAAAATACTCCTCATCCAGTTCAATAGAGTGTGATCCAGACACACGTGATTTGAAGGAGTTCAAACTTTTTTTGGGGGGGCACATGAAAAACTCAGGCTCCACAAAAAACAGCTTTGTGGTTTTTACCAGCCTATCTGCAGACATCCTCAGAAATGTGCATTATCACATGGATTCAGCAAAGGGATTTTTGGCAAAGGGAGGGTGAATAGATGTGAATTGATGCAAATTTTCACAGGAAAGTGAAACCAATTAACCATTGATGCAATTGTGTGAAAATCTGCAGCAATGTGCATAAAACACTTAAATGTAGACTAGCCCTAAGACTTCTGAGCAAGAGAATGGAATTACAGTATTTTCTTTACTTACCTTTACTTATACTATTCCTGCAAGCTTGGGCAACACATCTGTAAACTTCCTTGGTGGTTTGTCCATCTTTCCATTCTATATGCATACTCTTTTTTTTTTTTTTTTTAGAAACTTCCCCTTGAGTTTGCTGTGCAGCCACACATTCACCTTTTTAGATATTTCGCTTTTTTCTTTTTCCGTTGGGACTGTTTGTGATTGTACTTCTTGCAACTCATTCTTCAAGAACTCTCACCCTTGTTTTTTTTCCTTTAGCATATCTAGCCATGGGATTCCACCCAGTATTCCCTGAACTTGTTAAAATCAGCTTTCCTGAAATCTAGGTTCTGTGTTTGACTATACAGTCAGCCCCACATATATGCAGGAGTTGGGGCACAGCTCCCCCGACAAAAATGAAAAAAAACAAAAACAAATAAACTAGTGAATGCTCTAAATTGAAATATGACAATGACCATCAGTATGTTTTGACGAAGTTATTATATGTCATTTAGATGTTTTACTGTATTCTTTTAAACGTGTGTTTTTTTACTGGCCTAATGGCTGTAATAAATGAAATGAAACTAGTGAATGCAAGCCAACTATTTCATTTTTAAAAAACAACTGAGAGAACACTTTTCTAGGTGTACTCTATAGAATTGCTCTGTAGGGACTACAGATGCCTAGAGAAGCATTTTCTCTAGGCATCTGTAGGTCCTCCAGTGCAGCTCTATGGTCAACTTCCAGTAGATGCTGACATCCACCTCTTCTTGATTTGGTAGCCTGTAGTTAACTCCTACTACATTGTTGCATTTATTTATTTATTTATTTATTTATTTATTTATTTATTTTTATCCAAATGCTGTCAACTAGTCCATTCTGATCACTCTCATGGATTTCTGTACAACTGAATTTGTCTTTGACATCAAATGTTACTTCCCCTCCTTTTCTGCCACATCTATTCTTTTTGAATAGGTTATCAGTAATACTTTATGAAGGCCTCTGTGATTTGTAGAATTTTGAAGATCTATTGGCATTGTCAGTGACATAGAACCAGATAGGGGCTCCTTGCAGGTTTGTTTCTGATGCCTTTATTCATTTTAAAATAAATATAACAGATCTAATTCTTGGACAGGACAAACTCAGATTTCTTGTATTTGTCTAATGGAACATATGTCAATATTTACTATTAAGAGTGCTTAAGCATTTGCAAAAGGGTGAAAATTGGGGGTAATCTTCAGACTGCATGATCTGCATGCAGAAGTGCCCAAAGTTTCTCTCTACTCCCTTGTATTATTTTTAATACACCACATAACTTTAACAGCTTTTTATTATCAGTCTTTACTTCTACCAGCAACACACTTTGCTGATATCTATGTCATTTGATGTCTCGCTGTGACCTTCTCTTTCTCCATTCTCCATACAGAACCAATGAAGTCCCAGTGAATGATGCTGGGTTTCCTGTGGCCTCCCAAGAAACAAGCTCCTCCGAAGGCCATCTTGATTTGGGCAAAGGCAAAGATACCAGTCCAGCAGAACAAGATGGTAGCAGCCTAGACACAAGCGAACAAGCATTATTGGGTGACCTGCCAATGGAGACAGGCAGGACTATCAGCAGAAGTGAACCAGATCTCTCTTCCATCACAACCAATATAGAGAAAGCCACAGAGAGCACCACCATCATGATTGATGTTCAAGACTCTGCTGTGGTACAGAGTGAGGATCTGTCTCTTTTCATGCTTTTCAAAACTCAGTTGGTTAAGGAAGGGCATGAGAAATGCCATGCAGGCCTGCTCAACATCCTTGCTCCTTGGTCTAGGATGGGGATTGGGGGGGTCTCAGAAGCTCAGTGTACACTTGCATGTATATCTCCTTGAATTTTCCATAATAGATTAACTGTTCAGCTGATTCATCTCTGAATGTGTGAAACTCTGACCATCCATGGGTGAGCATATGCAGCCAATTCCATTGGCAAATATTGCATTCTGAAGCAGCATGAGGAAATCTGAATATTCTGTCTCTAACATTGTATCTATGCAAGACATCTCTCCAAACTGATATGTATCTGTGGCAGGCAGAAAATGAGAACAGTGATTCTGGTTTGTGTTAAAATCAGAAGCTTCTTTCAGCATTCCTTATCTCTTTCTCAAAATGACCCTGCTTTCATACCATAGGAGCTTGCTAGCTCTTTGGAAATGGAGTTAGTCAAATGCCATTCAGTTTAGTGATCTGTTTGTGTAGTGGCTTTGGAAGTAGATGTTGAGACCTTGATAGTGGTAGTATAATTTTCAGAGGTATTGCTGAAGTCCCCATCTGAGGTGCTAGTGCACATTCCCTGGAGCCAGTCTCATATATGAACCAGTGACACAAGAAACTAATTCAGGTCGGGGAGCTTTTAAAGCTTTCTCCCCCTCCCACCAGCCTGGATCAAAACAAGTTTCTGACTTTTCCTTCACTTACCTGTCAAGCATTGGTGGTGATGAGAGAGCAGCAGTGGTATACAGGGACGGGACAGAACAAATGTTTTCTCCTTTGTTCCCATCTTTTCTGTCACTCTGATGTGCTGGGCAGTTGCATAATATACTGCACACTCCAGGGATCCATGGGAGATGCAAGTCTCCCAGTAGTGATGTGAATAGTGACTTCTGGGGGGCAACAGAAATAATCCCCAGGAAGTTGTAGACCAAGCATTGGTTTTCAAGCAATACCAGATCCCTTTTGTAATGTCTAAATTAAGCATCAGACTGGATGAGACAGTAGAAGATCCCTAAGATGAGTTGGGTCTGCTGCCAAGTCTCTGAAAAGCAGTAAAGGAATGTTGTGGGGTTTGTTGTTGTTAACTGCCTTCGTGTCGATCTCGACCCATGGCAATCCTATCGATGAGACATCTCCAGGCCCCACTGTCCTCTTCTGCTCTGCCCAGCTCCTGCAAACTCATATTCATGGTCTGTTTAATAAAGTCTGTCCATTTAGCCTGTGGCCTTCCTCTCTTTCTACTTCCCTCCACCTTTCCTAACATTATTGTCTTTTCTAACAATTCATGCTTTCTCATGATGTGTCCAAAGTATGACAGTCTAAGTCTTGTCATCTTGGCTTCTAGGGATATCTCTGGCTTGATCTGCTCTGTTTGTCCTCTTAGCTGTCCATGGGATCCTCAGAATTCTGGGATTTCTCTTTCCATGTATGGTTGGAGCCTATGTTGCAGAATTTTTAGCATGATTTTGCTTGCATGGGAGATTAGTGCTATGGTTCTATAGTTGCTGCATTCTCTTGTGTCTCCTTTTTTGTGAATGGGGATGTATATTGATTGCTTCCAATCTGTTGGCCACTATTTTGTTTTCCACATCTGTTGACATACATTGGTTAGTATTAGAGTTGATTCTGTCAATGTGGATTGCAACAGTTCTATTGGAATATCATCTCTTGTGTGGTAGAGTGATCTAAAAAGCAGCATTAAGCTCTTTTCCCATGCATTCCAGCAATCTTACTTTTTTAAGGTCTTTTCTCTACTGGTGTAGCCCTGCTAAGAGAAACATGTCTAAAAATAAGCAGCTTCAGGTGAAGGGAGGTTCAGCTCCCTCCTCCTACCCCATATTACATTTTAAATTTTTCTCCATCCTATCCATGTGTTATTGGAAAACCTGATGCCATATCTAGTTGCAACACCAGATTGAAAGAGTAATGATGGAAAACTTGATGGGATCTTGACTGAGTGGGCAGAATGCCCCTTGATGGAAATTTCAGTCCATCAGTTTTAATGCTTAGCTGCAGAATAAATAAGCAAAAGGGCTTCTGCAAGCTGTCCTTCAAGCAAGGGAAGACAGGAATCCAAATCAGTACTCCTGAAATGTTTATTATGTAAATCCAGCATGTGTCAAGTCTCACAGACTCTTCTTCTACAGAGAATTATTTCTAGCATATTTCAAAAACAAGCATCTCTTTCTGATGAGTGCTTTCTTTCAGGGCTTGCTGTTAAAAACCAACTAAAAATTCTCTAAGGCAGGGTTTATATGATTTGGAGCACAATGTTTACCCATATGCTTCAATGGTTTAGCCACTGATGAGTAGCTGATGGCCACTGGGGCTTTTGGTGTGAGGGCTCAAGTCATCAAGTCCTGTGCAGGCATAAGAGAGCCAAATCAGGGCCACACTGGGCCATAAGGCAAAGCATTCCTCCTGCAATTCTCTGCCTCATTATTTGCCTCTAATAAGTAAAAAGCATATATACAGAACATGTATGTCCAGTGGACATGCTCAAGGTCATCCCAGGAAGCCCCACAGCCTGTGGAATATGATCCATATCATTACATATGTGCCATAGGCAGAATGAGAAATAACTAACTAGTCAAGAGCATGCATCGTGTGTGTGTGTGTGTGTGTCAGGGAGTGGGGTGAGTCCAGCCAAGATTACTCAGCTCTGGAACTTTCCAAATAGAGTCTCTGCATAGACATAAAAACCAATTTATATGAAAGCACAGATGGTCACTTGAAACAGAGTTGTTCTCATTGTGATCAAAGGACAACAGATTTGGCTTTATTTCTAACCTTTCTAAACTTCCTGAATGGGTGGAGTGATATTTTGCATCTACCACAATCACCTAAGATATTTTGGTGAGAAAATGGCAGGAAATATTCAGGGAATATTCTGCCAAAAAGAAAAAAAAAACTACTGGTGCAAAAAAAAAAAAATAACAAAAGTTGACATTAAATTTTTTTCTGAGAAATTTTATATCTGTTTAGAAGGTACCAGCTAGACATTGGGGGACTTGTTATTCAACAATGTCTTGCATCTGGGAGCTGTCAGACAGGATACTCAGCCCAGTCAGTTTGTTCCTATGCATTCAGCCCAACTGCATTCTCCTGTCAGTGACTTTTATGCAGATCCAGAAGAGTGTTCCTCTTCACCTTCAAGGTGGAAGATTTTGCATACTAATATTAATTAAACAACACCATGGAAAAGGGCCTTGTTAAAAGCCACTTTTGTCTTTCTTTGTTTGACAGCTTCTCATGCTCTCTCCTTTCTCCCCTTTCATCTCCATCTAATCTCCTAAAAAACTGCACAACTAGGTGAGAATGTAAAACAGCAATCACTGTTCACACATTTCCTGTAAAAATGGCACCCCAGCCTGCCAATTCACAGGTGTTGGGTTTGCTGTGGAAAGAAATTTGAGAAATTTGTCTATGTGCTGTGATTCCACAGAAGCACTAGAGAAGTGCAGTGTGCTAATAAGAGCACATGCTTTTTGAGGATCTCTTCTTCTATCTTTTAAAAGGGCCAAATTTCTAGGTCTTATGCTTAGGTGGATGAATATAGGTGATAATTTAAAAAGCATTAATTTAACATGCTGTG
>CM034706.1:141609002-141620704 GCA_020142125.1 Phrynosoma platyrhinos
ATCTGGTTTCGGGCCTGTAACTGTTAGTACCTCCGTTTTGTCTGGATTACCTGTTGCCACTTCTGGTTACCCAAAATGATGGCTCGGATGCATCCCTGTGGCTCTCCAAAGGAGTCCAAAATCAGGCGGTGCTACCCTATAGGCTCTGGAGTATAGATACCCCTGCCATAATCTGTGCCTGTTTTCAATCTTCCATTCTGGTGGCATGTGTCCTAAAAGCAGGTTGTGCATGTAAAAGAGTCCAATGCTATCTCTAATACAAACTTGGCATATTTCATTATTTCCTGCAAGGAGATGATGATTGGACAGGATGACAGCATATGGGTCAAGACCCTTCCATCTTCAGAACATTGCCAGTATCAACCCCTTAACCCCAGCCACTGTGTAGTTGTCTAGTCCATATGCATGTACCTGTTGTATGGATGTCTTGTCTATAAACATAAACATACACAAGGGAGTGTGAATGAACTATATATATTGTAGTTTGCATCTTATATGTGGTGGTCATCGTTACAAAGGGTGAGGGACAACAGCAGACAGGTGTAGGTGGTTTAGGGCTGACAGTCGGTTACTGTTTTGTTGTATAAAAACATTATTTTTTTAAAAAAATCCAGTCAGCAACAGCCACCTACCCAGGGCAAACAAACAAAACTTCAGAGCTGCAAAGTGTCTAAATTTCTGAAGAAGTGGGTTGATAGTGACAAATGCTCATGCTTAAAGAAAAACCATTAATCTTAAAGGTGTTGCCACAGCCCTTTTCCCCTCCCCTCCTCTCTCTTTAAGTTTTAAGGGAATGATTTGTTTTTTTCCTGGACAGAATTTTTCAAAGAGCATAGTCAAATTGAAAAGAGACCAGCTTACTTGAAAGTGGTGTCCAAATTTGAACATGCCTTTCTTTTTCCTGCTTCTTCATGTTTCTAAAGCTGTCTTAGACCTAAAATTACAGCCTACTGCACTTCCTGTTGTGCCCACCTTCCTTTTCTAGTATAAATGAGCTGTCCTAGAAAAAAGGAATATCACTTCAAGAACTACCTAGAGTACAGTTTATAACAATAAGTACTCTATATAATGGTTTCAGAAACATATATCATACAAGTAAACCACTTAATAATAATTTAGGATGAGAGAGTGTGATTGCTGGGTTTCCATAGCTGAGCAGGGGTTCAAACCCTGGTCTCCCAGAGTCCTGTTGTAACACTCAGATCCTTACATCAGACTGTCCCCTCCATGTTTAGTTGGTAGTGTTTTATTCCAAAGAGATTTACTGTACTCAGATTATCGGAAATAGCCTTGTCATTGTCGCAAAACATATGCAAAATTGATTCACAGATATACTCATTGGCTTAAGGCTAGCTCCATCTCATCTAGAGGACTGTCCAAGAACTTCTCTTCAGTTCCAGCTAAAATGTATAGGACTGGAGTTTTTAAAGAGCATCTTCTGAAATGGCAATGTCCCTGTCACAACAGTGATGAAAGTATCTTCATCAAATTCATCAACAGAGGGTTTTTTTCTGATTAGTCCTGATTGGAAGTGTGGAGGAGAGTGAGTACCTGCCTGCCAGTCAAAACACCAAATGTAAGCAGGTTAATGGTAACTTCTAATACTGGGCAGATGGAAAAGCAACAAGGTGCCTACCTACCTGTAGTGAGGCCTGTTCTGTTTCCTATGCTGATAGATAACCTGGAACAGTTCTCCAAATGTTCATTGCATAACTTTGTGCTATGTCAAACATGTGTGGAGTTTCACTGGAAACCACTCTCTTTTCATCAAACCATCAGATGCATTTAGTATTATCACACTTCCCAAAATTTGGTGCACAACCTTTTTCAAGATACTGTAGGAAGTATAAGATAACTTCCATGACCTATTGCGCAATAGCCAGGATCTAAAGATCTATACACCAAATCCTGTATGTAGTCCTGGAGGTGCGGTTCCCAAGTAGCAGCATTCCAGAACCTGCTGCTAACTGTTTTTGAAACTTGGGGTGGTGGTGGGGAGACTTTCAACTTTTAAATCATGTAAAAATCTCCTAGTTATAAAGGAAAAAGTCAGCTGGTACTGTATTCAAATAGCGTGATGTATAGCAAGATATTTGATATAGCAAGATGTTTAATATTTGGTTTATAACAAGGCATTTGATATTTTTCTGTCTGTCATATAAATTATCTTTCAAGAGAATTGGTGGGGTGGAGCTTCTTGAGTGTTGTTACTTTGAAGATCTAAACTATGTAATGTGTACTAAATTTTTGATTTCTTTAGAACGTTTAGAATAATGTTATATTGAATATTATTAAAATATGTCTTTAAAAAAATGGTCAAATTGGGCATGCCCAAGTCTGTGAATGTAACTACAGTACATTCATCAGGGGAAGTATTTTAAACTTCACCTGTTGTTAGAAATAGATGACTTTATTACACCAGCCTGCTGTCCTGCCACATTTGCACTAGTTCACGAGTGGCAGCATACCAGTTTGGCATCATTTCTTATCACACTTTTCCCCACAATAGCACTTAGGTGCTGCTTTGGTGAACCACTGTCATTGATCTGTTTTTCATATTGCCAAATAACACCTTCCAGGAGAATGGGAGGAATGATAGATCGACACTGGTCAGCTCCTGAAGCCAGCTGTTGTGTGAATGTGCACACAACATCTGGCTTCAGGAATCTGTTGGTGGCTACAGTCACTGCTTCTCTCCCCTCCTGAACCCCGATGCTGGTATGTGCACATTCATATAGCAGTCCTACATTTTGAAAGAAAGTGGGTGGAACAAGCAATCTCTTCTGAGCCAACTGCTTTCTGAAGCCAGTTGCTATGTGAATGGGAGATGGGGAGTGGAGCAGAATCATGCCAACTCACCACATAACTGGATGAGAAGCAAAACTGCGGCAGAAGGAAGCTATTGCATGAAGGCAGTAATAGAATAGCAGCAACATTGAGAGTCAATTGGGTGAAGCTTCTTGAGGTTTTTTACTCTGAAGATCTTGCTTCTGAATAGACATGCATAGGACTATGCATTAATCTCCCAGTTAGACAGATTAATGACTATAACCCTACATTGTGTCCTTTTTTTGTGCATTCATATTAGCACTAAAACCAGTTAAATCAGAACTGTTGAAATTAGTGAGACTATGTGATTATTAATATGGCCCATTCATTCCAGTGACTCTGCTCTATTTGGGACTAACGTTGGATTTAGTCTTTGATTTCTATATCTACACATGAACAGAAAGCACATTCTTATTTATTGAAATAATAATAATAATAATAATAATAATAATAATAATAATAATAATAATTTTTATTTATAACCCGCCTCTCTGCAATGCAATCGAGGCGGGGAACAGCAATAATAAAAACAGAACAATAAATAAACATATAGTAGCAGCATCAGGGAGGGGCAGATAAAACCATCCCTTCGAGCCAGAGCGAATAGTGATTTCTGCAAAGTCCATTACAATGAGAGGTAAGAATAGCAATTGTAAAATATAAAATTATTAAGTGTTTAAAAAACCCTGCAAACACAAGGCTGCTAGTAATAGATAGTGTGAGTCAGAGTAATTAAAATTACAATGTGGTGTTGAACAAATGTTAATTAGTCTGAGGCTTACTTTTTTTGTTAGATCTGTTAGATCTGTTTTTCCATATTGTTTAAACTTTACAAAAACAAGTGCTTAATCATAAAGATGCTTTGTTGTGAAATGTCTCCTGGGTGAAAGGGCTTCACTCTTTTATAGGGTTCGTGCATATGGTTTTATTAGTTCCTAACTAATTCAGAATCCAAAGCTCTGAACCCTCCTATGTTAAGATTCTCTCTGTTAGCTCTACCTTCTAATTTGTCACTATGATGTTAAATGTAGCTTAAGTATCTTCCATGTGAGTACAGTTTAATCACCTGGGCTGCAGAAACTGGGAAGGGGATTCTAGAGGGAGCAGGCCATGAGACTGACCACAGAGGCATGTGTATGAATTTTCCAGCCAATCACCCATTGGTGTGAAACTTGGTGTACAGATTTTCCCATCTAGGAATGGTTATGTACCTTATTCTGGGTTCAGTGGGGTTAATTATAAATGAATACTGCAAACAGACTAAGTGGGGTTGCAGACTGCCAGAAATAGTTCAAATTGAGTCCACTTTTAGGGTTAGGGTTAGGGAATCATGGGAACTGTATTTTATTGTGGCACCAGAGCTCTCTGACAGAGAAGGCTCAATGTCTAAGAAAAAAAAAAACAATTCCATGGTTCCATAGCACTAACCCTAACCCTAAAAGTGGACTCAATTTGCACTATTTCTGGCAGTCTGCAACCCCCCTAAGTCCATTTCTTTTTAAAACAACAAGAACAATACAATGAAGTATAATAATTGAACATGTATCCAGTTTCCCAAATGTCCATGGATTCAGTGAGATGATAGTGAAGGACTAGATTGTAGGACTCTTCTGCATAGCCTGCTCAGCAGTATCACAACTTTGGCTACAAACCTTAAAGCCCTAAATAAAGCATACAAAATAGGTGTAAATACACTGGTATCTTAGTATCCACGGGGGTGTGATTCCAGGACTCCCTGTGAATACCAAAATCCATGGATGTTCATTGTTGATGTGTGACTGAAAGAGTAGAGGGAGTACCATCCATATCTGTAATAATTTATCACGGTGCCAAGGAATTTGAAGAAACTGAATGCTATTCATGAACACACATCCATCACACCCATGGGCTCCAGATGGCAAAAGAAGATCAGTAGTAGAAGACAAGCTGTATTTGGAGGAAGCTTATTTTCCACTGCTGATCTTATTCAGGAATTCCCAATAAGGTTTCATGATATCCAGGCTTCCCCAGAACAAAATCCAGGAACAGATTCTTTTTTTTAAAAAAAAATGCAACTGGGAGATTCTAGGAGTTGTAGTCCAAACAAGTGGCATTTCCAGGGCTCTTCCAGAACACAGTTTCTTTTAAAAACTGCTAGTAAAAAAAAAAAAAAGTTCATTTTCAGGCATAAGAAATGACTGAAGTTTATCACATTCTATAATAAAGCGACTTACCTGATCCGATTTAAAATTTAAAGCAGGTAGCATCCTGATATTATCAGAAGGATTTAGCTGCCAAAATCACTGCCCAGGTCCAGCCCCACTCCCAGGGCCACTCCTCTGTCCATTTTCTTAAACCGGAAAACTCCCGGCTTCGAAAAGAGGCATGTTGAGAATGGGGATAGACCTGGGATGGACCCAGGTGACAATTTCAGCAGCTAAATCCTTCTGATAATATCAGGATGCCTACCATTTTAAATTTTAAACTGGAGCAGGTAAGTCGCTTTATTATAGAATGTGATAAGCTTCAATGTTAGCTTTGTAACATCTTCCAGATTTATATACATTCAGAAACTTGTGAAAGGAAGCCATATGCAGAAATGAAAACTGGTGAATCTTGTGTCTTCCTGAAAGCGCAAAGGCTTAGTTCCTATATTTTCTGAAATAAATTCAGGGAAATAAATGTTTCCTATCCTTTACTTTCTCACAGAAGTGAAGTATTGTCTATGAAAAGATTTTCCAAAGGATTGGGGGTCTCTCCTAAACTGGGGGAAGGGGCTCTGAGGGATGCTGAAAGAGGAAGGGTTGTGAGCCTTCCTTTCTATTTGTGGTTTCTTAAACTATTTTAGGATTTGGCTTTTATTTTGTATTCCACCTTCCTGCACTCCACAAATACTTGCAAGTGGACTAGAAATGTACAGTACTCAGTTTTATCTTTCTAACCTATGTGAAATATTCTTAGAATTCAACTATGTCATCCCATTTCTCTACTGATGACAACATAACTCTAGGTAGAGGAAATAAATGCTATTTCTGTTACAATAATTGGTAGAATTGTGTCTTTAGCCATCCTGAGGAAAAAGTTATTTTGCTACTTCTATTTGGTGAGGGAGGCTGCAAAGAATGAGCAAGATGATTGCTCAGCCCTACCAGGCATGTGAGCATATGACACACTGAGCCGAGTGGCATGATGCCTTTGGTGACAGATGGTCCTGCTCAGCAAGAGTGTCAGATCACCTGTTTTAACCTTGTTATCTCACCCTTTCTCACAATAATAGGATTTGAAACCACCAACCAGTTCTAGCAATGAGAGAATAGAGCTGTTACTGTGGGGAATGGTGTAGGATTGTTGTTTTTACACCCTTAGGTTGCCTGACGTTTGTGACCATGGAATTTATCATGTTAAATCCTGATCCCACTATGTTGTTAATTAAATACTGGCCATGGCCAGAGGTTGGGAAAGCATGGCTGGCTGGGAGAGTCTGAAAGCAGTAGCTCAAAAAAGTAACTTTGACCATCTCTGGGTATGGTTTCTAAGCTGTATTCTGTAGAACTCAACACTTCCCTGAAAAGAACTTTTTTCATGGCAGACAACCTTCCCAATATTATGAGTTCCAAATCTTGTCTATTCCCAATATATAACAGTTCCAAATCTTTCTCTGGAATGAGCACCTGCAGTGGAGTTGATGGCAGGTCCTAACACAAACAGAAGACTTCATTGAAATTTAGGAATACCAGTGGCCATGGTGGCTGAGGAATTGTGGGAGGTATAGTCCCAAAAGGTAACATTTCCAAGCTCTGCAAGCTGCTTCCAAAGTCCATCAAAGTTATGAAAATTATTAGCAATAACAGTGAAAGAACTAAAAATGAGGAAAGGTAATGGCAATGTAGCACTCTTTTGTGTCTTCTTGAGATCATCCCCCTACATGAACACACAAATACAAAAACAGATTGGGGAGGAGGCTGTTCATTTTATCACACTAAATTTCCTTCCAGGGAGTTACATGTTTCACAGAATGATTATCCATCTACATTAAGCACTCTTAGGAGCTTATCACATTACAAAATAAACCTACTTACCTCTGCTGGTTTCAAGACAATTACGGGATGCAGCCAGGTACTATCACATGCAAAATGCTGCCAATACTGCCACCCAGCTGCATCCCACCTAAAACCTGCCTACAAGCCACGCTCAGGTTGCCATTTTGCAAAGTTGGACTTTGCAAATCATCCATTTGAGCACAGTTTGTAGGCGGGTTTTAGGTGGGATGCAGCTGGGCAGCAGTAGCAGCAGCATTTTCTGTGTGATAGTACCTGGCTGTGTCCCGTAATTGTCTTGAAACCAGCAGGAGTAGATAGGTTTATTTTGTAATGCAATAACCTCCTTAGTAATGATCACTTCTTCACACTAACAGTCCAATGTTATACAAAGCTGGGCAACTTGATGTGCCTAGTTCTGCTGAACAGCTATAATGCTCTTTACAGTGGTATGAAATAGAAGTAAGCTCTTAGGAACAGATTGAATTGAAGCATGTTGCACAAAGACTACAAGAGAGACTCAACTAGATCACACCAGGGCACTCTCTAGCGTGTTCTACTGCAAGCAGTGGTCTCTCAGCAGAAAAGTCTTTGAGAAATGTGTCCCCAGAAGATAATATTTTTTTAAAAGAATGAATAGTTCAACATTATGTATGTGGGCTTTTTAGTACATGGAAAAAGATCAAAATTGGCCTCAGAATATAATATTTCAGAATATAATATTTTGTGTACTACTATTTTTACTATAAGCTCAGCCTATCTTTGAGAGTTTCAATTTGTTCTCTCCCTTTTGTCTTGTTGTTTTGGGTGGGTTGTTTCTCCTTCCAATTGTACAGGACCAACAAAGGCCGGGATATTAAAACTATCAAGTCTCTTCGTGTTCTGCGAGTCTTGAGACCTTTGAAGACCATCAAGAGGTTGCCAAAACTCAAGGTATTGTTGCTTTCACTCACTTACTTTATTAAGATTGGCTCTAAAATGAGAAATGAATGGATGAATGAATGAGTTGGCATTGTCACCATTGGATAGTTTAAGAAATCCCTTGCTCTGCTGTTGTGATCAAATGCAATGGAGAAAATATTTTGTTCCTCAAATAGTTGTGTGGAATGGGAGACTTAGCTGGTATGCTTTGCCCATGCCTAGACCAAGTTAATTGGGGTTTTCCTAACACTTTAACATTTCAATTGCCATGGCTTCTCCCAAATAATTCAGGGAAATATAGTTTGGTAAAGATATTGCAAAACCCTTCTCTCTTTTACAAAGCTCAATTCACAGGATGTCCTGAGAAGAGCGAACTGACAGTTAATGCCAGTTTAAATTGGTGACAAAGGGATACTGTACTTCGAAATGGAGGAATGAGAAGAACTGCCCTGCTCACCATCTTCTTTTGCTACAGCTATTGGAAACCCTGTCATTTGCAACTTGTCACTCTGTGCTGTGCAAGGAATAACCATAATGGCATCTCTAGATTTCAGTCTCTGCTGGAAGTACTGCTTCTAGTAGAGTCCTTCCCTACAGTTAAGACCTGTGTGTGGAGGCATTTTCCTGTTCCAGGGAAAAAGTCAATCAGGAGGTTGCATCCAGTCAGTGAGCAAGGCCAAGTTTGTTGATGGGTGGAACCAAAGGCAAAAGAAACCAGAATAAAACAATTGCATAGCCCTTTTTGCACTGTCCCTTCTCTATTGCTCATCTTTACATGTCCATATGTGAAGCAAAAGAGGAGGTCCTATTCAGATGGTTGGTCTGGAGAATAAAAGTAGACCTGTAGCATCCAGACAGCCAAATTAATATTTTCTCATCATGTTGCACATTGTACTGTAGTCAATGTAAGTTAAATGACAGATGTAAAAACATTTGTGATGATAAAGAATTCTAAATAGTATAAATTACTTAATATTGTAAACATTCTCACTTGTTTGGTGTTTCCTGTATCAGATGTGGCAGACATGTGATACAAGAAATTACCTTGAAAACGCCTTGACTAATAATAGCTTTGAGGCCTTTTGTGTCCTCTTTAAGAAAAGCATTATTGTTTACACATGATGAATCACATCTTGTGGGTTTGCCTCTCCTCTCAGGCAGTCTTTGATTGCGTTGTAACATCACTGAAAAATGTCTTCAACATACTAATTGTCTACAAGCTCTTCATGTTCATCTTTGCCGTCATCGCAGTCCAGCTCTTCAAGGGAAAATTCTTCTACTGTACAGATAGCTCAAAAGATACAGAAAAAGACTGCATGTAAGTATAGCAGAAAAGATCTAGTTATGCATCCTGACACATACGGATTTTTCTAGGAAATAATTGGAGTAGTCCATACTACTCTTTTGTCAGCATTTCATACATCCTGGGACCTCACAACCTTATCAGACTTTTTTTAAAAAAAAATAATTTCCACATTTAACTATTTATGGAACTATTACGGTACTATTTTTTTTTTAAAGTTACCCACTTGAGAAGGTAGAAACCACCACTTCACTTTTCAGTGAGCCTGTTTTGTTTCAGACTGATGAGGTCACAAGTTTATTATTGGAGAGAATTATATCCAAAGCTCTAAAGGGGGAAATGAACTTTAGTCCTCATTTTCAGATATAGGAGGAGGCTTCTTGATGATTCTTGACCCATTAGTTTCAGATTCCTTGATCTGGTTTTAATCTTGTAGGGCTTTTTCCCTCTTTTCTTTATACCACCTGCAGTTCTATGCTTATTGCTGTTTTTGTGTGCCTTCATGTTCTGACTTAGGGCAACTCTAAGGTAACCCTATTGTGGGGTTGGGTTGGAAAGATTTGTTGAGGGTGTTTGGAAAGATTTGTTTATGTGTCACTGCCTTTCTCCGAGGCTGTGAGAGAGTTGACTTGCCCAAGATCACCCAAGGAGTTTCCATAGCTAAATCAAGATTCAAACCCTGGTCTCCCAGACTACTAATCAAGCTCTTATACCACAGATATTCACAGGCAAATATGTGTAATGGTACCAGTGACCTGATGTCCATTTTATAATTGTAGAACAGTTATTTCTGATGGGGCCCATTCTGAGTTTAGAAGCAAGAGAACCTAGGGTCTTGGTGCTGTTTCTTCTATTTCTATTTGTTAAAAATATCTTAAAATAATTTCCTAGGCTAACATTTAAGACCAAAAGTACCTGGGTCAGCACCAGTTACATGTAAAATGGGAGGCACTGATATTCAAAAGGAGTACACAGATTAGGTATTCTGAACCCTCTCTATGCTTGTTAATTATTCTCTGTAGCTTCTTCCCCCCACCCCAACTTTCTCACACCCAGCACTCCTGACCTATACTCCCCTTGCACACTAAGAGTTAAAATCCTGATATCCCAAATGCTTACTTCTTAAAAATGTCTTCACACATATGGGTCACTTGCACCTATGTAGTGCATCATTTTCAAAAGTTCCAAAGCTGAGCAATGTTTCTGCATTAACCCTTCTTAAGTCTGACCAGATGCTTCTCTGCCACCACTGCATCTGCATACTGTCATCCAGTGGAGCTGTCTCATGTGGTCTGGGGCTTTTTATACTCTGCCCCCCAAGAGGAGAACATAGGCCACTCGACAGCCTACTGTGATGAATTTGCAAGACGCTTTGCAGACAAATTTGCTCTGATCTGCTTGCTCTAACTTGGAAGCTGTAGTTGAGACAGGTCCAGTGGATGTAATCTTGGTGCCTGTTTATTGGATACATTTCAATTTGTGCACTCTGAGGATGTGGACAGAATCCTTGGAGAAGTGAGAGACACCACATGTATACAGTATCTTTGCCCTTCCTGGTCTTGAAGCATCTAGAGGGAGATTTGCTAAGTGGGCAAGGGGCATGGTGAATGTCTCACTGAAGCAAGGGAAGTTTCCATCCTGCCTAAAAGAGGCTGTGATGATGTCATTATTTTAAAAGTTTTCTCTAGATCCCACCAATTTGAATAATTATCAGCCAGTCTCTAACATTCCATTTTTGGGCAAAATTCTGGAATGTGGTGGCTTCCCAGTTCCAGGGGTTTCTGTATGAGATGGAATATTTAGATCCATTTCAATCTGGCTTCAGTCCTGGTTATGAGATGGAGACAACTTTGGTTGCCCTGGTTGATGACCTGCACAGGGAACTGGATGTGGAAGTTTGTCCCTATTGATTCTGCTGGATTTCTTGGCACTTTTGATACCATCAATCAAGGTATTCTTCTAGGCCATCACTCTGGGATGGGATTTGGGGGCACTGTTATGCAGTGGTTATGGTCTTACTTAGAGGGGTGAACTCAGAATGTGGCAGTGGGGGACTCCTGTTCAATGCCCTGGTTGTTAGCCTCTGGGGTCCCTCAGGGCTCTGTGCTGTCCCCCATGCTCTTTGACATGAAACTGCTGGGAGAGGTCATCCAGAATTCTGGGGTTCGGTGTTGCTGATATGCTGATGAATCCAACCCTATCTCTCCTTCCCATCTGATTCCATGGAAGCTGTCTTGGTACTGAGTGGGGCGAGGCTCAGTGGGAGGAGAAAAGAGAGGCCCAGGTTTTAAAAAATAAATATTAACTTTTTTAATTTTTATTTTTTTAAATGTATTTTAATTCATTTATTATTTATATTTTACCAAGTTTTTCACTTTAACCACAGGAAACTATGTACATATAAATACATACATTTAAGCTGTGTGTATGATGTTGTAATTTAAAAGTATAATTTTAATTTTTCTAGTTGTTTATGTCACAACTATTACCATTACATTCAGTGATACATAGGAATTACAATTTATGAGTAACATTAGTACAAAAAGCATTACTATGGATTCTGGATGGTGTGGTATGGGAGTCAGTGCAGAGTGACACCATGAGTTACCATACCAGGTGACGCCAATCCTAGG
>CM034706.1:141630778-141644125 GCA_020142125.1 Phrynosoma platyrhinos
TAACATACAATAAAATAAAACCATAAACAGCAAATATAATAGGACAAGGAGAGTAGCGGCAGCATCCAAATTGGGAGAGGGCAGAGTAAGGGGGTTCCTGAGGCCGGGAGTCTATTCTGGAAAGGCCTGCCGGAAGAGATCCATGTTAATAGCCTTTTAAAAGCTGTTTAGCATTGTAATCTGATGGAACCCATCTGGCAGGCCATTCCACAATCTGGGGGCGATGAACGAGAATGCCCTCTGAGAGGTTGCAGAAAACCTAGATTTTAATGGCTGGAACAAGTTCCTCCCAGAGGACCGGAGTGTGTGGGGAGGATTTTATAGGAGGAGGCAGTCCCGAAGATAGGTTGGACCCAAGAGATGAAGGGAATACTGTGGATATTGCATATCTTGATTTCAGTAGGGCTTTTCACAAGGTCCCCATGACATTCTTGCAAACAAGCTAATAAAATGCTGAGCTGAGCGATTTTGCCCAGCCATAAAGCTTCTGTCTTTGCAACATTGGCCAGCTCAATGTGGCTCAGGGATGGGTTGTGTTGAGCAACAGCATGGGGATGGCTTGCTGACTGTTTCAAGTACAATAAAATCCATTCTCCCTCAGTCATGCTCGTCCTCAGCCCATGCCCAGATTGTTAACAAAAGTGAGTGTGATAAACTCCTTCGAAATGCAACTAAAGACTAGCTCATTAACACATTTAAAATGTAGCATGTGAATATAACTAATGGTTGACAAGGAGCCATAATTAGTTGTGAATCCAGGTTGATTGTATAGTATGTATGTATTTGTCAAACTATGTTTCTGCCACGTAACATTTGAAATGTTTCCCCAGAGCACTTGCTGTTTTCCAGTCTGTTAAATGTGTTTAAAAGTCTGATAAAACAACAGAAATGCATATCCTACTTGGGACTTTAAGTTTTGTCATAAATCCCCACCACATACCAAATACAATAACTATATCTGTTTTATTCTCATGGATAACTTGTGTATCTGTTTTCCTTCTGTGCTACCATTGTACAGTGGCTGATAATTGCACACTGACTTTTCTTTCTTGCCACACTTTATACTCAGAACAGCTGTACCATGCCAATCTATAGTGTATTGAGAAATATAAAAGGTGCTGTAAGGCTAAAAATGCTCTCTAGTCATCTCTAACCAAGATGGACAACTTCTTAATATTTTTTCCAGTTAGTCTTATAAGTGCTGCAGAATCTATCTACAATTAATACAAGATGGACAGTATAACTCCAAATTAGAAGAATATTTTTTCTTGTGAACTTAATTCCTCTATGATATATTGAATATTTGTTGTTACTTGAATTGCCATCTGAATTTCTAATGAGAAGGTGCAAACCAGTGGTAAGCAAACTTTGAAGCTATTGTATTAGAGCAAATGGAATCCAATATATTATAACTCTCCCTTCTCTCTCTCTCTCTCTCTCTCTCTTTTGGCAGTACTATTCTGCTCCCTACACCTATGAACTGGTTTTGAAGTACCTGAACATTGCTTTTACCATGGTTTTCTCATTAGAATGTGTCCTGAAAATTATAGCCTTTGGCTTTCTGGTAAGTTACAAAGCATTTTGAGTTGGATGTTATGAAATTTAATTTGTTCTTAGTAAAATGCTTTACTGTGTCAGATCAGCATGTCTCCATCATGTGTATGTCCTCACTAATTGGAGGAACAATATAACAGATCAGGCAGCCCTGGATATCTGGGATCTGGAGTGATACATGTCAGATATCCAGTGGAAAAACCAGTTATATATTTATGATGCAATATACTGACAAACATGATGACACCCTGGATTCCTTCTGGAAAGCAAAACTCAGACAAAATTGAAAAGTGTGTCTACAGGTGATTATAGGCAAAATAATGTTGAAAGCTGGTGGTGGTGGTGATTTGGTGGTGGTGGTGATGAATACAGTTATGTGTGATTGTGATCTCATATATTGAGTGTTCCAAATTGAATCCGTGAGATAGGAGTAAAAATCCCAGCTTTGTCATAATTCCATTGTGCTCCTTGGTAAAAATGGATAGCATATCCATTCCAGCCCTTAGCTTTTAAGGTAAAGGTGTTTCATGCCCCTATTCTATGTGTGTCCTTTGTGACAATGAAAGCTTTCCTGAAAGCAGTTGCCAAGTATTACAAAGACACCTTTGTTGTGAAGCCATACAGGGCAATACTTCTAACTCTACAATAGTGAGTGCAACCTAATGAGAACATAGGCTGTCTCTCTCGCTCTCTCTCTTTTGGTCAAATTTTAGTATATGGAATTCAGGGATTATATAAAATGTCAACATTTAAAAACAGCAATGATAATCTTAACATTTATTAATAATGAAATAACAAATCAATAATGAAATAGATATGATAATGTAGAAGAAAGGTATTGAGGAAACTTTAAAAGACTGTTTCTTGTATGTACACCCAAATATAGTAATTGCAGCCTTTTTTGTCAGTGTGTCATTATTATGTGGATATTTACAATGTAGTTTAATCTGCACCTTTCTTCCCCTCCTTTCACATCTTCTTGCAGAATTATTTCCGTGACACTTGGAACATCTTTGATTTCATCACTGTAATTGGTAGTATTACAGAGATTATCTTGACCGATAGCAAGGTGAAGCACCTTTCCATTTTCTCTCCTTGTCCTTTGTGGGGGTTCAAAGCATGGGGATAGGTCTGGTGTTTTTTCTTTGCTTTTCCTTTAACCGTCCCACCCCCCCAAATATTCTGATTTTATTTTAAAGCTGGTAAATACAAGCAGCTTCAACATGAGCTTTCTAAAATTGTTCCGAGCTGCCCGTCTCATCAAACTACTTCGCCAGGGTTACACCATTCGAATTCTGCTGTGGACTTTTGTACAGTCATTCAAGGTAAAAATTCATCTTCTGTCTTCTTTCCAAGACCATTACATAGACAGCCTCTATGTTCTTTCACACACACTGATTTGCAGAAGTTCTAATTCAGAGTGTCAGCTATCACAAAACAGTCAGTCACAAGATTCCTTATAGGAGGGAAACAAATTCTATTTCAGCTAAAACTTGTGCACATAAACTGAGAGGAGTAACATACAAGGAATTGCTAGCATTGTGCCAATATTGCAACTGTAACCAAGCCCTGGAAAAGTACCTTTTTGGATTGTAATTCCTACTATTCCCAAACCAGTCTATCTGGGGGATTAGGGTGCTGTAGTCCAGAAAGTAAGTTTTCTAAGCTTTGCAAATTTATCAAGTAGCTTGAGCAATCCCTGAGACTTCTACTATAGAAAAGATATCTAGTGGTGTGAGCAAGAAAATGACTTCAGGGCTGAAAAAAACTCAGTGTGCTATTTGAGGATTAACAGTACTCGTTTTCTGCCCAATGACATGCAGCAAACCGCAGTCATGTTCAATAATAGTAATAGCTCATCCCTGTCACATTATTTCTTCCTGTTGTTATGTAGAAGAAACTACATGTTTAGAAATCTCAACTCTTACCTGACAAGACTCGTCATAGGAATTTTCTTCATTCCTATTGAGAGGCAATACGTGCAGCGCAGAAAACTTTCTCCGCTGCACATATTGCGTCTGCGGAATCCCATCTAACAGAACAGTTTAGGGTGGTAAGGGAGCTGACACAGGCTTCCGCTGTACAAAACCCTTTACTTAACCCGACAACAGCCTGTTGTGATGTTTTTAACAACTATTTTGGAGATAAAATCTCTCAGATAAGAGCCTACTTGGATGCCGGGATTACAACAGAAGTGACTGATGAGGTGTCCAGTAAATACGTTTTTGAGATTAGACTGGATCAGTTTGAGCCAGTAAGTACCGATGACATGGACAAGATCCTTGGAAAAGTGAAGAAGACGACATGCTTCCTTGATCCCTGTCCATCTTGGCTGGTCATCCAGGGGGGTGATGCCTTGATGGCTTTTCTTCAAAGGGTCATCAGCGCATCCCTTAAAGAAGGAACTGTTCCATCAAGCTTAAAGGAGGCGTTTGTTAGACTGCTCCTGAAGAAACCTTCCCTGGAATCCCTGGACCTGAAAAATTATAGACCGGTCTCTCATTTACCATTTCTGAGCAAATTGATTGAGCGAGCTGTCGCCTTTCAACTCCAAATAAACTTGGATGAAACTGATTTTCTAGATTCATTTCAAACCAGCTTCAGGCCAAGATATGGGGTGGAGACTGCTATGGTCACTCTGGTAGATGACCTGTACCTTAGCATCGACAGGGGAAGCATGACCCAGTTGGTGCTTTCGGACCTCTCAGCAGCTTTTGATACAATAGACCTGGGGTAGGCAACCTTTCCCCTTTAAGGGCCAAGGGACTTCATCTCCCAG
Source organism: Phrynosoma platyrhinos (assembly GCA_020142125.1). Taxonomy (NCBI): domain Eukaryota; kingdom Metazoa; phylum Chordata; class Lepidosauria; order Squamata; family Phrynosomatidae; genus Phrynosoma; species Phrynosoma platyrhinos. The sequence continues at coordinate 141,635,112 of CM034706.1, forward strand.
AATCCCAGGAGCTATTGGCCAGCATGGGAATATTGGCCAACATGGCTGAGGCTTCTGGGAGCTGAAGTCCCTCGGCCCATAAAGGGGACAGGTTGCCTACCCCTGAAATAGAACATGACAGCTACTTGGAATGCCTGAGAGAGTTAGGAATGGGAGGCACTGTACTTCTGTGGTTCCGTTCCTTCCTCTTGGGTAGGTTCCAGAGGGTGCAACTCGGGGACAGCTACTCCTCAAAAACTGAGCTTAAATTATATTTTATATTTTACTTTTGTTATATTTTACTGTTGTCAACTGCCACAGGGCGCTATACAAATTATTATTATTATTATTATTATTATTATTATTATTATTATTATTAAATGTGGCATTCTACAGGGTGCCATCCTGTCCCCGATGTTGTTTAATATCTATATGAAGTTGCTGGGGGAGATCATCAGGAGACATGGGACAGGGTGTTATTAATACACTGATGACACCCAAATATATTTCTCCATGTCTCAGTCAGCTGCCATGATGGCAAATGGCAGTTTTCCCCTCAATCAATGTCTCGAGGTGGTAATGGACTGGATGAGGAAAAACCGACTCAAGCTGAATCCAAACAAAATGGAAATACTTACAGTAGGGGTCCCCAAACCAGGTATTGGGTTGCAACCTCCAGTCCTGGATGGGGTCACGCTCTCCACTAAGGACTAGGTTCACAGTCTGGGGGTGCTCCTGGACTCATCACTTCATATGACAGATCAGGTGAATGCAACAGTCAGAAGCGCCTGTTATCAGCTTCGGCTGATATGCCAGCTGCGCCCTTTCCTGGAAGTAAGGGACCTAGAAACTGTAGTATGTGCACTGGTAACCTCACGACTTGACTTCTGCAATACACTCTACATGGGGCTACCCTTATATCTAACTCAGAAACTACAACTAGTACAAAATATGGCAGCCAGGTTTATCACTGAAACATCAAGGTGTGATCATATTACGCCCATTTTGAAATCTCTCCACTGGCTGCCTATTGGTTTCTGAGCACAGTATAAGGTGTTGGTAATGACCTTTAAAGCCCTACATGGCCTGGGTCCAACTTACCTAGGGGATTGCCTTCTTCCATATAATCCACCCTGCACCCTCAGGTCCTCTGGCAGGAAGTTGCCCCAACCGATAAAAACCAGACTAGCGGCAACCTCCCTGAGGACATTCTCTGCCACCACTCCCAGACTGTGGAACGCCTTGCTGGAAGAGATCCTTCAGATAACTAGCTTAGATGGCTTTTAAAAAGCCATCAAGATGGATCTCTTCTGGCAGGTCTACCCAGAATAGATCACTCCATTTGCCTAGTCTCCCTCCAATCAGACATCCTTCTTACATCTTCATTGCACCCCAGAGTGCCTATTGTTTTAATCTTATGTTTTAATTTATATCTGTATTTAATATATTTTTAATGGGGGGTTATCATTATTTGTCAATATTGTTTTATTGTTTATTTTGGGGTAGTTTTATTTAATCTAATTTTAGATGTAAGCTGCTTTGATTGCCATGGCAATAGGCGGGGTATAAAATATTATTATTATTATTATTATTATTATTATTATTATTATTATTTTGTTTAAACATAAAAGGAGAGAAAAAGAGGGCCAAAGTTTTAACACCTCAGTAGCTCTGATCCAGCGCTGCCAGGGGCGGCATGGAGCTGCCCCTTAGGAGCTATTTGTAAAGCCCCTAAGTGAGCTAAACTACCAAATTTATTGGGAAGCCTAAACATCTGCTTTTGTTATGTTGAAGTTATTACTTGAATATCTTTTAGTTATTTAGTCAGCTATCTTCGGTATCTCATTTTCAAGAGGATAGCAAGATAGATAGATTTAAAGTATGTAAATGCTGTGCATATATTGAAACACGCCCTTGCAATGTTTGCCACTTTCAGGCCCTTCCTTACGTCTGTCTTCTGATTGCGATGCTCTTCTTCATTTATGCAATCATTGGGATGCAGGTATGCAAATGTTTAGAAATGCCTCTGATTTCACTCCTGTCAAGTAAAGCTTCACAAGATCTCCTAACAGGGCATACACTTCACATTGAGAACAGAGTTTGGAAAGTTACTTTTTAAAAATAATTTGTTCTATTTCTTGCTAAAGTGTTTAAAAATAATCCATTGTGATAATTTGTTATAATTTGTAAAATGTACATCATTTTATAGGCATTTTCTCTTAAATCTTAATATCACAAACTTTGGATGTCCTTGGTCTCCTTCCCTTTAAAAGTAACTTTTAAAAGTAACTAGAAACATACCCATTACACCAATAAAATAACCTTGCTTTTATTCATCGTATTATGCCTGAAATGTGGCATCAGTAACACCCTCATTACCCACAACTAATTATAGGTAGCTGCATTATTTGTCATTTACCAGCTCTGGTGCAACCGAAAAGCTGTGAGAGAAGGGGATGAGGGGAAGAATTAAATACTCTTTTCTCTTATGCAACTGTCCCCTTTCAAGAGCACTTTGTTGGAGCTTCATTACAGCCACTGAACTGCAGTTTATAATCCACCCCTAGCATCCATCATCCTGACAAAATGCAAGGTTTCCTCTTTAAAGAAAGAAGAGTGGAGAATTTAATCTGTCATTCATGAGGAATGTTATTTGGCATTCCCCTGCTATGATCTACTTGACTGGACCAAATTCTGCCTGTCATGTACAGGAACACTCCAGGTCTGAAATCCAGGCTTTCAGTAGTAAAACTGAAAAGCTTTATTCAGAAACTATAAATGTTCACCACAAATGCATGTTGTCAGGTCTGAAAGTCAACTGTTAATACAGTACAATTAAAGCATACCATAATTCAAATTTTAAGTGGGCAAGCAGCCCCATTCACCTATTAAACTCAAGCAGATTCCTTTCCTCCTCTTTCTCATGACTGCCCCTCCATTCACCCCATACCATTTGTTCTCATGGGATGGACCTTGAATTTCTAGGCATAGTTTTTCCTCTCTTTTTACCATCACCCCATATACCATAGCTTGGGCACCAGCCCTATTAATTAACTTATGACTACATATCCCATTAGCCCTACCAGTATCACATAATATGTTACAGGCTAGCAAAGTAATTTGTCATGGCATGTGAGTTGAAAGATTCAGTTCCTGACACTGCCAGAGAGAGCTAAAAGTTGTTAACAAACAGTCCAGTTCTCCTGCCTTTGCACATCACCCTCAGAGTACCCAGGCTGAGAAATGGCTATTTTCACAATATTATATTTCATTTCATTTTTACATAATCAACCTTGCAATACTGATTTTTAATTTCTCTTTGTCTTAGGTTTTTGGGAATATCAAATTAGATGAAGAAAGTCACATAAACCGTCACAACAATTTTCGCAGTTTCCTAGGTTCTCTCATGCTTCTTTTCAGGTAACTTGGCTTCTGCACTCGTGCAAGGATCCATTGAAACTTTATATATAACACACCACTATCCTTCTCTAGGTTGACTTCCAACAGCTCTTGGAAAGTGATCTATTGGATAACTATATCTTATTACAAAGCTAAAGTAAGGATGCAGGGCAGAGGAAGTGGATGGTTCCAAGTTCAGTGGGACAGTCAGTGTATTCTGGGTTTTCACCTGGACCTTTAATGAGCTATCCAACATGACAAACCTGTTTTAGGGATGGGGATCAGCACCTTGGATAGCTCCTTTAAAATTCACACTGAATAACAGAGTGGATTCAATGCCATAGTGACATCAGTGCCACCCATCTCCCTTAGGTAAATGAGATTCTCCTTTTGTGCAGCCTTGTACGTGTGGTAACCAGCCCTGGGCTGATGGTCTTTCAGCTCAGTGAGTTGCAGTTTATGCAGGCCTGCAACACTGTTTTCTCCCTCTTGTGGCCTGCATTACTCTTTTTCCTTTTCCTTTCTTTTTTTCCCCCTTTGTCATGTTCAGAAGTCAGTTAAAATTCTACAAAAGGCAGGATGCCACCAAAAAAAATTGTGGACAAAAATATGTTGTTTATCCTCACTGAAGTAACAGGAAAGAATATAGCAGAAGTCTCTTCTGTTCTCTCTGTTGCCAGTTGCAGCTGTGTCATGATCCATTAACCCAGGAAAATTTTGCCCAGATGGGAATCGGTTCTCCTACAAGAATGTACAGTGTACTGTTTAATTAGATACAGAAGAAGCACTCCATGCACCCTCCTCCAAAATCTGATTTGGTATAATTAGAAATTGTAATTACCAGCCTTGCTCTCTTTTCTAATTGAATATAATCAGAATGGTTAGTTAATAATTCTGTGTTGATGTACACATAGTGTTCAGCATAAAGACTATTAGGAAGTTGTATTTGCACCATATTTGGAAGGATAATCACCACATATCCCAGAGATTCTCTGTTTGGGCAGGAGGTTAAACAAACTTAGTAAATTAACTAAATTTCTCTCTCAGTACAAGCTGTGTTGGCATGGATTAGTTACACCTCTCCATTACCGCTGCCACCAATGGATGGTACTATATTTGAATAGCACTATATGATTTCTGACCATTGTCGGTCTGGAGGAAAGACCAATGAGAGACACAATGACATTACAAGGGAGATTTGCTGAGCAAAGCAGTAAACTTGCAGAGTGGATTTGTTTTGCCTGCAGGAGTGCCACAGGGGAGGCATGGCAGGAGATCATGCTTTCATGCCTAGAAGGGAAAGGATGTGAGCCAGACACCACAGCAACATCTGGACAAAATGGGAATGAGCAGTGCGGCACAGATCTGGCATATGTTTACTTTGTCTCCTTCATCTTCTTCTGCTCCTTTTTGGTGAGTTCACCCTTACCTACCTTCTAGCCTTATTAACAAATCATGGTCCACCATTCTATGATTAGTGGAATACAACATACAGTGGAATCAAGAAAGTGCCTGAACTCCTAGTTGAGTTTTCACCTAGTTGATTGAGAAGGTGTAACACAACATTATGTCATTGTTGTGATTAGTTACTTAAAGTACTAAAATCATACAGCAAGAACAGCATGCAGCATAGATGAAAATTTTTCTCTGCCAGGAGTTCCATAATAGCCTTATTATGTGTCTCTCTCTTTATTGGTCTTTCTGACTTCTACTTATTCTTTTGCCTTTGTATATTTTTTTATTTACCTCCATGCCTAGATGCTCAATCTCTTTGTGGCTGTCATCATGGATAATTTTGAATACCTGACTCGAGATTCCTCCATCTTAGGACCACACCACCTTGATGAATTTGTCCGGATTTGGGCAGAGTATGACAGGGCTGCATGGTATGTAGGTTTACTCTGTTCTTACATACTTCAACAATTCTGTTTAGATATAGTAATATCCCAGTCAAACAAGAATGGAAAGGAAATACCTTTTCTCAGTCCCACAATTTCCAAATGTGGTTGGATGACACCCCACCAAAGTGTCTTTTGAAGCTGTTAGACAATTTTACTTATTCAGAAAATTAAGTGTCTGAACTGGTTTGAGTTAAGGTTAAGAGGGGCATTTAAAAACAACTAAGGTCTATATGTTCCCCATATTTGAATCTTATTGTATTGATTTTGCAACCTGCTTCAGGAAATGCCTTTAAATTAGAAGAGTTCCATACTTTTTGTGGCAAAAGAGCCACAAAAAAACTTGAACCATAGCATAAACTGGACTCACCAGAGGCTGTACACTGGAGTTTAAAGATGTGTCCCTGATGTTCATTCTTTTGTTTTAGCTGTGGCATCTTTGTGACTCTATTTTTGAACAACTTATCTGAGCACAACTGACTGAGACACCATTGAGAAGTGGACACCCTTTTATTCAATGAATTCTGTCATTCCTACCCAAGCATTTCTGGCATGTTTCAAAGAGACAGTTTATCACTATGTCTCCCACGAGTTTCAATGTACATATATAACTCCAGCATTCAGGTGTGATGGTGCTTAGCCTGAAGCAACATTGACACTGGTGTGACATCATATGCAACTTTATGTGGGGTCTGAAATCAACTAGTTTGAAAGCTTTGTTTTTCAACTGGTATTTTAATTGCCAGTTGTGTCAGGTATGAAGTCCTCTTAAAATATGTGAAAATGTTCACAGTTTATAAAAGAGATGGATCATCTCTGAAGTCCTTGCAATCTGGGAGTTTCACAAACTGGACAGAATCTGCATGACATATAATTATGTGTTTCTCTGTGAAATCAGTCAGTCTGATACTATTGGTTTATGATATGATCTTTCATGCTCTTTCAGCCAGACTGGGTTTTTAATTCCTTTGCAGTGAAATGAGATAAAACAAAGGGATCTTGTAGCACCTTTGAGACTGAGGGGTGAAATAGGCCACTCCAAAGGGACAAGGCAAATTGGGGCCATGGCAACCACACCATAGCCCCAATCTACCTTTTTTTCTGGAAGAAAGGCCAGCTTTTCTTTATTACCGTGGCCTTTCCTCCGTAGCTGGCTTTAAGGCACTCTAGTGGTGTACAGTGTATAAATGCCACACTACTGGATCGCCCTGAAGCCAGCCCACATCCAGGCAGCCAGGCAGCTTGAAGCCAGCTTCTGGGCAATTTGAGGGGTTGCATCATCTGTATGCCAAGGCCCCAAGCCAGCTGGAAGCCAGCTTTTTATGCTGACCTTTTCTGGTCCTAACTGAAAGAAGTTGGTAGCATGAGCTTTCATAGACTTCAGCCTATTTCCTCAGATGAATGAGTAAGTAGACTGGAGTCTCTGACTTCTTTTCAGTTAATCTCAAAGGTGCTATAAGATGCCTTTGCATCCTGATTTTCCAGACTAACATGGCTATACATGAGATAGAACAGACCATGAGTGCAGCACAAAACCTGGATAAGAAAGAGGTGCTGGACTGAATATCACATTTGGAGTTAGAACTGAAACATCAGTAGAATAAGAACATAAGAGCCATGTAGGATCAGACTAAAGACCTATCTAGTCCTACATTCAGTTCATACAAGTGCCTATAAGAAATCTTCCAGACCATGAGTGCAACTGTACTCTCTATCATGCTCCCTAGGAATTTATCTTTAGAGGCTTACTGGCTCTGATACTGGATATGATATCTAGTCATCTTGGTAGTGATTGATAGATCCATTAAATCTGTCAGCACAGCTTCATTTTCTGGGTTCTATCACTTAACACAGCAGGACAAGATATATAGGTATAGATACTGATAGAGATAGAGACATATCTACACATACAAAAGTAACATATCAACGATGAGGTGAGACTAGAATTAGTGTTCCGAATTATGCTACTTTTGGCTATGAAGTTATTTTTTTCTATATGGGATATCAGTTAAAACATGTGATCTTCAGTTTGAAGTTTTAGAGATTACTAAAAGTGGCTTTGCATGGGTTCTTCTAATAGTGGGTTTCAGTTCTCAGATGTGCACACATTTGCATATTTCTGAAGTTTGCATGAGATTATGACAGTTGTATACCACGTTTTAGAAATAATTTTGCTATGGACTCAAACTGTAAAGGAAAGATTTCTTGATCATGTTGCTTCAAACTGCCCAACAATGGATTGCATTTTGATACAACAATGCTGTGGTTCCAGGTCGGGCTATCACTGGTTTTCCACACTATGTCTTTTCTTCCTTGCATATATCAGAAAAGCAGTTCACTTTTTTTTCTGATAGATAACCTGCAGCAGTTTTATGAAATAGATTTCCCATATAATGATCACTTTGAATCTGATTATCAAGAATTAGGAATCATGGAATAGCACTATTGAATCCCCCCCCCCCATTAATACACTACATTGTCTAACTCTGCTGGAGTGGAGATGAGCAAGCTTGGGTTCTCTACTTTTGTCTTTAGCACTGTTCAACTTAGATAATTTATCATGCAAAAAAAACCCCTGAAACTAAACAGACCTAGCAATTCAACTTTACACCAGCAGATGAAAACATATTAGCTTTCTTCAAATAACTGTGCTACCTGACTTTTCCTGGAATAAGTCTTGCAAGATGGGTGAAGAACTATTAATATCAAACCCTAGCCAGCAAGTAAGTATTAGATGGCATCTTATCACTGCCTCAGGTCAGGACATTTTAACCCTTCATATCCTTTTTGTTGGCAAATATACTAGGATCTATTCTTTTTCCGCACCTTATGCCTTTGCAAAGTATTTTGTCTGAGTGGGAATGGAGAAAGTAGTACCTGTATTTTCACAAGAGTTTGTTGTTTAGAACATTTTCCTAGCTAGAAAAGGGGAAAAAAAATGACATTTCTGGTGCTACCAGTTGTGCACTTGATTCCTCTTTCCCATTTCCTTAGTAGCCCTATTAACCCGCCTGTGCTTTCTTTCCAGTGGCAGGATCCTGTATAAGGATATGTACAAATTAGTACGGGTGATCTCGCCTCCTCTGGGCTTGGGAGAGAACTGCCCCTACAGGGTGGCTTGCAAGGTTTGCCTCCCAATCCCCAGCCACAGCCCGGCAGTAGGGACATCCCGTTAAACCCCTCCTTCCCCTGCGCTGCCACCACTGCACCTCACAAGGGAACTTTGGCATTGCTTTCCCTCGAGTTTAAAGAGATCCAAATCTTCTCAGAACCAGCAGCTGTTACAGCCAGGAAGATGTCTTGAAGATAGTTTGAACTCACAACATAAACTATAAAATAGTGTTCACTGTGGTCATCTAGAATGAACTAGGTCCCAGGGAAAGAGATGGGCCTTTATTTGAAAAAATGAGCCATTGGGAATATCACTATTTCCCATCCCTATACATATATACCCTGATTAAATGGTTATTTGTAAACTCAATTTTAATGTTATCAAAAATATTAACCGTTTTCCTCCTTCTTCCCAATTACTAATTTCAGTCCATTCTTGATAATGTTTTTTATTTGGCCTTTCAAACTGAATCATTGGTTAGGGTAGGATCACAATTGTTCTATCCTTTTTAGTTTTGTGAACTTCAAAATGGAAAAATTATATTCCTCATATACATATGCTACGGAGTTAATATAGCAAATTCCATCAGAGACATTGGATCTCTAATGAATAGAAGACCCTCACAC
>CM034706.1:141644225-141686762 GCA_020142125.1 Phrynosoma platyrhinos
TCTGAATGATTTCTTTCAAAGTTTAGCAAATGGCATCATTGCGGAGTGCCTTCAAGTTGTTTCTGATTTATAGAGACCCTAAGGTGAACCTATCATAGGGTTTTCTTGACAAGTTTATTCAGAGAGGGTTTGCCTTTGCCATCCTCTGAAGCTGAGAGAGTCATCTGCCCAAGGTCACCCCGTGGATTTTCATGGCAGAGCCAGGATTTGAGCCCCAGTCTCCCAGTGTCCTAAATCAATGCTCAACCTTTCTAATGTTTTAAATCTCCACCAGTGATTATCTTATTGATGTTATAGTTTATTGTGTTATATTGAATGTATTAGAACAAATTAATATTGTCTGATATAACATGGATGTTGCATAAGCAAAACAAATCTTTTTAATCAAGAAAGGTTTTTTGGTGGGTTATTGTTTTCATTCACTCTAACAGGTAGAAAACTAAAGTAAAGAGGAATCCCTGATGTAGGAAGGAAAGCTCTGCAAATCCACTCTTTTTCCTGCTTAAGCTATAGACAAGTCATTGTTCTTTGTATTTTGCTGAGTCTTCTGTTTCACAGCCATCTACCTTAATTCCTCAGTTTGTACTCTTTCTTTTTAACTTCTTTTGTTCTGTCTGGGGAAAAAAACTTTCTTCAGGTACTCCTCTTATTATCTGTTATCTATCCTTATGCAGTGGCTCAAATGATTAAGACAGTGATTCTGTTGATTGCAAGATCAGCAAGTTGGCAGTTCGAGGCCCAGGTGCTGCATGATGGGGTGAGCTCCTGTCCCTAGTCCCAGCTTCTGCCAATCTAGCAGTTTGAAAACATGCAAATGCAAGTAGTGAAATAGGTACCAATTTGGTGGGAAGGTAAATAACATTCTGTGCAATCATGCTGGCCACATGATCACAGAATAGTCTCTGACAACACTGGCTCTTCAGTTTAGTAATGGTCGGACATGACTTGACAACCTTGTCAATGGGGAATAACTTTACCTTTATCTTACCTTATCCTTATCTATTCTCTTATTAGCTATCCTTTCTCCTCTTGTCTTCCAGCCTCCATGAGACAGTTTCGTTCCTGATATCTTCAGTGGTTCCTTCTGCCTTACCAGGACAGTGCATACATTATGTAAAGATCAGATTTTCCAGTTCTTTAAAGTGGAAGGTCTCAAAGATACTCCTGGTAGGGAAACAGTTCCAAGAGAAGTCAAGACCCAGATCACTACATGTGCCAGCTTCAGGGAGTGGGGAGGATGTGCAGTGGAACCCCACTGACATAGACCAAGTGGAGTTCAGAGAAAGCATCTCACACTATCAAATTGGAAGTGAGGGCAGTCAGGTTGGCACTACAGGTGTTCTCTTCACAGAATTTTTAGTCAGGCAATCTTAATCTAAACTGAAAATATGATCATGAAGACATACTTAAGCATGTGGAGGGGCACTCACAGTTGCTGATGGTAGTGGCAACCCTATAATAACTTGGGTGGAAATCAATATATTCTCCCTAGAAGCAGAAAATATTCAGGGAATTCTGAACACAGAGGTGAACTAGTTGAGCAGGTCAGATATAGACAACACATAATGGTTCTTGTGCCCTGAAGTGTTTCACATCATCATAAGCCTACTAAACCTGGTAGTGGATTTGGTTGCCTCTCTTCAAACAAAAATGTGAGCTGGCTTTTCTTACATTTCACCACAGAAAGGTTGAAAAACCTCAATATGTGGAAAGTCCTGTGGCCCATATTTCCACAGCATGCCTTTCCTTTTCTCTTCTCCCTTTTTAGGCAGGATTGTAAAGACAATTTTGTTGGGTCATTTTAATTGCACCCAGGTGATCTAGGTGGGCATGGTAATCTGTCCCTAGATTATTAATAGTCATTACTGAGACCAGTTCTGTAGAGTCTGCCACCTTCACTGATTGCCTATTAAACAAATGACATTTGAGGGCAAGGGATATTCAAAGAAGGTGCTAGATACCCTGCCTAATTGATCTTGCAGAAATTTGACCAATAAAATTTTTGAGTCTTCAGTACAGCACAAGTCTATTACAATATTGCTGTTGTTCCTTCAGAATGGTATGGAGAAGAGTGTCTGTTCCAATGCTCAAAGACAAAAGATTTTGTCCTTTTCTTTGGTTTTCAGGGGATCAAGGGACAAGTCCTTCACAGATCAGCCATTTTTCCCATTTTTAAGGGATGGTTCCTTACTGAAACCTCCCACAGTCCATAAATATCCTTTCAATCCTGGGTCATGTATGTTCCATCCAGACTCAGTGAAATTGATTCTGGGCCTCTTATTCATGCTGAATGAAAATGCTCATATGACTTTGCCTTCTTATTGCCTAAACCCAAAACAATCATTAGAAAAGAAATGGTGTAACTGGGATGTGAGGAGGACACTTGAGCTGTTTCTGAAACAACAGAGAATTTTCATTCCTTTGGCTCTCTTTGTCTTTTTTCAGCTTTACATGCTGTTGTTAAGGAAATGTGTCAAACGAAGGGTTGTCTTGCTAGATCAAAGCTTACACTGTGCTTACCTAAGAAAACCTTGGTCTACTTGCCAGGGTGGGTGGGTGGGTCTCCCAGATCCTAGCATGCCCTGTCTCCCAGATCCTAGCATGCCTGAAGGCTCTGATGGAGAGTCTGAGAGTCCAAGGGACAAGCCAGGGCTGCTGCAGTTCCAGCAACCCCAGGAGGAAGGCCTGCAGCCAGCACAGGGGATGAGTTTCCTGCAGGCACAAGAGCAAAGTTCCCTGCAGCCACAACCCTCAGATGACGAGCCAGACTTACCAGTGCCTACTCACAAGGAGAAATGCCAGGGAAGAGAAAGACGCCAGGGCTCTCAGTGTTTAAATAAGAAGCACACTACAAATAGAAAGCACCTAGAAGATCCAGATGGAATATAAATATCCCAGTACCTCCCTCAGTTCAGTGTGACTGACAACCATCCTTTTCCTTGATGGATTGTCTGTTACCTTGAACTCTACCTGGACTCTGACTATTCTTTCAGATTATTCTTTGGACTGCTTTCCTGGACTGCATACTAACTTATGTAGGATCTGGACTAGATTAGGTGACTACTGCTTTTTCTACGGAAGCTTGGACTCTCTCTCCCTCTCTCTGCTTAAAATGCTGAGGCGTCAGGCTGTGAGTTCAAGTTAGCTTACCAAGGGCAAAATAGAACAGTATGGCCAAAAACGGGCAAGAGGCATAAACAGAGTGTGGCAGACTCTACAGTTTCTAGTAAGAGAATAAAGTGAAAGTGGTTGATGGCTCTTGGCACGCATCGTTACCACTTCTGATGCCGATGTAATGATCGGATTTGACTAGCCTTCATCTCTACTCGTAATTGAAGAGATGGCCCATACCAAAAGTCAGTTGGTTTAAAGGGAGCCTTGAGTGGCACACACACTCAATGTGACCAGTCCTCAGCAGAGCAATACAGTTCCCAGCTCTACAGTGCAGGCTTCTCACCATCTCTTAGTACTGAAAGGCATGATACCAACATCTCTTGGTAGTGATGGCCATGATACCAATGGCCATGATACCAATTCCTCTTGGTACTGACATCTCTTGAAACTGATGGGTGTGATACCAATGGCCATGATACCATCATCTCCTAGTATTGAAAACCATGATACTGACATCTCTGGGGAACAACAGCCATCATACCGACAGCCATAGTACTGATGTCTCTTGGTACCAACATCTTTTGATACTGACTGCTATGAAGCCAATGTCTTTTGGTATTAACATCTCTCAATACCAATGACCATGATACTAATGTCTTTTGATACTGAAGGCCATGATACCAGCATCTCTTTGTAGCAACAGCTGTGATACAGATGGCCATGATTCTGCTGTTTCTTTGGTATTAATGATCATGATACAGATGGCCATGATACCATCATGACTTGGTACTGACAGCCATGATGCTGATGTCTCTTCAGTACTGGTGACTGTGATACCAGTTTCTTTTGGTACTGACATCTCTTGTACCGTCCTCCATACTGATGGCTTTGATACCAATGTCTTCATATCAATGTTTCCATACTGATGCATTTGCTACCAAAGGTTTTTGGTACTAGTATCTCAATACCATTCCTTTTGGTACTGACATCTCAATACTGGTGCCTTCAGGACTGCAACCATCAATACCAATATCTTGATACTGACGTCTCCATACCTTCTGTACCAATGCCTTGATACTGCCGCCTTTAGTATTGCCATCTCACTGCCTTTGATACCAACATCATCGGTATTGCAACCATCATTACCAGCATCTTCTGAACTGATAGCTTTGATATCAAAATTGTTGAGTATACCATGTTTTAATACAGAAGTCTTTGATATTGTTGTTTTGATCCTGATATCTCTGATGCAGTCGATATCATGTCCATCAGTAATGAGGATCTGACTCTACCAAAGACTGATGTGACCCTTATTTATTATATTGCCAAGCTCTTGGTACCAATTATTGTTTGTCAGCAGCTTCTTCAGTTAAGTGTACTGGGTTTCCATCAACTAGCTTATCTGAACATAGTCTAGCTCTCATAGACTAACTTCTCTAAGGAGCTTTATCCACAATGCTGGTTAGTTCACCTCCTACAGGTAAATCCATAAACTGAAGAAAACTTTCATGCTTCAGTTCTGTACCTCCCATGGTATCAGTATCAGTGTTGTGCAACAATGTGACCACAGTGTACTATGTCAACAAGCAGGGAGACACCAGATTCTCTACACTGAACACTCTGACACTACAATTGTGGGTCTGGTGCATATCCATATTGATTATCCCATTGGCTCTAAATATTTTGTGGCAGGATTGTATATTGGCCAACTATCTGAACCAGGTGACAGCAGAAGCGCACATATGGACTCTATCCCACAGAGCCTTCCAACTGATAGTCTTCATATGGGTGCCTCTCACCTTCTATGTGTTCACTTCTGTGAGGAACAACAAGTGTGAGTGCTTCTGCACAAGAAGGGCTCATGGAAGAAACTCATTGAGTTATGTGTTTTTTCCTGAACTGGGGGGAATTCTGCTTTACCTATTTCTGTCCCCCCTTCCCCTTATGAGGATATTGATGATGGTGCAAGAGGATTCAGCAGATTCCATGCTGATAGCCCTATGGTAACACTCCTACAGCTGTCCACCCAGGACTACCTCAGCTCCCACTGATCCTGCTTACCCAGGCTAAAGGAGACCCCTGGATGTTCAACCTCTTTACCTGACAACCTGGTGTTTACACAGGCTTTAGGTGATTACATCATTCCATCCTCATGTCTCACGAATTCTCCACACACCTTTGCTACATGCTTAAATTGTGCCTATTTTGTGCCTTTGCCCAATCCTTAGGCTTCCCAACAATACCAGTGGATGAATGGACTGCCATGGCTTTTCTCCTACAGTTCAAGGAGAGTGGGCTCTCTCTCTCTCATCTCAATGAGTGTACCTTGCCACCTTATTAGTGCACCAGCCTAAATCTCACCCACTTCTATTTCAGAGTACTATGGTTAAGAGGTTTTCATATCTTTACCTGCCTATCTGGGACCTGGTTCTAGTGTGGCTTTCTCTTTGATCCTCTCCCAGCTTCATGCAGAAATCATTCAAACCCATGACCATCAACCTTTAGCTCCTAATACTGAAAAGTCTTCTTGGTGGTGATCATCTTGGTGAAACACGTAGGAGAGCTCTGTGTTCTGTATTCAGACCAGCTTTATCTACTTTTCCATAGGGACAAGGTGGTACTCTGCTTTGATCTTGTGTTCCTTCCCTCTATGGTCTCCCCATTCTACCTTAGCCAAGAGAGTGTTGCTGGCCCTCCACTGAGACCCTTCATCCCAGCTGGAGAAGGCCTGACATTGCCTGGATGTGCATCAGGCCTTGGCTTACTACTCTCACCAGACCACTCATCTCCAGAAGTCCCCTAGACTTCTCATCCACTATGGGATGTAAGTGTGGCTTTCTAGTGTCTTCACAAAGACTTTTGTGAGGGGTAGTTGATCTCATCAGATAGGCATACCAACTTGCTAAGATGCCACATCTACAACTTGACTCGTGAATTACATCACACTTGACCCATGTAGTTTTGCACCTCTCAGGCATGGCTGCAGGGAGTCTCCTTGCTTGAGCTTTGTATACATGGGCCCAGCTACCCATCTTTATCTGACACTATTGGATTGATTGCTGAGCATGGTCAGAAGCAGTTTGGCTGGGCAGTGTTAGCATCTATCTTTGACTGACCTGCCCCACTTCCATTGGTAAACTTGCTAAACACCCATTTGTGTGAAGCACAGAAGCATGAAGAAGAAGCCCAGATCATTTACTGTAGTTCTTTGAGTGGCCATCTGTATCCTCACACACCCGTCCTCCTCCCCTCATTATTGCAGGTCCACCTGAACTTACAACAGACTTTGGAACTGAAGGGTGTAGCTACTTGGTGCCATTTATGCTGGCACCCAATGGGGCAGGGTTACCTCCAAAAGCTACTCAGCTCTGGAACATTCCATGAGTCAAATCTGCTCAGATGCAAGACCCATTTGTTTGAGGGCACAGATGACAACTACGGGTAAGCAACCTATCATTTCTGAATGTATTTCACACAAGTGGATTTGCAGAGGTTGCCCTCACACATCAGGGAAACCTCACTGGTTTAGCTTCCTGCCTGTTGGAGCAAGTGGAAGGAGCAGCCCATAGGAATGATATCCTCCTGCCACTATAGAAAGCAAATGCACCATGTAAAGTACCAACAGTCTGTGGCCAATGATAATCCTTCCCCCCTCCCCCCCCCCATATAAGATGCTTTCTGTAATACTGCTGCATCATGTAAGTGGAGCTGTGGAGAATAAACATGCCAGTTATTCTTTGCTATTTACAAATCTCTGATTGCCCTTAAGTCCTTTTCACCATTGCTATAGTCATGAAGATGACTATAATATCATACCTTCCATTCACTGTCATGTCAGCTAGGGATATTAAGACATATTGTTTTCCTTTCATCTTTTTCTAAATTCATCTACAACTTGCCTCATGAATAGGCCTCTATTTCTCTGTATTTCCTCTTTATACTTCCTAGATACAATTATAATTCCCAGGACAGTCTGCGAAATCTGATCTTTGTGGTGGTGATGGGGGAAACAGACATTG
Organism: Phrynosoma platyrhinos; assembly: GCA_020142125.1. Taxonomy (NCBI): domain Eukaryota; kingdom Metazoa; phylum Chordata; class Lepidosauria; order Squamata; family Phrynosomatidae; genus Phrynosoma; species Phrynosoma platyrhinos. The sequence goes on from CM034706.1 coordinate 141,651,359, forward strand.
CAGCACAGGGGATAATGGGTTATTTTGTAATTGAAATTCAAAATAGTAATGTTCAGGGTCATTTTTCATAGTTTGACCTTCATTATCCCTCTGCCCAAAGCTTCACCACAGCCCACATTTTTTTCCTAATTAAATAACTGTATCTTGAATACATTTCAAGCTTACACAGCCAAAACAGATCAAGTATTGCCTTTCCTGAAGAGCATTTGTGCAGTTCACATTCAGAAGACATTGGAACTTACTCAACTACACCATAAGCAGAAGTGAAAACATCTGTAGAGAGTTTACAGAATTATCTTTTTAATATCATGCAGGGATACTGGAAAGCGTTTGAATCCTGTTTCTACTTCTCAGTAGCAACACAATACTATTCAATCACACAGCTAGCCAAGAGCAAATACAATTCTCATGTATTTGTTGTCTCTCCCAGTAATGTTTCCATCCATCCTTTCTCATGAATAACGTTGTCTGGATTGGCTAGAAAGTCTTGTAAAACATGTTTTAATTTTTGGGCCAAACATTTGCCTTAAACATTAAAATATTGTTTGGCAAATTGGTAATTACTTTTTTAAAATCTCCTGTGTAGAGTCAGTACTAGTTTTGGAACAAACTTTCACCAAGCACTGGATAGAAACAAACTTTTATCATTACAAAGATCCAAATCATATCATTTTCCCTCATATTTTTACTTATCCCATAGTAGTATGTAGTTTTTGTCATTTTTTGTTATCTTCTACACAAGATTTCACTGCAAGATCTCAGATCAATGATTTGTTTCATTGCTCACCACAAAATGATATATAATTCCCATTTTGAAATGTTTCACTGCAAGAACACAGGACTACAGAGGTTAAAACAGGGGAGGAAAGAAGTAAATAGCATTTAAAAGTATTTGTCTTACTTTGAAGCTGACAGTTTTACAAAGAGTTTTAAAGTCATGACTATCCTGGGATAAAAACATTTCAGCTAGTGAGGCTTCCCTCATATGGAAAAGTTCATGTAACACAATTTTAATGATGGGGGGTAGTTTATCTAGCATAAGGAAATTTTAAATAAATGAATGTTTAAAATGTAGGGAAGTGAGCAATTGGGGAAAATAGAATGAAGAATGTATAAAATAATTAAGCATATTACCCACAACAAGGTAGGGAACAGTTACAACTTGAATTAATGAGACTATAGGAATTTATCACATGGGGAGCCACGTACAGAAACGGTACTTTAAAGAGAGAAAAAATGACAAAAGCGGAAGCAATTTATCAGTGGGATTTCTCCATGTGATAAACTCCAGCGCTGTTAAAAGGAGATTAATCTGAATGGAAATTAGACAAGAACTGCTTCTTTTTACTTTCAGGATCTTCCTAAAGTAAAAAGAAGTAGTTTTGTCTAATTTCCGTTTGGATTAACCTCCTTTTAACATTACCGTCATCTGAAAAAACACCCACTTTTGTGGGTTTTGTTTAATTTAAAGCCCCGTTTCCACATGGGATTTCCCCCGTGTGAAAAACTCCTTTATTTAATTATTCATCTCATATCTCCATCTCCCGAAAAGGCTCTTCTGGGCACTTAATGTAGTTGTTGCTATTAACAACTAAAAACCAATGACCCAGTGTTTTAACAGTGGTGTATTCAGTGTTCATCTGGTTCAAATATAAGCTAAGAGCTGTTGGAACAAGTTTGAAAAATGGCCTTAACAAGTAGCAGGCAAAGCTACTTGTTAGCCTTAGTGTCTGTCACCTCGGAAAAGCAGAGAAATTGCTTTGTCAACACAGGGAAGGTTTACTTTCATCATATGTCTCATTATGTCAGACAACAGCTTCCATTTTTGACATCTTTTTTAAAGACCTAGAAGCATCCTATACATGGGCTACAGGTGTCTTTTTCTTTCACTTACAAGGTGGGAAGAGAAATCACCTCTGATGGTAATAGGGAGAAAGGTCTATATATTCTTCCTTCTTTCTAATTCACATTCGTATAATCAGATTAAGGATTCAAACTGAAGGTCCCAGAGATCCATGTGGTTTGAGTCCTGGTTGCTTTTAATAAATTAAACACTGGGTATGGTGTAGCCTACCATGATGAGAATGTCATAAGACAGAGAATATCTTCCAGGTAGTCACTGCTAACTGTCACTTTCAAATGTGGGAGCCCAAATGAACCTTGATTCTTAGAAGGCCAAACAGCTGCCTCTGCCAAGACTCTTTAAACTCCTACCAGGTGGAACCTGAAGTTGCATGTGTGAAAGAACTGGGAAGGGGAGGAGGAGGAGGGAGCATGGCATGTAGAATTTTCTTCTTGTTTTTGTTTTCTTAGCCACTGAGCATGCCTTTGCACCAGTGCATGGTGGGAAAGTACTCCATCCTAGAACTGGATGGAAGCAAATTGACATGTTCCTTTGACAAGTTGTCCTGGTTCACTGCCCTCCTATGCAAGATGCTACATTCTGATTGCATAGACACTATGAGAGAGGGACGTACCTGCCACTTCAGCCATGGGTTATGTGGCAACATGAATTGCAGGACTTGGTGGAGGAAGAAAGAAGCCACTGGAGCTGAAGGAACAGCTCTGGTTCTGCTAATTCATTGCGGCGTGCACCACCATATCCCGAATAACCCCTTGTTGAAGTGTTGTGAATCTTGATTTATGCCACTTGCACACAGCCCTGGGAAGTATCTGGAACAATGGGGACAGGCTGAAGGAAAAGCTGGAAATAGAAAGCATCTGCAGAGATGAAAAGGCAAGCAATTCATACTGGTGGCATTCCTGGGTCTGTGTGAGGCGTGCTATAAATCAACATTAGCACAGGCTGCCTTGTATGATTTGCAATGATTAATGGGTTTCCTGTTCTTTTCCTGTTTTGTCTTTTTGTTTTGTTTTCTCTCTTCTGTTCCCTATATTCTATTTCATTTGGGGGTTTGGGTCTCTGGGAATGCCTTTTTTCTTCTTCCGTCTCTCTGCATCTCTCCCCCCACCCCATTTCCTTTGTCCTCTTTCCCCTCCATGAGCAGTGGCCGCATCCATTACACTGAGATGTATGAAATGCTGACTCTCATGTCCCCACCACTAGGCCTCGGCAAGAGATGTCCCTCCAAAGTTGCTTATAAGGTAGAACAACCCTTCTTTCCTTTATGGGCTACTGATCAGCAAGAAATGGGAAAGGCATAATCATGGGACTGAAGGGTGGTGGGGAGAGCTTACCAATAAGGGAAGCTGCCTGAGACTGTCAAGAGTTATTTGCTTTTAAGACAAATTGTGTTGATTTGTTAAGTGTTTCATAATCACCTACTCTGCTAATTTGGATTAGCAGCATTATTATAGGAGAGGAATGTGTAGTAGTTGGTAGAGATCGGATGTTAAGGTAGTAACTTCACAGTATAGGAAACACATGAAGCACCTTTAGTATAGGTCCAAAAAGAAAGAATGATCATATCTGTAATGCAATGAAGAAGTGCTCCTTAGAACTTAGGTGGGCAATCATGTAAGGCAGGGGTAGGCAACCTAAGGCCCGGGGGCCAGATGCGGCCCCCCCGAGGCCTTTGGACCCGCCCCAGGCTGGTCCTGCCGCCGCCACCACCACCCCCTGCCATGATGATATTATTGTTGTTATTACTTGTTCTTGGGTTTTTTGGGGGGCAAAATCTCCACAGGGGGTTTTGCCATGGCTTTTCTGGGGCTGAGAGAGTGTACATGCATATTTTTTTATTTTATTTTTTATTTTTTAAAAAAATATTTATTTATTTTTTAATTTTGTTTTGTGCTTCGGCCCCCCAATTGTCTGAGGGACAGCAACCCGGCCCCCGGCTCAAAAAGGTTGCCTACCCCTGATGTAAGGCTAGGGGGTGGCTTATTTCTCCAGGAGACCTTGGAGGGCCACATCCTCACACTGCACCCACCTCTGCAAAATAAAAAAGGTAGAGAGTGCTGGGGCATTTTCACTGTGTTTTTTAGCCTTCCTGGGCCATTTTAGGCACAGGAAAAGCTTTTATAAAACAACAAAAAAGAGAGCAGAGGAGGCAAAATAACATAGGACTTTATCACATGGGAGGCAAGCATACTCCTCCCATGATTAAAGCAAATTTAATCCTGTCAATATCCTGCAAGAGCAGGGTGATTTTCAGGCAACATCACCTGACGTTGCCATTATCCTGCAGTTAACCCATGAATAAAGTGGCAAAATAGCACCACTTTTTATTCACGGGAAAATCCCGAAAATAAAAAGTGGTGTGATTTTGCTGCTTTATTCACAGGTTAATTGCAAGATAATGGCAGGCTAATGGTGACGTGGAGAATGTCGTCTGAAAATCATCCCACTCTTGACAAGATTAAATTAATTTTACTCATGGGATTGCCTCCCATGTGATAAAGTCCCTAAAGGCATCAAATTCTATCTGATCTTGGATGCTAAGCAGGGTCAGCCCTGGTTAGTACTTGGATTGAAGGCCACCAATGAACAATAGGCACTGTAGGCTATATTTCAGAGGAAGGAAGTGGCAAGAGTAGAGTAGAATGGGCACTCCATATTGATTGGCTTCTATGGTTTTAAGTGCCAACAGATCACTACACTCCATATTATTCAATGGCAGCAATGTGAACGCACACACACTGAAGTGTGCATGCTCATATCACCACCATTGAATAATATAGGCCATATTCATCTGCATGTTTTGCCATCAGTGGTGGGGGGCAGAACTGACCTCCTGCTTATATGAAGGTCTCACTGTACTCCTTGCCTAAGAAAACCATATGAAATTCATGAGGTTGCCATAACACAGGCAACCTGAAGTCCACACAAATGACAGAAGTCATTTTCTCTGCACTCCCCAGAGTGCATGAGTTATTTTTCCCCCCACATTTTTGACCCCTGGGGAACCACATTTTGGTCCAGAGGCCACAGTTGGTCAACGCTCAGATTAGACACTTGCAAGAAATTTTTAACTTGGTATGTGGTAAAGTACAGTTATTAAATCATAGTGGTTCAAAAGGGAAGCATGATAACAAAAGGGGACTTTTGTCAGAGGCACAGCAAATGCTTCCTTTATGTAAAATCTCAGCTTCCATTTGAAAACTCCAGTTAAAATGGTCCTAGGTAGCCATGGAATGCTGCTATGATTTAAAGCAGATGTTACTGGGCTAAATGAGCCAATGGTCTGCATCATTATAAATATATCTGCTTTATAAGCATTTGTGGCTACAATACTAGTATCCTGGAATATTTCCTGTTGAACTACTTGAGGCTTACAATTGAACTGTAAGTAATCCAAAAGTCTTCTGCCTGATAAAGACTTAAAACATTGCAGTAATAAAGCAGCACTGCTAAAAATAGTACTGGTCTGTTAAAATATATGATTTTTTTACAGTTTTTAACAAAAGTTATTTAGTGCCCTCAGCAGTCTGGAATAAGGTAACATTGGCAAGTACACGGAGAGATTATGGGAAGACCTCTAAATAACATGCAGCTCAGTCCCTCTTTGACTCATGGATATGTGAGAATAGAAAGGTGAATGTCACTTCCTGTAAAAGAGTATGTCATGCTGAGCAAGCTGAAACCTTTGCAGTAGAGTTCCGGGCATAAAATTTTGCATGGATTACTCCTGTTGCCTGGAAGGCTCTCCACTGAAGCTGAGCTAGAGCAGGTCCTGTGAGGTTTCCCTACTGTGGGTGCTTTAATGGAATGTGTTTGTTGGTCTCTCAAACCTGAGTAGCAGCTGAAGGAATCTGCAGACCAGGTTCTTGGTACACGTGGCATGAGATGGAGCTATGAGTGGGTAGGAGAATATGCACTGCTCAGTTCAAGAAAGACTGACAGCCTGACTCTATTCTGTCACAGGGTTGTAGCCAAAATTTCAGAAATTCAGGTCCTGGACATTTTAGTTTGAATGCTACTAGAAAGGGCTGCTAAATGGTAGCCTAGTTGTACAGGAATAGCAGTCTATAATCTTATTCAGGATTTATCTAAGGATGGGTTCTTTTTTTTAAAAAAAAATGACAGCTCTTACATGCACTCAACTCTACATGTTTTCCAAATCACGTAATTCCTTTTATTTCCTGCACGTGCACATGGAAGCCTGGTTACTGTTTGGGCTTGGATCTTCCCCAATGATTCTGAGTGTGGTGCTTCCAAAAGTGCCCAGAATAAGAGTGATGGATATAGTACTGGTGGGTAGCATAAGAATATACAAAGCAATGTATACTCTCTGGGAAGTGGATTTGGCCATTTCAGTTTCCCTGTCTGGGGGAAAAGGAGCATGATCCACCCACTCCTGCCTTGGTCATTGGTTTCTCTTCATTTGCACTTTCTCTCCCCCTTCTTCAATTTCAGATAAGTTGGAATCATTGCATGGGCAATCATGTGCTGCCAAATGTAAACTTTAAAAAAAAAACTCAAAAAGGGGGCGCCAGGATGTAGCTGGGTAGCTGGTTAAGAGAACTCTGAATCTGAGTAGAATCCAACTATTTCCAGATGCAATAAGCTGGAACAAACAAAACCAAAATGGCTCTATATCAGAAATGCAGAAGTCCCCTGGGGCCGTCTCTCCTTGCAAGTCAGTAAAAAGACATGTGTTCTTGACAAAATGACTAAAATGACAAAAGACAACAAGAAAGCCAGCATATGGAAGGTGAAATGTAATGTGAATTGGGAGGACGGAGGGGCGATCCTTGCCCTCCTTTTTGGCTGTGCTGTCTTATGCATTCTAAGCATTTTTCCTCTTGTCCCCCTGATACGTTTTTCGATATTGTTTGTACCTGCTTCCCCTCCCTGACCCCCACTTTCTTGTGCAGAGACTGGTCCTGATGAATATGCCTGTGGCTGAAGACAACACAGTCCATTTCACTTCCACCTTGATGGCACTGATCCGAACTGCTCTGGATATTAAGATTGCAAAAGGTAAAACAGAAAGTTGGAGGAGGGGATACAGAAATGAGACAGGCCAAAGTAGTTGTCAGTTAAGAAATTTGCCAAGAGTCAAATATTTGGACTATTGAAAAACCTGAATATTTAATGGGAAGAATAACTTTCCTAGTAGTTTAGAAGCTAATTGGACCCAGTAACCTTCATGCTTCTGAATAATTTGGGTGAAGACAGACATAGCATTATAAGATTGTCATACACTGGGAATATCTTTGTTTCCTCTCTGGTAAATCTACTTTCCAAGGATAAGCACTGATAAATCAGTGCTATGGGTAATCACCACGAATGCAGATTCTATTTTAATACTGGTTATATTACAGTTCTTATAGGAAACTATTGCCCAGTGTATATGACATCCCTGGCACTCTGAGACACATGCTTTTATATTCAGCGAAAACTGTGAGGCATGAAGTACACACAGAGACACACTAGTGTGTGTGTTTCTAAGTTTGTGTCTATGGATATATATGTCTTTAGAAAAACAAAGTTCAATACTCCATCTAATACATAAGGTGCACTGACAAGACTCGCATGCTGGTAGCATTCATCTTGCCGACAGGGGCATTTTCACCACCAATTTTAAAAGCATGATATACAAGGTAGGTGAACTGATGTACTATGAATGCAGAAAGAATGTTATTGATATAAGCAAAAGCTTCACTTCTTTTCCATTCTTATCCATATGAAATTGTCCTGAAATCTTATTTACACAAAATGAGAGAAAAGAAATGGGACAACAGCAGGTCTGTGTGGGATGGACTTAGGATCAGCATCTGAATGGGGAATGGGGAAAGCAGAATGAAAATGGGATAACAGAAGGCTTGTGTGGGATGGAGTGGGACTAGAAGTCTTTAATGAGTGCAACAAAGAAGATACTTCAGAAAGTTCTGTATAAGATCTGAAGGGGAAATTAGGTATGCTAAAACACTCTCTTGTAATGTTATTATGGATAAAAATCACCTACCAGCAATTTGAATTGCAGCTGTGAAAGAATTACTGGATTTGAAACTTCTTGTATCTTCTGGAATCAACATGCATGGGGGGGGAAAACCCAAGAAAGACCAAAAGGACCTAGGTCCAAAACACACTGCAGAAATAATCCAGTTTGAGAATGCTTTAACTGCCCTGGCTCAGTGCTAGGGAATCCTGGGAATTGTAGTTTGCTGTGGCACCAGAGCTCTCTGACAGAGAAAGTTAAATGTCTCACAAAACTACAGTTCCCAGAATTCCCTAGCATTCCAGGGCAATTACAGCAGTTTCAAACTGGATTATTCCTGCAGTGTATTTTGGACCCTAGATCTAAATTCAGTTGGCAGTTCCAACTAGAGTAGACCCATTGAATCAGTGAGATTTACATAATCAATTGATTCCAATTGATACTTTAGTTGGGACTACCAACTAGATTTAAGCCCTAATCTGAAGAGTAAGCATTTTGTCACCTTTCTTGATGGGAAAGACAAGGATTTGATCTCAGTTGAGCTAGTTTATCAGATGTTGTTTCTTTGCCCACAGTCCAGCATTGTAAGAGAGAACTGTGCCAGACCTTCAGTGTCTCACTGATTTTGATCTATCTTGATAGCTAGCAAAATATGCAGCTGGTTCTGCTTCTCATCGAGAGACAGAGAGGAAGAAACTTTATCTCTGAGTTTTGGACATATTTGGACTCAGTAAAAGCTTGGGTTACTTCCAAACCCCTCCAAAGCTCAGTGAGACAACAGAGGCAATCCATCACCCTATCTATCTTTCTTGAGTTCTGGGGCTTAGGAGAATGGCAAGGGGTTGACTTGCTGTCACACTGAGTTTCTAAGGCACTGTACATGTATTAGTTTAAAACACATGGTTGCTTTTAAGTGGTGCGTTGTTCGTGTTTGCATATAAACTGAACCTTTCCCATTTGTTCTACATTTCCTCCTACTGAACAATGCATTGCAGTGAAGAAGAGAGTGTTACATTTGGTCAGGTATACTACTAATGCTCAAATTCTTCCCTAGTCTTGAGGTTCATTGTGTGGCCTTTTGGCAAGCCACATGCCAATTTACTCTCCTGGGAGGTTGGATTGTTGAAAGGGTAAAAATGTATAATTCTCAAAGTCATCACTTCAGGCTTCTTGATGGAAGGCTGAGAGAGGTCATAGCTCAATGACAGAGCACCTGTCTAGGTCTAGGAGTTTTCCCTGAAATCCTGAAAAGCCCTGGACAGACTTGACGGTGAAGATGTTTTAACTCATCATAATTCATCTTCCTCTGGGATAAATAGGGAGAGCCTGGATGCCCCACTCCCAACTTTTTTTGATCTACTTTCCTTCAGGTGGTGCAGACTGGCAGCAGCTAGACTCAGAGCTCCAGAAGGAGATTCTAACCATCTGGCCTCACCTTTCACAGAAGCAGCTGGATGTATTGGTGCCCATGCCAAAAAGTGAGTCATTGATTAGCTCATCCAACTAAGCAAAAATTTTTCATGTGAACTATGAGCTCTTTCACACAGGACAAATATGTTGTCAGGTTCCTGGAGGTTGCAATACTTGTAGCTGTAGTGTGGGGCTTTTGTTAAAATATCCAAACAATGCTTCTCTTCTCCCAGCCCCATAAAAAGGACACACTAGCAGAGAACAAGTAGATGGAGAGGTGACAACAACCAGCAACAGCCAAGGAGCTATGTTGCAAGAAGTCACACTTCTTTAGACCAGTGTGGAAGACTCCTTTGATTGTGCTCCATCTATAGGTGTGAATCAGGAAGCCATACTTAAAAACAAGGACACATAAAGATTAAGAATAACAGTTCAAAACCTCATACTCCTCCAAATTAGCCCCACTGGCCAGGAATATTGTGGTCCAGTACTTAAGCATAGAAGGGAGGGATCAGATTAAAGGGAACTGCATAAGCTACCAAGATTATCACTCTGCACATCCTTGTACAATCTATACACCACTAAAGAACAGACACGCCACTGGTTCCCTGAAAACCATGTCTGACAAATTCAGTGAGAACAAGGGAAAGGGCCTTCTTAGTGGCTGCTCCCAGACTCTGGAGCTCTCTCCCTAGAGAGGCCATGATGGCCCCTTCCCTATTCTCCTTTCATAAAACATTTTTGTGCAATCAGGCTGTTTCAGATTAATGCAGGTTGGGCTATTAAATGCTGTGCAATTCAGATGTCAAGGTTTGTATATAGCTTTTAATACATTTTAATATTTTTAATCTGTAATGTTTTAAACTTTTTAAATAGTTTAGTTGTTTTTCTAAACTTTATATTTATACTTTTTAATGCTTTTGTATTGTTTTTAATTTGTACTATTTTAAATTTGTCAGTAGCAGCCTTGAGTCCTTATATCATCAGAAAGGTATGACGATGATGATAATGACAATGATGCTATCCCTCCCTCCCTTTTCCTGCTCTCCACTGTTAGAGGGCTTATCCAGAAAGGGAAAAAATACCTGAAAATACTGAGACTTTCCCCTTCTTTTTGTTCTGATTTTACCAACATATTCCTCGGTTTGAATCCAAACTCTGTCTTGAAACATCCTGGTTTCCCTCCCTCTCCCCTTCCTTGCTTCTCCCCTTTTCATTGATCTTGTCTCACATCTAGACTCAGGCAATGTTTCCGAAACTGATTTTCAGCAATATCCAGAGCGTTTTGTATTCAGGAGTCATAGCCGAAGTGCTAAAATACTTTAGCAATATTAAACTAGTTAAGCATTAGAATCATTTTGTTTTGATGCAAACATTCCTCTTTCTGTCACTTGATCTCTGCTGAATTTGTATCCTGGGAAAAAATAGCTTGATCCCCCCCTGGAGGCAGCCATCTTAGCTAGTGCAAGAATAATACAAACAGACTGCAAAAGTGAGATACAGTTGCCCCTCTGTTTTTGAGGGGGATCTGTCCATTCCCTCTCCCCCCTCCCGTGAAAATGGAAAACTGCAAATATTCAAGCCCCATAGGCTTGAATTGGGGAGCATGCCTGTGGATGTGTGCCCCATTTTATCCTCCTCCATTTCCTGCCCATGAACAGGTGAAGGACGCAGACTTGAAGTCTGTGAAAATGGAAGGGAAACTGTACATTCCATTATGGAAAACACTGGGTTAATTTAAACTGACCTTTGAAGGAGGAATGAAAAGTCCGTGATAATATTGGGAGTTCCTAAGAAATACCTCAGGATGAAGAAAATGTAAAGTGGATATGCAAAATAAAATCAGTTTGCACAGGAACAAAACCTGGGACTTCCAGATATTTTTTCCATTTTCTGGAAAATCCCAGAGTTATGTTTTACCTGTTTTGAGGATAAGATACAGTTTTCTTCACAACCATGAAATAAATGATGGTCCCTTCTTCAAAGGTCTGCAAACCTGTAATCACACCTGAAACGACTGATTTGAAATTGCATCAAATGCTGCTTTTTTCTTAACTTTCAGCTACAGACCTAACAGTTGGAAAAATCTACGCAGCCATGATGATCATGGACTATTATAAGCAGAGTAAAGCTAAGAAACAAAGGCAGCAGCTGGAAGAACAGGTATCATTCTACTCTATCAGGATACAACTTATCCTGTTGCCCTGCAGATTAAACTGGAAAGTTAGGTGTGGACTTGTATGAGAAAGGGATGTGGGAGGTTATGTAAAGGTAAAAGTAAAGGTTTCTCTTTTGACAAGGTTCACAAGTTGTGTCTGAATGTAGGGAGCAATGCTCATCTCTGTTACTTTGTGATCATGTGGCCAGCATGACTGTACAGAACGCTGTTACCTTCCCACCAAAGTGGTACCTAAAAAATCCCAACCTCTAGCAGTGATGTCAGAGTTATTTTTCCTTTCCTTTGGAGCATGTTTCCTTAAGAACTACTACAGCTGGAAATTAGGTATCTTGCAAGGGAACCATTGATATATAGTGGACAAATGTTGTACTTGCCTGCTTGTCCTGGTCCTTGTCCATGACATGCTGGAAACTTAATTTCCACAATAGTTTGCCTTTAATTGTTTGCCTAAATATTATGCGTATCTGTGGGCTTGTCATCTGTGGATTTGAGTATCTGCAGGCAGCAAGCCCACGTTGTCCCCAATGGTGGTACGTGCATGCCACCATTAGGGACAATGAGATAATGGCGGCACGGCCGCATGCACGTGGGAGATTTTTCTTTTCTCTTTTCCTTTCTCCTTTCTCCACCTCTCCCTTCTCCTTTTCTCTTCCCTCTTTCCTCCTTTCCCTCCTTCCCTGGGGCTTCTTCTCACAGACAGCAGGGCCGGGTTGGCTCTTCCTGGGCAGAGCCTCAGCAGCAACCAGGATTGGGGGCCAGAGCCACCCTGCCTGGTCACATATCCCTCTCCCAAGGCTACAGCAGGGATGCAGGGTGGCTCACTCCTGCTGTTGTGTGGGGCTCCTCCAGCAGCATCTCATTCCCTGCTGGGCTACCCTCCATCTGCCAAGTCCTAGTCCATATACGCTGCCATCCAGCCCAGAGGAGGAAAGGTGCCTCGGTGCCTCATTGGGCTCCCTCCCTCCACCACAGAAGAGGAGCTGGGGTGAGGAGGATTCACATGTGTGTATGAAGGGGGCTAGGTAAGGAGGTGTGCAGGCGCATGATGATGCCAATGACAATGACACCCTCCAGCAGGGACCCAGAGCCCCAGACTCACTCAGGAGGACCAGAGATTTCCTTCCCGTGTGAATCTCTCAGCCATGTGCACGTACTGCCATTGAAGTCCCTTTGTCTCTAATGGCTGTACTGCCATTGGGGACAACGGAACTTTAGAATCTGCTGATAATGGTATCCACAGGGGGGTCCAAAACAGATCCCCGCAGATACTGCAGACCAACTATACTCTGCTCTTCCTCCAAGAAATTCAGGTTGGCTTACCTAAAGTCCGAGTCCCAAGTAAGCAGCCTTACTATATATTCCTGATCAGGAATTATTTATACATAAAAAGTGCTTTTTCTTCAAGTTGATGCCTAGCAGTGGGAAGTGACCTGCCCTTCCTTAGGGTGTTACCCATGTTAGACATGCATAGGTTCAGCAGTCAAACTGTTGTGTGTGTTTGGGTGTCTACTACAGCTGATACTGACATTCACAGAAATAGTTACCTAGATTGCACCTTCTCATATCAAGAAAAAGTAGTCAGAAAGCAAGTTTATAAAAATGTGGGAAAATGTAAGATTGTAAGATGCATTGGATTCATAAGAACCTGTCCTGCCTTCACAGGTTTTTAAATAATAATAATTCAGCCTATACTGATCTAGGAAGGATCATTTCCAAAGTTCCAAATTTGCTATTGTTGTTTTCCTTTTCCCCTATAGCATGTTGATACAAGTGACTCAGAGTCAATCTAGATGTTCATTATTCACATGTCAGGCCTGTTCATATAAACAGGCTAGGATGAGGGGGAATTTAGGGTTTTATTATAACAATATAGCAATAGCAAGTACATTTCTATACTGCTTATCAGTGAACTAACACTCCCTCCTAAGCAGTTTACAATGTGTAAGCCAATTGCCCCCAACAAGTTGGGTACTCATTTTACCGAGCTACAAAAGAATGGAGGGTGAGTGGACCTTGGAGCTCTGCCTGAGATCAAACTCACAACCTTGTGGCTGCAGTACTGGCATTTAACCACTGCACCACCAGGGCTCCTTCATCACATCTAAAGCTGCAGGCAGATGAGGGTAACATGGGTACCCTGTGCTCCTCCCCATGCCAATATTTGCTATCAGTGCAGGTATACCACCCCATCCCTGCTGTAACACTGGAAGTGAGCTTGGCTTCAGGGGTGGGAGGGCAGGTGACAAAGAAGAGCAAATGTGATTTTTCTCCATTGTTATCCAGCTCCACTGCACCCATCCCCACACATCTTTATTTGTAAAATACAGGCTTTCCCATCCCACAACCTAATATATATGCAAATAGGACAGGTATGAATAAATGAATTAACCACCGTGGCTTTTCTTATCATATTTAGTTTGGCCCTTAATGTACATTCTGTTAGTGTTTTACTTAGCTGTTCCTCAAAATGAAGTTTTCTTCTTCTTTTTTATAATTTAGAAAAATGCCCCAATGTTCCAGCGCATGGAACCTTCCTCTCTTCCTCAGGAGATCATTTCTAATGCCAAAGCTTTGCCTTACCTCCAGCAAGAAACACTGTCGGGACTGTAAGTGTAGATGTTTGAGTAAGCAACATGTTCACATTGATTTTTATATTCCAATTACAGCTCTCTTAAATAATGCTACAAATGCAAAGATGTAGTAGAAAGAACCAGCCAGTGGGAAGGAGATCTGAAACAGATCCAAAGGTCTTGATAATAAACAGGCAAGTGCATTCTTGGCCTGGGGTTCCCAGCTTGGCACCAGTGGACACCTCGTTTGATGCCTTCTAGGGATGTCAATCTTTGTTTCATCTTCTTATACAAGACTGAATAACTTCAAAAGTTTTCTTCCTGCTGGATGAAGTTACAAGAGTTTTTGTATCTTGGGGGGGAGAGAATGCTCAAAAAGTTCCTGTTTGTGCAAAAAACAACCACCTCCAAAACAATATTTTGTACAGAAAACTGTGTATTTTGTCCAAACTGCACACAATATCGGTTTGTGCAGAAACAAATTTTACACAAAAAAGTTCCAACATGTTCCTCATCCCAAATATAGCAATGTCTGCATGTGTTGAGATACTGTTTCTCATTTAGGACAAGACAGTTGGACAGTATGTTTTATATCTCTAATGTTTACCAAGGTCTATGAGAAACTAACAAGTGAAGCATGTGGTTTACAGACACCCATCATTTGTGAGTCCAGAAATGTTCTTAAGAAATAAAGATGGTAGGCAGTTACACACCAGGAACTTTATATTGCCACAGGCCATCTGAACTACTTGCTAAAACATGTTCCAAAAATGTGAGGTGGCCCAAAATTTATCAAAGCAGATGAGAAGATTGTGGGGTGATCACAAGTGTTGCATAGGAAGGAGTTGGGGTGTCCTGTGGGAGACTTGGAATGGTAAGATAGGGCTGCCAGGGGACATCAGGGTTGGGCAGAAAGGGCTACAGAACAATTCAGGAAGGTTGAGTTCATGGCAACTGGGCAACTAGTAGAGGGAGCCAGGTGGTGGTAAAGTGCTTTAAAGTGTCTGGCTGTTGGAGGAAAGCTCTGCAAGATAACAGAGAAGATTGTGGAGTAATCTTCAGAGGTCTGGAAAGAGCACTGGAGTTTGGATGGAGGTGAGAGTGAAAGAAAATGGAGATGTGTGTGCGTGTGTTTGAGAGATGAATGGATGAATATGTGGTTGCATGTGTTTGTTTAAGATGAAGTGTTGGGGGTGAAGAATGTGTGATGAGACTGATCCTGAAGAGGGTTAAGGAGGGAAAGTGGATTAAGGATGGAGGAGTATGTTAGAAGGAAGATGAAAGTATGGAAGTTTGAATGGCATTTTAGATGTGATTTCAATTAGAAGACTGAGATATTTGATTTTAGGTGTAATTGGGATTTAGGAGACTAATAGATTAAATTTAAGGCAGATAGGAAGGATACAGTAGTAATGATATAATGAGATACGGTTGGAATTGAGAATTTTCTTTTATGAATGTTTGTTGTAAGATTTTATGTTTTTTTGGTGTGTGTTTCTTAAATAAAGATTCTTTTAAAAGAGAGAGAGAAAGTGATCTGAAAGAGGGATGCTGCAGTGTGGATGGATTTGATGTGTTACAGTGTGGGGTGAGTGTGAAAGAGGTGAGGGATGTCTGCTTCTAACTGTGGTTCTGGCTTTGCAATTGCAATGTCTTACTCATGGAAGCAACATCTTCAGCTTGTAGCTCTTCCACATTTGTTTCTTCTTCTTTTTTTCATACGGAAGAAAGTCTGTTAAGGAACACTAAAGGAATAGGTTCATGATGCCCTTGAATTGCAAGTGGTAGGAGGTTGCACTCTGGAAGCACTAAAAATTTGGAGGGTGATCCTACGAGAGAGAACTGTTTTTGCATGTTGTGTTTTCCAAATGTGTTTTTCTATGTTGTGGATCAGACCCAAATTTTGACCTGCATTGAGTTTTGTTGGTGCATTATTTGTGTTCTAGCTTCACCAGCTGTCTTTGCTGTGAAATGGATATTTTGTTACTGGCACAGCAGCCATTTTTGTGACCAGGCCCTTACCAAAGTGGCCCTCCTGCCCACTAAACTTTCTCAAAATTCTAGATACAGTCATCAGCCTAAAAAACTTGACAGAATCCTAGTCTAAAGAATAGGGGAAATCATTGGTACAACACCATCAAAAGGATTTTATTTTTAATTTTAATTTTTTGCTATGGAGAGACCCAGCATATTTCTCAAACTACATGGAGTGAATGCAGAACTGAAAGCCATCTCTAGCAATGAAAGCTGGATTAAATGCCCAGTTATGCAAACTACTTGCTGTTCTTTTTTCATGACACCATCAATGTTTTCCCAATCCTGTTCTGTGACAGTACTCTGTACCTGTGCTGTCCAAATCTGAAGAGAAAAATGTTGACTGAATTTTCAAACTCAAACTATAGTCTAGGAATAACTCAGGATAAAAATATCTAAGAACCTCCCACATGTTCAAAACTTCCTTCTAGCATAGGATTTCACCATAGTTAGGACACTGGAAAGATTTCTTCTGCTTCAGTCTTTATTGAACTAGTTTTGGCTGGTTAGCCAACACCAAATATTACACAAGCACTATGTTTATTTGGAAATTTTGATTTAATGAAGAAAGAGACTTCCATGATTAATTGAAACTGCATATTGTTAACATTAATCACAGAGTTTGGAATGGTTCTGCTTCCACACTAGTTACGGTAAATTAAATTTCTGCCACTCTCTCCCTTCTATACAATTCAGGCAAAATGTAAGTATTATAAGCACTACTGATTTCAGTGGCCTCAGTTAAGCAGGATCATAATCTCTCCTTGAAATAAAGTGGATTTAAATGTGTCTAAGAGAGCCAGCATGGTGTAGTGGTTTGAACATTGGACTATGACTGGAGACCAGGAATCAAATCCCCTCTCAGCCATTGAAACCCATTGGTAACCATAGACAAGTCACATTCTCTCAGCCTCAGGAAACTGCAATGGCAAACCCCCCTCTGAACAAATCTTGCCAAGAAAACCCTGTGTTAGGGTCAGAAGAAGAACATGAAGGCACATAACAAACAAAAATTTAGTTAAATTGTGCCTTTTGTGTTTTGAATAATTAAAACTGTAGATGATCAATCAGTTTGAACTGCTTTGGAGGATTACTGCCTATCTTTTTGAGTGATCAAACATTCCTCATACTGTGCATCAGCCTCGGATGCCAGACCTTTCCTGTCCTGACTGGCCACCAAACACCCTGCTCTTGTTAAATGAAAAAAGAAACTGGGATGCTGCCCAGCCCCCCTCCTTAAAATGAATGTTGTGTACACAACATGATCTGTATGTTAAGTCAGACCATCTCAAACATCCTTTCAAGTGTGTTAAAAATCCACCAAGACATTTACATGTGATGCAGTAACAAACAAACAGAAACATGATTTTATTTATATAGTTTTTCTAACTCAGTTCATTAAAATCTTTCAAATTATATGCCACTACTCCATATATGCCCACCCATAGACCCCATTATTGAATTTAGTGTTCACCAGACCATTCAAACATACCCTCCAAATCTGGTGAAAATCCATTCACCCTTTTTGTGTGAGTGATGCAGCACAACATGCAGTAAAGGTTAACTTTCAGACTAGCAGCACAACATTCAAAAGCCCTGGAAAAGCAAAAAGCCTTCCAAGAAGATGCATCTGAAGAACATCCCTCTGACTAGCAAAAAAACAGGTGCCCCCATCAAGAAGATGCTATAAGATGTTTACTTTTGATAGTGGTAGCCTTCAGACTAGATCTCTTCAGTTATGGTTTTCCTATAGAAATTGTTATTTCACATTGTGAAGGCTAGTTTGTAATGAGATTTACTTTTCTGAGGGAGTTGGATAAGTAACCAGCAGAAGCAATGCTGTGATGATTTGTGACCACTTTCATTTGAAATTGGGCTGTCTTTACAGGAGCAGTCGGAGTGGGTTCCCGTCCTTAAGTCCACTCTCTCCCCAAGAGATATTCCAGTTGGCTTGTATGGATTCAGCCCATGGGGAATACCAGGAACAGCAATCTCTGGTAAATCAATGCACTATTATAGATTACTCTTCTACTGGCCTATTTTGCACTGCTTTTAAGAAGGTGATTAAAGCAAAATCCTGCCACTATCATACAGGCTGCTGATAACCCTCCTTCAGTTCAATCATTCATGTGCTATGTATATGAAGAATCTTATTAATTCTATCTTTTCTATCTTTCTTTCTCTGTAGATTTTAAGAAGCCTCTTAGTCCCTGTTCAGTTTAGTAAAAGTGGATGTTGTTGTTGTTTAGACTTCACTAATATAGGGACTTTGTGTCCTAATACAGGACTCTAAACCCTGAGTAACTCCACAGACCAATATTCAAGGAGTTTATCTCACTTTTCTCCCAAATGGGATTCAAAATGTCTCAAAGTTGAACAAGAATCTTCCAACAGCACCAACTAAGAGCTCCCTTTCCAGGAGGAACTAGAGCCACTGTAAAACATTCAGGCAAGCTGACCCAGAAGGATACCAATGGTATCAAAAAATACCAAGATTTTTAGCAGAACCAGTAGGGACACAGCCCCCCTATTCAGTTCCTGGTATAGGTAATTCACCAAAATGATTGAAGCTGTTTCCCCATTACTAGGCATGAAACCAGACTGAACTGGTTCTAGACAATTGGTCTCATCCAGGAACCTCTGGAGATGAGAGGTCACCATACATACTTGTATCTTGCTGGAAAATGGAATATTGGAATCTGATCAATAGTATCCGCTATAGTAGGATCAGGGATGCTTTTTTAAAATAGGGTCTTCTTCAGAAATGTTGGGAGACTACCTTGCTGTAAAGAGGCATTAGTCACTCCCATAATTCACTCATCAGCCCACCCCACCCTGGTCTGTTTGATAATCCAGGATGGGAAAGAATCTTTCCTCTACAAGGATCCTGTCTACATTTTTGCATTGCACAAATTGAGAAGTGTTCAATATGACTAGACAAGCAGAGGCCGGAGTTACATCCACTCAACCAGCTATAACTGCCAAGCTGGAAAAAATCTCAACAATTTTATCTACAAAGAGCCATGCAGATTCTTCACAATGGGCTGCTGAGTGGTTTATGTTCTCCTGTGAGCCAATTCCTAAGAGAAATCTGACCACTTGGAACGTATTCATTTCCTGCCACTCATTCTAAAAGCAGTCCTTTGGAACCAGTATCCCCTCGTCTTTATTTATTTGTAACACTTAAAAAGCATTCTGTTCCATGTACAGTGTGATATAAAATCACTTAATCCTAGGACAAAGATAAAATCTCAATTAAAACCCTTCCTTTGCCTATCCCAGACAGGGGAGGCATTCCCACAAATCCCTCTGGTATTTAAGGATGTAATGCAGAATTGTCAATTTTCTTGGTATTAAGTAAATATTCAGTTCTTTGTGGTTTCTGTGAATCACACAACTGGGCTTTCCTGCACTTGGGCAAAGCACCTTCAGAACCTTCTGGAATAGCTAGGCAAGATTTTGGGCAGGGAGGTAGCTGCACCCATCTCCATCCCTACCCTTCAGTGTTCCCACTTATTTACCTCAGTTCTGTTTCATTCTTCTCATCACCAGCATCTAAGAACTTCTCTGTGCCTTTGGTTAGTTTTGACTCAGCTCACTCCTGGACTTCTCTCTTCTAAATTCTTTTACTTCGATTTAGGCATACAACTTCGGCTTTTATGACTCTTCATTGTGTGTCCCTCTGGCACTGTTTGATCTGTTTCTGGTAAAGATCACAGACTTTCTTTGATTCTTCTATGATGCTGTGGCATCATCTTTGTCCTTTAAAAAGTGTGGTGACTGTGGGGGCCAAGCTTCATGGCCAAAATGGTCATTCTCACTGCCTATTATGTTTGGGCAAAGGGCACAATGTGAACATATGTGTACACTGTTAGGTGTTTACACCTCAGATGTGGAAGAACCAGGAATCCCACCTTATCTCTCTTCTCTTTGAGAAGGCTCTGAAACCATTGTTGCCCCTGATGGCAACTGTTTCTGCTCCATCTAAGACAGCCTTGGCATCACTAGGGTTGGCATCACCTGGTGTGGTAACTTATGGGGTGACCCCCTCATTGACCTCCTCCCATAATAGACTATACATAATCCTTAGTAATGTTTTTTGTATTAATGTTACTCATAAATCATAATTCCTGTGTATAACTGAAAGTAATGGTAATAGTTGTCATATAAACAACTAGCAAAAGTAGAATTATACCTTTAAACTACAATATCATACACACAGCCTGTATTTACATGTACATAAGTTTATGTGACTAATGTGAAAATTTGGCAAGATGTGATTTTTTTAAAAAAAAATTAAAACCTGGGGCCTTTCCTTTCTCCTCCAAACAAGCTGAACCCCACTCACACCATCTCTTCAACATTTTAAATGAATGCAGGTGAACCCCACTCCCTGTTTCTAAGAAAAAGCAGTTGCGTGTTCAAGGGGCATGATCGCTCTGCCAAGGAAGACACAACACAGAGAGAATTGGAGGTTAAAATAAGGCCACAACTCTTTATTGATTACAGCTGCAGTTAAGTTGGCACCCACATGTGTCAGGAACTGGGCACTGGACAGCCTGAGACAAAACCCTCCAGCCTCCACTGGAGAATGGAACTGAAATCCCTAGAGCAGGGGTAGGCAACCTTTTTGAGCCGGGGGCTGGGTTGCTGTCACCCAGACAATTGGGGGGCCAAAGCACCAAAAATAAATAAATAAATAAATATTAAAAATTTAAAAAAATTAAAAATTAAAAAATATGCATCTCTCTCAGCCTCAGAAATATGCATCTCTCTCAGCCTCAGAAATATGCATCTCTCTCAGCCTCAGAAAAGCCATGGCAAAACCCCTGTGCAGATTTTGCTAAGAAAACCCCAAGAACAAGTAATAACAACAATAATCAATATCATCATGGCAGGTGGTGGCAGCGGCGGCAGCAGGACCGGCCTGGGGCCGGTCCAAAGGCCTCAGGGGGCTGCATTCAGCCCCCGGGCCTTAGGTTGCCTACCCCTGCCCTAGAGGTTCACTCTGGCCAGGAGCCCTCCCAGGCGAGACCAAGCATTTTCCACTTGAGTGGGGGATTGCCGAAATGCCAACAGCCCCTGCCTGGACTGGCCAATTCCTGCACATTTCCCTCCCCAGGTCTTTTAAGGGGACCCTCCACTTGTACCCTTTCCAGGTACTGAATCCCCACCCCAGATCCTGTCCCCATGCACTGCCAATAAGGCGGCCTGGGGAGGAACCCTCCTCCATACCACCTAACACTATCCCACTCTCCATTTCTATGAAAAAGCAGGTGTTTGGAGAGCAGTAGTGTCACCCTCCCTTAGGGTGTCACCTGGTGCAGCTCACATCCCCCTTGTGATGCCCCTACCTCCACCAACATAAATGGTTCCACCTTAGGAAGTGGTCAAACATCCATCCCCAGTTCTTCCTCAGCAGCAATTGCTTCAGCAGAAGCCACCACCATCTCCACCACACTGGTCACCATTGCTGCCTCCTTCGGCTGCTGGTTCTCACACAGGATCTTTGGACATCTGTCTTGACAGATCTCCTTCTCAGTAATTGATAGAGCATGAATTGTCCTGCCTGACAGATGATGCTTGAGCTTTTTCAGAACAGGTGTTGAGGATGGTTAATGCGCTGGATCTGTATATTAAACTACATGCGGTTCAGCCAGTAGACCCAGTTTATAGTCATATTCAGTCTAAGGTTCCATCTCCTGCTTCCATCCTGTTCCTGCCTTCCATCCTTAAGATCTCTCAGAAGTCCTGAGTAACTCCTTCAATGGTTCCATCCACTTCCAAGAAGATCAGTAATTTATGTTGGGTTTCAGATTTGGATTCAACTTGGCTTTTAAAACACCTGAAACTGAATTTTGTCATTGTTGAAGCCACCCAGTCGAAAACACCCCAGAGGTCCCACTGTGCACTCCACACTGTCAGACAGGGAGAGCTGTAAATTAGATACCATGGCAAAGAAATTTTATTCTGCCTCAGCCCTAACCCTCCACAGTGCCAACTACTCAGCCCACATGGGGCCATATCAACAGAATCTTTGGGAGAGGATTCTACCCCTCTTTGATAAACTCCTGGAAGAAGAAAAATTCCTGGCTTATTCCCTGCAAGCTGAAGCCCATTCCCTCACTGGTCAACAGATTAATTCGGCATAGCACATCACTAATTTGCTCATTGAAATTCCAGGCAGGTTCTGTAGCTCTTCAGAGATGTCATGAACCGAAGTTCTCTGTTGTTCTTTTGATCCAGAGAGAAATTTAGCCACCCTGGACTATAGGACTTTCAACAAAGACACATAGGAAACCAGATCTGGGTTTAGACACTTTGTATGTAACATTTATTGAGACACAGAAACAGAGACACCTAAAATAATCATTTCTAATATCAGATACTCAATATAACAAACACCTTAAGTATCAAGAGCTCTTATCATTTACTCACACATTCACACACATTCATACTCATGATCCTTCGCTGGAAGTTGATCAAGCCTCCAAGAAGCGTTGCCGTGGATCAGGAACCATAAGGTGAAGTGGGAGAAGTGCTGTCTTTTATACCTTTTTTCTCTTCTTTCTTGAAACAAACATGTTTTGCTGATCACCATGGATTCAGAACAGTTCAATTCTTTGCACAAGTTTCAGTACATTCTGTGTGTGCCGGATCTCACTCGGCCATATCAACATATTTCATTCATATTCGACAGATTGTATTGTCCTGGTTATGCTTGGTCAGCATCTCCGCTTCTGAGGCCAAGTTTCTCCCATTCCTCGCTTCCACCATCCAGGTTACTCCTTCAATAGTGCTTTGTGCAGCATCCATTTTATTTGGTTTTTTCAGGGCCTTGTCACTCCAGAAACCCATTTACCTTCCATATACTCAGCCATTCTCTCACAGAGACATGCCTTGTTACAATCCACACAAGCCAGAGTTACTATCGAGGACATGCCCTTTGACAATCTAGTCTTCTTAGGCTGATGCATCATTTGGGAGGGCAGTCTTATTTTCAAGTTTAACCTGATTTTTCATTGCTGTTTCTTTCTTCTGAAAGCTGTTCTTCACTCTGTTTGGTTAATAAATCCTTTTTGCTTATAACTATAGAAGTTTTTTTGTAAGTCTTTCAGCATGACACTCCTGCCTCCTTATGTAGCTTGCTAGTCTCTCTCAGTTGTGTGATTCAGAGAGAGACCACAAAGAAGGAGGCCAGGTTTTTAAAAGAAGGATCTGTAACTGTAGTTCTTCAAGTGGTGATCTGTGAAGTCACAAAAAACCACCTCATGTGTGCCCTGTTTTTGTTTTTGTTTTGTTTTATGGTTTGGGGATGCTGCTATGTAGCATCCTTGGGAACTGAGGTAAATGAACAGGAACTGAGGGATAGGGCTGGAGATGGGAAGAGCTACAACCAAAAATCTTTCCTAGCTATTCCAGAAGGTTCTGAAGATGCTCTGTGCAGACATACCTGGTTGTGTGACTTCACAGAAGACCACTCAAAGTTACAGTTATGCAACCTGTCCTTCATTAGTAAATGTATTAATAATAGTCCTGTCTCTAGGACAGTACAAGTACTGCCACACTAAAAAAAATAACGGTGGCAAAGTGGGACTGTTGATTAAACATATAAATCAGAAATGAGAAACATGTGACCCATTGGCCACATATGGCCTCCTAAGGTCCCATGTGACCTTATGTGAGGTCTCCAGCTGCCCCCTCCACAAAAAATGACCAATGGATTGAAGAATTTTCCTTACAGAAGGCATGAAGCTCTTCTAAAAGTGCCCATACACATACTTGTTGTTGCTTCCCCCCTCCCTCCAAAAGAAGCATTTTCTGAAAATTAGATGTAGCCTTCTAGACTTGTCAGACATGGGTGGTACAAATTGGGTTGATGGCAGTGAAAATAAATCCTCTTCACAGTTGCCCTTCACTGACAAACTGACTTCTAGACAAAGATATGGTGCTTTAAAATTCTATTTGTCACACACTGCGCCTTTTCGGTGGACAGTTGCATACAAGTGAGCAGTTTTACTTAGGACATGTAAGAGAAACCTTTGCCCAATCAAAGGTGTCAGCTTTCATGTCAGTGGGGTGGTAAATCTACTCTAGGTTTTAACCCAGGCTTAAATTGTTCAAGGTGCCAAACCCTATCACAAAAATAGGTTCAATGCCTTAGTTCAAAGTGAAACTCAGATTCATCACCACCCTACTAAAATGGAAGCTGCCATTTGCCACTATGCCCAATTCTTGTGGCCCAAAAGCTGATGAAATGGGGTTACATCAAGAAGCCAGAAACAGCCAAGCTGAAGGAAGTTAAACAAACACTGAATCTGAATACTGTGTAGATCTGCATCAAGAATCTGTAATGAGAAAGTGCTTCAAGGGGAAAATAGAACCTAGAAGTCATTGGATCAGGAGAGACACACCCACCCCATAGCTCAAAGAAGACCCAAATATTTACCAACAGCACTCATCCCAGAATGTCTAATCATACCATTCATTGGGAATCTATCACAGCTGCTAACACTGTCTCCAGTTCTGTATAATGGCCCTGCTAACCTATAGACATTCTACTAGATTAGTCTAATAGTCGATGAGTTTGCTGCCTGGTCCAATGTCATCAAGAAATGAAACTTCTGGTAGACAGCCTTTTGTCCCTTGCTCACTTAGAATGGTAAAATGTATGCATACTACCTTTGAACAAATAAGCCAGATCCTGAAGATACTATCTATTTTTGTAACACCACTATGGTTATTTCTAACAGAAACTGGTTGAAAATATTTGATCCACTATGTTCATTTAAGCTTTTGATAATGCTGATTTTTCCACAGGCTGGTTTTGTTTCATTACATATAGTCATATCGTTAGATGGTTTATGCAGGGCTGAAAAATGGTATCTGATCCTTCTGGATTTGTGTTCATCTTGTCTTCAGTGCTGATGTCCATGGTCCCAACTGAACTGTTGATTCACATCGTACAAATGTGAACATGAACCTCTGGTTCACCATATATTTTCTAGTCAACAACACTAGTGTTTGTGTGTTTATATGGTTGTATACATGTGTGCACCTCTGTGCACCACACTGACACTTGTTGGACTGCAGTGCTATATAAGTGTGCATTTCCAGTCCTCTCCATGTGCTTCTCAGATGTAATAATATATCCATGCATGTTGTATCTCACAACACACACACATGTGCAAATGCAACTCTGTCCTATTTCACATGTCAGCCTGAAAAAGGGAGACTACAGCAATCTTTTTTGTGACTTCTTTCATGCTAATAACACAGTTAACTGAGTTCCCTCAAAAAAGTTTGTATTCTCTTTTTCATCATTGTCTGCAGTAAAGGAGAAACAATGAAAATAGCCATTGCACACTACTATAAGAACCTAGCACACTGTGCATGTCTGGAAATGTCATTTATTTGGTCAGATAGATAGATACCTGGATGTGAGAAAAAGCATGCAGAAAAAGGAAACTGGACTGAAAATAAAACCTTACTCAGTTAGACTGAAAACAATACACCTGTTTTTCTAGTAAAATTACAGTTGCTGTTAAATTTGTAACAGTCCTAAACAGATTTTCTTGGAATAGAATCCCAATGAGCTTAGGATTTGCAAGCTCTCTGTCTCGCCAGTATAAAGCGTTCCCTATGCTCTTTTCTAAAGCCATTGTTAGCACATTGGTGGAGAAGAAGATGGCAAGCAATTTAATCAAACAAAATCCCACGAGCTTGGCTATGTGTTTATTTCCAGGAGCCAGAGGTTAGAGAGTTTAAAAGAGTGCAGCCCTCTAACTGTGGCAGCTACCTGCCGGTGGATACTCAGGAACGAGCGGTATCTGGGAGGGCCTCCTCCATGCCACGCCTGACTGTGGATCCCCAGGTAAACCCAAGTGAAACAATGACTGCACAACGGGAATATAATATTACATAAGATACGTGATTCTTCCCCACATGAGTTTGCTGCTTAGCTTTAATAGTGAATAGACTAACACAGTTAACTTCCTATCAAATCAAAAAACTCCTTGAGTCACTGGTACCAAAGAGCCTATGTGCAGTGCTTCACTGAGACAAGGAATGCCTGAAACGGAACATAAATTTAGCCATAATGTTCCATAGTGCAGCAATGTACGGAAGCAAACCTTAGTAGCCCAGCTGCCATGCTAATCACTCCATCAACCTTCTTCCAAGACTGCAGTGCAAATGAGGAACAGAGCTTTGGGGGAATCATCTTCCTACCTGCTTCAACCACAACTGTTGCGGGCAGCAGCAAGAATGCCAACAGTTTGGAAGAATCCTTCTCCCAGTTGGAAAGTACTTATTTTTCTTGACATTAATTGCCTTCTCTTTCAAGTCTTTTCCCATTGTCTACATGCCTGCTGCCAAGCATCCTGTCTTGAGCAATCTTGGCCATGCTCCATCTGTCTGTTGAGTAGGATTTTTTTCTGTTTGTCTGTCTCGTAATCAGCTCTGATTAACAAAGAGATACAGGTTCTTCCCATGTTTGAAATTGGAAGCCTATTTTACTTTGCAGCAATTAAACCCTCACTGTCTGATTGATCCAGACTGAAGGGACTTGGTAACAAGAAGGTCCAGTTAATGTCTGTTGTGTCTGCCCCATATTGCTTGCATAAGCAAACAGTAAGGGAAGTAAAGACCAGTAGTCTTTAGCCATTTATTGACAAATTTGAGCTTGACAATGGTGGCAGCACGACAGCTGATTTCTGTTTTTCTGTCTTATTGCTCCCTGAATAACTGTTCTCAAATCTACAGGAGGGCTTCCAATAACAGCTCACTAAAACCACATGAGGGAAGATGATGGAAGGGAAAACTCATATTTTATGCTAAAGCAGGGACTTCCAGATGGAAGGGTAGTATCAGTGGGAAGGAAAGGAAATCATGAGGTAAAAAAATATTAAAGGAACAAATGGGAAAAGTAGCAAGAAGTAGGCTGATGGATACATTGAAAAGCCAAGATAGATGAGTAAGTGAATTAAAATTGAATAATGATACTTATTAAAGCAAGGAGAAGGAAATGAAGGACTGAACTTATGAACAAAAAAGAGCAACTTGTCAGGAGAGATTATTTTTTGATGATGGTTATGTGGGAGAATGGAAGAAAAAAAATAGAATGCATTGTCATTTAATTGCATTGCATATCATCTCACTGAAGTAATAAACCCAGTTCTGGGCTCTGCAACATCGGACAATAGTGTGAGCTCATATGTGAATGTTTCTCCACACAAAATGACCATCACATAGAATTGGTATGCCAAACAAAAGGCTAGGATATAGCTTATTTTTCCCTGACATGCTAATCTTCTGTTTGCAAGGGATTTTTGTGAATGCATGAGCATTCATTCACATAGATTTTCTCCTACATTATGAAGTATTATAGCCCGGATACAGCTTACAATTGCACTCAAACATACACCACAAAGAGGGTAAGATACTCTGAAGTTGTTGAATGTTCTGTCCAACAGCAATATTAACAGGAACATACACTAAATTTGCAAAATTTGAACAGTGGACATTTGTTCCAATGCATAATTCTTTCTGTCATTCTCCCCTTGGAACTCCATTTACATTCTTTCATTCACTACTTTTATGCAACTCCAGACAAAATTTTGATTAGCAACCAAACCTCCTAAACACACTAGAGATAGCCACTATCTCATATGAGGCCAATTTCTTCAGTCCAGTTGCTAGTTCCCATTACATTGCACCAATTAAATCAGTGAGATTTATATAAGGGGTGACCTAACATTTAGCAGGGTTTCTTCCCCATCAATATTGCCCCTCTAGTTGAAACTAGCAGTTGGGTTTAGGCCAAAATGTTGGCTTTCAACAAATACCACAGTGCTTTAATGATAGGTGGTCTAGTTTGGTCCTTAGAGTAGTGAGTCCACATGGCAGAACTGACACCGTGAAGGAACAATTAGCCACAACTGTGTCATTGACAACCCCTCCCTACAAAAATCGGCATCACAGAGTATTTCAGAACATGCCTGAAATTAACTGTCATAATAACTAGTTTAAGGTTAGAAATGTTTGACTGACCTGAAATTAATATTGCTAATTTAATACAGGACCATTTGATCTATTTACATTAAGAAATTCTGTACACCAAATGTAACTTGGGAAAGTATTTTTATCCTCTCTGTTCAAAGGCATCAAACCTGGAGTGACATGGTACTAGTAACAGGTCAGGAATTAGACAAATTGAGTTCCTTAATCAGGAGTTGCAATGCCACCCTTTATCTGCCCATTTTAGAAATAAAGAAGCCAGAGAACTGATTGATTGATTGAGTGGAACATTCTACTAATTGGCAATGTGAGTAGGTTTAGAGTTAACTAAAACAATAATCATAATTTGAAGTATATATCTCCTACAAAATTAAGCAGGTGATGCTCCTCCAGGTTGCTCTGTTGTTAAATGTCTTAATGTGCATCCAAATTAGGTTACTCCTGCCCCCAAGCTAACATTAAACACCATGAATTGATAATAGCATACCTGCACCCTGTACAGCACCAGAGTCACTAACTTTCCTCCCTCCACCCCTGGATACATTTACAGGTGGTTACAGATCCAGGCTCCATGAGACGTTCGTTTTCTACTATCCGAGACAAACGGACTAACACCTCCTGGTTAGATGAATTCTCCATGGAAAGGAGCAGTGAAAACACCTACAAGTCCCGCCGGCGCAGTTACCATTCTGCACTACACCTGTCCTCACGGCGTCTCAACACAGACTCAGGTAAGTTGAGGCTGATAATTGGAGGGAGATGTGAGGTGAGGTAAACAAAAATAATATCAAGGGAGAATTTTGACAAATTCAAGCCATTGTATTCCCTATTAACATGTATTGATGTGAGAGCTGAACAGTTAAGAAAGACGATAGGAAGACAATCAATTCATTTGAGATGTGGTACTGGGGAAAAGTGCTGAGGATCCCATGGACAGACAAAAGGACAAATAAATGGGTGCTAGAGCATATCAAGCCAGAGATCTCCCTGGAAGCCAAGATGACAGTACTTAGGCTGTCATACTTCAGGCACTTTATGAGAAGGGAGGACTCACTGGGAAAAAACATCCAGCGTGTACATTTGAAATGTTTTGTAATGATTTGATCCATCCTCACTTCTGAAGATGAATTCCTTTATTTTATTTTTTAAAAATGGAATTGCTTCATATAGGTTTTTGTGTTGATATAGTAAGTTGGCTTATCTAGAGGGGGGACTGGAAAATAGTTTCCTCATGATTCATAGACTGAAGGAAATTTTAGCATAGAGAGGTTCAGGACAGAGCTTTTTAAATTTGAAAATTCTTCCCCAAAAAAGTAAGTGGTAACAGCTTACTTATTCCACTTCCACTGCAGCAAAATTCTTGTACCTGTATCTGTAAATTATATCCAAAATGTGCTTGCAGTCAAAATGTCTACAATGCTTCACAGATGAAAACTGGCACATGTGTGGCCAAGCAACATTAGAGTGTGGTCAAGTTGGAAAAAAATATGAATCAGGAAGAAAATACAAACTAGGGGATGCTGCAGCAGTTTGCTTTTGCCTAAGCCTTTCCTCTCCCCCAATTTTGAGATAATGAATGCAAACTACTTTTGTACTTTCAACATATAAGCTTATTGCATGGCACTTAAGGAACGGGAATGAAACGGAAGGGAACGGAATGGGGCAAAAACGCATTTTACTTCACAGGAGAATGCCACCAATGCCGCCAGGAGTCCCCAAGGCGTTCCCCAGCCATTCCTGGTAGCTGATTTTTGAAGGACTGTTCAAAATCGTTCTTCAAAATCAGCTGCCAGGAATGGCTGGGGGATGCCTTAGGGACTCCCGGCGGCATCAGTGGTGTTCTCCCGTGCAGTAAAATACATTTTTGCCCTGTTCCATTCCCTTCCATTCCGTTCCCTTCCCATTCTTGTAACTACCGTGTGATAAGCTTATCAATTTGCAGCAATCAAAGTAAGGTGGAGGAGAAGAGAGAAACTGGGACATTTTAAAAGTAACTGAAAAAGTGGATGACAGATGATTAAATGGAACTGTTCCTGCCAAATAGGGACAATTGGATGTCATGCCATACAGGTGTGAATTTTGGTCTGTTTATGGTTGCTGTTTGCATAAGTCTGTGTATGAAACAGAAAAATGCTAATCAGATCTCAGCCTACTTTTGTCTCAAGTCACTTCTGCAGCTTATAAGCCTGCCATTGCTTATAGGTTTACATGATGAAAACATCCACTTGAAGTACAAAAAATCTAAGGAGCACAAGTTTGATTCGTTCCATAAACCTCATCCAACCCAATGTTCTTACCTTCTGAAGCATTTTAACTCTAGTATCCTGAAGCTTTAGAATGCTCTAGTGACTATAGCCTGGTCTCATCAAACTGATTTTAGACATTGTGCAGAGGGTGGAAGGGCATGAAATGAAAGGCAAATTAGATGTTTGAATGTTGCTATATGGGTAATGAATAGGGAAACTATCATCATCGTCATCATCGTCATCACCATCATCATTATCTCTTACCCTCCTCTCACCATGGATTGAGGCAGGGAACAACAATAGATTAATATTCAACTTTAATTAAAACACACAACATCAATTACAAACACAACAATCAGTTTAAAAGAACAATTAAGACAAATGCGTATTAATACATAAAATTCCTATTTAAAATGCACAATTTAAAAATCATCCAGATAGGCCTGCTGGAAGAGACTAGTCTTTCATGCTGTTTTAAATTTGGACAGCATATTCAGCTGACAAATCTTTTCCAGCAGGTCATTCCACAGTCTCTAGAGGGGGCTGGAAAAAAAAGTTCTCTGGCTGACAGTTACCAACCTAGTCCTGGTTAACTGGAGTAAATGTTCCCCAGAGGATCTGAGTGTACGGGGCAGATTATACGGAAGGGGCAATCCCATAGGTAACCTAGCTGGACCCAAGCCATGTAGGTTTTAAAGGTAATAAGCAACATTTTCTATCATACCCAGAAACTAATTGGCAGCCAGTGAAGTGCTTTTAGCATAGCTGTGATATGATCACTCCAAGATGTATCAGTAACCAATCTGGCTGCTGTGTTTTGAACTAATGGAAGTTTCTGAACTTGGTACAGAGGTAGCCTGATGTACAGCACATTGCAAAAGTCTGGTCTTGAGGTTACCAGCATGCGCACTGCCATCTTTAGGTCCTCCAGCTCTAGGTAGGGGCACAGCTGGCACTAGCAGCCAAAGCTCATAGAGATGCAGAAGGAACAGGAAGCAAGAGGTCTGTGGCCATATTGTCTTGGAGTGGTTTTATGAAATAGAAGATTAAGGGACCTTTCACACTACCCAATTACAGTACCTTTATTCCCACGGCTGTGTCATTTGGACCTGGCATTTGTAGTTTGCTAAGGCAGTAGAGGCCCCTGGGTATGACTTCTATTTGCTTCTCTGTAAACTACAGATCCCAGGATTCCACAGGATTTTGTCATGCAATTATAGTAGAATATAGTAGAATCCTAGTGCTATAACTGAGCGTTATGAAAGGTCCTCTGATCTTTTATTCCACAAAGCCACTCCAAGAGAACATGGACACAGTCATTTATTTAGATGTCAAAAAGGTAAATCCAAGGTTTCCAGATGTTAGGGCCAGAGTGCTGCCTTGAAAATAAAACCCTTATTTAAACTATGTCCTGGTCTCACACACACACACAATTGGGAGTGGCAGCTATAAACTCTCTGATAGTCTATTTGGCCAGGGTTCAGCAAGAAGGAATATGAAAAATACTAGAAATGTGATGATAGGGGTGGGATTTAGGGGGTGCGAAGGGATTCTGTACCAAGAAAGAAAGAACATGTGGCTGGTGAGGGGCACCAATTAATGGGAGCAACCCACTAAAATCAAATTTCTTTTTGCTTGGAATAGTTTCATTAATTGCACAAAAACTCCCATGTGTTAAAATCAGTGCTTGCAAAGGTGTTTAAAGTATGGTATAAGTGAGGAAAAATGGGTTGCCTGTTCAAAGCAGAGCTTGGTAAGCATTGTTTGTTTTTTAAAACTGTGTTGAAAACATTTCCATGTTTCGTTCAAAACAATGTTTACAAAAGTGTTTTAAAAACAGAGATGAGGAAGATTTATAATTTTCTGCTCACTGCAGAGCTTAAAAAATGCGAAATCCTTTGTCACCTGTTAGACTGGGTGTTATTTATTTCAATGACATGCTCTGAGCAACTTTAGTTGATGTTTTATGTATGAGATCACCAGGATCCACTCCTGTGGCCTCAAAGGGCGGCATTCCTAGGGCTCCAGGGTCTGGGATGCTTCTGACAGAATAAACCATTTATAGCCATTTTCCCAGAATTCCTTTGGTTTGTGGGAAACCATTCAGTACTAATGCAGGGGGACACTTCTGCATTTGTGTAAATTTAAAAAGTAACTAAAAATGTACATTCTAGCGGGTGTAAATTTTTAAATTTCTGTTATGTAAATATTCAACCCAATTTGGATATTGTGTATTAAAACTCCCTCAGATTTTCAATTTTAACACTATCTTTATCTTTGGGGTTCATTTTAAAATTTATTTATTTATTTATTTATTTATTTATTGTTATGTACAGTAACAGGCATAATTTAGGATAGGCTGTAGCCACTGGCTTTATAGCATATGGCTTTTAGGTTAGGCCAGTGCTTTTGTGTTACATTATCCTCTTCAGTTTTACTGTACTTGTTCAAACTGAATATCCGATCATTTGAGTTATGACTCACAATTAACTTACAACTCATCCTTTTCAACATTGTGTCTTCTGTAAGAGATTTTGTGAATGCACTCTGTTCTCTTCAAGACCATTTCAATAACTCTAAAAGTAACATTAACAAAAATTATCCCTGAAATACCATCTGGCTTTGTACCTACAAACACCAGTATCACCACCATCATCAGAAGTTGATATATAATCAGACTGTGAGGACATGTATTTAAATTTCTGTGGGCACAACAGATTATTAAGGCTACAGAGTTCTGTGAATACAGAGTTCACTGCATATGCATTGGGTTTATCCAGATTAAGGGGCAAAGCAGAGCAGAAAAAAACACTGGCTTCGAGGTGGCATGGAGGCATGGCGTATACATGCCACATGCCCCAATGCCACCCCCAAACTGGAGTCATGCCGCCCCAGCTGACCACACACTGCAGTGGAAAAGCCAGCTTTTTGCCAGCTCAGAAAGGAGCGGCTTTCTGCCACTTCTTTTTCAGCCGGCAAATAGTGGGATTGAGGTCGTGGCATGCAGTTGCTGCAGCCCTGATCCAGTGCTGAAAGGGGCGGTGGCAAGCCACTCTTTCAGGGTGGTCTGTTTTGCCCCTATGTCAGTGGGACATACTTCTGACCAAACATGGACAAACTCAAAAAGTGAGTTCAGGCTTTAGTTAATCTGCATACAGTGACTTTATATGCTGGGGGTGGGAGTGGAGACTGGATTTAAGGTGTGGGTATGAATCCTGGAGCACTCCAGATGTTGAATGGCAACACCCAGCATCCTTTACTATAGGCTATGCTGGCTAGGGCTGCTGGGGAATGTAGTCAACAACATCTGTAGAGTCCAGATAATTCCCACATGTCTTAAGGTTATACATCTTTAATTTTATGTACTCTGCTTTCTTATCAAGTAAGTTCACCTTGTATTAAAGTGAATGCATTTTTTGCAGAGAATAGGCTGGGAAAAGGAGAGGTACAAATAGGCTTTTCAAGACCTAGGGAGAAAGAATAGAGCAAGTGGAGAATAACCTGGAACAATTCCAGAGAAAACTTGGCAAGCAGAGTGTTATTTGGAACATGGTCATGAAATGAATGGGGAGCCAGAGTTGCTTTATGAAGGACTGTGGGTATTACAGCATACTTTTTTGTATGTGTGAGAAGACGTGGGCTGCAACATTCTGTGCATCTAAGTGTGCAGGAATGCTGTGGTTTCATAAGGCTGTACTGTAGGGAGTTGGGGAAGTTCAAGCAAGGACTGAACAATGCTGAGATACTACTGCTTTCCTAAGGCTATCCTGAAGAAGTAGTGTTCATGGGCAGATCTGTCAGCACCAAAGATGAAGAAGTTTCCCCCCAAAATTAGTCATAATTAACTCCCTGAAATGAAGTTGTGACTATATACCCTTAACGACACTTACTTAACAAAGATCAACAAGAATTATACCTTTTCTGGTGTAATTGTACCTTTTGGGTTACTTTTATGGTTACTAGGTGTATTTGTCATCACTGAATGATGGAGGATAATTTTATCAAATCCTACAAGTATTACAGAGGCTCATAGTATTCAGGCGATTTTAAAATCATTAAAAAGTGCCCGTTCTAGTTCTTTCAAGAGATGGAGGAATGAAGCATTACTTTTCAAAAAAACATGAGGCTAACTAACTTCTTTGGGTGGTTTAGAACTATGGAGATTATCACACAGAGGCTTACTATCAATAAAACGTCCCTAAATCATCCGGCAAGCGTGAGGGTGTGATACTCGGTTGTGCTTGTCCCCATTATTAAATCGTCATGGAGGTGTCCCTTCACCTCTCCCATCGTTAAAGTGTTCGCGGAGCCTGCCATTTGTTAATAATGGGAACTTCTGTTATTAACAAATGGCAGCTCTGCGAACACTTGAATGATGGGAGAGGCGAGGGGACACCTCCATGATGATTTAATAACGGGGACAAGTGCAACCAACTATCACACCCTTGCGCTTGCCAGACGATTTAGGCACATTTTACTGATGGTAAGTCTCCGTGAGATAATCTCCTATGACTGTAACTAATTGCTTTAGTCTAATCGCTGTATTAAACCAGTGTCTACTGTCAGTAATAAACTGGATGAGGGCAAACAAATTGAAATGTAAACCAGACAAGACAGAGGTGCTCCTGATCAGTTGAAAGACAGATCAGGGCACAGGGAGGGATTCAGCCTTTGTTAGATGGAGTTGCAATCCCTAAAATCTCAGGTTTGCAGCTTGGACATCCTCCTGGACTCAGATCTGAGCCTGGGTGCCCAGATTTCAGTTGTGGCCAATAGTGCATTTGGGACAGCTAAAACTGGTGCACCCTCAAAGCCCATTCCTTAAGACATCAGATCTGGCTATGATGACTCATGTTTTGATTACCTCCAGTTTGGATTACTGCAGTGCACTCTAGGGAGTTTATCACATGGGGGAAATTCCATGCGGAAATGGGGCTTTAAATTGGAAAAAAAACACAAAAGCGTTTAGATTTTCAGATGACGTCGCTGTTAAAATGGAGTTAAAATGAGGTTAAACCGAATGGAAACTCATCAAAAACTACTTCTTTTTAGTTTTGGAAAATCCCGAAAGTAAAAAAGAAGCAGTTTTTGATGAGTTTC
>CM034706.1:141688886-141706542 GCA_020142125.1 Phrynosoma platyrhinos
CTATCCAGGGGGTCCAGGGAAGGCTTTTTTAGGAGTGGCTTAACTGCTGCCTCCTTTAAACAAGATGGAATGTAGCCCTCCCTGAAAGATGCATGATGAGACAATTTGGATTGTTTTGGAGCCTTTATCTTTATGAGAAGAGAGTTGTAATGCAAATATTCAACAACTAGGGATGCAGACATTCAACTATATCTTGGTGTGGCTGAATCTCCTGCTGGAGGAGAGAATGACTATTTCTTTTTACCCTGTATTTGCACATTCCAAAGTGTTTCAAGAAATATTCTACATAGAAATGCATGCAGGGTGGTTTGGGTTTGTTTTTTTTTGGTGGAGGTTTTATGAAAATTAGGGAAGAGATTCTGCCAAAAATAATTTCCCATGCAAAACCCCACATACTCCTTGTGTTTCTATGCCTGTGCTTTAAACTGGTGTATGAACTGGATAAGATTAAATAATAAAAGGACATTAATACTTGAGAGTACTGGTGTAAGATATGGACTTCACGGATATATGTTTTATGAGAAACTGAAAGTGGATAAAATTTCGTAACCATTTTATAAGAAAAAATTTACTTCAAAAGTGAAATAAAAATTGTGTGTAAGGATTCTCTTATGGGCTTTGACAAACGAAGCTTTATTTAGAAGAGAAGTGGTTCATAATCGAAGATGGGTTACATATGCGGAAATTGCAAAATTAAATCAAAACAAAAGGTAATTGAAATCACAAGAGGAATTAATAGCAGAAGGTTATAACTGCAATTGGTTTTTATATTGCCAACTAAAAGAAAGATTTCAAATGGATATGAAATTATGGGGCATTGGAACAGCTGATTCTGATTTGGAAAAAAATTATGAAAGAAGGAAATGAGCATCAAATTTCAAAATTGTATAAATTGTTACTTAAATTTGAACTGGAAGATGAAACAAAGAATGTATGATAAAATGGTCAAAGGATGTTAAACAAAATATTAGTCTAGAACAATGGGGAAAATATTGGATTAAGAGAATTAAATATACATTAAATTATTATATAAAAGAAAATATATATAAGAGTCAATATAGATTGTATTTAACTCCATATAAATTATCCAAAAAGAATAAAAAAATTAAAAATGTTTGTTGGAAATGTGAGAAAGAGATAGGTATATATTACCATTGTTGGTGGAGATGTGAGATAGCTAAAAAAAAATTGGAATATGATTC
Source organism: Phrynosoma platyrhinos (assembly GCA_020142125.1). NCBI lineage: Eukaryota > Metazoa > Chordata > Lepidosauria > Squamata > Phrynosomatidae > Phrynosoma > Phrynosoma platyrhinos. Next base: position 141,690,089 of record CM034706.1, read on the forward strand.
ATGAACAAATGGAAAAAAAATAATACTGAAGAATATACAGACCTTAAGATGTATTGGTTAAATATGATAGAGAATGAAGAAGTAGAAATGAAATTCAGAAAACTTATGTTTTATAAGATTGTATCAGCTAGAATGTTATATGCAAAATACTGGAAAAGTATAGAGAGTCCAAGATTAGAGGAATGGAAATTAAAGATATATGATTATTATGATATGGATAAATTGACATGTATAGTGAAGCAAAGGTCAATGGACAAGTTCAACATAGACTGGAAACCATGGATTACTTATATTAAAGAAGAAAAATATGCAAGCATGTGTATTGTATTAGAATGAAGATAAATTAGAAAATATATAAGATAGATATTATAACCATATTATAAGATAAGATTAATTAGACTGTAAGTGGCTATAAAGAGTAAGAATGAAGAATGTATATGAACAGTATAGTAATAATGGTTTAATGGTTCTCTATGTTGGGTATGGAGTAATTAAATAAAGTAGATTAAGAATGTACACTTGTCCCTCCACATTCGCTGGGGTTAGGGAAACAGGACCCCTGTGAATGTGGAAAAACTGCAAATAACAAAAACACTATGTTTTTACCTGAGAAAACACCTCTCTAGGAATCTCTAGGTCCTTTAGTGTGGCTTTTGGTTAAAGCTGACCATAGAGTTGCACTGGAGGACCTAGATATTCCTAGAGAGAACATGTTAATAAAAGCCATGAATAATCAAATCCGCAAAAGTCAAACCTGCAAATGTAGAGGGATGAGTGTATACAGTTAAAGAACATATTGATAGAATTATCAAGAAGCTAGGAAGCATAAGTATGATGTTAGTCTAGTTAGCTAATATTGGTATTTTTATATTTATGTTTGTTTGTATTTTTTTTTTGTTTAATATAATAAAAAATTTTTTTTTAAAACCCCACATACTCCCTGCAGGATGTTTTTGCATTCCTCAAAAGCATATTTTGAGCCCCAAAATGTTGATGGGTAAAATGTGCCATAGTTGTCATGATAGTGAGGAATGAGAGGTAATAAAAGAAGGGCTAGAACATAAGTTGTATGAATGTGGTAAGTTTGACCTTGTGTATAGAATAGAAGGAAAAAGGTTTATAGCATCAAAGATTATTTAGAAGGATAAAGAAGCCATCCCATGGTTGTTAAATACCAAAAATTGAGTATCTCTGTGGATTTTGCATGTAACCTTGGCTATGTCTTACACAGGTCATCGATCTGACGCACATCGGTCAGGAGGCAGAGAACGAGGCCGATCCAAGGAAAGGAAACACCTTCTCTCTCCAGACATTTCCCGTTGTAACTCAGAGGAAAGGAGTCCACAGGCAGATGGTGACTCTCCAGAACGTCAACAGTCAAGGTCTCCCAGTGAAGGCAGGTCACAGACTCCCAACAGACAGGTGAATGTGTGAAACTGCACATTAATGTAAGGAAGAGGAATATGAGTAAGCAAACACTATATGCACCTGTTTTATTGAAAATAGATGGAGCAAATTCACACATCATTTGACCATCATTTCCTTTTTTTCATCCATCCCTTCTGAAGCAAACTTAGGGCCTAAGCAGACTGCCAGAAATAGTGCACATTAAATTGAGGCACTGCCCTGGCTCAGTGCTAGGGAATCATGGGAACTGTAATTTATTGTGGCACCAGAGCTCTCTCACAGAGAAGGCTCAATGTCCCAGAAAAAAGTACAGTTCCCATGATTCCCTAGCACTGAGTCAGGGCAGTGCCTCAATTTAATGTGCACTATTTCTGGTAGTCTGCTTAGGCCTTTAGCCACTGAATACAAAAGCAGGGTTACTGCAAGTTGCAACCAAAACAGAGCCATTGACAAATGAGAGCTATCAACATGCTTAGGGGAAATTCAAGATGTGCCAATTAGAAGTATCTTTAGGAGAAAATCCCTAAGTGGCAGAAGAAGAAAAAAGCTCAGTGGTTATGGAGTTCTGTTGGTCATTGAAAGATAAAATAGAAGACTTGGGGAGAGGGAATGGAACAGAGTATACCAGAAAAAGGCATGACAGGAAGACTCATTGGGAGTCCTCCATGCTGCAGACTTTTTGTTTCGGGTCCATTTGTCCATGATTCATGCCTGAATATCTGAAACAACTTAATAGACAAGCTTGATATCTGAGGTGATACAACACATCTGAAAAATCTCCAGTAGACTTAGTATTTAATAAAAATAATGGAGTAACATTGTTAGAGAGCATAGTAGCAGTTCATCCTGTTTGCAATATGTTATAATCTGAAAAGACAAGAAACTACACTAAATAGTATAGCATTGCAATGGAGCTTACCATAGGTTAGTAGACAGACCAATACAGATCAGAGTTCCAGTGTCCCAAACATTGTTATCTTATACACTGCTTCAGTCAGAATAAACATGAATCACAGCAGGGGCCAGCATTCATGTATCTTCTATGGAGTTTATTACACTGAGAAAATTGGAAGTTTAAATGGGACAGAACCTGTGGTTAACCAGCATATTAGGCACAATTGAGGGAATGGTTTTCACATGACGTTGTGTGCAAACTGCTTAGAATCTGTACAGAAAGTGACATAAATCAGGGAATAGACATTTTTGGGAAAATACCAAGTTTTCATTTCCATTTCATTCACAAATTCATTCTCTTTGCGCAATCGCTGTAGTGTGAAAGCTTTTTGTGGGATTCTCCCTGTTTTTGTGCTTGTTGTCAGATTTCCCATGGTTCTTTGCTGCTTTGCTATGCTTTGTTGTGCCAAGAGGGACACAGCCTTTTATGCTTCAGCCAGGACTCTTAAAGAATCAACAGGCACACACACATACACACAGAGAGAAAGAAACAGCTTGCTTGTCTCCCTCGCACAGCTCTCTCTTCTCCTCCAGCCTTCCCCGTTAGCCAGGGCTCTGAAAGGAGCAGCTGGTGAGGAAGGCACGGACACTGCGAGAATGCCAGAGAAGTTTTCTCTTTCCTTTCCTACTTCTTATGTGTAGTGTTCTGTTCTTTTTACTCAGGTCGGATACCATTTTTCGGAAAGTAAGGGCAGCACAGTATATATTTTTATAAAGAAAATTGTGTAAATCAAATTGTTTATTTCTCTGGGTGATTTCTGGTAACACAACTACTGCTTCTGTTTGCAAACCATCAACAGGATTTGTCCACATCTGTGTGAAAACCAAATGTGCTTTCTACCCACTTTGTTGCATTAGTAATGTGCTTTTAATGCATTGTTGTGCTCTGCATGTGAAAATCATTCTCAATTTGCATGCTTTTCCAGGATGTGGATGCTTTAACCATTTTCAGGATGGAAGCACATAGGTCCCCATATGATAAACTCCTAGGCCAATGACATTTTCTTACTGACAAATCTACTTAGGAAAAAGAATCTCACAGTTCAGTGATCTATCCTTAGACTGTATTCACTCCATACCAATGTGAAAATAACTTTGGACTCATATAGTGTTTGCTAAATCACACTTTAACATTATGACAAGTCTACATAAGCTTCAGCCTGATGCACTTTTCTCCTGCAGCCACAAAAATATATTCAGAAGTTTTTGCCTCTCATTTTGTCCACCTGCAGTTTGCCAGGATATACAAACCTGGGCATTTAGCTTATTATTAAAACAAACCTATTTTAAACCATGATTTATGAAGGTGGCTTCCAAACAGGAAGTTTGGAAGCTTTATAGCAAGCAGTAGCATGGAATAGGTTGAAGACACATGAATTGCAGTCCAAAATTATTTTGCAATTATGCTGTCTTTTCATCTTCAGCTGCCTATCCTTTCTGTCTCTCACCAATTTTTAACAAATTTGGGTCATAGTTTTTTGTGGGTTTTTCGGGCTGTGTGGCCATGTTCTAGAAGAGTTTCTTTCTGACGTTTCATCAGCATCTGTGGCTGGCATCTTCAGAGAGTACTGAAATGGAAGAGAGTGGGTCTATATATACTGTGAGACCCTGGGTAGGGAGGAGTGATTCCCATGTAAACTGTGTATTGTTCTGTGTTGAATAGGTATTGTTCTGTTGTTGATGGCATGGCTTCAGGGTGGGAGGATATGCAAACAAGGATATTGTCTGCTATTGTCTGCTGGGAAAGCCCCTGACCCTGGTTGGTTTCCCATTTGCATTTGCTGAGTGCTGATTTTCATGTTTTGTAGGACTGGTAGCCAAACCTTGTTTATTTTAAGGGTTTCTTCTTTTCTGTTGAAGTTGTCCAAATGTTTGTGGATTTTGATGGCTTCCCTGTACATTCTGACCTGATTTGGGACAACTAATATTTAACACATTATTTTCAAGCTTTCTATGTATATACTTCTCTTTTCTTTGCAGAGCACAGGTTCCTTGAGTGAGAGTTCAATCCCATCTATATCTGACACCAGCACGCCAAGGCGAAGCCGTCGCCAGCTCCCTCCAGTGCCACCAAAGCCCCGACCTCTCATCTCCTATGCTGCTATGATGCAACACTGTGGAGACACCTCCCCACATCCTGATGATAGTGAGGGTGGCTCCCCTCTGCTTTCTGGAGCTCTGGAGACAAACAACCCCTGCTTGACTGAGTCTTCCAGCTCCCCAACAGGAAAGCAGAGCCTTCTCTCCACTCCTCAGCGCTACATCTCAGAGCCTTATCTGATGCTTCAGGATGACTCTCATGCTTCAGACTGTGGTGAGGAGGAGACACTCACCTTTGAGGCTGCTGTTGCCACCAGCCTTGGCCGCTCCAACACAATTGCATCAGGCCCTCGTTCAAGGCACAGCTGGCAGATGCCCAATGGGCACTACCGAAGAAGGAGGAGAGGGGCATCACAGGGGGTGATGTGTGGGGCTGGCATCGATGTACTAAGTGATACAGAGGAAGATGACAAGTGCTAGAGGTTGCCTCCCCCTTCACCCTGCTCTCCTCTGACACATGCTGTTTGCCACATTTGAAATGAATTGGAAGTCAAATGCGGCAGATAACAAGCCTTTGTGCAAAAATAAAGAAAAAGGGTCCAGCCCATTGGTTTTATTTTTGTTCATCCTCTTTTTTTTTTTTAATTGCACAGAGAAGCATTTGATTAGCTCCTGCATCCATGGACCCAGCAAAGGTGTACCTACTTGTTAAGTGAAAATGAATCATGGCAACAGCAACTTTCATCCCAACAGTCATATGGGCCTCTGTCCCTGAAAAAGCCATGGGCATTTGCCCAAAGAGAGGCAGAAGATAGTAAAGAAGCATAATGGGAAGCAAGTTGGATACTAAGCGGCTTTTTAAAATATTACTTTAACCTTTAGACACTTGCCTCCTCTGCAAAAGAAAGGAAGGAAGGAAGGAAGGATGGAAGGAAGGAAGGAAGGAAACAGAGGAAGGAAAGAAGTCAAGCTGGTGGTTTGGGATGCATGTGGTAAATTCTTTGAGATGACCACATTATGGCCTCTGAGCTTCAGTCCTACAGGTCAACCAACAGGACAAATAGGAGTGACTGATTTCTCTAAAGGTGGGGCTTTCCTGCAGAGCCTGTGGATTTCAGTTTGTTCTTCAAAAAGCTGACTATGCTTGTGACAAAATTCAAAGATAGACTGTGGTGAGTGGAAAGCAAGGCAGAAGCAAAGAGGGCAGTAGAGGTAGCCCATGGTAAGGAGAAGGAGTTAGAGTGAAAACATGTTTTGTACCATGGACAATTTGATAAGGGTGGAACAAGGAGAGGGTCATTACTGTGCTAAATGTATATAACTCACCATACTCAGACATATATGTATATTCTGAGTTCAGAATGTGTAGAAAGAGTGTGTGTGGATGTACTGATATGCATATGCAAACATGCACACATGTAGAGATCTATTTTGATAAATTAGTTTCTGTACTAGTATCATGGCAGTTTGTTCTCTTACCCTCCAGGGCTGGGAGAATCTTTTCCTATGGGAGTTCTGTGGAACTACAGAATAGAAGAGGTGCACCCATGACATTCTCTAGGTGCTTGTCTGGGACATCTCCCCCAGAGAAACACACAGAGAAGCACACCTTAGTATAAAGGTGCCATCATCTAGCCTAGATTAAGGGTTTCTAAAGTGGATTGGTTCTTGGTTTTCCTTTCAAATTAGCATTTCTTTTTATCATACCTTGATTAAAATTTGTTAGGGTTAGAGGAAGAGTATGCTGCTATTAGACCATGGCATTTTGATGGCTCACGAATAAGGCATCTAGATGACCACTTTGGGAATGTTTCTAGATGTACCTTTGGTCTGATTTCAGAAGTAGAGCTCTTCTCAAATTCTTAACAGTTCTTTAAAAAGGGTCATTAGCAAACTGCCTAAAAGCCAGTGGCATGTATTTTCAATTAACCAAAGTACTGTGCACAAGGGTTACACACACTCATAAAGAGAGAGAGAGCGAGAGACACAGAAAGGGATCCTTTAGCATCTCAGTTGGGCAGACTTTTTCTTTCCTCAGCTTGGCAGACAGCAAATCCATTAATGTGGGATGTGTGAATGGACTCACCACTTCTGGAATCTTGGATGGAGGTGGCATTTTGATGGCTTTTCCACACATGGTTTTGTTAGAAAACAAAATAATAATAAGAGGGCAAAGGGAAGAGCAATGAGCAAGTGAAATACTAATAGCAGGCTCACTACCTTGAAAAGTAGGAAGGAACACACCAGTAACCCTCTATAGAACAGGATAACAGTCTGAAGAGCACTGAATCCCAGAGCTGCTCTAGACATGCTCAGTGAATGAAATGTTGCTGAAGAATCTTGAGTGTAAGAATCACTCCAGAGCTGGAGGCTTATAAGTAAGGGAAGTGTATGAACTACTAACTTTTATGGCTGGTTGTTTATGAGAAAAAGTAGAAGCAGGATTTTACTACTGAGGTTGCAATATTCAAAGCAAAAACAACAATAACAATGTAATGATTTGCACTACATTCCAACTTACAGATGATCTGGTACTTATTATCATCTGTCTAGTTGAAATTTCCTCTGTGCAATGAGTGCAGGGCACCATTCTCTGGCCCAGTCCTAGAAGCTTATCACTCGCCAAGTTAAGCCGGCTTACCTCTTCCAGCTTCAGTTCTGGATCTGGGATACCCCTGGATGTTATCAGACATAAATCACCGCTGATTTAGTTGTGATGCTGCCGGCTGAATTCATCTATGGCGAAGCCTCACTCAGCTGGCACTTTTTTGAAGTCGGGGAGCTTCCAACTTCAAAAATTGGCTGGCTCAGTGAGGCTTCGACCTGGGATGGCTTCAGCTGGTGGCATCACAGCTGAATCAGCAGTGATTTATGTTTGATAACATCCGGGGGTATCCCAGATCCAGGATTGAAATCAGAAGAGGTAAGCAGGTTTAATTTGGTGAGCAATAAGTTCCCTAGTGTGGTATAAGACCATGCTGTTGTCTTTAGCCATTCTGTCAACCCCTCTGGATCCATCACTTCTCCTAACCTTTGAGTTGCAAGATTCACCCTGCTGTCAGAAGCTTCTTCCTTTGTTTCCAAAGACAAGTAGTACAAGTAGCTTTAGCAAAGCAAATATAGTGTGTGATATCCAGTAGTGACTCGAAAGGAGCTGGCTGGCAGTGAGACAGTTGGGTAGCAGAGCTGATGTTTGGTTGGTGTTATGCACAGTACTAACCTGCTGAGGCTTCTCTTCAAAATTATTCTTGTATTGAGAAATGTTGGTGTTGATAGTTCTCAAAGACTGCTGAGACCATTGGTCAATTTAGACCCCATTCACACTTGCATTTTTATGCTGGGTAGATTCGGGCAGATTCGTTGATGCAATACCAAATCTGACCTGAATAGAAAGAAGTTCACACTATGTTTGTCCCTATCAAATATCTCCAGTATAATTTAATCCTGTCAAGTTCACACTGACCAAAGTACCAATTAAAAATAGAGCCTCCTTATCAATCACATTCAATCATTTTAGTGGGGGGGTTGTTCCACCAATCAAATTATGCACATCTACGTCACACTGTTTGGGCAACCCCCCCCCCCCTCATCTTTGGAGGATGGGGAGGGAAAGGCTCTCAGAGGACCCCTTGCCATGAAACCCCTATGAGAACTTTTCTTTGGGGAGATCCCTCCCTGCCAGCCTCAGGCTGGAAAATAAAATCACTATGCATTGAAGCCACAGAAACACAAAGATTCGCACTTTGTGTCAAATAAATTTTAAAAAATACCCTCCTTCACTGGCTCGGGTGATGACTACCCACTAAAATTGTTCTTGTTCTCATGTTTCCAGCTTCATTGTTGGAGTTATTCATCGCTCAGGTTTTTGCAAAGAGGAGGAACAATATATATTATTTTAAAATATGCAATTGTTGCTCATTCCTTCCCTACCTCCTCCAAACAAATGCCAGAGAGGCTGATGAATGGTAGGGCTGGTTTTTCATGAAGTCAGCAAGCACAAAAATGGTGTTTGCCATGCACTCCAACCTGTGAGAGAGGATAGGCATGTTTCACCCTTCTGCCCACCCTTTGACCATTAGTCTCTCCCTACAGGAAGCCCTGAATAGGATCAGGGACAAGTTCACATCGGCAGCACCCTGACAAAACCTGTTTTTTTTTTTTTCAAAAGACACAGGGGAAAACTCAATATCAGAAAACCCGCAATGAGGGTCCACCCCAATTTGGGTGTGCAAAACCCAGCACCAGTGTGAACTACCCACTTTTAAACCGGTTTGCAAACCAAGTTATAATGTAGTGTGAACAGCCCCTTAGATCAACAGCAATGACTCTCTGGGATTTCACTTGGGGGCTTTAGTGTCACAGTCAGAACCTGTGTGGTTTTCTGCATGCAAAAGCAGGCTCACGGAACTATCGTGCTTCCTTATAATTGAAAATATCACAACTTAAAGTGACAGAGCTCATGTTTTGCAAGAAGAAATTTATCCAAGGCCTTCTCCAGAACTGCTTTAGTTCTAAGGGAGATGTGTGGAAGGATTGGAAAGGAGTACAGTGTTCTTGGTGTGGTGCTACTCCTTAGATGTCTAGATTTTCTTTTCCACTTTAAAATTTATACACTTTAAATTTTATAATTTCAAAATAATTGAGATAGCACTGCTGGAAGAGACTGGTCTTTACTGCCGTTTTAAACTCAGACAGTGTGTCTAGCTGACAAATCTCTTCTGGCAGGTCATTCCACAATCTGGGAGCAGTGAAAGAAAATGTCCCCTGGATAATGTTTAGCCTAGTTACAGCTGACTGAGGTAGATATTCTCCCAAGGCACCTGAGTGTAAAGGCCAGATTATATAGGAGAAGGCAATCCCATGGGTAACCTAGACCCAAATCAAGTAGGGCTTTAAATGTAACAAACAACATTTTATATTTTGCCCAGAAACTAATTATCAGGCAGTGGAGTGGTTTTAATATTGGCATAATACGATCACTCCTAAAGGGACCAGTAACCAGGACTGGAACAAAAGGGCCAATGGGGCCCTTAGGCACTACTGTAAAAGAGAAATTGTGGCTTTGTTTTTAGCTTTCTTCATATCAGATGCCCCGTTCTCGTCAACAAAACACTGCTCTTGTGCAATTGTACCTCTAGTTCTGGGACGCAATGGTTCTAAGATGCTGACTCTGTTGATTCAAGGCCCAGGTACTGTGTGATGGAGTGAGCTCCTGTCACTAGTCTTGCCAACTTAGCAGTTCGAAAGTATGCAAATGCAAGTAGATAAATAGGTACCATTTCTCAGGTGGAAAGTAAACAGCGTTCTGTATAATCATGCCAGCCACATGATGACAGAATAGTCTCTGACAACACTCACTCTTTGCCTTAGTAAGGGAGATAAGAACCTCCCCCTGTGGTCAGACATGACTTGACAACCTTGTCAATGGGGAATACATTTACCTTTACTACCCCTAGTTCTCCTCCCTCACAGGCTACATCTCCCCTTCCACAATAAGCCCTAATCTAATACCTCAATTTACTGTGAGGTTTTAGGTGTGCATAGGGAACACAACAGCCTCTCAGCCACCATAATCCAAATTTGCCCTTCCACTGAAGAGCTTGGGTGGATGGGAGGCATACTTCCAATAAATAAAATAAAAACATCAGAGGAAGGGATTTCCAGACTGCCTTTGCCAGCTTCTGTGAGCTGAAATTGGAATTCCATGTTTGTGGAAGTTCTGCTGTTCCACTCCTCCCTGACATTACTCTGCTCCCTCTGGAATTCTGCTGGCATGGTGAATTAGCAAAAATGCCATCTGAATCAGCTTCTACCTCCACCACCCCTTCCATCTGCTTGAATTCTTTCCCATGGTCACTTACAAATACACACAGCTCAGGCTCCCACCTGTTCAGCCACAAAAGACTTTCAGCAGCTTCTGCTTACATACCTCAAAAACTGTATTTCTGTGAGGAAGACAGAAATGTCAAACATGAACAACAAACCATCCCAACAACCTCACAAAAACCCATTGGTCCTGAGATTTCTGTGGGGAGAAAGTAATGGCAGCTAAACTTCATTAGGATCAATTTGGTCACCATGTAGATTGGTTTTGTGCCATTTTCACTTACAGCAATAACAGATGCAATCCTGCACTCACCTGGGAGAAAGCCCTATGAAAAATAATGAGACTTACTTTTGAGTAGACACCTATGGAATTGCATTGTGAACCTTCTTTTGGTTACCTGGCAAATGCTCCAAGCACTATTGGATTTCCATTCTTTTAATAGTAGGTTGGTGATAAATCTGATTTAGTTATTTATGGTAACAAGCAAAGATTTAGTATTATCGTCAAGGAAATCAGTGTTAAGGGAAGAAGGGAACAGCTTCATGTTTCCTAGAAAGTACATACATGTTATGAAAATACAGCAGCTTTTTCCTGCTAGCTGTTTTGTGACTAGTGATGTAAGTAACTAGGAATGTAAATCTTCACTTACTTATTTCCTCTGAGCGAGAACAAATCATTTCGGTTTCTCTGCTCTGTTCTTTCTTCAGTATTTTGTTGGGGAAAATTCATTTGCTCAAAAATTACTAGAAGACCACCTGTGTTTCTTCTGCCCAGGAATTTGTACAAATGAATAAGTTCTTAAGAAAACCAGATGTAATTGTCCTGCATGTATTGTCTGTGCAAAAAAAAAAACCAAAAAACCAACATTATTTTTGCACAGGAATCAATGCATTTTCTGTCCCAGAACATTTTCTCTTCACAGGAAAATCCTATGAATTTTTATGCAAAGGAATTCCCCTCAACAAAGTCTCAGAATGCCAAGAATCATGCAGCTGTTTTCTATTCCCTTGGTGGAACTTCTTGAATATTAAGATACCCCGTTTTTGGTTGAGGATGCAAACATAAATGAGAATTCGTCACATATCTGGTCATGACTACTTATATTGTAGTTTTAAACTGTTAAATACTATTAAGTATTAACATGTTTCACTCAGCACTTAAAAGCAGGGTATAGATTCAGACTAGCCACTTGAGTTGTTCCAATATACCATTTATTCAAAGATATGTTAATTGTGACTCATTCAATCATTTTCATTCAGAATGAATTTCTCATAGTTAAACCTATGTTCAAAATAAATGATGGCTGGAATGAAACCTCACGGGGTGATTCTCAGGACAAAATGCCATTTTACCTTGAAACACACATTTTCCATTATTACAATCAAGAGTAATATAGCACTTGTTCCCCCCTAGAAAAACGACATTAGCATTTTGTGTGTGTGTGGAGAATCAGGAGGGCATGCTAAACTCTTGGAGTTCATTCCCACCACCCATTACCCACAGTTGGGTTTATCTGACAGCCAGATGTGGCATGATGGGCATAGCAGAAGTAAGATGTCTGGTGGAAGAATTGATGTATGGGGAAGGGCTAAGCACCTCTGTTTGACTTATGTAGGGCCTCTGCAGACTGCCAGAAATAGTGCAAATTGAGTCCACTTTAAGGGTTAGAGTTAGTGCTAGGGAATCATGGGAATTGTTTTTTTTCCTGAGACATTGAGCCTTCTCTGTCAGAGAGCTCTGGTGCCACAATAAAATACAGTTCCTATGATTCCCTAACCCTTAAAGTGGACTCAATTTGCAATATTTTTAGCAGTCTGAAAAGGCCCGTAGTTGTACCTTCCATTATCAACAACCTGGATTTGGAGAAGTGTCTCTATAAGTTTCTGATGAGATGTCAATTAAACTATCACCCAGTTTATATCATTGCACTAAAATCCCACTTTTACTTGAAGGAACTTGTATCCTTGAAGGAACTACTTTGCATCCCCCAGCTCTAGCCCATTTTCTCATAACAATCCCTTGAAGTAGGCTAACTGAGCCATAGAGACAGAGCCCAGGCCACCCAGTAAGCTTCATAGCTGAGCAGGCATTTGAACCCTGGACTTTCAGGCCCTAGTCCAACACTCTAAACAAGTTTAATCATGCCCCAATCTAATACTCCCAACTCTTGGAGATTACATTGCACTACTTCTCTGGAGTCTTTTGCCAAGATATACCTCACCATGATACACATTTGAGAAAGAAGGTCATAGTCATTCAAGAAGTCATGGCATTGAGTTCCTCTCCCCACAACTTGCTGTAAATAGAATAACTGATATCCTGAGCTTCTATATACAAAGTGATTTCTGATAATAAGTCATGCTTTCTGTAAAATGCACCATTGGTTTGCACTGTTGGGAAAATTTATCCATTGTGCATATTGGAGTAGGAGAAGCAAATTGTAGAGGAGATCCTTGTTTCCTGATGATTTTAAAGGCATCTTGCTTATGCTTTATTTATTATGGACACCATAGCACAAAGTGTGCTATGATGTTTGTTTTAAGAATTATTTCTGCCTTTTTAGAGATAAGGGAGAATCCTGTACTTCAGTTTTACTATCATATTATCCCTCAGTCTAGGGGGCTTTTGTAAGAAGGCTTAAATTTGGCTCTCAGCAACCAAACTGTAGAAGAGGAGCTGAGCAGTGTCTTATCACAAGAACGTAGATGGAATTTGTGAATGCCACAGCTAGAATTCAGACCTTCTAGGTAATAATGTGATTGGTAATCTTAATGGCTCATTGTATTTTGGAGCTGGGATGTCACCTTGCTTTCACAGTTTTACTCAGAGTGGAGTCCACTTAGTATTGTGTATGTAACCAGGAGTGAGGCCTAATCTGTTTTAGTTGACAAATGGCCTTGAGAGCCTCTCACATAGGAAACACCCAATTGGATGAGAGGAGTGAAGCATACCTCCTAGGGTGGCTCTTGCATTGCCCAAACAGAGGACAAGGATATACATAAAATGTACATGCCATGCTAATTTACGTGTATAGACAAATTTAGAATTACTATATTTTCTATAATTTAAATACAAATAAAATAATATGATGTGGAAGTCTCTGAGCAAGTGGCCTTTGGGCCTGCTGAGTTTGTTGCCATGGCCTACTTCAAGTCCTCTGCCTTACCATCTGAAGGTTATTTTATCTTTAAACCAGTCTTGGATTAAACAGTCCTTCAAACAGAGAACAGTGACAGGGCTATACCCTGTCTTCAGTGACAGGGCTATACCCTGACAACCCTTCAGACACATAGCCACTGTAACAACTCTACCACAACCTTTAGACACTTCCCTTTGCCCTCTGTTCCCACCAGGTTTTACATCCACATGCTAACTGGCCACTTTACTAGTGGGTTAAAATTGACAATTATAGTTGTCACTACATAGTTGATTTAGGATAGCTCATGTCTTATTATTATCAAGAGGCCCTGAAAGTATCATTTGTTAACTTACAGCATACTCCACCCAAGACTTTCTTTTGCTGAGCAAGATAGTTTTCTGCAGATTAGTGAGCCATTATCAGAAGGAAAGGACTTAATACCAAGTTAGATTACAATGGCAAGGCTAGGGTGTTTGCTTTGATGTGTCAACATGTGTCATAGATTCCATTCCAATAGGATTTGTTTTTATACCTGTGCCATGGTCCATCATAGGGGTGTGTGCATGTCTGACAAAGGCTGAGAGAGTGACACACATCCTATTCCAAAGCCAGTAGCATCAGCACAATTGGACTGGGGTCAATGAATGTTGGGACAAAGTATACAGGGTTCAGCTACGGGATGAACACAAATGGACCTTGTGCATGTAGCTACAAGACTAAGGTTTTTTTTGGGGGGGGGTGGCAGCTAAGAAAACAGCATTTTGCAAGAGGAAAGGCTGACTTTTAGCTCCAGCTCCAAACCACCTCCTAGATTATTTGAATATTGGTATTGACATCAATTGCATTGCATTTCAAGGCCTCAAGAAGGCTTTCAAATTGCCAAATTATATTTTTGCTGCTAAGCTTGCTGTCAGGCTCAAAGAATTATACCACAAAAGCATTTGAGAAGGAGGGGATTTGGTTCAAAAATTGCCCAAAGACAATTGTGACCCTAAGCAACAGTTGCAACATAACAGGAGCACAACGGAGGAGGGAAATAGCATATTTCCAAGGAGAAGTGTGGCATCATCGGGGCAAAGTTTTTACCCAATCTTTATGAAATGTAAGAGGAGAACTTCTACTTTGCCTAAGAATCAAGATAAACCAAACCTTGCTTCAACAGAGGCCAAAAACAGGTGAACTGAAATGACACTACTGAATTATGTGTGACTATCAAATGAAGACTGAATAGGTAAGCTGAGGCAGGTGGTTGTACCAGTATGCCTCACAAAAGCACCTGAAGCCATCTTCATCTCAGTTTGATAGGAAGACCAGTGAACACAAAATGGAGGCTATGCTTTTGTCTTGCTGATCCTGTCTTGGCAGGTGTTAAGCTGAGTGTCACCATACAGCTGCCTCCCATTTCTGGTTTTCTTAAATGTGAAGCTTCTGGCTAGTTGTGGAAGCTGTTGGGATGGTACCAGGGCACCTTATCCAAAGGCAGATAATGCGTTCAGCACTGCATGTTGATGAGGTGGCTATATTGTAACATAAATGCTTGTTTGGATCCAAAATAAACCACAAACATTGACAAAGCTGTAAAACTTTAATGGTTTTTTTTTTGTCAAAGAAAAAAAAAATAAAACCTTGTTGTAAAGAATTGCTATCTGCCTATTACATTTTTTTGTGTTTTCTTTCAACTGATAATTTCAGTGGATTTATCAGCCATGTTAAAAATAAAATTCCTTAGCATATTTTATACCACATTGAAATGTTTGTGGCACTTCATAAACTACATCAGCTGTGTAAGTTGGTTTTTGTTTTTCAAACTAAGGTTTTGTATTCCAAGAGCTTTAAAAATATAACACCTTTCATAGATACAATTTTCACCCCGGTTTTCTCATAAGGCAACAGTAAATTTCATATTCATGAAATCTTTTCATGAAATCAGATTACATTTCGGTAAACTGAATTGAATTACATGTCTAATTGAAATCTGTGTATATAGCTAGCATAATAAACAATGTGTCACTATAATGTAGAGCTTGGAAAGTTACTTTTAAGAGGAATTAATGTAATGGAACAATGGCAGAATGGGGCTTTAGAACTCAGGGCATCAATTTATGGATGTAAAGAAAACTCAATTGTTTTTTCCTTCTTGAGACAGACTGTCTCAACATGTCAGGAAACCCATTTGAATGTTTGTTTTTAATTCCTACAAGCTTTCATCTGCATGAAAAAAGACAGTGAACACTTTGGAATGTGTGCAACTTTTCTGCATTTTATTGTTTCCTACCTTCCAACTGTCGCAGTTTGGCAGCGACAACACTAGTTAATCCTATGCTGTCCTACTTTCTCAGATGATTTTAAAATGTCCCGGTTTGTCTCTCCTCTTCCCACTTACCTTCTTCATCCTGGGCTTACTTCAGTTGCTGCAAACAAAGTTCAAAGTGCAAAAGGAGCTGGTACTCAACTCAGCAGGAGCAACAGGAGGAGGTGGAGCCTTCCCAGTAGGTTCTCAGTAGAATCAAGCAAAAGCAAACTCCTGCAGCCTCTCCTAGCATTGGCACAGAATATCTTGTGCTGTGTGGCATTTCTTCTTGAGGTAAGCAAAAGGAATAAATACACCCAGTGGTTAGTGTCACCCAATGCAGTAACTCATGGTGTCATCCTTCCATTGACCCCCCCCCATACCACACCATACAGAATCCTTAGTAATGTTTTTGTACTACTGTTACTCATCAGTCATGATTCCCATATATTGCTGAATGTAATGGCAATAATTGTGACATAATCAACAGGCACAGGTCAATTATACATCTAAATTACAATATCATAATATCACAACCTAAATGTGATTCCATGTACATAGTTGTATGCAGTAAAATTTGATAAGATGTAATTTAAAGAAAAATTTAAAAGAATATTTTGTTTTTTTAAAAAATTAAAAACCTGAGGCCTCTCCTTTCTCCTCCTCCCACTGAGCCTCACCCCACTCACACCATATCCAGTATTTTAAGGGGATGCAGGCAAATGCCACAGCCTGTTTCTGTCCATGGCAGATGTTTGAGGAGCAGTAATGTTACCTCTCTTAGGGCCTTATCACAC
>CM034706.1:141706552-141718062 GCA_020142125.1 Phrynosoma platyrhinos
GTGTTTGATAAGGTCCTTAGGGTGTCACCTGGTGCAGACCACACTCCCTGCAACCCCCTAGTGATGCCTCTGAATGCACCTTGTAAAAAGTGGGGGAAGGAGACAGCCTTGCCAGTTAAGAGAGGGTTTTCCATGAGGAGAACCCCTTTGAATTACAGCACCCATGGAACTGCACAGCTGTTCCAATTTTCAACTGTAAAATGTTGGAGTGTATGTTGTTTTCCTTAGTGAAATTCAGAGTGTGTGCACATAGAAACAGTGAGAGCAAGAACTGGCTAACTGATAAAAAGAATCTAACCAACCCATTCAAAATATCTGTTTCAGAAAAGTGTGTGCAACATTATTGCCTAATTGATTGATTTATAGCTCATAGATATACATTTTTT
The DNA here is from genome assembly GCA_020142125.1 of Phrynosoma platyrhinos. Lineage (NCBI taxonomy): Eukaryota > Metazoa > Chordata > Lepidosauria > Squamata > Phrynosomatidae > Phrynosoma > Phrynosoma platyrhinos. Next base: position 141,706,939 of record CM034706.1, read on the forward strand.
CAAGACCAACAAAAAAATCTTATGTCTTATAGAAATGTTATAAATTTTTGATTAACATACAGAATTGGGATACATCCAGTAACCTATGAGCATAATAGTATACTATAATAACAATTGATTGACAGGTTTTAGTAGTGTAAAAACACTTCAAACACTGCAACAGCACAACAAAACAATGTGATGTAACAGCATGAAGTACAAAACAGCAAGAGCCCAGTCTGGTACAGAAATATATAATACAAACTAATGCATACAAAAACAAAAGCACTGATCTCAATGCATACTGAAGTATGAAAGTATAAAAATCAAAACAATATATGTATATATATATATTTAAAAAAAGGTGACTTGGAGTCCTTTTTGGCAGTATATCTTTTCTTATGGTGCAACAATAAAACAATCATGGAACTTATAATAAGAGCTAAGGATAACATTTTTGGCATTTCTCATTCCCATGCCTGAGAATGAAACAAGCAAGAGTTTATGGTATACAATCCTGTTGCTGCTGGGTTATGGATGTTTTTAAAATATCATATATTCATTGTTTTTCCACATTGCTTTCCAAGCCCTGCTCCAGTGCCAGAGAGGGACATTTAAGCTAAAAATGTGTGCAATGGAGAAAAGAAGAAATTTTCTAATAGGTGTCCAAAAGCAAGGGGGCAATTTCTTATTCCCAGAGGCCTTGCTTTAGTAAGTAAGTAAATAAGTTTATTTGTATAGCATAAGCCATTACAAAAAGCAATCCAAATACAAAACAAAAGTCAGATACGTTATAAAAATAATACATTACATAGTTAAAGCCATCTAGGAACATTAGCCTTATAGACTCAATTAGAACTAAATAGGCACAAGGATCAGATACACTGGGAATATATGACATTGCTTCACAAGACTAAAATCAACCAAAAATAGTTTGTTTGTTTGAAATGGGTTCAAATCTATCCTAGGACCTAACCATCATCTTTACAAAACTTCCTCCTTCAAATTGATTCTTTAGAATCTCTTTTCAGAAATGTATCCTCTAATAAAAAATTATTCAGATACAAATCAGAGCTGCTTGATACCAATCCTAAGTCTTTGAATAAGGCACCTCTTATCTCTTTATAAATTGGACATACGAGTAAATAATGAGTTAGGTTTTCAACTGTATTGGATCCACATGTCCAGACTCTTTCTTCCCAGGTGGTCTGTTGGTAGTGCCCATCTACCATAGCCATGGTCATTGATTGGCATTGGAGGGCTATAAAGGCATATCTCCATTTGGAGTTAGTTATACTATTTAAATACTATGGGTAGGGGGGTTGGATAGGTAATTTAGCTTACCAGGGGGCACATATTGATAGGCCAGCAGAAGTACAATCTGTTTGGAAGTCATGTTTTAAGATGTAAGATTTCAGATATTTTACAGCTTTATCATAGCTTAAGGAGCACAATGAGTCCCTTGAGAGCCCATACAAGTCAATAAGTTGTAAAATGTCTTGGTTCTAAGATGGAAATGTCTTGTTATCAATTTCAGCATTTGTTTGAAAGCAGCCAATACAAAAACTGTTCCTATTCCTCTGCTAAGCTTCAGCCAATATTTGATAGCTTGTATATATGCTATAGCCTTCACAGTGTGAAGGCCACCTCCCAGCCAAAGGATAGAGGTCTCAGTTCCTTTGGGCAGTCCTAAAATTGCTCATAAATAATTATTTTGGGCTGTTTCCAAGTATAATTTTAGCTTGGATCCCAATATTTCATCTCCATAACATAACTGGGCAACAACTTTAGCCTCATAAATTTTGAGAGCAGATGGAAACTATTTACTACCTCAGCTCCAATAGAATCTTAATAAAGAGTTAACAGTATTAGCAGCAATTACTTTTGTATTTTCAAAGTGATATTTCCAAGATCCAGTTGAAGAAAAATTTAGTCCTAAATATTTGAAGGACTTTACTTGTTCTATGGGGTGCCCATCAATTTGCCATGTATTTTTTTATACCTATTGGCAAAACCTAGTATTTTTGGATTTTTTTATAATGAATTTTCAAATTATTCTGTGTTGCTAGTTGGTTGAAAGTTTTTAATAATCTCCTCAAACCTTGCTGCGATTGTGACAGTAAGATGGTGTCACCCACATACATGAGAACTGATATTTTTTCTAGGGCCCAATTTAGGGGCTACATAATTATCCTTATTACTTAAATCAGTCATTACTGAATTAACATAAATATTGAACAGTGCTGATGCTAGCAAGCATCCTTGATGGACCCTTTGAGGAGCTGATATCAGGTCTGTTAGCCAGAAGAATCCAATCTGACTTAGAATTTAGTATCAGAGTGGAGTGCTCACATCAGCATCAGCAGTCTTTTATCTATTGATGTTTTACTTAGTTTGTCCCAGAGACATTCCCTATTGATAGAATCAAAGGCTGCTGAGAGATCAATGAATTCTACATATAGATGATTTTGTTTTAATCTGATGTATTTATGTATCAAATGTGATAAAACAAAACAGTGATATTTTGTTGAATTATTGCATTGAAAGCCTGCCTGTTCTTTTGCTATTATCTCACTGAACTCAAGCCAATCATTAATTTTTAAAAGTAAATATTTGGTATATATTTTGGAAAAAATATCCAACAGACTAATGGGGTGAAAGCTAGCTGGGTTACTTGGGTCACATTTTTTGAATATAGGGACAACAATACTGCTATTCCATTGGGGAGGGTGATAGCCACTATTATTAATTTCTATAAATAGAACTGAAAGGATCAATGCCCACCAATTTGGTGCTGCTTTGTAAACTTCACCTACAATTCCATCTTCGCCTGGGGCCTTCCCATTCTTTAAAGTGGCAATTATTTCACAAATTTCTCTAGAGAAGACAGGATCCCAAACTGGCAAGCCTTCTTTTGTCTCAAAGGTGTATGTATTATCCTTTGAATTATTTTTGAGCAAGGTGATTAAAAGGGTGGTTGCCAACCAACTACAAGTTGTCTTGGAGGAAACCAATTTTCTGGATCCATTTCAAACCGGATTCAGGACGGGATACAGAGTTGAGACTGCCATGGTCACCTTAGTCGATGATCTCTGTCTGGGCATTGACAGGGGAAGTGTGAACCTGTTGGTGCTCTTGGAGCTCTCAGTGGCCTTTGATACCATAGACCATGGTATGCTTCTGGACCGCCTGAGAGAGTTGGGAATCAGTGGCGCTGCTTTGCAGTGGTTCCGGTCCTACCTCGGGTAGGTTCCAGAAGGTGTTGCTTGGGGACAGTTGTTCGGCCAAGAGGGAGCTCAAATCGGGTGTCCCTCAAGGTGCAATTCTGTCCCCAATGCTATTCAACATTTACATGAAGCCACTGGGTGAGATCATCCAGAGGCATGGGGCGGGGTGTTATCAGTACGCTGATGACACCCAAATATATTTCTCTATGTCTCGGACTGATGCAGTGACTAAGGATGGCATCTCTCCTCTGAATGCCTGTCTTGGGACAGTAGTGGACTGGATGAGGGAAAACCGACTCAAGCTGAATCCAGGTAAGATGGAGGTACTTGTCATAGGAAACCCGAACCCGGGAAAGGAGTTATGTCAGCCAGTTCTGGACGGGGTCACACTTCCCCTGAAGGACTCTGTCCGCAGCTTGGGGGTGCTCCTTGACTCATTGCTTCACTTGACAGCTCAGATGGATGTGACAGTCAGGAGCTCCTGTTATCAGCTTCGGCTGATACACCAGCTGCACCCTTTCATGGAGCAGGGAGACTTTGAAACAGTAGTACATGCACTGGTAATCTCTCGATTAGACTTCTGCAGTGCGCTCTACATGGGGCTACCCTTGGGCCAAGTTCAGAAACTTCAGCTTGTACAAAATATGGCAGCCAGATTGATTATGGGTACTTCCCGTTATGACCATATAACACTGGTCCTGAAGTCCCTTCACTGGCTGCCAATTAGTTTCTGGGCAAGGTACAAGGTATTGGTTATTACCTTTAAAGCCCTACATGGCTTGGGACCAGAGTACTTAAAGGTGTGCCTTCTTCCATATTGTCTGTTCTGCACACTAAGGTCCTCAGGGAAGAATCTTCTACAGCCAAAAAAATCTAGGCTTACATTGGTCACCCAGAGGGCCTTTTCCACTGCTGCTCCAAAGCTGTGGAATGACCTGCCAGAGGAGATCCGTCACATCTCCACTCTTACAGCCTTCAAAAAGGCTCTTAAGACGGATCTCTTCCAGCAGGCCTTCCCAGCTTAGTTCCTCTCCCTGCACAATGTGATCTATGTTGCTCTGTCTACCAATTATCTCCCTTTTTAAACTTTTGTATTTTTGTTTTTAAATATTGTTTGTTTAATTGTAATTTTAGCATTGGGTTGGGGAGGTTGGGAAGGGATTAATTTTTTAATTCTATTGTATTCTATGTATTTTTACTGTTGTAACCCGCCCGGATTCTTTGTGATTGGGCGGGCTATAAACAAATAATTTATTATTATTAGTATTAGTATTATTATTTGTAGGAACCTCCATGGGATTGTTTTTAGGGGGTTCATTGAATAGATTGTAAAAATGGGACTCCCAACCATGTGACGGAATTTTTGGTTCAGTTAATGATTGCCTATTTGGACTTGATTTGTTAATAAGTTTCCAGAATCACTGGACATCTTGGTTTTGAGCTGCTACCATAAGTTCATTCCATTGTTAGCTTTGGTGTAACAACTAAACAAATATACTCTCATTGGTCCACTGTCCAAGAAATGCAAATGAAAGGTAACACCTGGCCCTTATTTAACAAGCAGCATGTAAGACGGTCTGGTATTATTTTATGGAAGGGATTATAGCAACAGCTTATACAAAGCTACCTTAAAATTTGTGCCACAGTTTTTAAACTGAAGAATTGTTGATTTCACACTCACAACTGCCATCCTAAACTCTGAATTTTCAAGCTAAAATCCCAGGTTGAAACGGTGTTCCCCCACAACTGAGGGGTTAATCAGACACTGAAAATAATTCAGGATGAATCCAGGTTGAATCTCCATTGTTCACATACATCCTGAATGCACCTGATTAAGTTGGGAGGGGCTGCCAAAAACCCCACTTAACCCAGGATAATCAATACTGTTTTTTTTCCTAAAGGATTTGTATCTTTGACACTGTAAATAATTGATGTGAATAGATCTAGGGTTAAACTCTGCATGTCTTGAGCACATTTTGAATACATTTGCATCATCAACTCCATGTTTATTTGGGTGCTGACATGTGTGAGCAACTGAACTGACAGAGATGGTCAGAGATGCAGTTCCATAGTGTGAACAACAAATCTGGAATGTGTGAGTCATGTCATTTGCATCATTCTGCTAAAAAAAAAAAAGACATTGAATGACCCCTGGGGGTAGCCAGCATCACCACCCATTTCTGAAAAAAAGGGGGAAAAAGACTGTATCATTGTGAAAGGAGAGGAAGTAAATAGCAGTTAGGAATACTGTAAGTGTCCATGAAATATTGGAGAGTAGAGCAATATTTTGTGGTTTATGCACTTTAGAGGCTCTGGCTCTACAAGGATATGACTAGTGGCAGCATCCTTCCTCTGTTCTTTATTCAGAAATTTTAAACAGAATAACCCATCCCCGTCTCCCCCCCCCACTAGTCACCTTTTATTGGTATGTTGCTGTTTGGTTTAATAAGAGCTGGATTTGGGCTTTTGATTGCATGAGCCAGTGCTTGAACTATGTGATATCCCTTCCCCACCATACATTAAGGCCTGATTCCATAACTATGAAAGTAACTAGGAGGGTACATTGTAAGAGCTGGAGAAGGGATGCTTCAATAAGTTAAAACTGTAAGTATATCTTAGTTGTGGATTCATTACTATGGAAAGGCATTTATTTCAAGTAATTCATAATTTACAACATATAATTCTGAGCTCTAGGAAGTATGTTTGAATATAGCCTTGATTGAAAAAAATATTGAGAGTAATAATCAGATCAGTAGCCTGTAACAGGACTTTGTTGAAATTGAATCTGTTATAAAAATTGTCAGTATGAGATTTTGTGCAATACATACACCAGCAAGCAAACTCAATAACAGATAAAGAAAATTGCTTGGCTCATCTTGGAACATTTTTATCCGAAAAATCAGTTAAGCTATTCAAGTCCAGCTACTGCTACAATAACCTGAAGGGGATGTGATAAATGACTGTGAATGTACAGAGGAAAATTAAGATGATACAGGTTTCATTAGCTGTAACTGAGGTCAGAGCAAGTGGTAATGGGTTGGAACTGCAGAAGAGAAGGTGGAGATGGAAAGTACTCCGCAAAAGTATAATAATTAAACATATTGCTCTCTTGGCAGCCATGCCATATATCCTGAGATAAGTTGAATCATCCCATTCCTGCCACAGACTTCATGTTCTTTGCTTTAAAGGCCTTAGTTTGCTATGTACTCTGACCTCCTGTTGTTCTTATTCAATATCCTTCCCTGTTATTCTTGAACCTCCAACTCTACCACCTTCAGATTAGAAGCATATATGGCTACTGGCCATAATAGCTGAGGAACTGTGGGAATTGTGGTCCATAACTACCTCTCTTGACTCCCACCAAGCTCTCCCCTCTTTTTCATTTTTCACTTTTTATCTTTATCTACCTACTTTTTATCTTTTACTTATTAGCTTTCTTCCAGATTAATCAGATTAAGAATTCTCCACTCTTGATTCACTGACCAATCTTTGTAGTTATCCACTTATTACTGAACTTGCAGTGAATCGGTGCCTCTAACTGAAATAAACCATTCCTTATTAATCTTTAACAAATAAGACATTTCAAGACTGAATTAAGTCTATGTATTGGTGAGGTTGAAAAGAAAAGACGGAGGTAGATGAGTGACAAACAGAACTGAAAAGGATGTAATATAAGATCTCATGATTTGGGGCAGCCTTCCCCAACCTGACAGTTGCCTAATGTGCTGGACTCCCACCATTCCCAGGCAATAATCTTATTAGGAGTTTTGTAGTCCATGTGCTGAACAATACCAGCTTGGAGGAAGGCAACTTTATAAGGACATAAAGTAGGCTTTTGAAGGAGCCAATAACAAAATATACTCCCCTAAAGTTAACAATGAAGTTGATCACACTGGACAGATCCTGTGCAGAAGCTGGATTTAAACTGGGGGAAAAACCACAAAAGCGGGTAGTTTTTCAGATGATATCCAGGGTTAATCCAAACAGGAAGTAGAAAAAACCTGCAAAGGCAGGTTGTTTTTCAGATGACATTAACATTAGTGAGCATTAATGTTACATTAAGCCGAACGGAAACTAGACATAACCCACTCCTTTTTACTTTTGGAAAATCCTGAAAGTAAAAAGGGGTGGACTTTGTCTACTTTCCATTCAGGTTAATGTCACATTAACCCCGTCATGTGTGAAAAACTACCCACTTTTGTGGGGTTTTTCCATTTTTTAAATCCCGTTTCTGTACGGGATTTTTGCAGTTTGCCCCCATGTGATAAACTCCTATGATAACTTCCATGCCATTCTCTAGATATTGCATGTGCTGGCCCAATGCTAAGGTTCAATTAACATGTTAATTAATGATAACTTACCAGATTGAACTGTTTTGATCAACAGTCTTTATGTTAGTAACTAATTTTCCAGTTTCTTACAGTGTACATTATAAAATTAATGTTCAAACCTAACATTCCAGGTATAGATGATAATGTTCCTTGCCTGCTTGCTAAACTTCTGTCTGAGAAAAAGGAGGCAGCTGCTGTTTCTTGTCTGGTATACTTGGGTGAGGACTGTGGAAAAACTTTGAAGTTGGCAGGAATGGGTGCAGACCAGCCCAGGGTGGGTTAGAGATGTTTGGAGAATGCTGTGGGGCAATGTGAGGGCTGATGGGGGAGAGCTTTGCGGTGATTCGGAGAAAATACTCAGTTTAATGGAGTAGATTTCTCTTCTGAGACTGAGATCCCAGCTTGGCCCCATAGTAACATTTTAGGCAATTTCCTCATATTTTACAGCTCTCTGGTTTGCATTGCTGTAAAATGGGTATTTTGTGACTTGCTACATCCATCATGGCAGCCACTGTTTGAGACACCCATAATTCCAAATATATGCCCACTGTGCTACCAAACTGAGAAGTCCTTGTATAAGATTTTGTGGCCCAGATACCCCTTCATCAGATATGTTTAGCAATTTCATTTACTGTTCACTCCATTCCAAGTTATATGTTTTACAGTTGGCAGTAATTCCAGGAACAGCTTGTCCTTGTTAGGCATGCTCATACTTGAAAAGGTTTGGCTAGTGACTGGTGCAAAGAATGCAGTGGCTGCCATGAGGTTATGATTCGTAGCTTCCAGAGAAGGGGATCTGGAATCAGCAGGTATCAAGGGATACTCTTTTACAAATAAACAGTGAATTCAATCAGAGCTGATCAGGAATATTGACACACAAGAAGTGGAGAGAGTACCAGTGTCACCAGGGTTTTTTTTTTACTGCAGTGATTATGTGCTTTTGTGAAAAAGGTGTTCTATGCTATGAGCTTCTCCATGAACACCCCACACCAAAATATGAGATAAATTTAGAAATTTCACTCATAATAAACAAAGCTGGAGTCATTGGCAGCAAGGGTAGGATTGGTAGCTTGGCAAAACAGTGAGAACATCCCCTCCAGTAGGCTTCCTCAACTCTGTTGCTTGATAATCTCACATAAATTGACAGGAGTCTGAGTCATCCCTCTCATTATGATAGATAGAGGGGAGCAAACTATATTTGAGACAATGAAAATGCAGATCATTATTCTTAAAAATAGATTGGGGGAAGAAGCATAGATATAAATGTAGAAAAAAAGCAAGGCCATAGAACAAGTGCTTCAGGGGTGCTATTTAAGGCACAAGAAAACCAGTGTGAGTTCTGTTGGTCCAAAGATGAAGGAATTGTATGACAGACATGATAGACTAGATGGGAGGTGAGTAGTTTACAACTACTAGTAGTACATGCTCTTCAACTTTTCACAGTTGAAAATCAGGATACACATGGCTGAGCAACATCAGAGTGTGGTCAACATTGCGAAGGTTATTAATGAAGAAGAACACATAAGGTAAGAAAGGAATTTTGCTTGAGCCTACAGGGAAGGGCAAGATTATGCCCATTCCTACACTCTCCCCTGCTGAGTTAATTCTGAACTCAGTTTGCAGCAATTGAAGTAAGCTGAGGACAAAGGGGCAAAGTGGGAGGAGGAGAGAGAAACTGGGACATTTTAAAAACAGGTGAAACCGTGAGATGACAGAAAATTAAATGGGACTGTCCCTGCCCCAAATCAGGAGGGTTGGCGGGAATGATGGTACTACTACCACTACTAGTCTGACTTATGTCCATTCCCTGTCAAAGCCCTGCTCAAAGGCTAGAACTGGGAGTAAGACTGAAAACACCCAATGACTTTTTCCAGGGCCTCTAGAAACTGGGAAAAAACCATAATGTCACCTAGGTGGGGATGAAAAGACTTAGAGGCTTCTGTGCTTCCCACAGCCTTGGATGTTTCTCCTTAAATGATTCTATGGGAAAAGTGTAACTGCACCAGGTAGGACATGGAAACTTTAGAGACCTCAAGGCCCAGCATATCACTGGTAGGTACACTGGAGAAGACTCTCCCTGCATACAGTGCCTCTCTCATAGATAAAACACACCTTAGATCTCAACTTTGTATTTCTCACTGGAGGGGAAGGTGACAACAGAAATATCCCATCTATTTCAAGAGGATTCCCAGGGAGATTTGGATGCTCCTATGTAATGTGAAGTGTACAAGGCAGCTGGGCAACATCCTATGAAGGCTCCTCAAATGTACTGTCCTTTTCAGCCTCTACTGAATAGTCTCTCCATTAATTGTTTACATAGATTAGGAATCAAGCATAGTGTGGGAGGTGAGGGGGAGACTGGTAAAACTTCATCATGCAGTTTAATTTCAGATTTCATTCTTTCAAGGTTTCTAGCCTTTTTGCATATATGAAGCAGAGCTAGGCCTGAAATTAGATATTTAAAGGATCATAGAATCACAGAGACCACATGAATGTCTAGTCGTAACCAACTGTAGGGCGCAGTGCTCATCTCCATTTCTAAGCCAAAGAGCCAGTGTTGTCAGAGGACTGCTCCAATGGTCATGTGGCCAGCATGACTGCACCAAATGCTGTTACCTTCCCACTGAGAAATGGTACCTATTTCTCTACTTGCATTTGCATGCTTTCAAACTGCTAGGTTGGCAGAAGCTGGGAATAGTGACAGGAGCTCAACCCATCATGCAGCACCCGGGCTTCGAACTGTCAACCTTCTGATCTTCCAGTCATCAGAATTGGCATCTTAACCACTATAGGTAACTATTATATGTGCTCTTCCTCACATGTAATAAGTGATCAGGGCTTTGAGAATAACTCTAATATCTAAGGTACAATTGCAGTACCAGTCCCCATCGGTAAAAGTTTAGTGCCAACAAATTCAGCAACAGCCACCAATAATTTGTCCCATTTGGAGGAGCCTTCCTAGTTTTCAAAGAGCTAGCCAAGTTAGTCTATTTCCATTAAAAATAAGGGGGAAAGTAATCTTGTAGCACCTTTAAAATTAAGACTTAGGCCAAGATCCTTCATCCAGGCAGGCAGGAGATGACACGTGCAGCTCTGCAATCCTGGTCCCCAGCAGGTACCAAGCTCTGGTGACTACTGCTGTAGAACTTTACTGGCCAGGAGGAGGAGAACCTGAGGGAAATGTAGCAGAGGAAACAATACAGGAAATGCAGCACAGAATAAGTAAAGAGGTAGTACAGGAATAACTGGTTAATCTAAATGAATATAAGTATCCAGGACCAGATGAACTGCATCCAAAGGTATTAAAAGAATTGGCAAATGTAATATCGGAGCCATTGGCAATAATTTTTGAGACCTTCTGGAGAACAGGAGAAGTCCCAGCAGACTGGAGGAGGGCAAATGTCCCCATCTTCAAAAGGAGGGGAAAAGAGGAAAAAGAGGGAAAAAGAGGATCCCAACAATTATCATCCAGTTAGTCTGGCATCAATACCAGGAAAGATTCTAGAGCAGATCATTAAACAGAGAGTCTGGGAACATTCAGAAGGGAATGCCATAATCACAAAAAGTCAACATGGGTTTCAAAGAAA
>CM034706.1:141725381-141737860 GCA_020142125.1 Phrynosoma platyrhinos
TTTTATTACAAATTATTGTTCCCTAATACAAATATTGGGAAAAGAAGAGAAAAAAGAGGAAAGAAAAGCAAAAGGGAAAAAACAGAAGGATATACAATTTCCAGTCTCAAACTTTAAATCCTGGATTAAATTTCCCCTTCTAAAAGTATTTCCCCTATTTTGCGCTGTGTCTCCTCTATTTCTATCTTTTCTTGGTCAACTGTTGGTTCTTTTTTATTTCTCTGGTTATCTGAGCTATTATTTGTATTGTTGCTGTCCTGATCTTTTTCTTTTTCCCACTTGAATCTTTTGATAAATTCTTCCACCTTTGTTTTGCTGTTTATCCTAAATCTTTTTTGTTTGTATCTGAAGATTACCCCTTCTATTCTATCCCAGGAATATCTAATATTGTGCTTAGTTAACAAGTAAGTTAACTGTCTGTATTCCTGTCTATGTTTCAATAACACTACGGGTATATCTTTAAAGATTTTTACCAAATGGTTCTCTATTTGTAGGATATTTTTGTAACTTTTTACAAGGACTTCATCTCTAATCCTAGTACAGGCGAAGCGAATTACCACGTCCCGTGGTAGTCTTTTATCTCTTGCAGCTTCCGAATTTATTCTGAACATTTTATCTATTTCCATTTCCAAATAGTCCTCTGCTATGTTCATGAAGCTTGCTAATGCAGGAATTACTTTTACATAAAGATCTTCATTCGGTGTTTCTCTTATTCCTCTTAATTTTAAACATTTCTCTCTGTATCTTAATTCCTGTAATAAGCTTAAGTTTTCTTCTGCCTTACATTGATTTTCTAATCATTCTATATTCTCTTCTAATTTCTCTGTCTTTGTTTTAGCTTGTTCCTTTCTTAAGTTGGACATATCTTTAGTCAGCTCATCTAACCTATTTTCAAACTTTTCGAATCCTTTATTCATATTTTCATTGGATTCCTTCCTATGATCTTTTAATTCCTGTCTTATTTCTTTTTGGAATTTTTTAAAGAGATCCTCAAACATGGTCTGCATTTATATAGTATCTTGAATTTTTGGAAGCATTTCTACAGATCCACGCCTGTTAAATTGCAGTTTTGCTGTCTGTAACCTAGTGGTTACTGACATAATATACAAATTTTCCTTATGTAACTTGGTTTTTATACTCACAGTTTAGATATCTATTATATAAGTTTTTCTTTGGAAAACTGCAGTGAACATCCACAAAATCTCAACATACCAACATCAATTTTTCAAAATCAGTTATCAAATCCCACACTAATCCTTAGGATTAAATAATAATCCACTTCATTGAAGCTATACTGATAATAATTACTTTTGTGCCTTTTATGTGAAGTTACTAATACAGTAACATATAGACTCTCTCTGACCTATTTTACTCCCAGCTTCTTATGTGCATCCAGACAGGTGACTGACTAATAGCAGCACACACCTTAAGCAAGAGGGAGGCTGCCTAATCCGGTTAAATAGGATACTATCTATATCTTTTCTCTTCCCTCCTATAGCCCCCTTCTTTCCCTCCCCTTCCCAGAGGTTTGAATTGCAGAAATATTACGCCCTGCAAACCCCTTACTTAAGCTCCAACAAACGTGCAGATATTATACTGCTGTTTATTGTCCTGGATACACATAAATCAATTAGAATATATAAAACAATAATCTAGTATGCAATAGTCACTCAGCATTAGCACCCACATTTAGCGTGAATAAGATTCCTCTCTTTAGTTTCGCTGCTTTGCACTCCTAGATTTTAAACTGCACTGCACAGTACAGCGCTAAGAATTCTATAAATCACGAATCCCCCACCCTCCTCAGCTGTTGCTTCTGTACACCCCTGGGAGCCTGGTGACTCTCTGCGCTGCTGCTGGAGAAAAGCCGGTGCTGGTAAGCTTTTTATGGAGGACGGAGCCCTGCCCTCCTCAGCTGTTGCTTCTGAACTCCCCTGGGAGCCTGGTGACTCTCTGCGCTGCTGCTGGAGAGAAGCCGGTGCTGGTAAGCTTTTTATGGAGGACAGAGCCCCGCCCTCCTCAACTGTTGCTTCTGAACTCCCCTGGGAGCCTGGTGACTCTCTGCACTGCTGCTCTGACTCTCTGCGCTGCTGCTCTTCATATTTTTTACATTACATGTTCCTATTATATGAGTTTGGACTTTGAACTTGTCAGCAGCTGAACAGCCTTTTAGCTTGAGGTCACTTGTGGCATTAGACACAACACTATGTCTACTTGTCCTTTGCTCTTTCCCAGTAGGTGACTGAGGGGGGTTGCAGACTGCCAGAAATAGTGCAAATTGAGTCCACTTTTAGGGTTAGGGTTAGGGTTAGGGAATTATGGGAACTGTATTTTAGTGTGGCACCAGAGTTCTCTGACAGAGAAGGCTCAATGTCTCAGAAAAAAACCAATTCCCATTATTCCATAGCACTAACCCTAACCCTAAAAGTGGACTCAATTTGCACTATTTCTGGCAGTCTGCAACCCCCCTGAATGCCTTCCAACCTGACAATCTCATTTCCCAGCACTATCTCTTGTCTCATCATATGAGGTTTTCAAAGTAAAAGACATTCAGAAATGGTTTACCAGTGGTTTACTAGTGCCTCCTTCTGTGCAGTACTAAAAAGAGTTAGTGAGAGTACAGTGGTGTTGTCTCTGGGAAATCAACTAGGAGTGTCACCCCCACTGCTGCTGCCCACTAGCCTTCCTTCTGGGGCTATTTGCTACCCTCACCTTTGGAACAGTCTGCTCCCTTCTGCTCATGGAGACATTACATCCTGGAGAGGATGCATGCATCTTTGTCTGGTGTGTCCACTTGCTATAGATGACTTTCCTAAGAGTCTAGGCTCATGATAGAGTATAATCTCATGACAGAATTACACTCAGACACCCTCACCACATTAAAGTGTCCATTTGAGAAAGAGAACCGAGTGCTGACACGCAAAAAATGTTGGGTGCAGATTTGGAATTCTTTGCAAGTATTTCATGGCAGATATACTGAGTAATGATTACATCTGGGGACAGTTACTGGCCTGGATTATGATGTTCATAATCTTCCAGTTTTCATGGCCTTTGATTATAGTTTCTGCGGGATTCTTGAAGTTGTAATGCAAAAAGTGAACTTTCCAAGCTCTGCATATACTGCTTAAAGATACAGGAATTCTTTTTTTCTCATTTGGATCAAGTCTACCCTTGACAAATTAAGGCTGAAATTTGAAACATATAAGGTACTTATTTTATTTATTCCTACTTAAATCAGAATGCATTGCTTCTGTGCATTAAGGGTCCAGTCAGGGAACCATGTGTTTGTGCTCCAATGTACCCAAGCTTCTCTAGCTAGTGAGAACCAACAGCCAGTAGAGAGCAAATAGCTTGGAGCAAGCACGCTCCTCTCCTGAGGACTTTATAGGAAGTCAGCATGCCAGCAAAGTGAACATCATCACAGCAGTGTCCCTATCCTCACAACAGCAGCAAAATGTCCACAAAGGAGCAATTGTCAGTCATTATGGGGTTAAGAGTTTGTAGAAAAATTATAGACGGAATTTTTAAATAAGACACTTCCCAGAAAAACTAAATTGTCTTGCAGGGAGAGTTGCGTGTATAGGAGAGGGACAAGGTGATGTGGGAGGAGGAAAGAATAATAGAAGACTGCACTTAAGGGCTCATAATTCTTTCTCGTTAGTTCCCTGGGAACACCATGAAGTCAGTGATTTGAGGGCTGGAACATTTGCTTTCCTGTATGACAACCAGAATTAAAGAAAATGGGGTCAACAGGGCTATTAGCAAAGCCAGATTGCTTTTACTGATAAGAATTCTGTGTGAATAATTTACCCATTATGTATACTCCCCACCATTTTGGACTGCAATTTGGGTTTGCTTGACCTAAAGTGCCTCAGAGATGTAAGTGTGAAAGCTGGACATGTTAAAGACATTCAGACACTTGTCTGTAGCCTTTTCTCAACCTTTGCCCAGGAATGCATGCTCCCATTCCAGAACAAGTATTCCCATTCCTTGCCATCCAAGATGCTGTACTTATGTATAATTCTGTCAAGGATTTTCTGCTCTTTGGCTCTTCTGTAGAGCTGCCTTATGCTGAGTTGGACTCATGGTCCAAGAGTCTACTTTGGCTCTGCAATATCAAGTGTGTCTATGTGTCTATGTATGTTAGATGCCTTCCAATTGTTTCCAACTTATAGCAACCCTAAAGTAAACATATCATGGGATTTTCTTGGCAAGATTTGCTCAGAGGAGGTTTACCGGTGCCTTCCCCTGAGCTGAGGTCACCTGACTTACCCAAAGGCACCCAATGGGCTTCATGGCCAAAGGGGGAAATCGAACCCTGGTCTCCAGAGTCATAGTCCAACGCTCAAACCACTAAACCACACTAGTCAATGCAGAGTTGTTTTTTACTAGCTCTCCCTCACCACCCCTTTAATTCTATTTGCAAAAGACTTAATTTATGACTTCTTGCATGCAATGCCTTCGTTTTACCACTGGGCTACAATCCTTACAGGCCTCCTCTCTGGGACAAACAGAACATGTGTCTAGTGAACAAACTAATCACTGATAAAATTGGACTGAAAAACCACAGGGCTTTTTAAGTGCGTTATAGATAAGTCCCTAAACTGTGAAATCCTCATATTATGGCCAACCTTCCATCAACCAAAAGAGGCTACATTGGCCAAGGCTGTATGTGGGTATCTTGTTGCCACAGTACTTGCCTACGCACTAACTGCAGGCTACCCTTCCTCTGCACAGAGCTTTGTGCAAGAGCTTATGCAGAGCACTTATATAATCTGACATTTCCTTCTATTCTAGACATTTTAACAATGCTGTAATGTGGGCAGGCCTGGCAAGCTTTGTGCCACAGAAGCAAGGGGAGGAGGTAAGAAGGAGAGATTTCAATATTTTGTGATACATTCTTCTTCCACTGATAGAGGAAAGGCCTAGAAGTTGGGGTGACCTATGGATAACAGGCTGGATCTGTCCCCCACCTATTATGCCCCCCCCTTTGGCAATCAGGTAGAGTGCCAATGCAGAACAAATTCATAGATGAAAGGAGAGTGTCAATGGAAGACATCTCAAATCTAACCAGGCAACACAGAAGACACCTTTAAGGGAAAGTATGTGCTTGCACTTCTGGTGCTCTTTCACTGAGACACCAAAGGGCAGCTGATACATCTGAATAAGCCATCGCAGATAGGATTTTTACATTGTCCAACACTGGAGCTTCTGGAATGTGTTTCAGGATGCAGGCCATCAGCATATGGATGTGCCTCATGGAGCTGAAGGAAACAAATGCCTATGGGACAAGGGATGTGTTGTTTCACGTCTTCCAAACCATACACCACACCAGGTGGGCACTCTGAGGCCCTCCAGATTTGTTGGGCATCAGTTTTCCTTTTAAAAATCCCAGCCATGGATTATGGGACTTGTAGTCTAAAACATTTGGAGAACATCAGGTTACACATCTCTCTATTAACACCAGTTAAAATGACATAATGAGTAAAATGTATTAACTATGACAGAGAGCTATCCCATTTCAGATTTGTGTAACACAAGAACAGATGCAATCCTATGTGGGTGAAGATAACAAGTCTGATTTGTCTGCGATTCCAAGCAGGATTTG
The DNA here is from genome assembly GCA_020142125.1 of Phrynosoma platyrhinos. Lineage (NCBI taxonomy): Eukaryota > Metazoa > Chordata > Lepidosauria > Squamata > Phrynosomatidae > Phrynosoma > Phrynosoma platyrhinos. The sequence goes on from CM034706.1 coordinate 141,730,990, forward strand.
TATTTGTAGACAGTGTATTGAGTAAGATATGATTCACTACATACTAACTTGTCCCTTGTATAGTGAACCAATAAAGTGATTTCTGAAATTCTTGCTAACAAATGGAAGTGAGAAATCTCTTTTAAATTCAGATCAATTTCTTTTGAGTGAAACTAACAGCAATTTAACACATAAAGTGGCCCTTTTTGCTTTGGCTGAAAAAAGATCAGACTTAATCTAATTGCCACAAATTGTCATGGAGACTCAAAAGTATTGATTTGATATTCTTGTTGGCAACTTTGAAATTCACCTATAATTTTAGCAATTTATACCCTTTATGCTAGGCTGGTCACAACTTTCATTATTGTATATGAAATTATTGGGTACTATTTGTACTTTTTAGCTTTAATTTTTTTGTATGTTTTTATACTCTTTGTCATGACCTTTAGCTAGCATAATAAATGTATTGATCATGTTGCAAACTTACATTGGCTGATGGAGTGCACCAGATTTTCCAAAGGAAATCAGTCTGTGTTTTAGAGATTATAGCAAGGTCTTTAGTAGTGTAGATCATGAGAAAACATGGTTCATTCTAAAAGAAATGGGAGGGTCATAACCCACCTGATTTTCCTGATGTGGATAACATGCCACTGTCAGGATATAATATGGAGAAACAGAATAGTTTCCTATTGGCATGGGGGTCAGGAAAAGCTTCATTTTTTTTCATCCTATCTGTGTTAATTTATATTCAGAATGTAGCCTATGGAAAGCTGGATTAGATTCAAAGAAAGGAGGTGTGAAAACAATTGAAGATATGCAGATGACTATCATGACTGTTTACTAGCAGAAAATAGCAATGATTTGGAATGACTACTGAGGAAAGTAAGGGAAGAAAGTGCAAAAGCAAGTCAACAGCTAATCATTAGGAAAACAAAAATAATGACCAAAGATGATTTACATAACTTTAAAGGATCCTGAAAACAGTGAAATAATTTGAAACTTTTTATACCTTGGTTCAAACATAAATCAAAATGGATATTGTATTCAAGAAATCAAAGGAAGGCTAGGACTTGGAAAGGCAGATATGAAGGAACTAAATATGATCCTCAATTGTAACAATAATAGAATACCAGGGTAATCCATACCATAGTAAAGTATTTTTGGCATATAAAATGACTTTTTAACCCTGGAAAATCTTCTACAAAGTCAGGGGTTGTCTTATATGCCGGGTGGAGGAGGAAGAAGAGGAAGACAGGGTGGCCGGCGCAAGGCAGGAGGGGGAGGAAGAGAAGAAGTGGAAGTGGGGAGGGGGATGCTGGGACTCACCATCCATCCATCCATCCATCCCAATCTCCTTGCATACACTTTCCTGATGGAGAGCAGCCTAATGGTCCCCTAGGTCAGGAATTTGGGGAGGTGGTGTTCTTCTTGTTGCTGCTGTTCCTATTTGTTCAGAAAGGGTTTGTCATTGCTTTCCCCTGAGGCTGAGAGAGTGTGACTTCCAAGAATGTTGTTGTTGTTGTTATTGTTGTGTGCCTTCAAGTCGTTTCTGACTTTTGGAAACTCAAAGAAGAACCTATCCTGGTGTTTCCTTGGCAAGGTTTGTTCAGAAAGGGTTTGCCATTGCTTTCCCCTGAGGGTGAGAGAGTGTGACTTCCAAGAGATTCGCCTTAGGGTCACCATTAGTTGGAAATGACTTGAAGGCACACATTAACAACAACAACAACAGTCTTGGAAGTTACACTTCCAAGACTGTTGTTCTTGTTGTTGTTGATGTGTGCCTTCAAGTCTTTTCCAACTGATAGCGACCCTAAGGCAAACCTTTCATGAACTTGCCTATGTGTTTTTTCAGACAGGGTTTGCCTTTGCCACCCTCTGAGGCTGAGAGAGTGTGACTTATAAGGTTGTTGTTGTTGTTGTATGCCTTTGAGTCGTTTCTGACTTACGGAAACCCTAAGGTGGCCCTATTATGGTGTTTGCTTGGCAAGGTTTCTTCAGAGGGGAGATTGCCATTGCCTTCCTCTGAGTCTGAGAGAGTGTGACTTGCCCAAGGTCACCCAGGGGGATTCCATGGCTGAGCCAGGATTCGAACCCTGGTCTCCAGAGTCATACTCCAATACTCAGACAGGGTGACCAAATGTCTTCAATGCAAAGGAGAACAAGTCACTATAAAAAATGTAGGACATACAAGATAAAAATGTAGAGAAAGCTACAAACACTAATATAAATGTAAATCCATGCTTCTTAGCCATGCTCAAAATGGAGGACATTTTGGAATTCCTCCTGGAGAGAGGGTTGACATGAAGGGTATGTCCTGGAAAATGAGGATGTGCATGCTCACTCTGACCACAAAATTAGGACATAAACTGAAAAGGTAGGACATTCCAAATAAAAGGGCTCAAAACACAAACAGAGATGCACAACCTTATCATGGGGTTTTCTTGGCATATTTCTTCAAATGGGGGTTGTCATTACCATCTTATGAGGCTGAGAGTGTGTGACATGCCCAGGGTTACTTAGTTGGCTGCAAATTGTACATACCCCAGAATGCAACACCTAGTAAGTATATTGGCAGTCCTTCACTCCAACACTTTCTCATTTCCCCCCAACCATCTCATAGCTGGGAGATGGAAATAATTTTTAAAGCAGCATTTAAATCTGGACTATTTTTAAAAAAATAAAGTCCAAAGCACACTGCAGAAATAAATGCTAGGGAACATGGTAGCTGTAGTTTGTTGTGTTTGTAAGTGACAGTTTTCCTGCTAAGTACCTGCATGTCATAAGCATTTGAATTAAAATTAAATTTACCATATTGAAATCAAATCTGATTTTTTTTAAAAAAATTATTTGGTGTGTGTTGGAAGAGGGGTAGTCTTATACAGCGCGTATATCCCAAACTCTATATTTAAACTGGAATAGTTGGGGTTCGTCTTATATGCCCAGTCATCTTATACGCTGGAAAATACGGTATTTCAAAGCCAGATAGTGAAAAAAGCTGGCAGGAAGACAATAAACTCATACAAAATAAATGGGTCCTAAACCAAACTCTCTTTGGAAGCCAAACTGAAGCTAATCACACTTTGGTCATATAATGAGATGACATGACTCACTGGAAAAAGATGACAACACTTAGTAAAGTAGAAGCTAGCAGGAAAAGTAGAAGCCCACATTCTATGTCAAGGAAGCCACATGTTGGAGGTCTGTCATTCATAGAACTCCATAAGCTGGAGTTGTCTTGATGACAATTAATAACAATAACTTAGACAGAAAACAACTTGTAGGCATCTGACTAATATCTCCAATTGTTTTTCTCCTGTTTAGTTTGTAATATCTTGCCTGATGAAGAAGCCCATGGAGCTTCGAAAGCTTGCAACAAATACATTGCGCATTTTGGTTGGCCAATAAGGGTATCACTGATGGATTTTTGTTTGGATTAGTTAGACAGAGATTGATTGAAAAAATGGATAATAAGAATGTCATTGGACTCAAATGACTTGAGAGAGAGAGAGAAATGAAGAGTTTTGAAAAAGTTCAGAGAGAAAAAAGATTGCTATACAAGCCTAGCTAATATTCTATATACCTATTTATTTATATAGCACCATCACTGTACATGATGTTTTAGAAGGAAAAGAACAGGAAAACACAGTTCCCTGTCCACAGGCTTACAATCTAAGGGGGGTTGCAGACTGCCAGAAATAGTGCAAATCGAGTCCACTTTTAGGGTTAGGGTTAGGGCTAGGGAATCATGGGAAGTGCATTTTATTGTGGCTCCAGAGCTCTCTGACAGAGAAGGCTCAATGTCTCAGAAAAAAACAACAATTCCCATGATTCCCTAGCACTAACCCTAATCCTAAAAGTGGACTCCAATTGCACTATTTCTGACAGTCTGCAACCCCCCATTGAGCCTTCTCTGTCAGAGAGCTCTGGTGCCACAATAAACTACAGTTTCCATGATTCCCTAACCCTAACCCTAACCCTAAAAGTGGACTCAATTTGCACTATTTCTGGCAGTTTGCAACCCCCCTAAGACACATAAGGAAAGGGGATGATGGGAGGGGAAAGAGATTAAGTCCATCAGAAACTGCCTCTTCTTCTCTCCCTCTAAGGCCAGGGCAGTGGTACCCGGGATGTAGGGAGAGCCATTCCTCTGCTTCTGGGTCCTGGGCATAGTGGAGCTGTGCTTGCTTCTTTTTCTCTCCCTCTGAGGCCAGAGCAATGGTGGCTGAACTGGAGGGAGGGCCTTTCATCGGCTTCTGGGTCCAGGCATGGTGGAGCTGTGCCTGTCTCTTCTTCTTTATCTCCAAGTCCAGGCAGAGTCAGCTGAAGGATGGCCTTTCTTCTGCCTCTGAGCCTAAGCATGATGGAACTGTGCCTGCCAGCATCTTTATTTCTCTTACTTTTTCTCCCTTTCTTTGTAATCATACTTTTAAAGTCTCTCTCTCTCTCTTTATAAAAGAGAAATGTCACTTGTAAGAGCTGAAGGAAGCTTGCATAAGTAACTGAAGGGGAACTGTCAAGTCTGTATGTTACAAAAACGGCACTCGTTTTGCTGCTAAGCATCTGCCACAAAGGATGCCTTTAAATACTGTAGGCCTCAGTGGGACATGTGTCATTTTGAGTGAAATGGCCTAGTTCTGTATTCCGTAATTATCCATTTGCAGTGTTTGCAAAGAAAGTGCACTCTGCTCAGAAAGCAATCCTATGCTGTCCCACGGGTGCTCAGAAGAATAGCTTGGGCTGAAACAGGAAGCCAGTTCAGATAGCACCATCGCCCCAGCCATGACTGGTGCGCCTGATGTTAGTGAAGCAGTGAATCCTCTGTAGGTCTGCTGCACTTTTGGGGTGCTGGAGTTCAGTACCTTGGATAGCTTCTTTAAAGTTCAGACTAAAATATGGAACAGGTCAACAAACCCACTAAGGATGAAACTCCCATCAACTCCCACTACTTAGCCCTTAGGTCATGCTGTGGCACAACCAACTCCTTTTTCTCACCTTTCCCATCCACAATATATGGGAATAATCCTTGCTGACTGTAAGCTTCGCCTGCTATAAATATATAGCCTCCTTGTCCTGAGATATTTTAAGGGTTATTGTGACTAGGGAAGCCAATTCAGCATCATCCCAGGCCCTGATGCTAACCACTATGCAATAAGTACCAAGAGAGGTACTTATTGCATAGTGAGTGTTGGTCTATGACTCTGGAGACCAGGGTTCAATTGCCAGCTTGGCCATGAAACCCACTGCATGACCTTGGGTAAGTCACATGCTCTCAGCCTCAGGGGAAGGCAATGTCAAACCTCCATTGAACAAATCTTGCCAAGAAAGCCCCATGATAGGGTCGCCTTAGAGTCGCCACAAGCCAAAAACTACTTGAAGGCACACAACAACAAATTAAATACCAACCACAGTTGCTTACAGCTTATCATTCAAACCCACACACAGAGAAAATATTTTCCTGAATGTGTTTTAAAACAGAAATCTTAGCTACAAGGGCTGTTCTAAGATCAAGGAAAAATGAGGGGATTATTCTATCTCACTTACTCTGGGAGATAGGGAAAAAGAACATTTAAACTAGCTTATTTGCTTCTAGACCTGTGGTTCCCTACCTTTTCTATGCCCCACACCCTGAAAAAATGTTGGATTAATGTTCACACCCCCTACAAAAGTAATATCATATTTGAAGATGAAGAAGTCTATTTTCTAATTTCCAAACCACAAATTGATTCACACACAATACTGTGGGTGAACAAATTGATCTTTAAAAAATACAGTCAGTCCTCTGCATCCACAGATTCTTAAGCCATGAATTCAAGCATTTTGCAGCTTGAAAATATTTAAAATATATACATTCCAAAAAGCAAAGGGCTCCTACCCCTTTAATGGCTGGGTTGAAGAGGGAATTTCAACAGATGTTCCTGGTTATGCCAGAAACACTTGCTGAAATTTCCTCTTCAATACAATATTTAAATGGACAGGAGCCCTGTCTCTTATGTCATCCACCAACCCCAGGTTGCAGGTTATTGTGATTTTTTAAAAAGGGACTTTGGGGGGTTGCAGACTGCCAGAAATAGTGCAAATTGAGTCCACTTTTAGGGTTAGGGTTAGTGCTAGGGAATCATGGGAACTGTTGTTTTTCTGAGACATTGAGCCTTCTCTGTCAGAGAGCTCTGGTGCCACAATAAACTACAGTTCCCATGATTCTCTAACCCTAACCCTAAAAGTGGACTCAATTTGCACTATTTCTGGCAGTCTGCAACCCCCCTTTGTTGTTGTTGTTTTGTGCCTTTAAGTCATTTCCAACTTATGGCAACCCTAAGACAAACCTATCATAGGGTTTTCTTGGAAAGTTTATTCAGAAGGAATTTGCCCTTGCCATCTTCTGAGGCTGTGAGAGTGTGACTTGGTCAATGTAACCAGGTGTGTTTCCATAGCTGAGCTGGGATTCAAACCCTGTCAAACCACTACACCATGCTGGCTCACTTAAAAGGAGGACTTTCCTTCCTTCCTCCTTGTCTTAAAAACCCATACATTCAGGTGCTTTAAAGGCACAGGTGCAACTGTATTACTAATACTCACACACTGAGCAGAACTACATAATTAATAAATCAACATGTTAAAAGACAACCAGCAGAAAAAGGATTTAGATCCTAATTACTCTAAAGTAAAGAATCCATGGATACAGAGGGCCAACTTTAGTAACATCACAGGAAATAGCCCCATAAAACACCCACACCCACAAACACAGCATAAAGATCTCTTTACAGTGAGGTAAGTAATGCATCTTATTTTGTGTAACCAAGGAATAAGAAATCAACTCCCATCAGACAAATGGTTAAATTAGAGGCCAGTGCTTCAGGTTTCTTATTGCCAAATTTGTCAACATTAGGAGCTT
>CM034706.1:141772987-141793400 GCA_020142125.1 Phrynosoma platyrhinos
GCAGTCTGTAAACGCCCTATGACTCAGGGAGACCAGGGTTCAAATCCCTGGTCAGCCATGTAAACCCACTAGGTAGGCTTGGGCCAGTCACACTCTCTCTGCCTCACAGGAAAGCAATGGCCAAAAAATAAAAATAATTTAAAAAATCCTCTGAACCAATCCTGGCAAGAAAACCCCAGGAGAGGTTCCCCTGAGGGTTGTTGCCCTGAGTCCAAAATGACTTTGAAGGCATTAGGGTGGCCATAAGGTCGGCCATAACGACTTGAAGGCATATAGTTCTGGGTAGTGTTTGGATAAAGTGACCCCTCCCTCTCTTTCCACTTTCCAACGGTTCCGAGGGCATTCGAAAGGAGCCGGGCGTCGCGAGGCCCCGGCGCGCGCCCTTCCCCGGGAAGTCCGGATTGGCTGGCGTCGGCGGTGGCCACGCCCACCGGCGCGAGCCCCCAGAACAGGTGAGCGGCGCGAGCTCCTTCTTTCGCCGCGCAGCCGCTCAGGTCTTCGTAGAGTTTGAGGTAAGTCCTTTGCTTTTTGAGGGAGCCTCTGTTTTCTCCTCAGAGAGAGAGCCTTAGCTTTTGGAGCCCTTTCAGTTTCAAAGCGTGGGAAGGAAGGAAGGAAGGAAGGAGAGAGTTTTGTCTAGAAGAGGGAAATCACTTTGACAGGATTGTGACTGAATTAGGTAATTAATTAAAGAGACGTAGGTCCGGAACACACTGCAGAAATAATCCAGTCTGAGACCGCTTTAACTGCCCTGGCTCAGTGCTAGGGAATTATTCTGGGGTCTGTAGTTTTGTGAGACTCTTGGCCTTCTCTGCCAGAGAACTCTGGTGCCATAATGAACTACAGTTCCCAGGATTCCTTAACACTAAGGGCCTTCGCAGACTGCCAGAAATAGTGCAGATTGAGTGCACTTTAAGGGTTAGGGTTAGTGCTAGGGAATCATGGGAATTGTATTTTTTTCTGAGACATTGAGCCTTCTCTGTCAGAGAGCTCTGGTGCCACAATAAAATACAGTTCCCATGATTCCCTAACCCTAACCCTAACCCTAAAAGTGGACTCTGCACTATTTCTGGCAGTCTGCGAAGGCCCAAAGCCAGGGCAGTTAAAGCGGTCTCAAACTAGAATATCTCTGCAGTATGTTTTGGACCTCATACCTAAATAAATCCAGGAAGATGTTCTGACTACCAGAACTGAATGGCAGCAAATTTCCAGCATTCTTCACCTCAGCCCCATTATCCCAATTGGGACACTTTAGGGCAGAGAGATCAATTTGTTGTTGCTGTGTTTGGACAGTTGGGGTTCAGAAACCCTGGCCTAGTTTACTTCAGATCACCAGGATATCTCCAAAAGATCTAAAATTGCCATGTTCCCCCATAAGTGTATTGGAAAAGCCTTCTTTTAGGACACTGCCACAAATAGTGCACATTAAATGGAGGCACTGCCCTGGCTCAGTGCTAGGGAACCATGGGAATTGTATTTTTTTCTGAGACATTGAGCCTTCTCTGTCAGAGAGCTCTGGTGCCACAATAATGTACAGTTCCCATCATTCCCTAGCACTGAGCCAGGACAGTTAAAGTGGACTCAGTTTGCACTATTTCTGGCAGTCTGCAAAGGCCCTGAGAGGCCCTCCTAAGACTGCTAAGACCTCCCTTCACTGCATCTCAAATCAATAACTGCTTCTTCTTAGTTGAAGTATATGTTTAATATGATTGATGGGACCCCATCCATGTGTTTGGGCATCTGGGGGAGTTGCTTCTCTAAAGAGTTTTTGTTGTAAAGTTTTTTAAAGTGTTTTTTGATCTTGTGAGCCTCCTTGGGGTCCCTTTATGGGAGAAAGGTGGCATAAAAATGAAATTAATAAATAAGGACTGGAGCGGGTGGTCCTCTACAAAAGTTATTTCTGTCATCTCCAGTCACATAAGCAAATAGAAGGTTAAATGAGGTGGGCAGATGTTGTTGTTGTTATTCTTCTTCTTTGTATTATTATTATTATTATGTAAACTTTCAAGTCATTCCAATTTATGATCCTACGAAAAATGTATCACGGGGTTTCTTGGCAAGATGGATTCAGAGGAGGTTTTGCCATTGCCTTCCCCAGAGGTTGAGAGTGTGTGACTCGTCCAGGGCCACCCAGTGTGTTTCCCTGGCTGAACCAGGATTTGAACCCTGGTCTCCAGAGTCCAACACTCAAAACCATTATGCCATGCTGGCTCTCCAGGGGCAGAGGCTAAGTCCTATTGAATTCCTTCCATCATGAGGAAGGGTTCCAGTGGTTCCCAGATATTGGTCTTCTAGATGTTTTGGACTTCATCTCTCAGAATCCCCAGCTACCTTGTCCAGTTGTCAAGAATTCTGGGATCTGAAGTCCAAAATATCTGGAGGACCAGAGTTTGGGAAGCACTGGGTTAACCCATCCTCTCCCCGCCCCCATCCATTTCCCCCCCTCCTTTTGCTTTTAGCAGCCACTTGGCCCTTAGAATTATAACAGATTAAACTTGTGTCTTGGGGGGAACCATATCATTTTAAATTCTGAGTGCTGGGTGGTTTTTCAAATTGGAACCCATTAATTATTCAGACCAGCTGAAATACACAAGGAATTGTACCAACTGGTGCTGTGGGGAGACCATTTTACTGCTTAGGTTCTCCCTATATGCTGTAGAAATGTGGAAAATAGGCATCACACCTTGTATTGAAAGATCAGAGCTTGGATCTTGTTTTTCTTTTTTAAATACAGCTGCCAGAATCTACTAGCTAGCATGCCAATGTTGGTGTATTAGCTGAGGGATCCTGGAAGTAGTAGTTAAGCGAATAAAGCTCTTTCACATTACTCAATTACAGCAGGATGATTCCAGTTGAATTGCCACGGTTCCATCCTGGGATTGGCAGTTTGGAGAAGGGTACTAGAATTCTCAACCGGAGAGCTCTAGTGCCTTGTAGGATGCAGTCATGGTAGTTGATGTAGAACCAAAAGTGCTAAAATTGAGTAGTGTGAAAGAGACTGCCCAAGCTCTGTGAAGGGTTAATGTGTACATGGAGACTGTCTTTCCTTAATCTCATGCCATAAAGCAGTGATTCCCAAACTCTGACCTTCCAGGTGTTTTGGATTTCACCTCCGAGACTTTCAGCATATTGGCCAAGATGGTTGAGGTTTCTGGGAGCTGAAGTTCAAAACACCTGGAAGACCAGAATTTGGGATCACTGGTGTAGTACAACCTGTCAAGATGGCACAAGGTTGGGGAAGGCTGATACCAATGAATGTGTGGGAGTGCCTCATGTAAACCAGACCATCAGTCCATCTAGTTACATACTCTGGCAGAAGCTTTCCAATGTCTTTCTTTTCTTTTCTTTCCTTTCCTTTCCTTTTCTTTCTTTTTCTTTTTTTAAGTAAAATTTATTGAGATCATAAGCCATTGAGAAAAGTTAACAATTCATGGATACAATATATATCATGGAGCAAATGGGGTCACATCAGAAAACAACATTATTCCATGAGTTCAAACATTGAGGAGGATGCTCTAAAGGAGGGGTAGGCAACCTTTCCCCTTTAAGGACCAAGGGACTTCAGCTCCCAGAAGCCTCTGCCATGTTGGCCAATAGTCCCATGTTGGCCAATAGCTCCTGGGATTCTGGGAGCTGAAGTCCCTCGGCCCTTAAAGGGGAAAGGTTGCCTATCCCTGCTCTAAAGAATTAACAAAAGTCAGAAAGGGTGACCATTTCTCCCCAAAAGGAGTATGACACAAAGTGGGGCTGTTCATCCTGGCTGATAACTTTTCCATTAATAAGGTGTTCCAGACCCTTTGCCACCAGTTCTCTATGAGGAAGCAGCCCATCTTCCAGTTCTGTGCTATCTCCAAACGAGTAATCGCAAGAAGGAAACAAATTATGCATTTATATTTTAAGTTCCTATTATTCCTATTAAATATGGACAAAAGTGATAACCCAGGCAAGGAACAAGGCTTTGGTTTGTGATACTCAAGATAAGTGAAAGTACGGAGAGCCAAAATTGATGGACCTTATCACAGTGTAGCCATGTGTGTAAATGTACCCATACAATCACAACCTCTCCAGCACTTAGAAGATGTTACAGTAACACATTGTCTCTTACATATTTCTTTCCCAAATCCTGCTCTTATTGAGGGTGAAAGCCAAAAGGGAGATGACACTTTGTGCTGTTACATTTTTAAAAGTAGCAACCATATATGCAGGCAGTAGAGAAGTGACCTCTCTGGCTAAAACCACTATAATAAGATGGCAGTTGAAAGCCAGCATGGTTGCTGACTTACGGCAATCCTATGGTGACCCTAAGGTGAACCTATCATTGGGCTTTCTTGGCAAACTTCTTCAGTGAGAGAGCCAAGGTGGTGTAGTGGTTTCAGTGTTGGACTACGATTGTGGAAACCAAGGTTCAACTTCCTGCTCAATCATGAAACCCACTGGGTGACCTTGGGTCACATGCTCTCAGCATCAGGGGAAGGTAATGGCAATCCCTCTCTGCACAAATCTTGCCAAGAAAACCTCATGATAGATTCACCTTAGGGTTGTCATAAGTTGAAAACTACTTGGAAGGACACAACAAGTGGAACTTAAATGAAAGTAAGGTTCACTGATGTTAGTGTATCTTCTTTTCAAAAACACTTGTGAGGGATTGGCACTTGCTGAGTGCAGGGGCATCTGATATTTCACCCAAAGTGTGAAGTAATTTTGTTTGCTGTTGTGTGCCTTTAAGTTGTTCCCAACCCCAACGGTGACTCTAAAGTGAACTTGTCATGGGTTTCTGAGGCTCAGAGTGTGTGACTTGCTCAAGGTCACCCAGTGGGTTTCCATGGGTGAGGAATGGGGACTCTGCTCTCCAGAGTCGAATGCTCATGGGTTATTGATTATTTGGTTTGGTCCTTACATGAGCATATGTTGTAACACCTGTGTTAATTTGCTTGAGCAAGAACTTGTGAGTGTGCTGCCACTTCATTTAGTATTATTGCACTATAAAATTCTTCCCTGCTTTGATCTTGAGGCTGTAAGGAAAGTAGAATCTATTCTGCATCGAAGCTAACTGTTGAAGACCATGGGAGCATCAGTTACCTGTGACTTCCAAAGCTCATCTATACAACCCCCTTATTTCTGTATCCTCTTAGACCAGGAGTGAATAATATATGGCCCTCCAAATGAAGGATGGGGTGCCAATAATTCTCTCCAGTATTAGCATAACCAAAGGTGAGGGATTATGGGTTTTGCACTCCAAAAACATCTGGAGCACCAGCTTCACCCATTTTCTCTTAAAAGTTAAATGCTGGTGTTGAGTTACTGGTCAGGTGAAATACTATTATTGGTAGTACTGTTAGATCATGTTAAGTATGATCCCTGTAGCAGTTAAATAGTAGGATAAAACATAATCCAAACTCCATATTAAAGTACTGTAATGCCTTTATTTAAGATACCTGCAAAAGAACTGCATTTCATGCCAGCTTTCAAGTTCACTAGATCTCTCCATAAAGGGAAGCTGTTGCAAAAAAAGTGGCAGGGAGGAGGTTGAAAAGATTGCAAAACGGGCTTGATCTTTGATTTATATTCCTATCATATCGTTTATCACTCTATCATGTCAACAAATTGTCAACATATTGACACAGTAACATCTTGATGGAAGGGGAAGAGTTAACAGATGTCCAAATGCGGCTCTATTGGGTGATCTGCCCTATTGTCTGGTTGCAGCCTTATCATGACAGTACTTATAGCTGCTAATTGCAGTCCATTTTGAAAGGGCCTGCTCTGCACAATAATGCATTGGCAAGATGAAAATCATTTAAGATGAAAAGTTGTAATTGCCTTTTCCCAGTGAAAAAGACACTGCCAGTGATTTGCATGTGCTTCAGTTATCATAAATGGTTAAGATAATGAAAGCACTTAATTGAACAATGACTTTTTATCACCTGGTACTAATCAGGAAAGGGTATAGAATTGCAAATGAAAATTTATGGCAGGTAGAGAAAAATAAAAGAGTTGGCATTCTGGCAAGTGAAGAGGCAATCTAGCAATGAAGCTTTCTTTATCATTCGCTCATTTGGAATCAGAGCTTGGAAAAAATGTTTCAATTACAGTCTCAGAATGCTCTAGCCAGCCAATGTAGTGATACTGACTGGGAGACTCTGGGACTTTTGGTCCAAAAAGTTTTCCCAGCTCTGATTAGGAAGCAAAGCTGAAATTGCCTGATTTACTTTCTCTGGGGTTAAGAGCATTAAGGCTTACTTGATTTTTCCTTTTGGATTTCATATCCTACAGCTTTCTTCCCAAATGTCATTCACTTTCACATTCTGTCATTTCTTGCCCTTTGGTCAAAAATAAATCTAAAGTAACCAGAGCTGCATCTACACTGCAGAAATAATGCAGTTTGACACTGCTTTAAGTCCATCCTATGTAATCCTGGGATTTTTAATTTTACAAGGTCTTTAGCTTCTCTGCCAAGAAATGCTGGTGCTCACAAAACTACAAATCTCAGGATTCTGCAAGATGGTACCCTGGCAGCCAAAGTGGTGTCAGACTATACTACTACAGTGTAGATGCACCCCTGGTCTCTGCTTCTGTGACTGTCTAAGATGGGGTAGGCAACCTTTCCCCTTTAAGGGCCAAGGGACTTCAGCTCCCAGAATCCAAGGAGTTATTGGCCAACATGGGACTATTGGCCAACATGGCTGAGGCTTCTGGGAGCTGAAGTCCCTCGGTCCTTAAAGGGGAAAGGTTGCCTACCCCTGGTCTAAGACTTGTTTCACAATCCTATATATGTTTTTAGGGAAATATATTTCACTGAGGTTAATGGAATTAATTTCCAGGCACAGTCTGGAACAGTTACTTTTGGGGGCAACACATTTCAGAATACCCCAGGCTGCTTGGCTGGTGAATATGCTGTCTGGGGGATTTTGAGAGATTCTATATTTCTCTTATGGCTTCCCCCACAGAAACCTGAGAGTTAAAATACAGTTTTGTAAAAGTACTAATCCAGTTGTGTCAATCCAGTGCAATGCAACTGTACAATGCAACTATATTGTCCTGCAGCATTGCAAGTCTCCATCTTGTACTAATCTGAAGTTCTGACCATTGCAAGGAACTGAGGCAGCACAACAGCACCAGTGCAGCTGTACCCACATGTCTCCTTACACACATGTATCGAGAACACAAAATATGCAAAACACCATTTCTGTTAGGCTGACGCAGGCAGCATACCCACTAGGCCACCTCCCAGATCTGTATCTTGTAAACCCACTTTCTGTCAAGTCATTGGAATATGATCCGTAGATAGAGACTGGGACAGCAAACAAAACATACGTGGAATGGAACAGCAAGGAAGAAGAGGTAGACAAAGAGAGCAGTCACTAGCCCAGCAGCATTAATGTAAAGCAACCATACAGAGAGGGAAGGCTGTAAAGAAAGGTAAGAAGCCTTTAGTGGCAGCCGTCATTCTCTAAAGGCATGGCTGTTAGTGTGGCTTACTGTCTGTGGGCAGAGCATAGTAAATAGTTGGATCAATAGTTTTATAGGAGAAGCCTGTTTGATAGCAGAACAGTGAGGAAAGCATGAAATAAAATTAGAAATGTAGAGGGACATCTTAGATGAGTTTGTGAAAGCAATGTGTAATCTTACAGTGAAGAAAAGATATACTCTTTTCAATATACTCTGGGTTCAGGTCGCTGTGAGAACCCCAACTTATTGGAAATTAGCAGGCAGGCTGATTCCCATTTTTTTCCACTTGCAACCTGGATGGTTAAACAAGCCAAGAACTATTGATTCTTTCTTTGGCCTGCTGGGAGAGACCCAAACCAGAATGTACATGCAAAGAGGAATAATCCAGGTACCAAAGGCTTGTAGTATATTTAGCCAGCCACTTGTACTGCAAGTAGAAGTGCTTGGAAAATGGTATTCAGAATGCTCATCCCTGCTGGGATGAATTCTTCTATCATGTGCAAACCTTGCTTGTGGGGGCAGAGTAGTCTGTTAAGCACTTTCAGGTCCCAGTATGTTGTCTTCAGTGTTGGAATTTTGCTTGTGCAAGGATGGATTCCAGTATAAGGGAGAGTACATACCACTCTCCTGAATCTGCTCTGGAGACCTGCAGAGTCTGCAAGGGGGTGGGGGCAGATCAGAAAGGCCAAATCCTACCTCCATTATGTTTGATTAAGGCCATTATTTCAACTGGGAACAAATTAAGCACATGCTTAACTCTTTGAATGAAATGTGCCTGTGTTTAGATCTTGATCAATATGTGTTAACTAAACAAATTTGTTGTTGTTGTTAACTGCCCTCAAGCTTATGGTGGCCTGTGACATCCTTGATTGAGTCTATCCATCTGGCCTGCAGTCTACCTCTCTTTCTACTGTCTTCTACCTTTTATAGCATTATTGTCTTTTCTAGTGAGTCAGGCTTCTCATCATGTGGCCAAAGTATGACAGCCTCAATTTGATCATCTTGGCTTCAAGGGAGAGTTCAGGCTTGATCTGTTCAAGGACCAACTTGTTTGTCTTTTTGACCATCCACTGTATCCTCAGCCCTCTTTTTCAGTACTACATTTCAAATGAGTTGATTTTCTTTTTATCCACTTTCTTCCCTGTTCAGCTTTTGCATCCATACATGATGATGGGGAATGGGTTGGATGATTTTGACTTTAGTGCTCAATTTATTTAGGATTTTGTCTAGTTCTTTCATGGCTGCCCTTCCCATTCCTAGCTTTCTTATTTCTTGCCTGAAATCTCCTTTCTGATTGATGTTTGATCCAAGGTATGGAAAATCTTTAGCTATTGTGATTTCTAGTCATTATTTTTGTTTTCTTTATGTTCAGCAGTAAGCATGTCCTTGCACTTTCTTCTTTGACCTTCCTTAGTAATTGTTCCAAGTCTGTGGTGTTTTCCACTAGTAGTATGGTGACATCCACATATCTTAAATTGTTGATATTTCTTCCTTCTATCTTCACTAAACAAATTACAGTTTGCCTAATTACTCAGTGCATCAGCGTACAGCAGTGGATTTGCTCAATTCAGTCAAAATAGTTTGAAATAGCTTAAAATTCTCAGCACTATAAGTATTTTGTTCTTTTTCCACATGAGGCCTTTACTCTGATTACTTCACTTGACCTGTTACAACTGTAGGGATTTCCACTAATAAAATGTTTTGGATCTCTTCCTAGGGAGAATAGTAATTTGGTGCTAAAGACTGGCAAGCCAAACATGTCAAGGTGTCACAATGGAGATGCAAGTGGATTGGGAATCTGCAGGTGATGCGTGCAACTCCAAAGAAGATAATTCTGATGAATCCAGTTGTATTTCTGATTGGGTAGGTGAGAAAGCCAGCCAACTGCTAGAGGTAGAGGAAAACAACATGCCAGTTTTCTGTCCTGCAAGCAACCCTAATGCATTTTCAGATAAGGTGGTCCTCTCTCCAAAATCATATTCTACAAGATATGAAATCTCTTCATTGAAAATATCAGCCTACTGCCAGCGGTGGGATGCAACTACCCCTGGTGTATATGTCCCTTCTGGGTCCAGATATAACTTCCACTATGAAGGGAAAAGCCTGGAATTCCAGACATTTGAGCACTGTAAGCATCCTCAAAGGGAGGAGAAGGAGGGAGAAGAGAATTTCATTATCCTTGTTGACACTTTTGATGACAAGAATCTGCCACCCCAGATGGGCAAACCTTTGCTGTATCACTGCAAGAAGTGTAGGAAGTCTTTCCAAGATCTCAGTAGACTTGAGGAACACAAGCAGCTCCACGTAGCTAGAAATTCTTACCAGTGCTCCCTTTGTGGCAAAGAGTTTTTTCGTGCAGCTAACCTGCGGATGCATAAACTGACCCATTCTACAGAGAGACCACACAAGTGCCCAATATGTAACAAGGGTTTCATTCGCACTGCTGATGTCTGGAGGCACCTCTGCAGCTTCCACAAGGTTCAGCGCTCCAGTGTTGTTTTGAGAAATGGCAATATAAGGAACCACTGGTCTGGAGCACAGAAGAATCAAGGTGATAGCAGGAAGTCTGGACAGCTAGGTTCTGTTGTCAGAAAATGTGAAGAAGATGGTTCAAAGTGCTACTTTTGCCCAATATGCAATAAAGGTTTTAGTAAATCTAACTTGCTTTCCAAACATAAAGTAATCCATCGAGAGGAAAAGCCATACAAGTGCAAAGAATGTGGCATGGCCTTTGTCCAACTGGCCAGGTTGAAAAGGCATCGCGAGACACATACTGGAGAGCGTCCTTTCTCCTGCAAAGATTGTGGAAATGCCTTTACACGTCTAGGTTCACTAAAACGCCATCAACGGATCCATACTGGAGAGAAACCCTATTCCTGTTCCTACTGTAGCCTCTCCTTCATAGACTTGGGAATTCTAAGGAGGCATGAGCAGATTCACGTAGTCATCCAAGCGTAGTTTGTTTGTTTGCCTGCTCCCAAATATCAAGAAACTCTTCCTTTAACACTCCAGATGCACAGATTGTGGCCTGTTCTACAATGATGTGGCAAAGTCCTTAGGCAGTAGAGGATACTGTTCTTCAGATTTCAAGTGGCAGTACTGTCTTTAGGTTCTCCTTCACTTAGGAAACTACTTCCTAATGTGAGGAACCCTTATGCCCTACTTGGGAGTCTCCAAGTGATACAGTGCATTCTACCACTTCCTTGTGGTAGCTTAAATTATCTTTCTTTATAGCAGCTTTACTCCTATAAAGGAGATGCTTTTACATACTCATGAAGATCATTTATGCAGGTTTTTTATTGCCTCCATCACTTCATAACTGTAGCCATCACCTGATAACTATCAACCAATGGTGCTATTCCTAGTACAGCAGGGGTGGGGGACATGTGCCTCAAAAGCCAGGATTGTTTTTCACCCACCCAGGTCCCACCTTTTTAAAAAAATTCTTTTGCTCTGAAGTGCCCAGTGGGGGTAGAGAGAATTTCACCATGGTTTTTGGCCCTCTAGGACATTTTTCAAGAGAAAGTTACCTGTTATGCTGTTCTGGGTCACTTCCTGTTGTGGTAAAAAGCGTTTTCCTGGGCTTAAAATGATGTAGCAGTAGAGGTGCAGCAATGGTATGTTGCCCTCCAAGGTTGTCTCGGAACCGTTGCAGCCCCAGTTGTCGGGAGCAATAGTTGCCCAACCCTATGGGAAAGAATTGTGCTCAACAATGGGCAAGATCACCTGCTGTTACTCACTTATGATAGTACATTCACACATGCAAGCCATGTCTTGCTTGAACAGTCAACATGTTTGAGTACATTCACACATGCAAGCCATGTCTTGATTGAACAGTCAACATGTTTGAGCACATTGACCCATTTAGGGGGCCTCAGAGGGGTGAGGTTGGTAAATGGTGGTCTGTGGGGCCATGCCCTTGCAATAGCAGCATTCTGGGGACCCGTGGTTCTGAACTGGTATCAGGGGCTCCTGATGTTTTAGATTTGAACTCTCAGAAGCTGCACCCTACAAAGCCAACGATGAGGGACTCTGAGAATTAACGTTGTGTTGGACCGGTCCCACTCCCTTGGATGAGAATCACTGCTGGACTTAAAGCATCTCTGTGAAATACTCCCCTCTTATTATTTTTTATATCTCCAGAGAAAGAGGTCCCAAAACTTTGTTGGACAGCTTGTCTAATGGCTTATGTTTTTTATAGCCAAGGCCTGTTTTTCATTACATTAAACTCTTCTTTTTCTTTTACTGAGTCTGTAGAATTTTTGTTCTTCCTTGAATGGCCTTGTCTTCCATTATGCCAGCCCTTTAGATACTTGAAAAAGTCTGTGATGCCAAATCTCATCCCTGACCTACTCTCAATTTTTAACTTAACCAGAATCAAGAATGCAGCATTTTTTCATCTTAGGAGTTGATCTGGCTGAGTGGAGACAATAGTACAAGAATAAAAAATGTGTTACCATCTAATTTAACTTTTATAGTCTTTTTTCTTCTTCTTCTTCTTTTGCTTCTGTTGAGAAAGGTCTAACAAGAACAAACAGCTGTGTTGTCAGAACAGGACAGAATCTATCTTCAAACAATATGCCCTGTTCTTGTTTTCCTTTTAAACAGGCAATTGTTTGGTGGGCATGTTGGGTTCATTACTTTGATGTGGACCTCAGATATAATGGGAGAGACCTGTCCTGTACCTCTCTTTCCACACAGCCGGTCCTTCAGGCTGGTGAGGGATGATGCTGGTGTGCAAAGAACTTACAGTAAGGCTTTCTCACATTATCCTAATTGCTGGAAAAGGAGACTTGCTTCATCAGGTCGTGCACTGTCTTTGTACCATGGAAAATTGGGCAATGAAGGTGCATTTGTTCCAGAGGTAAATTTTGAAGCATAGGCATCCATAATGACAGTCCCCATCACCAGACTACTGAAGGAAAAGTCCAAACATGCAGGCAGTTGCACACCTGTCCTAGCGATTCTCATCTATTCCTGGAGCTGGCCTTTTGCAAAACTAATGGGTCTTAATTGTTCCTTCTCAACCAAACCACTGTAAACAAAGTCTGTATAATAACAGTATCCCAGAACAGTATTATTGCTTGAAAATACACTTGTCTAAAAATCCTGATGTTTAAATACAAGGAACCTTGCCTCTACAACACCACTGCTTTGTCTTTCCTGAGTATAGGAGGTAGTATTTGGGTCAGACTTCACTACCATGTATCTATTTGTAGGATTGCTGTGGTGCGTTGCTCAGTCCTACAGTGGTGGTGAGGAGGTGAAGGGGACATGACAAGGCTATGGTGATCACATGTGATGGTAAACATTGTCTCAGTTTCAAAACTCAGTTCCTGGCCCCTACGCAACCATTTAGCAACTAGGAACAAATAACAAGGCATGTTCTAGTCTTTCTAATCCTCAACCTTTAGATCTTGATACAACCACATTGTAGTAGTCTGAAACAGGAATCTGGTTTTTAATGCCAGATTGTTAACTGATCTCATAAACCATCTTTAATCTGGTTCACACACAAACGTAGGATAGGTGACATCTGGCTTAACATGTGAAAGGGATCTAGGAGTCTTAGTGGACCACAAGCTGAACATAAGTCAGCAATGACAGAAAAGCCAGTGCAATTCTAGGGTGCATCAATAAAAGTACAGTTGTGCCTCTGTTTTTGCAGACTTGAAATCCGCATCCCTTGCCTTTTCACAGGTGGCAAACGGCGGGAGAAAAAGTGGGGTGGGCTCCCATGGGTGCCCACCGCCATTCAAGCCTATGGAGCTTGGATATTTGTGGTTTTCCATTTCATGGGGGGGTGGGTCCAGAACGGATCCCACACAAAATGGAGAGGTGACTGTATAGTGTCTAGATTGAGGAATGTAATAGTGCCACTCTATTCTGCTTTGGTCAGGCCTCACCTGGAATATTGCTCCAGTTCTGGGCACCACAATTCAAGAAGGATATGGACAAGCTGGAGTGTGTCCAGAAGAGGACAACCAAAATGGTGAAGAGTCTGGAAACCATGCCTTATTAGGAGAGACTTATGGAGCTGAATATATTTAGCTTGGAAAAGAGAAGATTAAGAAGTGACATGATAGTAAAAATGTTTAAATATTTGAATTTCATATTGAGGACAGAGCAAGCTTCTTTTCCGTTGCTTCAGAGATGAGATCTGAATTAAACGCACTGCAGAAATAATCCAGTCTGAGACTGCTTTAACTGCCCTGGCTCAGGGGGGTTGCAGACTGCCAGAAATAGTGCAAATTGAGTCCACTTTTAGGGTTAGGGTTAGTGCTAGGGAATGTGGCTTTGCCCAGGCTTGCTCATGGGAATTGTTGTTTTTTCTGAGACATTGACCCTTCTCTGTCAGAGAGCTCTGGTGCCTCAATAAAATACAGTTCCCATGATTTCCTAACCCTAACCCTTCAAGTGGACTCAATTTGCACTATTTCTGGCAGTCTGCAACCCCCCTCAGTGATAGGGAGTCCTGGGAATTATAATTTATTGTGGCACCAGAGCTCTCTGATAGAAGCCTAAATGTCTCATGAAACTACATTTCCCAGAATTCCTAGCATTGAGCCAGGGCAGTTAAAATGATCTCAAATTGGATTATTTCTGCAGTGTGCTTTGGACCTAGGACCCGGAGTAATTGATTGAACAGGCTGGATGGCCATCTGTTGGAAGTTCTTTGATTGTGATTCCTGCATGCCAGAGGGTTGGATTGGATGGCTCTTGTGGTCTCTTCCAACTCTTGATTCTATGGCCTGGCTAGTAAAATGATAGTAAACCATTGTTTCCTGTGTTGCACATAACAGTTACGTTAACATGTAATGATTAACTGGCTTAATTAAACCAAAATGTAGGCATCAAGGAGGGGAGAAAAGCAATGAGAGGCATGAAGAGGGAGCTCAAGAGATGTGTTGCTCATTTGAAGATCATTCAGCAAACTAGGAATACAGCATCTACACAATGTCAATTAAGGCAGACATTTGGAAGGGAGATAGCAAAGAATGTTGTTAGGAGTCAGACAGTAAAATGTGTTTTTTGATGCCTGGAAGAGATAGTCATATATCTTCTATGTTATTGCATATTGCACATGTTGTCTGCCTTCCAGTCATTTCTGACTTATGGTGACCCTATCATAGGGTATTCGTGGCAAGTTTCATCAGAGGGGGGTTGCCATTGCCATCCCCTGAGGCTGAGAGAGTGTGACTCTGTCAACAGTCTTTCCCATTGTTCTAATTGATTTTAATGGAGTAGAGTTGCAGGGGCTACTCTCCCGGGGTGCTTCCATATCTGTGACCTTCCAGATGCTCAGCCATGTCACTTATCCATGTATCTTCATGTACACATATGAGATGAGGACTTAAATGGGGCAAGTGAGGAAAGGAGGGAGTTAGGACTATGATGGATCCTCAGTACATATTTGCCCCCACAGTCCCAACCCTTGGGCTCCTGTCGCCTTACTCTTTTACCTGTAAGATCTCTCTCTGGATCTGGTACTTGGGCCTCAGGTAAACCACTACACTGTACAAGTGCCTGTACTGATGACGATTCTGTGTGTTAAAGTCTTCCTTGCTAATCATTTATTAAAACATCTCATCAGAGATGTAGAAAAGAAGAACCGTAAGAATTTATTGTATAACAAATTAAACAACTAGTAATATGCTAATTCCATACACCGTACACAATAGTAACTCAGTTTCAAACAAAGTTATTTCTGCTTGAACTCTCTCCATATTCTCAGCTCACCAAATCCCTGTTTGTTTCTCCTGCATTCTCTTCTTACTTGGGCCCAACTCTGTCTCTGACTGGCCCTATCTCTATTTCCAGCTTACATCTTTTCTCTCATAGTCCCACCAGCATCCATGAGGTGGCTTTGCCCAGGCTTGCTAAGCTTCTTGCTTCACAAGGACTTTCCCATACTCTTCACCATCAAACCCATGTGCACTCCTCTTCACACTGTGCAGCAGTTGTTGCATTTAGATCCCTTTCTTCCACAAAGGTCCAGTGGCAAAGATTGTTTTCTTTCTTGATAGTTTTGCTCTCAGAAGAGCCCTGCAAGCTCTTCTGGATACATAAGGTCAAAATATAGGATAATACCGAATATATTGAAAAAATGAAAATGATGAACTGTGGAAATTTGATAAGAAGAAAATATTTTAGGATGAATAGGGGGGGGGGGAAGAGAGAAAATAGAATCAGTTGGTTACAGAAGAAGGTTAGAATGCATTGTAAGTAATGATTATTTGTAATTATTGACAGTGTTTTAGTAAGGGTTTTAGTAAATGTTTTTGTTTTTTGCTTTGTTTAGTGGATGCTGTTTGACCAGTGTGATATAAACAATGTATTTGGATTGTTTTTAATTAATAAAAGTTTTTTTAAAAAAATTAAAAAAAAGAGCCCTGCAAGCTACTTACTGGAAACCAAACCACCCTGTGGATTTATGGTTAAGTAAATGTTTTCCAGCAGCAGGTAGTGGTATATAGTAGCTCCTCTGAATCTACACAAGGTTTACCAGGTAGGGCTATACTGTTTTTCTGCCCATGTCCTGGCCTGAAAAAGTGTCCTTTTGAATGGGCATATGTATTGGGGAGGGGTATGTGTGAATCTCTTCATTGCCAAAAGTGTTGCCTCCGCCAGTGGATCTTTGGGCTACTCCTCATCTTTTCAAACTCCAGTATCTCTTTATTATCTGCTTTGTTGTGTGCTTTCAAGTTGTTTCCAACTTATGACAACCTTAAGATGAACCTATCATACAGTTTTCTTGGCAAGTTTCTCCAATGGGGGTGCTAGGGTGGTGTGGTGGTTTGAATGTTGGACTAGGACTCTGGAGACCAAGGTTCAAATTCTGGTTCACCCATGGAAACCAACTGGGTGACTGGGCAAGTCACATGCTCACAGCTTTTGAGGAAGGCAAAGGCAAACCTCTGAATAACATGCCAAGAAAATCCCATGGTAGGTTCACCACAAGTTGGAAACGAAGGCACACAACAACAATAGCAATCTCATCTTTTTCTTGTACACAATTACTGTTATGACAGAAATATGGGACTCCTTTTCTTGCTTCTAATAAAAAAGAAGCTCAAATACAGCTTTACAAGTATGTGGTTTGGCATCAAGAATACCTTGATATACCCTGAATATGGTTATGCCAAATTAGCAAAGGGAAGGATCATGATGCTGCACCCTGGCTGTTAATGCTTCATGCAAAATACTGATGTTACCTGTAACTTATGTTGAATGCAAATGTTTTTTGTTTTCTTTGTTGTTTCTAAAGGGAAAATTCAAAAATCTACACTGTACTAATAACTTACTGATGTTGTTATTTTCTGTCACATTGGCTTTTGACCTATGGGGAATGTGAGATACTCTGTTGTTAACAGCCCTGTTAGTGTCTTGCAAAAATATGAGCTGCTTTCAAAACCACCAGATCCCTTCATCAGGTAATGGTGACACAAAAACCAGACAAGAGAAAGAATAATCAAAAGGTCCTGTATTATCTGCCTGCTGTATTGAGGTCTTAGGGGAGGAAAAAGCTTCACAACACACAAATACACACAAACATACACTGTGGTGGTTTAATTTGGATATGTGTACCTCTTGCTTCAGTGTCACATTTGTGGTCTTGTGTAGCATAAATTGAATAAGTGAGAATAAATTGAATGTTATGGAGGTTTTATATGTGGGATCGATGGGAGGAGGGCAATATTTGGGAGATGTGGTTGGTTTGAGAATGGTAAGCAATTTCTTTCTGTTGCAATCTAAAATCAGTTTTTAAAATATTAAATAATAAAAGTTGTGCTGGGTTTATTATGTGTTAGGTTTCACCTTAAATGGCTACTTGGTTTGCTGTAAACAGGCAAAATAATACAAAACAAAACAAAATACTACAAAACGATTTTAGAAATAATACAAAACAAAACAAAAAAAATACAAACAAACAGTCTTCGAAAACGGCACTGTTTTTGAAGACCTCACAATGGAAATAAATTTGCAAAAATTACTTGTTATTTCCTTGGAGAACAAAACTGGTGAAAAATTCTCTATGTTCCATCTTCCCTTTTAGAAAGTACTAAAAAACCCACTCCACCAAACAAACAAAAAACCCTCTCTCTCTACCCTCACAGAACCCTTTCATAGGCAGTATCAGAAGTAAAGCAAGTCAATAAAAGCCAAATTTGATAATATTACCTGGACTGGAGGGGATAATCCCTCAAGAAATAAAATCCCAGTTTGACGTGGTATAAACTATCTGTGCAAAAAATATTTTCTACCTTCCCCCCCCCCCAAAAAAAAACCTGCAGGGAAGTTTGTACAGAATAAGTCCTGAACTGCAAATAGTCTTTGAAAATGGCAGTTTTGGAAGACTTTCTCACAATGGAAACAAATTTGCAAAAATTACTTGTTACTTCCTTTGAGAACAAAATTGGTGAAGAATTCCATCTCCATGTTTTATAATCATTTTTAAACATCAATTTAAATACATTTTTATACATTTCTTTTACATTGGTTTCACTGGATGTTCCCAGTGTTTAATTAATTAATTGCTTTAATTTTTTTTTAGACTGACCAAAAAAGTACAAAACCTTGCCAAGCTTTCAGGAACTCCAGGTACTTTTTGTCAGGCCAAGTGCATTTTTCACTATAGAAATTAAATTCTTCATTGGTTTGGGAAGAAAAGCCCCACATTAGAAATTGGTCAACAAGACTTGACTCCTGGTTAGTTCTAAGCTGCTTAATTTTTTCTAATTTCTCATGAGAAGGATGCAATAATAAAATTATTTTTTAAAAAAAGAGTTCTGCCTCTTTCAGTTTCAGAACTAGACAGCAGGTGGCAATGTTGTTACTCCTATGACACAAAATACTAATTGAAAAGCAAAAAAAATCCATGCCAGATGAGGGTTTGCACATGCGCACAAATAGTGCAACAGTATGAGCCTGTCTTCTGGTATTTTTTGATAAGAGCTCTGTCCAAAACAGCCAAAGGAGGGAGGTGCTGATTTTCAAGGGGACTGCATTTCTGCTTTACAATCTATACAGTTCCTACTTTACGGTTCCAGCATAAACCAGTACCTTCCCTCTCTGGCCAGCCGTTACTGTGCAGTTGATAAAGTCTAAAGCAATGCACCCAAGGTGTAACCAGTTTGCTGGTTGCTCCTTTCTTTCCAGTCTTCCTTCACCTTTTCAATAAGACATTTCTCACACCCAAAAGAGGTCCTGTAGTAATTTATAAATGCATCAAAACACAAAATGCAATAGATAATATCACACTCATTAAAACTACAGAAATTACCTCCCAAAAATAATTTTAAAAATCACCTAAAGGACAAAAATCACTTAGTAGACAAATGAAAAACAAAAATAAGCAGAGTCAAGTGGGGCCGTGATACTAACTGAACATTTGGGAAAGCTGAGGAATGTATTTGCCTGATAAGTCAGTGATGACAACACTGGGACTAGGAAAGCTTCTTTGGCAAGAATAGTTCATATTCAGGGTGGGAGTAGGGGGCTACTTGGTTTGAGTGTTGGACTACGACTCTGGAGACCAGGGTTCAATTCCCACCTCAGCCATGAAACCCACTGGGTGACCTTGGGCAAGTCACACACTCTCAGCCTCAGGGGAAGGCAGTGGCAAACCTCCTCTGAAGAAATCTTTCCAAGAAAATCCCATGATACGGTCACCATTAATTGGAAACAACCTGAACGCTCACAACATACATAAGGGGCTAGCCTGTTCCCTTTCTGTGTCGGTTCCAAGGACTGTGCAAGTTCATAAAGGGAAAGAAAAGAGACAAAAACCAGAGAGCATCTAATGAAATCCATAGGAAAAATAGTGGAACACATCTCAAAGTGCTCAATAAAGGGCTGCATTATTATAAAGCCCATCATGTTTCATCCTAGATACAGTGGGCCCTTCCTATATGTGGGGGGTCCCCTCCACGTATGGGAAAAAACACATATGCTGGAATCTTGTCGATTGCTATTGCGCCACACGTGTGCCTGTGGCACACGTACCATTTTGTCCTCATGGGCTTGCCGTATGCGTAAGTTCAAATCCCCATACAACAAACCCACATATGGTGCGGGCACACTGTATATACTTGCAGCCTTCTTCAGTGGTGATTTGAAATCTATCTGCAGATTTCTGAAGCAAGGAATCTTATTCCAATTGCTCAACAGCTCTGCTTCAGAAATTTCTGTAGTTAAATTTCAAATTGTCCCTGTAAAAGACCTATATGTAAAGACTGAAACACACTGGGCTTTCTCTGTAATAAAGTAGCCATCTATTGAGCACTGTGAAATGTGTCTCAGGTTTTTCCTGTGGATTTCATATGGAGAAAGGCACTCCTCGAGGTGCTGGACTCTTGGGCTGTGCAAAGCCTCATGGGTCAAAATTAGACCTTTGAACTGAACTCAGAAACAAATTGGCAACCAGTGCAAGTGGCCCTTAATTGGAGTTATATGTTGGAACGCCCAGTTCCAGTCAAAGTTTACCTGCAGCAAATATATCAAAAACCAGGTAGGCACTAATCTAGGCTGCATTGATTCTTAAATTCACAGGGTGACTAGATGTTCTCCTTTTCCAGGACACATCTTACATTTCAGCCTTCTGTCCAGGAGGAATTCCATACTTTCCTCCACTTTAAGCATGACTAAAAAGCATGAATTTATATTTCTGTTAGGATTATTAGCTTTATGTTTGTAATGTCCTGCATTTTGTGGTGCCTTGTCTTTCTTTGCGGTTAGGACATCTGGTCATTCTGTACATTCATGATGTGATTAAGTGGTACAATAGATACTAGGTGGCATCCTGTTAGTGACATACATGTGCATATGTGTAGCTTACACATGCATGCATGCACACACACATACACATGTCTCTTTTTGGTTGGGGTACAGGGAGCTATTCTCTAGCCCAGGGGTAGGCGAACTAAGGCCCGGGTGCCAGATGTGCCCCCCCGAGGCCTTTGGACCG
>CM034706.1:141809798-141825620 GCA_020142125.1 Phrynosoma platyrhinos
TGTAGCATTTTATCTGTCATCCATGATTTCTTCACTTTCCTTTTGTCTTTTGGAAGTATCTTTATGCATTTTTATTTTTTTATGTCCATAGCTTCAGACCAAAGCTCTTCCAATTCACGATCTATTAATCTTAGTATTGCAAATCTGTTCCTTATATTGTCAATGAATTCTGTGGAAATCTTGTTTAAATCATATTTTGGTATGATGACTGGTTTTTTTCTCTTCTTGAGTTTTACTTTTATTTTTGAAATGAGTAGTTCATGATCTGTACCACAATCAGCACCTGGTATGGTCTTGGCCACCAGTATGGAGCTTCACCATCTTTTACTTCCAGTTATGTAATCTATTTAGTTATCTGTTCTAGGACCCATTTATTTATCTTTTTTGCTGTCCACAGTAAACACCACATCTCATATGAGCTGATTTTCTTTTTATCTGCTTTTTTCCACTTTCCAGCTCTCACATCCGTACATGGTGATGGCTAATACAATGGCTTGGATGATTCTGACTTTAGTGCTCTGTTGTATATCTTTACTCTTCAGACTCTTTTCTAGTTCTTTCATTGCTGCCCTTCCCATTCCTAGTCTTATTTCTTGACTGCAGTTTCTCCTTTATGATCAATGTTTGATCCAAGGTACAGGAAATCTTTAACTGTTTCAATTACCTCATTGTCTAGGTTGATTTATTTTGTTTTGTTTACTTCATTTGTATGCCACCTTTCCCACAGAAGAGACCCAAGGCAGAATTTATGTAGATCTTCCATGTTCAGCAACAAGCCAGTCTTTGCATTTTCTTCCTTAACCTTCCTTAGTAATTGTTCCAAATCCATGATGCATTATGCTAGTAGTATGGTGTCATCTTCATATCTCAGATTATTGATGTTCCTTCCTCCTATCTTCACTCCTCCTTATTCTGAGTCTAAATCTGCTCTTTGTATGATATTTTCTGTATACAAGTTGAACAGGTAGGGTGATAAAATGCAACCTTTTCTCACCCCGTTGCCAATTTGGAACCATTCTGTTTCTCCATATTCTGTTTGAACAGTTCCCTCTTGTCTTAGTACAGATTGCAGTTGGGGAGCTAAGAGAAGTGGATTGTGCCTTAGACTGCCACTGCTGCCTTATAGCATGTGCTGCCGATGGCATTTCCCTCACCCTGTCTAATGGTAGGGATGGTCTTGAAGGGGAATGAGACTGTCTCAGAACATACACCATCTATGCCAACTCAGAGTCTTATTTGGAGGGAGGCAGAGGCTAACAAAGGGAGCAAGGCTCTTTTTGTGGTGTTCAGTTGAGTTCCAGATTAGCATTCTTCATACAGGCAGCAGTTTGGTTAAAGATCTGGGGGTGGAGAGTGGTGGCAGCTGCTTATATATGGGGTCAGCCAGACAGAAGCACACCAGGTTTACAGCAGGGGGTAATCAGCTCTGATTTCTGTTTTTGTTCAGCAGCTTTCATGCCCCTGGAGATGGAGGAGGAGGAAAGAAGAGGCAGGATGCCTGCACACACACTGAGCTTCTCTGTTTTTTCCAGCAGGAGGCAGGGAACAGAAAACAAGTCCTAATGCAAACATGAAGTTCCATGACAATGCACTTCCAATTCATTGGAAAGCAAACAAAAATATTAAGGCTTAGCATTTACATAGAATATTTAAATGCGAAAAGCACTTCATGCCCATCAGCTCCTCTTGGCTCTCGGTAATGGGAAGACAGTTGAGACTCTGCTTGCCTCCCAACCAGATATTTGCCTAGCCAATAAAAATAAAAATAAAAATAAATAAATAAATAAATAATCCCTCTCTGGTGCTCTTTTCTAAGGCAAATAAAATTCTCCCTCCCTCCTTTTGTGTGTGTGTTGATTCTGGTTGTTCATCTAGCTTTCAAGACATACGTTTTCCAAGTTTTATATAGCTGAATCTAAGATCAACAGTGCTCTGCTACTTCCTGTTTTGCCAGTGGTATTTCTAAATGTCTTAGCAGAGCTGTCTTTTAAAAACCCTAGGTTTCAGGGTTGATTGGTTTATTGGGGGACTTAAAAATATAAATACAAAGAAAGAGAGAAAAAGAAAAGAAGAGATAGAGAGAAAAGGAAGGAATACATAGGATATGAAAATAGCCTAGAATATGATGACAGCCTGTTTGAATCAGCAAAAAATGGTGCTGATCCTAACAGCTCATGTGCCTTTGCTAAAGCAATAGGATCTCCTGGCCACTGAAGGATAGATGGTGCATGTTTTATGTTTCCAGCCCTGGAGTACAAGTGTTTTAGCAACAGTAAAAGCCTGCAGCAGGACCATCAGTTATTTTCCATGTGGCAGGGATATCATTTAAAAGACTATGAGCATCTGAAGATGCCAAAGATTTTTCTAATGCAAATGTAATACTTTGCAATATATCTAGCCAGAACGAGCAGCCACCAGGTCCACATCAGATACCACAAGGTAGCATTATCTGTGATACTTAACCATTGATGAGCTGGAAGTGGCCAATTTCTTTCTAAAAACATATAGTGGTGTCCAATCTACCACAGCATCATTTTTAGCTGATCCAAACAGGCTAGCATCATGTCCATGAACTATGAAAGCGTATGTCTGACTCACAGCATTACCATTCACTTTTATAGTCATTGCGCAAATTGGATTTTTTTCCCAACCATGCAACGGCCCAAAGTCCCCACAAACCTATCTTAAGCAATGCATTTTCCCTGGAACGCAGCCATTTTCTTATGTTTCTGCTCATCCCACCACTCTCTGCCAACACATCATGGGAGGATTGCACTGCTTAAAAGGCAAGTTGTGGGGTACCATTGGGAAATGGAGCTATAGAGGTGGAGTTATGTCTTCATTTCCGCATCTCCCAGTGCAATATCTCAGCCATGGTTAAATCCAAGGAGATTTTAGAGGTTGTGACTAGGGCAATTTTCCATTGATTGATTTGCATAGGACAATCTGTCTTGTTATTCCACATTACTTTTCACTTCAGTGACATCAAAATTCATGCTTGCTAACAGACATTCGTTAACTACACTTGTTGGTTTCAATTTCTCTGAGGATATAATTAGTGCTTCCAACCCAGCAGGAGTAGCTGAGGGAGTCAGACCTGCTGGCCATATACAGAAACTAAAAGGGTTTAAGTTGGGATTGTCCCACTGTTTCTCCCACTGTTGGGATTGTCCCACTGTTAGGTTAGCATGACCTGACAAATCAAGTTGTACTTAATGAGAGATCAAATGCCAAAACACCCTGGGAGCAGAATTTGCACTGTCCCTTTCTTCCTCGGATTAAGAAGTCCATGTTTCTTCTCTCTTAAAAGAAAGAGAAAGAAAAAAAGAAAGAAAAGCATACAAGAGTACAGCTGTATCAAATCCACAAACTGTCCAAGTAGCTCATTGCACCATCTTGCAAAGGCTCTTCGGTCCCAGAGGAAAACTGTCTGAGGTTTTTGGTCTCCTCTAGTGAGCTGTTTGTTTCAGATATCATGTCTCGCCCCCAGTGATTCAGTGGATGCACTCCTTCCTTGACTTTCTACCAGTGTATTTACTAACACTAACCATCTTTATGTTGTTTAAATTGGTTTTTATTCATTGCCTCAGGAGTCCTTGTGGGTTGAGAGGTGATACAGAAATATTTGTAAGAAATCATAAAAAAAAAAAAATGATGTCTCTTCAGAGAGCCAGTGTGATGTGGTTTGAGTATTGGACTATGACTCTAGAGATCAGCGTTCGATTCCCCACTCGAGCATAAAAACCCACTAGGTGACCTTGGGCAAGTCACACTCTCTCAGCCTCAGAGGATGTCAATGGCAAACCCCCTCTGAAGAAACTTGCCAAGGAAATCCTATGATAGGTTCCCCTTGTGGTCATCATAAGTCAAAAATGACTTGGAGGCACACAAAAACAAGCAACAATGTCCCTTCAGGCCTCATTAAATCCAAGAATATAAAAAGGAAGTGGTTATTCTGACCTGACATGATGCATCACTTTTAAAAAGTGGTGTGATCAAGCTGCATGAAGAAGGGGCCAGGAACATGGAAGAAGGGGCCAGGAAAGAAGGAAAGTACCGAGTGACTGGGTACTTTCCTCCTTTCCTGGCCCCTTCTTCCATGTTCGCCCTGTTTGTCTTTATAACTTCTGGAAGTCTCACAAGAGCAATCTGCTCCAACTGTGGAAACAATGGCCGAAAGATGGTTGTATGTTTTCCAGCATCATGCAGCAGTGGTGATGGAAGGTAAACAAAGGCATAAAACAGAAATGGGCAAAGCATAGCCTAATGACAGCATGTAGCCCCCAGGGCCATTTTATTGACTGTAGGTGGTTAATTTATTGTTTGCACCAGTCATGGGCACAACCTAGATAGGGGTGTAGACATTAACTATGTTTCAGAAGACCAGATATCAGCTTGCTCAGAGATTTACAGAGGACAGCAGACCAGGTAGACTGGCACCATTGAGTGCTAGGTGACCCAATGGGTTTCCATGACTGAGTGGGGATTCAGACCTTGATTTCCTAAAGTCCTAGGCCAACACTCAGACTCTACACCATTCTATTGATTCCCAAATCTCCAACTTTTAAGAACTGGAACAGAAGAGATGGGATATAAAGAGACAATTCCGCTATTTGGCCATATCTCGATGCTGCAATAGTGGTATGATACATATTACTAATGTGAGGTGTTTTTCGAACCATGTCATATACAAAAATGACTGTACACACTCAGACCCATTTGACTTCCCATCATAAAGAAAATAATCAGTACACTTAAAACAGGGAATGGAATGAAATATATAGAAAGAAACAAGGTTTCCACTGACAGGGACATGCAGCCATACAACCCAAGAGCAAAGTAATATTATGTTAGTAGGTGTGATGTCATGGTGAAAGTGTGTAATAACACCATTGCTGCCTGAAAATGAAATTATATGTAGTCTATGGTCAAAGCGTCCTTGTTTGCAGCCATTTCATTTCCTTTTTCATTTCTTTTAGAGCTATCAACCTTTGCATGCTTATATAGTACTCACTACCAGCTACTTTGCATTAGGGTGACTTTCTGGATGCTTATTTTACCACATCCCCCTCGGAAACAGGGTGCAACTATGGGATACTGGTGTGGCATTGCCCCACAAATAAAAATTATGCCCCCTCCATGAAAAAAAAATTCAATCCCCAAATTTTCATCATTGTAATAACTTAAAACTTCACTTGAATATCTAGAAATACAATTCAGACATTCAAAGGCAAAGTTACCAAGGGAATGAGAGCACAATAGTTCTACACAGAAGCCATTTTCAATGTCTCATTCTCTGCAGATCTAGAAATTTGGGGACTAAATGGAAATTTTATGGAGGGGGGAGAATTATTCGGAGTGGTAATGCCCTCATTTTGCCTCCCACCATAGCCCTGTAGCTTTTCTTTCTCTTCTCACTGTCTCTTTTCTGCTAGTCCATATATTTGAGTATGAAAATGTATTTGTATGTAGACCTACTTTGATATGTTTTTACAAAGTAGAATAAAGTAGTTTTCTCTGCTGTCAACCCTTTCTGGGGATGGGGGGGATAGGACTGGTTATTGTTCAGCTTCAGAAGAAGCTTGGATAAAAGAGACCTCAGTAGCTACTAGTCAGGATAGCCATAAATCACCACCAGTGCCTGGGGCAGTATGCCTCCATATATCAGTTGCTGGGGAATGTGAAAGGGAGGGTGAAGTAGCCCTCTTGTCCTGCTGGTGAGCTTTTCCTAGCCAACAAGATGGCCACTGAATGAACAAAATATTGGACTAGGTAGAACTTTTTGTTCTTGGTGTGTTCCTCAAGCCATTTCCAACTTATGGCAGCCCTAATGTAAACCTATCATGGGGTTTTCTTGGCAAGGTTTGTTCAGAGGGGGTTTACCATTGCCATCCTCTGAGGCTGAGAAAATGTGACTTGCCCAAGGTCACCCAGTGGATTTTCATGGCTGAGCCAAGATTCAAATCCTGGTCTCCAAAGTCATAGTCCAACACTCAAACCACTACACCGTATTCAATGTGCCCCTTCACGTGTTCTTAAATCAAGATTTTCTTCCCCAATGGACAGATGAAGAGAGGAAATCATTCTTCCGGTAGTGATGACTATAATGCTAAAATATTTCTTTATGCTTGTTGTGAATGTTCTCAGTTCTTCATGGGGGGAAAGAGAGTGTGCAAGCCAACTGAACAAGGGCATATTTGTGCGGCTTCTTGCTTGTTGTGCAATTAATGCAAAATGTGCGCTTTGGTTTCAATGGAGTTTAATTAAACTCTTTGGTTCTGGCCAGCTGAAGGAATCAACAGGACAAGGTGCAGAAGTGGGAGGGAAAAAAAGAAATAAAAGGTCCTTATTCTCTCATGCAGTCTGACGACCATAGGAATTCTCCTGAGATGATCCCATTTGTGTACCAGTGCAAATGTGTGATGAGACAAGGATGGTCTTTAATGACATTGGTTCCCATCCAGCCAAAGTTTGGCCCTTGTAAGGTTGATTAAAACACTTGAAGTAACTGTTATATGACCTTTTTCTGCTAAACTAAAGTGCCCTCAATATGTTTAATTGGCTGGGCCATGCTCAGTGGGACGTGCTTAGAAGCAGACCTCAGCAAAGACGAAACAGTTCAGTCCATTCTACTGCAACCTCACCAAAGGCTGCAAAATGATGATGAGATCCTCTTGCGCTTTGGCCAGTCTAAAATCTGGGTGAAATCCAAGAATGGTTAATATTCTAATGAAAAGTTGTGGGTAATAGGGGGGTTGTTAGTATCCCACCCAGGGACTAATGAGTCTGGGTGCTTTCATGCCGTTGGGTAGAGCTGCCTATAACCAGCTACCTGCTATGCTAGGATTATGTGGTTCCATGATTTTGTACAAGTATAAAGACAATCCAAGCCCTGCCACTGGCTGTACAGTTTTACTGCCTAAGAATCTTTTTAATATGCAGGTTTCTAGCTCTTACATTTGCAAAGAGAGGCTTGAAAGGGTGGAGAATGAGCAGTAAAATCTCAGAAGCCAAAGGTGGTAATCAGACAAGTCTGCACATTTATATTGGGCTAAACTAGGGATTCTTTGGTCCTCCAAGTGTTTTGGACTTCAGCTCCCAGAAGCCCCAGCCAGGAATTTTGGGAGCTAAAATCCAAAATTAATGGAGGACCAATGTTTGAGAATCACTGGGCAAAACCCCCCTAAATGTGGTAAGACTTTCTTTTAGGCAAGCATGTCTATGGCATCAACCTGCAAGATTGTCCAGAAATAGCAGTGTGACTTCCCCTTTCCCTGAGAACAGAGGTTGAAAAATAATACAGATGGCCCTCAATACCCATGGGGTATCCGTTCCGGACCACCACTACCCACCACCACTCCATGGATATCAAAATCTGTGCATGGTCAAGTTCAGTTTTCCCCAATGGTGGCATGGGGATGCAACAGCACTGTCATTAGGGACAGACATTCTGGCACCCACATCTTTCCAAATTTCCCCATGGATTACCTATGGTCCAGTTTGGAGGTGGCCCTGGAAGATGATGTCAGCGTTATGAGGGCCAACAATAAAGTCAAGGCAAAGGCTGTTGCCATACTGCAGAATTAATGCAGTTTGACACTGCTTTAACTGCCATGGCTCAGTGCTATGGAATCCTGAGATTTATAGTTTGTTGTGGCACTAGACCTCTGACTAAGAAGGCTAAATATCTCACAATACTAAAAACCCAGA
This sequence comes from Phrynosoma platyrhinos, assembly GCA_020142125.1. Classification (NCBI taxonomy): domain Eukaryota; kingdom Metazoa; phylum Chordata; class Lepidosauria; order Squamata; family Phrynosomatidae; genus Phrynosoma; species Phrynosoma platyrhinos. The sequence continues at coordinate 141,817,509 of CM034706.1, forward strand.
ATTCCATTAACATAGCACCATGAGAGTTAAGCAATGTCAAACTGCAGTAATTCTGCAGGGTAGATTCAGCCTAATATCTCTGTGTGTTTAATCTTCATTTTTTATATAGTTTACAAAATTTAATTCCATTTAGCTCAGTTTCGGTCATTTTTCTTGGGCCAGAGTGTTGCTATATATATAAAAACAATATTTTGGCACAGAATAGGCACAATCCAAAACATATCTTAGGTCTTGATATTCCAAAACTGCCCTCTTCTCACCTGGGAGCAGGATTTCTGGGACTGGACAAAGGTACACACCTACCATTTGTCTTCCAAAAATATACAATGCCATGTCTAGGGCTAGATAAGTCACTGCACACATGGGACATGTACCCTGGGGCAAGTGGCGGAATATTTTGTCATATGGTACCTCCAGTGTTATTGGTAGCACCTATGCCCATTCAGTGGCATCACTAGGGTTGGTGTCATGCGGTTGCGAACTTATGGTGTCACCCCCCCCATTGACCTCCTCCCATACTAGACTATACAGAATCCTTAGTAATGTTTTTTGTATGAATGTTACTCATAAATCATATTTCCCATATATTACTGGATGTAATAACAGTTGTGACATAAACAACTAGCACAATTAAAATTATAACTTTAAATTGCAATACCATACACACAGCCTAAACGTACTTACATGCACATTAAAGTGAACATTTGGTAAGATGTGGTTTTTATTTTTAATTGTGCTCGTTGTTTATGTCACAACTCCATTACATTCAGTGACATATGGGAATTACGATTTATGAGTAACCTTAGTACAAAAAAATGATGAATTCTGTATGGGTGTGGAATAGGAGGAGGTAAAGGGGGGGTGATACCATGAGTTATTTTCTTAAAAAAACTGGAGCCTTTCCTTTTTCTTCCTACTGAGCCTTGCCCCATTCACACCATCTCTTCAGCATTTTAAAAGGATGCAGGTGAACTCCACTCCACAACCTATTTCTGCCCAAAGGAAGATGTTTGGGAGCAGTGGTGTCACACAGCCCTTAGTGTGTCACCTGGTATAGCCCACACTCCCCATACCTTCCAAGTGATGCCCCTGTACCCATTCATTCTGTTAGGTTGGAGAGATGGGTCTTGCATCTCCTGTGCATAATGTAGTTTCATTGCACAATACAGGAAGATTGGTGATTTATTCATATCTTTTCTCATTGCAAAGATTCTTGCCATTATCTCTGGCAAGTTTTTGTTAGATTCTATATAGATCCAATAGTTAACATGGTGGAAAGGAAAAGAAAAACCAAAAAGGAAATTACTTCCTGAAAGAATGGAAGTTCCTTATATGCTGACAAGGTAGATATTACTGTCTCTGAATCTATGGCGATTTCAGAAGGATTTACAAATGCTATCTGTCTTTATGTGAAAGCCTTGGGATGTCAAAGACAGGATCAAAAATCTGTATTATCAACATCTAACATGATTTTGAAAAATAAAAATAAAAGTAAACATAATAGAAATAATTTGCATCTCTGTCAGATGATATATGGAACAAGAGTCATCTTGGTAATTTAAGTAGAGGCATGTCAGTTCTTCCCTTTGTATGAGAAAGTAACTTCATGCTGGAAAATTGTTTTCTTCAACTCTTCAAACTGCTTCAAGAACATTGACTCCAGTTTAGATGGATCCATAAATAGTAGCACAGCAGTTGCATGCACCAGGCATCCCACCTTCAGACACCCCCAGCCCCAGTTAAACTAGGAGCTGGAGGCTTGTTTCCTACTTATCTGAATATCTGGGAGTTTCCATCCCACCCCCACCCTGCCAGATAGACAACATATTTGATTGACTGATTGATTGATTGATTGATTGATTGATTTTAGAATATTTATACCCTGCTCTTCAGCCAGAAAGGCTCTCAGAGCATTTTACAGATTGTTACTTTGACAGTTCCCTGCCTCAGGCTTATAATCTAAAAAGACATGAACCAAAAGGAGAAGAGAATAGCAGTGGGGAAGGAGAACAGGTCCAGCAGATACTGCTGGTTCTTCTCTCCCTCTCTAAGGCGAGAGCAATGGCAATTGGGAGGGCCTTTCCTCTGGGATTAGGCATGGTGGAGCTGTGCCTGCCTCTTCGTCTCTCCCTCTAAGGCCAGGGTGGGAGCAGTTAGGACGGAGGAAGGCACTAGTTACCGGCGTGGTAACTTGTGGTGTCACCCCCCTCTTTACCTCCTCCCACAGATAGATGAGATTAGGGAAAAGGAAGGAGTTTGGACTCATGTTTATTGCAAACTGGTTTGTACTTTTGCAATGCTCATGCTTGCTGATTTTCCATCTACCAGAGAAGATAGAAAAGCCACATTACTGTTTGGTAGTTTCTTTGCCATTCTACCTTGTGCCTAAACAAACAGTTGTGGGGTTTGTGTACATAATGGCTGTGTTCCAGCTGTTGGACAAAGAAGAAGAAAACAAAACAGCAGCTGGGGAAGATGGAGTTCACCTGCATCTTCCCCAGCTGCTGGCTTCTACTGAGTCTATGAAGTAAAATGTTTTATGGTGGAAGGGATAGACGAAGAAGGCAGGAACTGATGTCTGAACCAACATAAAGACATTTTAATTGGGGGAGGGACTTCTCTCCTTCCTCTTATTTTTCTTTGAAGGGCCATATTGTGTGTGTGTGTGTGTGTGCGTGTGCACGTGCGCATGTGTGCCCTCGAGTCGCTTGTCTACTTATGTCAACCCCATGAATTTTCCATACAGTTTTCTTAAGCCAGGAATATTCAGAGGCGGTTCTGCCAGTTCCTTCCTCTGAAATAGAGCCTACAGCACCTGGACTTTGTTGGTGGTTTTCCATCCAAGTATTAATCAAAACGATCCTGTTTAGCATGCAAGATTGTGTGTGTGTTCCTTTGTTGTTGTTGTTGTTAACTGCCCTCAAGTCGATCTCAACTCACGACAACCCTGTGGATGAGACATCTCCAAAACTCCCTGTCCTCCACTGTTCTGCTTAGTTCCTACCAATCCATATCCATAACCTGCTTAATAGAGTCCATCCATCTAGCATGGAGTCTTCCTCTCTTTCTACTTCTCTCTACCTTTTCTAGCATTATTTTTTTTTCCAATGAGTCGAGTGCCTTCTCTTGATGTTTCCAATCTTCAGGCAAAATCTGTCAGGGACTCTATGCTGCTGATGGACAAGACCAATAAGGGTCATGGCCATTCTCTCTCTCTCTCTCCCCCCCCTTTAAACCATTTCTACTCCACCTTTCTTCTCTTGCTTCCTCCCCCCCTTCCCAGCTGTTTTGTTCTTTTTCCCTGTTATGGAACTGCATTCTTGGGGAGAGAGGGGTCATCTTTTGGAGGCAACTTGCTGGTGACAGAGAAGACTGAAGCCAGTCATGAGCAAGAGTAGAGCCAATGTGGGCACATCACCCATTGCTTGCTCTCCCTCAATCTCCCCAGCAGATTACCAGATTGCTTTTGCTAAAAATCTCAACCAACAGTTTATGGAGGGTCACGTAAATTAGTCTTAGAGCCACTAGTCACCAATCTCTGTAGTAAATCAACATCCCTACAGAGCAGGGGGTGCATGCACATCACTCTTTGGGCTCTGCCTCGAGTAGCAAAATATCTGCACTGGGCCCTGGCATCTTGGGGCAAACTAGACATGACAAATATTCCATATGTTTAAAAGTGGAAAAACCCTGACCATATGGAAACAAATGCCTCATTACTTGAATGCTTTCTGTCCAACCCATACTTAAAGTTCACAAAAGCTTTTACAGTCAGCCCTCCAAATCCACCGATTCTGCATCCACAGATTTAACCACATATGGCTTGAAAAAATATTTTTTAAAAATCGCCAAAAGCAAAATTGGACACCATTTTACTACACTGGGGTTCCCAACCTGGGATGCAAGACAGAGTTTCAGTGTGTGTGTGTGTGTGTGTGTATGTGTGACAAGTCATGAGTCAACACTCAATTTTTTTCTGAATAAAATAGAATCTAATTGCACAATTTAGATTAGCATTTTATGCACTTATTTTTTAAAGTTCAATTTGGTCACCCACAGTATTGTTATGTGGTTCAATTTGTGGTTCAAAAATTGGAAATTAGACTTCTTCATCTTCAAATGTGATATTACTTTTGTACATTAATCAAACATTTCCTAGGGGCATGGGGCATAGAAAAGTTTGGGAACCACTGTACTACAACACTGTATATAATGGGACTTGAGCATCCATAGTTTTTGGCATCTGTGGGGGACCTGGAACCAAACCTCAGCAGATGCCAGGGCCCACTGTACCAGCCTCACCCATCTTGGTACCCTCCAGATGTATTGGGACTACAATTCTCATAATCTCCTAGCCAACACTGCTACAATGATAGTTGCACTCCAGAATATCTCTGGGCATCAGGTTAGAGAAGGGCTCACTTATGCAATAGTAGAACTGCTAATATTTTAAGGTACTACAAGATACTGCCTTGTTTATGCTACAATAGATGCACATGCTACTATACGTGTGAAAGTTCTAACTATGCAGAATCCCTACTAAAGAGTCAGGTTACTGGGAAAGCAAGCAACACATTGTTGCTTTAAAGTGGATTGTATATGTCTTATTTGTCCTGTTCAACTGTTGCCTTTTTTAAATGATGTGTTTTCATTGATGTTGTTCATTTTTGATTTGTTGTTGTCCCCCTCCATGATCCATGGGAAGAGGCAGGTAAGAAATACATATGATTGACTGATTGATTGGTTGACTGATTGATTGATTAGATTTATATCCTGCCTTTCTCCCAAAATGGGATTCAAGGCAGCACATAAGGAACAGATATTGCAACTGCCAGTCTGTGTCTCCTTTCTTCTGTGACAGCCAGATTCCCCCCTTCTCTGGTTTTCACACACATGCACACCTTACCCTCTGCATTCACACCAGGGAAAGGCCAGCATGACACCTAATTCAGCTCTCAGCCTTCTCAGTTCTGGATGCAAGAGACAAATGGCCAACATTCCAATCTGACAACAGTGAAGGATGCAGACTCAAAACAAGGGATGCAAGCACAAAACCAGTATTTTCCGTGCTCCAGCCTACCAATGGCATCCATATGTGTGCATGCACAATCACAGAGCCCCAGGACATCCTCTATTCCAGCTAACACCCTGGACTCTTTCAGCTTCTTCCAGATCTGCCCAGTAACAGCCCCCCTCCTTCTTCCCCTGCATCCAGTGGACACACAGGCATGGCTCCAGACCTTCTGCTATATAAGGCTGGGCAGTTCTCAGGGAAAGGAGCTGATCAAGTTTCAGGGAACAACTTGTTTATCTCCCTTTGCCTTGTGGTGGTGTTCTCTCCCTCTCCTCCTCCACCTCCCCCTCTTCCCTGGAGAGCAGCCTCAGTCCCCCTGACCATCAGGACTTTCAGATGTTCGGTAAACAAGATTGTTCCTCCACACCGCTTGCTCTGTTTTTGTTTGAGACCCCTTCCCCCAGTCTTAAACATTCAGCATGGATCTGAGCCATATTCGCCACAAGGGGAAAGGTTTCTTCTTTATAAAAACTGACTCAGCAAGAATGAAGGATCAACGTTGAGGAGGAGGGAGTAAGCAGGGGGAACTGGGGGCTAAGGATGGCAAAATGACTTTGCATCTCCCAGAATTTATGAGTCAGTGTGGCCACTAGTCATGCTGGCTGGGCCATTCAGGGAAATGTAGTGCAGAGAAGTAATTTGAGTTATGCCAGTTCTGACCTCCTTTCAGGAGTCTCCTGTCACGTGTTGCTTGCATCTTCATCTTTGCTGAGAGCTTGTCTTCCTCATCCACCCAGCAGTACTGCATTATGAGAACTGGATCTCTAGACAGCTGTTTTCAAATTAAATAAATGAACCTGTGTGGATTTACACCTGCTGAAGTTGTGGCCAGCAATATTCTATAATGCCTTCGATCTACAGGATGCTTTGTGAAGAGACAAAAGCCAAAAAGATTGTATTAAGCTTGCTGCCACTTAGTCAGAAAATGCCTATCTAGGTGGCAGTAGCTGGTGACTGCCATGTCAATGCTGGTGGTAAATCCACTCTGGGTTTAAGTCCAAACCTTAAAGGCACTATTACATTACTTGAGGGATAGAGTCAGCACCTTGGATTGCTCCTTTACCATTCAGACTAAAGCCCAGAGCAGATTCACTGCCCTACTGATATGGAAGCCACCAGTCACTACTGATCAGGGCCAGTACCCTCTTTCCCACAGTAGCTAACTGTATGCCTATGGCAAACTCCCAGAGTATGATAAAAAAAGTCAATAAACCTCTCCTGCTCTTGTTTTTCACATGCTGCCAGAACTAACCCTACTTTTACAGTCTGCATGATGAAAGACATACTACGAATCAACACTGGAAGGTTTCCATAGGTTCTTCCTGAGCCCCCTGGCCATTTTTTCCCTCTGAAAGGATAGAACAGTGTGTGCCATACAGTCTGCCCTGGATCCACTAAACTAATCTGTTATCCTCTGATGTGATAGTTCATATTCCATGACAAGTACCATTTCAAGCCCCAGCATTTTTTTCAGGCCCCATGACTTCTCTCCTTCCTTCAAAGTCCTTCAAATGTTTGGGGAGGGGTGTCACCTGCAATCGCTGCCACCCACAACCACTTCCCCCCAGCCACCTACCTGACTTCACTTTTTGACCCACACCTGCATCTCGTGCCCATTGGTGGCCAATCAAGGCCAGCCATATGATGTTTGAAAGCCACTCTTGGAGGCAAAGAATGTTAGTGACAAACTGGGAGAACTACTTGTTTCTCCTCCTCTGGGCAGCTAAGCCACAATAGGCTGGTTGATTGTGAATCTCTGTTTCCAACCACCCACATTGCCAATCTTGAGTTTACCTGTGGGTTCTTCCAGAGTCGCCACTCTCATTCCCTTCCTCCTACTTGATGTGCTTTTTCTCACCCTCAGTTCTCTCCCCTTGCTTGGACTTGATCTATCTTGCTGGAAGGGTGGATTGGCTAAAAATCTTTAATGTCTTGTAATACAGAATTTTTTAAATAATTATTATTTCCTTTCAAATTCTCCAGTTTTACAAGGAGTGTTGAAAACAACTGACAGATAATGACTATACTGAGAATGACAAAAACATATACAACACAGTTGGGTGTCAGTCTCCCTTCCAGATTGCTGGATCTGGCAATTTTTTCCCCACACCCACTTTCATTCCTGCCCAGTCCACTCAGCTTTGGTAGGTGGAATGGAGAGGCCAGGGTTAATTCTCTCCTTTGCCTCATGCAGCAAAATCGTACCTCCTGGGAGTACTGTATAGCTATTGTGACTAGTTGGCAATGGTGGCCTTATCCCGCATGAATTTATCGACCCCTGTTTTAAAAGCCATCTGTAAAAACAATGTGTGTTTAAGAAAGGAATCCTTATTAGCTGATAAGCAAAAGGCTGTCCCCAACCTGCTGCCTCACTGCTGACCATTGCCTGTTTGAAGTCATACATTAATTCATTCAGTAGAAAGTTAGCTGCCTTGAACACATCTTGATGGCGGTAAGTGAACAAAAACAAAACAACCAACAAAAAAAGCATTTTGAACTCTATTGGTCACCTCTGACCAATGTTATTGTGGGTTTTCTTTTTTATATGGGGAAAAAATGATATCTTTGGGCTATTCCATTATTGCACAATGTGAGAGATTTACAGGAACTAACAGAGACCAAGCTGGGAAGGGCCATGGCAGGCAAAAACAAGCAATGGCAAACAACGTTATGAGATTTCCTTGGCTGATCTTCCTGTAGTTGTAGTTCCATCTTTTGGGCAGAACTGGACAATGAGGCACAGGCAGAAAATATCTGCTTGGTATCCCATTGAATCTGGCCTTTGGGATAAGAGATTTTGGGAGTTGTAAGAGAATGCCTCTGGAGGGGACCAGGATGGAAAACGCTGGCTCACGATCACCAGAAACTACTCTGGGTTCAAGTGCTGAATTACTGATTCGGGAACAGCAGGCTGAGCAAGAAAAGTTTTCTGAGATGAAATTAGAACACTTAAGACCAAAGCAAACTTATGACTCATGAACTTTCCACTAAAGATGTAAATCCTCCTGCTTCCCCACCTTGGGGCGTGCAAGAGTGAG
>CM034706.1:141827524-141844233 GCA_020142125.1 Phrynosoma platyrhinos
CAAAGGCCTTACTGAAATCAAGATATACTATATCCACAGCATTCCGCAAGAAATATAATTGGAGGAGTATCCTTTTGTCCCCCTCCCCTTTGCTATTTTTAACAAATGTTTTAGAGACCAACTGTGGTTGTATTATTTATTTTTATTTTTTCATTAGTCTTGTTTAACCAGGGCAGTTCAGAACAATTCTGTGAATAAAGCAAATAGCTCAGCCACTGACAGTTAAGAATGGTGTTATCCCTCAGGGCACTGTAGAAGCACAACACCTTAATACAATAAGGAGGGGTGTGTTTGTTTAGGAATGATTTAAACCAGAAGTTTCTTCTATGAGAAATGTAATGTAGTTGGACTGGATTGTCCTTGTAGTCTCTTCCAACTCTATGATTCAAGAATTCTATGATTCAAGCAGATTTGTTCAGGTGTATTGGTGGAAAGACCCAAACAGTAGGTGTCTCCAGCTGCTGTCCTGCTGCTATTGACCTTCTGCCATTTTGTCATTGCTGATATATCTCAGATTTGTAAAATTCAAACGGGCCCCTTTCCTGTGTCACCTTATTCTGCATTCTGATGCTGTGTATGAAGAGAATATTGCATATTGGAATAGAGTAGGCTGGCCACATGGTCTGTTTTGCAGTGGACAGTCTATTGTTAAGAAGCAGCCGATGTTTTAGGGTGGAATAATGTGGCCATTCACATGTTGCTGAAGTACAACTCCTACTGTCCCCTAATATTGGTGATGTTGGCTAGGACAGATGAGAGTTGCAGCTCATCTGAAGGGTCAGTTACCAATCTCTGTTGTATGTGAGGGTTGTCCAAAGTCTCATTAAAAGGTAAAGAATCATAAGAAGAAAGAACAGGGCTCTGAAGTTGCCTGCTGTCATTTAACATATGGACAGCAAGATTCAGCAGTCATACAGACCATTTGGACACTGTCTTCCTCACTATAGTGAAATACTGCTGATTATTTGTTAATTGCCATCAAGCTGGCTTCAACTTATTGCAACCTTATGAATGAGAAATCTCCAAGAGATTTTGTTATGAATAACTCTGTTAAGATCTTGCAGATTCAGGACTGGGTTTCCCTGGCTGAGGGGCTGTCCATATGGGCCAAAAGGCCTGTGTTCCCTCCAGCTTCACCTTGTCCTGTTTGGATAACGCAGGCCATTAGCCTCAGGCTAGGATCAGGCCAGGATCTAGCAGACTAGATGTGGATCTGGCCCAATCCTGGGTCAAACGACCCACTGTTTGCCACAGTTTTATGGAAATGCCCACCCATCCTTGCAGCAGCCTGGGGACCAGTTCGGGTTGGGACCCAGGCTAGGAAAGCATAGGCCAAGCCTGTGCTATCCTGGCTCTTCTGGGCTGGAGTCAATCCACCTATATTGCAGTCTTCCTCATTTCCTACCACCTTCCACTTTACTAAGGATTATCATCTTTTCCAGTGAGTGATGTCATCACATGATATGACCAAAGTATGATCAGTTTAATCAATTTAACTTCTAGTGAGAGTTCAAGCTTGATTTGCACTAAGGCAGGGACCGGCAACCTATGGCCCGGGGGCCGGTTAAGGCCCAGTTCCCTGGACTTACCGGCCCAGGCCGAAGGTTGCCGTGGCGCGTTTTTGCCGCTGTGCGGTCACGCGCGCCGCGACCGCCATTTTTGAAATCAAAATGGTGGCCGCGATGCGTTTGCACATGCGCAGTACTCCTGCACATGCGCAAACATGCCGTGTCCGCCATTTTGATTTTCAAAATGGCAGCCGCGACATGCGCTGCGGTAGCTATGGCCACATGTGCTGCGGCAGCGGCAGCATGCATGGGGGCGTGCACGTCAGCGGAGGGCGCGCATGTGAGCGCCACCATCCCCCCCCCTCGGCCCAGCCAAGACCTGGGCTATGAGAGACCGGCCCAGGTCTCAAAAAGGTTGCCTACCCCTGCACTAAGGTCTATTTATCAGTCATTTTGGCAGTCCATGGTATCTGCAGAGCTCTTCATCATCACATTTCACCTTTATTCACTGTCCAGTTTTAATAACCATACATAGTAATCAGAAATACGTGACATGAATGATCCTGACTTTGGTACAGGTTGAGTCTCCCTTATATGGAATTTAGAAAGCTGAAACATTACAAAATCCAAAACTGTCCACATGGATGGCTGAGATAGTGATACCTTTGCTTTGTGATGGTTCAGGGTATACAGACTTTGTTCCAAGTACAAACTTATTTTAAAATATTATGTATAAAATTACCTTCAGACTATTTATATAAGGTGTATACGAATAAATAAATAAATTTCATCTCTAGACTTGGGTCCAATCTCCAAGATATTTTATTATGTAGATGCAAATATTCCAACATCCGAAAAACTCTGAAATCCAAAACACTTATGGTCCCACACATTTTTGGTAAGGACTAGAGGATCTTGTCTAGTTCCTTCATAGCTGCCCTTCCAAATTCTAGTCTTTTTGTGATGCCTTGATTACACTCCATTTTGATTTATGATTGAGCCAAGGTATATAAAATCTTTAACCATTTTCATGTCTTCATCATCCATTTTAAAATTATATAAATAGTCTGTGGTCATTATTTTTGTTTTCTAATCTTCAATTGCAATTCTTCTTTTGAACGTTCTTTCTTAACTATATTCTTCTATAGTTGTTTCAAGTCTTTGCTATTTTCTGGAAATAGTATGGCATCACCTGCATATCTTATAGTGTTGATGTTCCTTCCTTCAATTTCCATATATTCTTCCTCCAAGTCTAATCCAATTTTCTATATAATATGGTAAAATGCAGCCTTGTCTAAACTCCCTTGCCAATTGAAAACCATTTCTCAGTACTCTGTCCTGACAGTGGCCTCTTGTCCTTAGTGTAAGTTATGCATTAGGGCAATAAAGTGTTCTGGCACGCCCATTTCCTTTACAGTAATCCACAGTTTTTTATGATCTACATAATCAAAAGTTTTGCTATACTTTATAAAGCACAAGCTTCTTTTCTTATGACATTGTTTGGTGCAATCCATTATCCAACATATGTTTGCAATATGATCTTTAGTGCCTCTTCCACTTTTGAACCCAGCTTCAATATCTCAAATTTCTTACTCACTGAAGTATTCTCACCGAGTACCCCAGTTAGCAAAGTAATGTGTTCATGAGCATTACTTCTTTAAACAAAAATTTGCTACCAAAATCAGGAATAACATGCACAAAAAGGGGGGGGGGGGATAGATTCAGATTCCACCAAAAAAGAAGAGCAAATCACTGTGTTTCAGCATACAAAACTAAAATACTCAATGTGTGTTTGTGAAATGAAACAATCAGGTCAGGTAACCCTTGCATAAGAAAACACAAACATTTGAATCTTCTAGAAACCACCTGAAGTCTTCTCCCAAAATGCATTCATCCATTACTTTTTCTTTCACCAGCTTCAACTTTTTTTAGGGTTTCCATTTTGGTGTCAAGAGTTACAGATCTGTGCATTTTAAACATGCTATGGGTAGTTTACCTGTTCTTCCCTTTTCCCTCTGTTTTGCTGTTCACACATGCTTAGTGAGGTTAGCTATTGTTTACCTTGTTTATTGTAAGCAGACACATACTTGCAGTAGGATCAAATAGAGCAGAATCCCATTTTTCCCAGCTCAAGCTTTATTTACATTGTTTACTGCAGACAGTCTTCATTTCTTCAGCTCTCCTTTACCAACATCCTAATGCAAATGCTGCTAAAAAGTCTCCAATGAGACAGAGGATGAGGAGGAAATAGGGCTGGGCAGTGTAAAAAGGACTTTAGAAAAGGAGCGTCTTTGTCAGGCTTTTGAAACTAAAGTATTCCTGTACTTTATTTTATATCTGATTACATAACTACTAGTGCAATAAGCACTTACATTCACACAGACAAAAAGGTTTCGGCCAGCCCATCCCTTCTCTGCCTGCATGTCTATATCCTAGCTTTCTGTAAACATAATGCCCATTTTACCTCCTCTGTGTGGTCTCTCTCCTCTCCCCATCCCTCTCCTCTGTCTTTCTCTATATATGTAAGGCTAAGGAGCTTTAATAAGGATGGGTGTACATAATTTTCCAATATGTGTACTTACTGATTCGGGATTGTAATCATTAATACCTCAGTGCTTTCAAGTTGTTTCTGACTTATGGCGACCCTATTACTGGGTTTCCTGGGACTGAGAGTGTGTAACTCACCCCAGGACATCTAGTTGGTTTCCATGGTCAAGCGAGGACTCGATCAGAGTTGTAGTCCAATGCTCAAACCACTACACCATGCAGTACTATATTCTATTTTTCCCCATTGTACTTTAGTTCAATTGCATCTGCTTTCTTTCACTATCCGTTCCTCATGCACTCTTATGGGTTCCTCCTCTTCCCTTCCTCCCCCTTTGCAGAACACTCTGTGTTTTCTCAGTTTACTGAGCTACCAAATTCCATCTTTTCAGCTGATCCAGTAATGTCCCTACAGCTGTCTGTGAAATGTGCAGGTGTGCCTGGCTGGGAGATGGTGACAGTTGTAGTCCAGCACAGGACCCCAGCTTGGGGAAAGGCTGTTGTTTGTTGTTGTGTGCCTTCAAGTCATTTTGGACTTATGGTGACCCTGAGGCAACCCTAACATGATAATTTCTTGGCAGGATTTGCTCAGAGGAGGTTTGCCATTGCCTGCCCCTGAGGCTGAAAATGTGTGGCTTGTCCAAGCTCCCCCAGTAGGTTTCCAGTTCGCAACTGGGGATCAAACCCTGGTCTCCAGTGTTGTAGTCCAGTGCTGAAACCATTATTCCATGCTGGCTGTTGTGCAATATGGAAAAACCCTATTGAGTAAAATCCAAGACTGGCAAATCCAGTGTGGGTGCCATAATTGCACATTTCTCTTTTAGGGTTGGCACAATGAAAACTAGAGAGGGCTCTTGCATCTTTAATGGTCATGTAGTAGAATGAATTTCAACTGATGTTGCTTGTTACCTACTAAAATCCCCTCTTCTAGACAACTATTAAGGGTACAGGAGCCCTCTTTAGTTTTTGGTCTGGCAACCCCATAATTTTCTCTCCTGGGAGTGCTTTTGTGGCCAGTTTTTTCACTGGGTCTTTGGCAACCCTGAATCACCAGCAAGGAAGCCTTTCAGCTGCCCTCGCACTTGGATCCCAGTGGTGAGACTTCAGGAGTCCTTATCCAATGAAAGCTTCATGTTGAAAAAAGCTGACTTGGGATGTGTCCTGTTGTTGAAACAGCAAAAGAGCTGACAGAGTTAACCACAAGTCTTGCAGTTTTGTTCACTGAAAAAAGACTGCACTTAGCCCAGCTTATAAAGGAGCAGAAAGGATGCCTTTCTCATCTGAGGGGAAGCTCGGGCTGGGTCTGCGTTTAGTACAGCCCCTCAGTTCAGGCCGTTCTTGGCCTGCATACGACCCCCATCTCTGAGATTTCCGTGCCGGCATGCCTTGAGAGAAAATGAGGTTTTGTAAAAAAGACAGCTCTTTTCATGTGAACAGGAAATGTTGCCATGGCAGTGCCTGTTCCTTCTCTGCCCCCAGCTTTGTACCCAGCTCTGCATTTGAAATTCCAGATGAGCTCTGCCAGCTTCTGCTCCTGTGAGCCATGGCGCCTGTGATTTCAGGAGCTAAAAGGCTCCTTCCTTTGTACCAATGGCTGTACAACCAAAGGGGAAAAGTATGGCTGCTTGGGGCATGGAGACCAGAGTGTAGTTACCTCTCCTCACATCAAATAGTGTTGCCAATATATGCTTCTCAACCCAGGCTGGAGGCTTGTACTGTGTAGGTTTTGTTGTTGCTAACTGCCCTCAAGTCACCCCTGACTCATATCGACCCTGTGGATGAGGCATCTTTGAGATCTTCTGTCCTCCACTGCTCTGCTCAGGTCTTCTAGGTACAGGCTCATGACCTCCCTGATTGAGTCTAGCCATCTGGTGTATGGTCTTCGGGTCTTCCTCTCTTTCTGCTTTGTTGTTGTTGTTAGCTGCCCTCAAGTCGATCCCGATTCATGGAGACCTTGTGGATGAGACATCTCCAATTCCCCCTGTCCTCCACTGCTCTGCTTAGTTCCTGCAGATTCGTACCCGTGACCTTCCTGATTGAGTCTAATCTTCCACCATGTGGTCTTCCTCTTTTTCTACTGCCTTCTACCTTTCTTAGCATTATTGTCTTTTCTAGTGAATCATGCCTTCTCATGATATGGCCAAAGTACAACAGACTCCATTTCATTATCTTGGCTTCCAGGGAGAATTCAGGCTCAATCTGTTCAATACCCCTTTTATTTATCTTTTTGGCCATCCATGGTATCCTCAGCACTCTTCCCCAGCACCACATCTCAAATGAGTTGATTTTTCCCCAACTGCTTTTTTCACTATCCAGCTCTCACATCCATGTATGGTGATGGGGAATACTATGGCTTGGACAATTCTGATTTTGGTGCTGAGTTGTCTTTACTCTTTAGGATCTTGTCTAGTTCTTTCATCACTGCCCTTCCCAATCATAGGACGGGGCTTTAGGAGGACGGGGCTTTAGGAGGACACATTCCTACCTCCGTCCGGACCCACTCTGGCTCCATTTCCAGGTCGTTCACACGTGTGCGGCGGCAAACCCCGCCCCTTCCGGTGCCATCCCTGCATCAGTTCGGCTCGTTGCTCCGTGTGTTCAAACACACGGAGCCCTAAGTCCGGCCTCACTCCAGCAGAAAGGCCTCTAATTCCGGCTTCAGCGGCGGAAAGGTAATTCCGGGTGGCAAAAGGAATTAGCCTGCCACCGCCGGAGCCATTCCGGAATCAGCGGCACGAGCCGTTCCGGAATGGCTCCAGCTGGCTTTAGGGACCCCCGTGTGAAAACGTCCCTAGTCCTTTTCTTAATTCTTGGCTGCAGACACCATACTGATCAATGTTTGATCCTAGATATGGAAACTCTTTAACTTTAACTTCAATTTCTTCAATATCTAGGTTTTAGCACATTGTTTAGGTTTTAGTGCATTGTGTAGGTTTTAGTACTAGCCTAATATGGAGACCCAGAAAAATTTGCCTGCTAAATTTCTACATGCCAAGCCACTCTTTATTACAATGCTGTACTGGGAGTTGGGGAAATCCATGTCCTGGTCCCCACTGAACCATGAAACTCAAGAGGTGGCCTTGGGCCAGTCACTCATTCTCTCTCAGCCTGACCTACCTTACAGAGTTATTGTGAGGATGAAATGGGGAGAGAAGGAGAGTCACGTAAGATCCTTTGAGCTCAAGGGAGGAAAGGTAGCAAATACATGTAATTAATAAAATTGTAGTTGTTGTGTGCCTTCATGTCATTTCTGACATATGGCTGACCCTAAGGTCATGGAGTTTTCTTGGCAAGTTTCTTCAGGAAGGATTTGCCATTGCCATCCTCTGAGGTTGTGAGAGTGTTACTTGCCCAAGGTCATGGCTGAGTGAATATTTGAACCTTGGTCTCCAGTAATAAAATATTGGTTTCCAACTAATAAAATAAATAAATACAAACAGGGGAAATGGGCATCACAGTTTGAAAGGGTATGGATGGGCTGCAAGGTGTCCAGAGGACAGTAGGCAAGTTGGTAAAAGGTATGGAAATCAATCCCTGTGAGAAACTACTTAAGGAGCTGGGGATGTTTAGCGAAGAGAAAAATGAAAAGTGATGTGGTAGCAGCTTTTAAATATTTGAGAGGAGATGTAGAAGATGACAAGCTTGTTTTCTGCTGCTCCAGAAACTAGGACAGGGGCTAATGCATTCAAATTAAAAGGGAGGGGGAGGAGATTCCATCTAAACATTAGGAAAAATTTCCTGATTATAAGAACTGTTCAACAGTGGAATAGACTACCTTTGAGATGATGGATGCTTCTTGTTTGGAGGTCTTTAAACAAAAGTTGATGGCCATTGGGGGGTTATTATTCCTGCATGGAAGGGGAATTAGACAAGATGGTTCTTCCAGCTCTATGATTTTATGATTATTATGAACAAATACCCACAAAACAACAGGAAATTCATATTCTTGGTGCCTGTTCGAGCTTCAAGGCCCATGGATGTGCTGTACCATGCAAATGAAACATTCATGTCTCACCAAGTAGCAGTAAGGGATTCATAGTTCTTAGCTAAACATGCTCTTTAGCCAAACAAACCAACAATTCCACTCTCATTCCACTAATGAAATGTCTGTCTCCACCTGAAATGTCCATCACTGGAGAGGATTAGGTAGCCTAGCCTCAGGTATAAAGCAAGACAGAGAGAACTGACAAACCTGGATTTTTTTAAAAAAATACTTTTCTTACCTGGACAGTGCATAGAGCTCAGAGCTGCAAACTGATATCCAAGTAGTTTTGGGTGAGTTTAGCAGCAGAGTCCAGTGCAGAAATTTATGTTCTTCTAAGACACAACCTTCCCAACCTAGTGTTCATTATAGACTGCAATCCCCATCACTTCCAGCTACACAGACAGTGTCCAATGGCTTGGAAGATGGCTTAGAAGGATAGATGCAGTACAACACATCTGGAAGGCCTAGGTCACCTGAGGTATGCAACTAAAATGAAATAGTTTGGAGGGAGGCTGGAATGGTCATGGGGAATATTTAGCCTTGCTTGCTCTTTGCTTTCCTGGCAACTGGCCTAGTACCCTCTTATTACTTTTGTTATTCATTTATATCCTACTTGAGGTAACTAACAGCATATTTAAAACGATGCAGATTAAAACTATGCAAAACATTCAATAAAAGTATAAATACAACAATTAATTAAAAACAATTAAACATTTTATAAAATGAAAAACATTAAAAATTAAAAACATTAACATACATTAAGAGACTGCATAGCTTAAAACAGTGCTACACAACAATAAAAACCCACCCCAGTCAATTTCTAAAAGCCTAACAGCATAAAAATGGTTTAACTTGTTGACAAAAGCAGAGCAAGGAGGTGGCCATCCTGGACTCTCTAGGGAAGGATTCCAAAGTCTGAGAGCAGCCACCAAGAAAGCCCTCTCCCTTGTTCCCACCAAATGAGCCTGAGAAGGGCCTCTCTAGAAGATCTTAGAGCTCTGATGGGCTCTTATGGGCATGTTGTTGCTGTGTGCTTTCAGGTCATTTCTGACTTATGGCAATGTTATCATCATGGGGTTTTCTTGGCAAGATTTGTTCAGAGAGGATTTGCCATTGCTGTCTTTTGGAGCTGAGACTAGAGTGCATGACTTACCCAAGATCACCCAGTGGGTCTTCATGACTGAGCAGGAATTTGAAACCTGGAACCTTATCACTCCACAAAAATAACCAGGCTTACCTCTTCCAAACTGAAGTCTAATTCAGGAGGCAGCCAGGTCCTATCACAAGGATTTTGCCGCGAAAGCCACTGTAAGTGTTAGAACAAAGGAATTGTGTGCTGCCTGTAGCCAGGCCCAGTTAACAGTCTGGCTGCTGCTCTTTGGGTCAAGTGAAGTTTCTAAGCACTTTTCAAAGGCATCCCCGTGTAGTGTGCATTAAAGTAATCCAATCTGGACGCAAACAAGGCATGTGTTACCCTTATCAAAAGGTTGGGAGATGATTGGATTTTGAGGGAGAAGGAGGCAATAGTTCTTCCTGTATCTTCAACAGCTGTATACAGGAAGACATTATATTGGTGCCAGTTGTCATACATGTGTACCTCACTTAGGACATTACCACATGAGCCCCTTTCTTGTTAGTTTTTTTAAAAATGAATGAATACCAGTTTGGGAGCAGCAGTTATCACATGTCTCTTCAATAGTATAACTAGGGCTGTTTCTACTATCAATGATCACTTGCATTTTCTTCCGCATTCTTCAATTCTGCCTCCTTGCCCTATGCCCTATTCAGTATGCCTTGGGGTTTTTTATTTTATTTTTTATTTTTAATGTAATTATGGAGTTATGCTAGTGTGATTTATGTTTTAAAGGAAAAGAAAAACAAAACAAAATTAAAGGAAATCAGCCTGCTTTGGAATAGCAAGGAGGGAGGAAAAGAGGAGACACTGATACCACATGGCTGCTAATATTGGAACTACTGCAGTAGCGGTACTTTTTACCTAAGAACTAATGAGACTGCAGCACTATTGGGAGCTTATTAACAGGTTTTCCCAATCCATGAAAAGAGATGCCCCAACAACACCTGATAGCAAAGCAGTGACGAGGCAGAGACGATGTCATGCAATAAGTACTGCTAAAGGCACAATTAGTAGTAATTTTAAAGCCTTGTGTGATAATCTCCTTACTATTTAACAATATAAGTGTGCTGTCCTCCTTTTCAATAGTATTTCCTTTCTATTGCTCTGTCCATTTCAAATTCCCAGGCTGTCTCTCCTGCCTCCATCCTCTGGGAATCAGAGCCATCTCCTTCACTTTGAACCCAGATTTTCTAAGAATGGTTTGGTGTCACTTAGGTGTCATTTATACAACACAATTTTAGCATGTTGATTCCTGTGATGCCATCCTATATAACCCTAGGATCTATAGGTTTCTGAGATATTTCAGATTCTCTGCTAGGGATCTCTAGTACCTCCCCAAACAACAAACCTCAGGATTCAGAAGAATGCAACCATGGCAGCTAAAGTGGGATAAAAGTGCTATTACTGTGAGACTTTAATCTGCTCAGTGTTTTTGCAATACTTTTTGCATTTGCATTTGCCATTTGGAGTGCTTTAACTCACTTTCATAGAAGCAGCTATCTTGCTAACTGTTTCTCTTTGATACTCCTTCATGCAAATGGTGATGTCATCAAAAATTCTCTGACCATTCAAATATTTATCAAATATGGTATTTATGAGGATAGGATACATATATAATGGCTTATACATGTATCCTATTTTCCATAAATATTTGTATTTGATTTCACTGTTTCTTGTTTGATAGTACTGGATAGTTGGCACGCAATAACATTAGTATGTTATTGTAAGTATGTAATATGTAATAAGGTAAGCTATAAAATGTAATAAATTATGCATGCCCAATCAAGTAATCAAGATATGCCATCAAATTTTTAAAGCCTTTAAATTTCAAAATCTGAAGAAATTTCAAGTATTTAGCAGTTGGCATGTGAGCACAGTAATATCTGAACCAGGGTAGGCAACCTTTCCCCTTTAAGGGCCAAGGGACTTCAGCTCCCAGAAGCCTCAGCCATGTTAGCCAATAGTCCCATGTTGGCCAATAGCTCCTGGGATTCTGGGCGCTGAAGTCCCTTGGCCCTTAAAGGGGAAAGGTTGCCTACCCCTGCCATGAACATTGCATGATTCAAACTGTAGTGCTGAAGTCTGAACAACTGGGAAATTTTTAACAATTTGGAAATAATTGTTTCTACTTCATCAGAAGGCACATCTGCACATATGCAAAGCTATTGTAACATAGGAAGGGTTAGGAGAGAGTGACTTGATCCTTCAAACCCCTTTAACAGCCTTAAAAGTGCAAGCAAGGAATTACCAGGAAGATATGTTATCTCCAGGACAACATTCACATTAGCAATCTCTTCTTAGGAAAGATAAAAGCAGGTGCTTTGCCCTTGGGACTGTGGAGGGAACAGATCTCAGGGTTTAGCCTCTTGTCAGGGTCACTAGGTGACGGATTAAAAATTCAGAACTTGGACAACTTACTTTTTGACTACAACTGCCAGAATACCACAGCCATCTTGGCTGGTGGACATGCTGGTGTGGATTCTGGAAGTTATAAACAAAAAAAAAAAGTCAAGGAAGAGGAAGGATCAAGAGGGCATGTTGCTTTATGTTTACCTATAATGTATTTGCTATTTACTATTCCAAAGGTAGGGATCCTTTTTACAGTTAAGGGCTGCACTTCCATGGGGGTAGTTTGATGGGGATTGCATGCCAATGGTTGGAGGGCTTGATGCAGGTGATGGGTGGAACCAGAGCCAAAAGTAGGTAGAACCATATTCTCTCTGTGTGTGTGTGTGTGTGTGTGTGTCTGCTTCCCTGTCTTATAGGGTACTGAAGGATGGAGACTAGCCCAGAACTGAATAAGTGCCTTGCAGAGGTCTTTTGAAATTAGGCCTAGACTTCACTGCGTTGTCTGAGATCCATATATGGCCCAAAGGCTGTGGGTTGCCCAATCCTGCATTGCATACTAATGTTGAACAAGGGGCATCACTTGTGTACCGGAAACACTCAGGTGCCACATCCAGATTTCTCCCTCTACCATGTACTGCTAGGCTCTATCCTCATCCTATTGGACTCTCCTGCCTTTGGTCAGGTATCTCTTTTCCTTTCCGAGGCTCTTCCACTTGCACCTCTTGGCTGGAGATTTGACTGGCAATCATATGCTCATCACCTGGAAAGTGAGACTGGAAATTGAGAGAGCAAGCTTCCTTTTACTAGATTGTGTATATATAGATATCTTCAAGTAATTTGCTGACTTATAGTGACCCCATACATTTTATAGGGTTTTCAGTTCCTTCCTATGAGATATAGCCTATAGCATCTATCATTAACATCTATTATTATTAAGACCTATTGATGGTCTTCCATTCAAGTACTAACCAGAGCTGGCCCTGCTTAACTTCCAAGATCAGAGAGGATATGGTGCCTTTAGGGTATTTAAAAATTATGAGGGTGAAAAATAATCCAAGCAAAGTTTTTCTCATCCATGACTTTCTGTGGGGAGATGGTAAGCACCTGTACCTGTTAGGGTAAAAATAAAATTAGATATTAGACTTACAGAAAAATGAAAAAATCTAAAATGGAGAACCAAATTTTATTGCTTTCCTTGTATTGCCTTTTTTTTTTCCTGGGAGATCCAGGACCATGGGGGTGTAGTGCAGTGAACCTAATGTGACTGTCTGCAGACCGAGCCTCACCTATTATAAGACAACATGCAGACTATATGACTTCAGTATCACTACGTCTCCCTCTTCCATTGCACCATTTTTGCGCATGTTTGATGAAGAAAAGCACATGTTTGGAAAGCTTGAATAGAAAAATTTGTGGGTTTTGGTTGGCCTAATAAAGATACTACCACAATATGATAGTTGGAATTTCTCTAATGGTCAAGAAGATAGTAACTGCTGCATTTGTAAACCTATGAATGTCATGGAAAAAATTTGGGGGGGCACTACTGTCACCTCTCTTAGACAAGACAAAATAACAGGAAAACCTGACTCCCCTGAAATACAACTTAAGGCAGGAATTCCCAACCTTTTTGACTCACAGACCCCTTATTTCTATGGCAGAACCCCTAAGAGGCCTACACTATGTCTTACAAGTTAATGGTGTTTAGGAGTATATATAAGAATATTATTATTATTATTATTATTATTATTATTATTATTATTATTATTATTATTAAAGTGTATTTCTAG
Organism: Phrynosoma platyrhinos; assembly: GCA_020142125.1. Taxonomy (NCBI): domain Eukaryota; kingdom Metazoa; phylum Chordata; class Lepidosauria; order Squamata; family Phrynosomatidae; genus Phrynosoma; species Phrynosoma platyrhinos. The sequence goes on from CM034706.1 coordinate 141,840,833, forward strand.
AGTGCTGTCAGTGTACTCAGCGCTGTACAAAAGACAATCAAGAATAAAACAAATAAAACAAATAAAACCTGCCAGAGGCGTACAATCTAAGTTAAAACAATGAGCAAAATAATAAAAGTCAATTTACACAAAGAAAATTACAACAATTACTAACAACATCCACTGTAAAGCCAAGTGAAAAAACAAGTAAATGTATATCCAACAATACCAGGGAATGCCTCCCTGAACAAAAAAGTCTTTAACTCAGATTTGAAAGTGGATAAAGAAGTAATGGCCCATGTTTGAGGGGGAAGAAGGTTCCAGAAGTGAGGGGCGGCAAGCGAGAAGGGGCGAATCCGAGATGGAGCAGTGGAGATCCTTATATATTCTTATTCTTTAATTTCATTCAATTTTTATTTCTTTCATTTTCCTGGAGTGGATGAGAGCACCTGGGAAGTACACATGGAACCCAAAGGGCTCCTTGGAGCACAGGTTGGGGACCCCTGGCTTAGGGTATTAACATATTATGACCTAATTATGACTATCCACACACTTTAAAAAGAGAGTGGACCTGCTGGGGATGCTTTAGTTGGAGATCCTGCATTGAGCAGGGGGTTGGATTCAACTCTATGATTCTATGACTTTTTAAAATTGGGATTTTCACTCCAAGAGTGACTGTGAGGACTAGAGAGGGCATCATTTGCAGGAGAGAATGTATCTGTACAGATGAAGAAGGCTGGTTGGTGATAAGGGTGAAACCTGTTGGACTTTTTAAGAAATAGAAACTTTTAAGAAAGTTTTCAACCATCGCACAGCATATGGGACTTTGTCTCTTTTCATTCTCCCACTGTACAGATGCTTAAATCTTCACCTCTGCCTCAGATTCTTTCTTCAAATGCCTTTTCCTTGACTATTTTATTTCTCCTACTCAGCCCTCAGACTGGCTCTGAAACTGAAAGTGTGGGTGGGATTAAGGTAGACATGGCATTTGCCAGGAAGAATGGGCAGGTGCAGTTGAAAGGTATCCATCCTGGAAGTCGAGGGGGAAACTGAAAAAAATGTGTCTTTCCCCCCTCCCGCCCCCAGAAGCCTTATTTTTCTGGAAAAATTGGAAAAATGGATTATGGAATATTTTATTTTAGAATTATGAATAAAAATGTTTATGACAAGATGTTCATATATCCCCACTCCACACACAAATTATTTCTAAAAACCATGTAACAGGTAGACTCTTATGTAAGAAAATGTACAGCAATACTAGTCAAAGTGGTGGTCCATAAACCAGTGCCAGTCCACAAGCCATTAGCTGTCAGTCCATGGCAAATTCCTAAGAAAGAAAGAAACAGTTGCAGCCAATGGGCACAAATATGATACTGGATCCTGGCATGGGGGGGGGGGGCAGAGAAGCTAACTGCCCCATTATATTGCTTGAGAATCACTGCCATCTATTATCTCAGACCATTGTAATTCCTGATCTTGGTTTCCTTTTCTCATTTCTCATTTTTATGGGAATGAGTGATTTCTGTCTGCTTGACTCTATAGAAGACAAGAGAAGACAAATATTTTTGTTCTACTGATGTTGATCATTTATTCCATTCTTATTGATGCTTGATTTTCGTAAACTGGTAAAACCAAAGAGGGTTTTTATAGCTCAGGTATTCCTTACAGTGAGAAAAAAATAAAATTCAAAAAAGGAATATCTGCTTGTAATTATTTTCTGTGTAAAACCATACTTTTATTATCACAAAGGATGTTATCACACGGGGGAAATCTGCTGGTTAATCCACACAAATCCCAAACAGAAACTGGACAGAAACTGGTGTTATCTGAGATCTTTTGAAATTCGGTAGTTTTGAGGAAATGCATTTGCGAAATTACAGTAATTTCGCATTTACCGTAATGTGAAAAGCAAATGAAAATTTGGGAGCATTTCCCTGCTTTTTCCATGGTTCCACGGTGAGCATTCCTCTATCTGCGCATGTGCAAGAAGCTCATTTCTAGTTCATTTATGGGCTTTTCTCACTTGTGTGTGAATGTTAAATGTACTTACTGTAATTTCGTAATTAAGGTGATTATGTGTGAAAGCCATTTGCGGAATCAAGGTTTATTTTCGGTTTATTTTCGGAATGCCTCATTTCCACTTTATTATAGCTTTCTGGACCACGTGTGATAACGTCCAAACATGGGGGGTTTATTCAAAGAGGTTTTATAGCTGTATTATACTAGATCAGTATGCAAAGGGATCTTGTAGCACCTTTGAGACTAACTGAGAGAAAGAGGTTGCCAGTTTTCATAGACTTTCATAGACCTTATGCTACCAACTTCTTTCTCTGAGTTAGCTTTTATTCCTGCTTCTGTCCCTGAGGATAAAGTCCACTTGACATTCATTCCAAGTGTCTGGATCTATTCATCTCTGTTTGCCTGTAGTGTAGTTATATAGTATCTCCTTGTGTCCTGTCATGGTCTTTTCCAGAGTTAGTTGAATGTGTGTGCACAAATGTGTGGCATTCAAGTATCTTGGAGTGACTTCAAGTTAAGGAACTAATGTAAAGGAGCCAGGTCAGACCTCATTTAAGAGAGTGTGAATGCATGAGATGAGCTAAAAGGCAAGGGATCAATCTAGCAACGCTTTGAAAAAGCTCTCTTTGTATGTCACACAACTTCTGTGCCTCATTCTCATCCAGCTCCAGGAGTTCAGAATGGCTCTCCTTAGCAACATCTCAGACATCCTTAAATACATTTTTATTCTGGGCTACTGGAAATCAACAGTCAATACAAAATTTACAAGATTTCTAAAAATCTTATTGTTTGTTTTCCTACAAACTACCTTGCTAAGAGCTGAAGCTTTCCATTACATCACTTTTAGTTTGCATCAACGTGGTTTCATGGAAGAGATTATTTCACTTTGGAAGTTTACATCAAGATGAAGAAGGAGAAGGAGGGCAACTACAACACTGACAGGAATTCCATCCAAGCCTTCTACAACTGTTGGAGAGAAAATGTCTTGGTGACTCAGAATCCTAATCTTCTCAGCTGAAAATTGTATGGCATAATAGAACACGATTTTGTTGGTTAATATGTTTTACCAAATATAATCCAGTTCACACTAATCTGGCAATGCTGTCTCTTCTTGTGGATACCTGGTATACCGAGGAGCTTAGGAGGATGAAGCGAGTTGGACAATGACTGGAGTGTGAATGGCGGAGGACTCAACTCTCATCCGACAGAACTCGCCTTAGGAAACATCTTGATTCCTATAGGGAGGCTTTGCATGAAACACGGAAAGCTTTCTGTTCTGCACGCATTGCGTCTGCAGAGTCCCGCCCGGCAGAGCTGTTTAGGGTAGTGGGGGAGTTGACAAAGGTTTCTCCAGTGCCAAACCCCCTACTTAACCCGACGACAGCCTGCTGTGAGGCTTTTAA
>CM034706.1:141844333-141860182 GCA_020142125.1 Phrynosoma platyrhinos
ATCTTATCTCAGGGACCGCCTCTCCCCGTATGATCCCCCCGTGCCTTGTGGTCCTATGGGAGGAATCTGTTACAGCCAATAAAAACTAAGCTGTCCCAGACCTCCCAGAGGGCCTTTTCTGCAACCGCTCCCAGACTTTGGAATGGCCTGCCGGATGAGATCCGTCTTATCACTACTCTTGCTACTTTCAAGAAAGCAGTAAAGATGGATCTCTTTCAGCAGGCCTTCCCGGAATAACTCTCAGCTGAGAGAGGAGTTTTTAATCTGTTGCCTCTGATTCCTGTGTTATTGTTATTGTATCCTTTTAATCCTTTTAATTTTAATTAATGTGGCATTTTTTAATTTGACTGTGGTTTAATTCTATTTTAAGGGGATGGGAGGGTGGGACTATGGGGTGAGGGATTGATTTTTAACTTTGTCTTGTTTTTAAACTTGCTGTACCCCGCTCCGATTGCCACGCAGAGGGGCGGGTTATAAATAAAAATTATTATTATTATTATTATTATTATTATTATTATTACCCTGAGACCTGAATGATACTGGAAAGGGAGACATAGCGTAAATCCAGTGCTTCTTTTGCCATTCCAGTTGTTTAAATCATGGCACGTATGAATCTATCTCTTTTGTGCAAGACTAAGGAATTAACTTAATCAACAGTTCTGATCTCCCTTTTCTGGAGCGCTCAAAGATACACAAGCATCCAACTTGAATTTGTAAGAGCTTATTCCATCTTTTTACAGTATTTAAAAACTATTTAACAAATTTCTCAAAACCTATTTTTGAAAAAAATCATTGAGATTCAAAAGCTTGAGTTGGTCTGATTTGAATATTGGGTTTCAAAACATTCTACAACCTTGCTGAGCCTTTTATTTATTTCAGATGGTGGTGCCTATTTGAATGCAATTTCTCAAAGCCAGTTTTATCTAGAGCTCTTTGACTCTTTGCATTCAGCATTACAGGGCCATGTTCCCTCTGACCAACAAAGGGGTATAAAGTTGTCCTTAAGTGTGCACATTAAAAAAAAAACCTAGAATTTTTAGATGAAGGTAAAAGTCCTTTAAATATAAGCTAGATGATTTGTAACCTCCCACTTTCATTGATGTATCCACAATGTCCTGAAAACCACATACTTCTTCCCAAGGAAAGGCCCTTGCAGGTCTTTCTTTTGTTCTTGCAATGTATGTTGTTATGCAATACTGTGCCATTAGGTATCTTTTCTTTTCTTTTCTTTTCTTTCCTTTTTTTTCCCCTCTTCGTTTCAAGAAAATAAAATAAAAGACTTTGCAAGGTTGTATATGAAGTCCACAGCTTGGAAAAATTCCTTTTGGGACATTTTGTGCAATCCCACAGCCAACTGGCTTCTGGGAACTGTAGTCCAAATACTGTGATAATCTAAACAAAACCAAAGTTACAGGGTAGCTATTCTCGTTATTCCTGCCATTAAATTTACAGTTCACATGCCACAAGCAACCATCAGTAACCATGGGTCACCACTCCCATGTCCTACAGCCACAAACAGCAACATTTTATTAATGTGTGTGTGTTTGTGTGTGTGTGTTTAATGACTTGTGTTTTGAGCTTATTTTGTAGCATGCATTTGGACATAGATTAGAAAGTTGGGCCAAAACTAACAAAATGAATTTCAACAGGGAGATATGTAAAGTACTACACTTAGGCAGAAAAAAATGAAATGCACAGATATAGGATGGGGGCCACCTGGCTTAGCATGTGAAAGGGGTCTAGGAATCCTAGTAGACCACAAGTTGAACATGAATCAACAGTGTGATGTGGCAGCTAAAAAAGCCAATGCCATTCTAGGCTTCATCAATAGAAGTACAGTCCGGCCTTGGCATCCATGAACTTGCCATCGCAGATTCAACCATCTGTGGATGGCAACCTCCTGTTGTCCCCAGTGCAACACGTCCACATGGCTGCACTGCCATGAGGGACAATGAGTTGCTGTCAGAAATGACTTGAAGACACCCAATAACAAGTAGGGCAAGTCACACTCTCTCAGCCTCAGGGGAAAGCAATGACACCCCCCTCTGAGCCCCCAAAGGTGGGAAGAGGCTCCTTCTGGCTGCCTAAGGAGCCGTGGCACTGACCTGCCACCAGGTCCTGAGGAAAACACAGATGCCCCCTTCCTCCCTCCTCCAGGTCCCAGAAGGCTCAGGAGCAGAGGCAAAGGAGGAGGAAGAGGAGGAGGAGGAGGCTTCAGCACCAGCCATTTAGTGGGGAAGCTCTGGAGTAGCTGATTGGCTTCCAGGAACAGCATCTTCCAGCCTCTTGAACTTGAGCATCTGTGAATTTTAGGTTCTGCAGGGGGTTCTAGAACGCCCTATGATAGGTTCATCTTAAGATTGCCATAAATCAGAAATGACTTGAAGGCACACAACTTGCTTCTAGCAGAGTAGAAAAGTGGATGAACCTTGGTACCCCAGTGACTATGAGGAAGGCACAAGCTAAGTGAGCAAATAACAGACCAGCCCCCTATATACTTGCAAGGTGGAGCAACAAATCAGTTAAGACTTACAAGTAGTAGCAACCTGCAGTTCTACTAACTGAGCTGAAAATTGCACATAGCTTCCTCTTATTCCTCTTATTCAGAGCCAAACCTCCAAAGTGGGCAAATTGTACCTTTGTCTTTTGCCTGGAGATGGCCCACAAAAACTGGAGACTCAGGGCCAAGCACTGTGATCCAGAAACCCTACTTATCAATGCAGGGTGGAGTATATTGAGGTCAATGTAACTTACTGTTGAGCAGACACATCTTGGATTGCACTGCATAAATCCTCAGAGCTAGGTGCTTTTAAAACCCAGCATCTTTCTACCTCTTCCCCCTTTCCACTTTTCGCTTTTCAGATTCCATTGGGGGCAGTCACCCTAATTCCTGGTGCCTCTCATTACTCCCATTTTAAGAGAACCAATAAAAAGAACATGTGAACTAGAGGTCAGAAAAGGGAACTTCTGTTAAAGTAATGTGAATAGCTGCATTGGTTCCAATGAAACAGGGCAACTCCTGTTCCCCCCCAAAAAAGTTGATGAACCATTCCTAATTATGGAAGTTTGGATTCACCCAATAACTTTTCCATGTTATCTATCCTGTGCATCAAAGGCTTTACTGTGTGCTCCATGGCTGTAACATATTTCAACAGCTGTTGATATGCATACTCATCCAAACAAATCTTGCCAAGAAAACCCTGTGATAGGATCACCTTAGAGTTACCGTAAGAAATTTCTCAAAGGCACACAGCAACAAGAACAAATTGACAGAAGTAGCTACATCATTATTACGACATCTGAGGAAGTATAATTCCAGGCATCATTATTTAGAAGTACAGTTGCCCCTCCATTTTCGTCGACTTCAGATCCGCATCCCTCACTTATGTGTGAGGGACAAACAGAGGGGCATACAATGGGACATGTGTCTGTGGCATGTCCCTGCACACCCCTGTGCCACCATTCAAGCCTATAGGGCTTGAATATGTGCGAGTTTCTATTTTCATGGAGGGGCCCGGAATGGATCCCCCGCAAAAATGGAGAGGCAACTGTACACACAAGAAATGGGCTTTAAAAGCACATGGGATGGTACATATCAGAAAAGTGTGTTTGGTTGTGGTTCCTTAGCACTTCTATGCATAATAGAAAATGTATATTTGTTGCCAAGTGATTTACAAGCAGGCTTGAGACAAACACACACTATGTTTGCAACCCTCTTAATTCTTTTTCAGCTTGTAAATAACACCTTTTCCCAGTGTTTGCTCTTCCTGCGCCCTGCCATCCAAAGGAAAATGATTTCTGCAACAATCAATTTGACCTATTGCTGCGTGGAAAGAAGGACGTGTATTCCTCTTGAATTCCAGAATGCTGAGAAATAAAAAGAAGTGAGCCTTCTGTGTGATCATTCCAGGGTGTGGGTTTGCTGTGTTGTTTTTTTAAAATGAGCAATCTCTGCACCCTTGGTGTACTTTCTACTTAATAACATATCTTGAAGAAATCTTATGTTTTCCCTCCAACAGAAGACCTCAATCTGTGCGAAGAATGGGGATTTCCCACTCTTCCTTCATCTTTGGAAACAAATGTACCTTGTTTCCTAATTTCATCCCCTTGGTATGTGGTAAGCTCACTTGATTTAAGTTGCAACACATATTGCTCCTATTACAATATTCAACCCAGAATCATTAAGTTGGAGGGAGCTTTGTTGGCCGATTCCAAGCCCTGCTCAAGGCACCTCCACCTCCTGCTGTCCCAGGAAGGGAGAGTCTGCCCCAAGTCCCATCTAAGTAACTATGGTCCATGATCAAATTGCCACACCACATTAAAACACTATAAAAATGTTAAAACACCACATTAAAACACTATAAAATACTATAAAATGGATTTGAAAAAACATACAAAAGTTAAACAGATAAATTTATACCCCACCTTCCTACTAATATGGGACCCAAAGCAGCTTACAATATAAGTTAAAATGAAATAGCTAAAACAATCCGTGCAACAGTTTGAAATTTGTTAAACAATCAGTTCAATTAAAACATACATATGAACATGCATTCAATGCATATTCATATTTAAAATACAGCATAGCCTTTGAACATGCTTTTGCCATGGCCAGTTACTGGCTGAAGGCCTGTTTAATATGGCCATTCAGATGTTCTGGACTGTATTTCCCAGCATCCCGCATTATTGGTTATGCTGGTTAGAACTGATAAGGAGCCTAGCAGCCTAGCAATACCAGGAGAGTCAGAAATTGACCATTTTGCTATACATGGACAAACTCAATCACAAAATGTGTTTTCATTCGAATGACACTTTTTTGATTATTTCCATAAAAATTGTCACTACCAATTGTTTCTTGAAATGAGAAGAGATGGTCATTTTCTTTTGTCAAAGGCTGCATCTGCACTGCCGAAACAATCTGGTTCGACACCAAACTAGTTCAGTTGTGGCTCTGGTGCCACAACAAACTACAGTTCCCAGGATGTCAGAACCTAATGGGTTTGGTTCTGTCATGATGGGTTGAGTTAGAGAAATGTATAAATTTAACTCTGTGTTGTTTATACTGGATAAGGATTTAAGTTTTAATGTGGGAAGGGGAGGATGGGCATTGTATGTGTTATATTCACCTGACGACAGTTCAGGAGAGAAGCGGAGGAGTTTTACTTCAGTTACTGAGTAGAAATTAAAATGTTATATTGCAAACAGGCAGGGCTACTTGACTCCACTCTATATATTCTGACAGGAGGGTGGGAACAGATAGTACTGACCTAAACGCTTGCTGGTCAGTATTGTTCCTGTTCTACAATGAAAGTCTTTTGCTGTTTCATTCCACCAAGGCTTATTGTCTGAATTCTGGGAGCATATTTGGCTTGTGCTGACACAGAATTCCATAACACTGAGCCATGATGGTTAAAGTGGTGTCAAACCAGATTATTTCAGCAGTGCAGATGTAAGCCAAAGGCCTCATTCACATTATGATTTAATCTGGTTTGCAAACCGAGTTATGTGTTCCTTGTTCATAATTGAGCCGATTTCAGCCCTGAGTGTGGTTGGGGTGAATTGGAGTGAATTGGCACAAGCCCGGCTGAACTGGTTCTTTTGAATCCAGATCTTTTAGCACGTCTTTTGAAAAGAACCAGTTTGGCACAAATGTGAACGCACTGCTGATCACATTCCCTGAGTGTCATAGGCGATTCTCCCCTGGGATGCATGGATCTGTGGGTTCCATGGGGGATTCTCCCCTAGGAAGCAGGGATCTGTGGGTGCCATGGGGGAAATAGCGACAGCTGGTGTACACAGCTTTGAGTGCATCATATGATTGACATTTTTTTAAAAAGAACTGGGATGGATAGAATATGTCTGAGATTGAGAATCCATTTTGTTCTGGTGCAAAATTGTGGATGTGAACTGTGTTAAATAGACAGAGGCATTCAGTCATGGGAAATGCAGTGTGAACTTTATTTTGGTTTGAATTAATTCTGCGATCCCAAATCTATTTGACTCAAAACCCAGGTTAAATGCCAGTGTGAATGAGGCCAAAGATTCCCTAAACTGGAAAAGGTGGCTGTAAAAATCACAATGTAGGTTTTTATGGCCTGCAGCCTAATTACATGCCTCCTTTTTCAGAAATAAATCCCACCATGTTCACTTACTACTCCATAGTAAGAATGCACAGGTTTATCACTTTATTATGACATCAGAAGTACATCTTGAAGTCTAAACAGATCGGGGTGCCAGATTGACCATATTTCAGGACTGAAGAAGGAAAACAACCAGCTGCTTTCCTTTTACTGAGAGGGGGAGGGTAACAGTGTCTTGAACTTATCTAAGAGCAGCGTACAGAGAGAAGCTTTGTTGTAGTATTCCAATAACCTTGACAGAGGAGGAAGAAAACATTATTGTGTGACTGAGAACAAGTATGTATATCTTGGATCACCATCTCTCCAGAGAGAAAGCATTTCACAGGCTCCCACCCGGTGAGCCAGTGTTCCAGTAAACAACATGGAGGGGAAAAGAAAGAAAAAGAGAAAAAGTTTTAAGCAGCAGTCTACTGCCAGCCAGTTGCTTTAAGAAAGGGATTGGAAGGAGGGAGTGGACAGGGGACAAAACATCTACTTGAAGCACATCCACCTTTCTAGTCTCAATCTGGGAATCAAGTGAAAAAGAAATTTCAAGTTCATTGGAGGACAATCTCAGGGCAGAATGGTCCAGCAGAATAAGATTTTACAAAGATCTGGTGCATGCTGTGATGGGAAGGAGATTGGATTGCTAAATTTTCAGTCTGCCACTGGGCCTGTGGCATAGAGGAGGGGAAGGTACAGTGTACTCCTTAGGTACAGTGAGGCAGCTATCTCATCTGTGCCATCCTCAAAAGGCAGGAGGTGGTTTGATTCATTGATACATTCCCTTCTCCCCAATTGGAGAGTCAACAAGATTAATAAAAATGTACAAAGAAAACACAAAGGATGTAATAGATGTAATATGAAAATGTAGTTAAAGAAAAGATAATATTAAAACACAAGATTAAAAGCAATGTACATGCATACCAGTTAACAAAAAAAGTCAGCACCAACCCACCTGTTGGAAGCCCCTCACTCAGCAGCCAATTGTCAAAAGACCACCCAAACAATTAATTATTATTTGCCTATTTAATTTATTATTGTTCATTTGTTTGTTGACCAGGAAAGGGAGGTGGACTTATTGGCTTTTCTGTCTTGGGTATCAAGCAACTTGAATAGCCCTTATTACTCCCTACCTCACCTTGCAAAGGAGCAGGGATTGCTGCTTTGCCTCTAGCAGTAAAACACCATTTGGGCACTGCTTCACCTTCCACAGTTGGCAGACCAAGCTGGTATTGCAGGCACAAGATGGCTGGCCAGGTTAGTTTTCTTTCTGGTTACAGGAGGGTTACAAGAGGCACTTCCATGAATGAGGTAATGGGAGTCCCCAAGGAAAGCCTCACCTGGTTGCTCTCAAAGAGAACAGAAAAAGTTTCACCCCCTATAATTTTGCATGTCAGTCTCCTGCTAAAGGCATAAGGACTAGTCCAAGAAAAAGACCAGTGCTTAACCCAGCAATTCTGAGGACTGCGTAATCCAGAACTGTGGATTATGTGTGATGTGTGCTGGTCTTATTTTTCTTATAATCACAAAGCTTTTCTTAGGAAAACTGTTGCAAGTACTATTAGTCAGACCTAGGCGTTTTATCACATGAGACTTCTACAGTGCAACAATTGCATTTTTGAAGCACACAGAAACATACTGGTGTTGAAACAATCATTATCACACCATAGTTACTTAGCTGGTATTGGACTGGATGGCCCTTGGGGTCTCTTCCATTCTATGATTCTATGAAAAGCTGGGAATATGTTTAAAGAATAAGATTCTATGGACTAGGTTGCCTGGGAGATTTATGTAGAGTGTTGAGGTTTTGCAATGTGGTGTTGGAGGGCAGGTACATAATCTGAATCTTCCATATCTATATAAAAAATTGCAAGTTGCAGGGCTGGCCCTACCATTTGGCTCAGACTGCTGTCACACTGCAGAATTATTGCAGTTTAATTAATTAATGCAGTTAAATTAATGCTTTAACTGTTATGGCTCAATGCTATGGGAGCCTGAGATTTGTCATTTGTTGCAGCATGAGAGCTCTCTGACAGAGGAAGCTAAATATTGCACAAAACTACAAATCTCATAATTCCATAGCACTGAGCCATGGGAATTAAAGTGATATCAAACTGCATTAATTCTGCAGTGTAGGTGAGAGGCAATATATCCTCTTCAGGCAATATAGGTTGATAAAGAGCAATGCCACCACTGTCCCCGGCCATTCCTTGTAAGCCTCTTAGCCATTTTCTTCTCTCACAGAACAAGGGTGCTGAACTCTGGTGACACAATCCTTATTGCATGATTTTATTTTGGGTTGGCAACAGAGAGGGCTTCTCTGCTTTTAACAGGGCTGCCTCCACCATTCGACAAAGTGAGGCAAACCATACAGAGTTCTACCAATAGGTCCAATTTTTGGTCTATAGATTGCCCATGCTTGAGATAAAGAGGCTGCTCAAAGACTGTAGCTGATCCCAAGGTTTCATGAAAAGGGGGTATTTGAGGCAACTCTTATTGAGTTAGATTTCCACAGAGCAACTGCTCAGTGGAATCCACCTTTTCCTGATATCTTTCTCTTCATCTTTCTCCCTTGTTGGCTTCTCTTACAGAGAGATGTTGGATGTTCAGTTTGTTTGTTTGTTGTTGTTTAAAAAAACTTGAATCTTCTAGCAGAAGTCAGAAAGAAATCCAGTGGGCACAAATGTAGTGCTGGTTCCTGGCACACGGGAAGACAATCATTGCCAGTCCCGCACAGGAGCTAGCTTAAGAAACAGCATGTTGAAAAAAGTGTCTGAAAAAGTTGTTGCGGTTAACAAGAACAACAAAAAATTGTTGGATTTGGGGTTGGTTTGATTTTAAGGTAGATACTTTTTTCATCCTGGTGGATCTTAAGCTATCTGATGTGCAGGACTGGCAATGATTGTTTTCCAGTGTACCAGGGACCAGAATTAAACTTGTGCATACTGGATTTCTTTCTTACCTGGAAACTTGCAAGGGACTAGCAACCTAAGCCCTGGTCCAAGGACCACGACTTTGAGTAGCCTTACTCCAGAGTCTAGCACTAGAATAACAGGACAGTAGGGGGAAAAATAAAGAGAAATAAAAGGAAGAGAGAAGATTGCTTTTAAAAGGTAGGGAAGAATGGGGGCTTTTTAAAAATGTGTGTGCTAACACAAGGGAGATTTCTGTGTATTCTAACACTAAAGTAACAGTACAAAGAAGAAAAAACAAATGAGGAGAATAGGGGAAATAGGGAAATTTCTTTTAGAAGATAAGTGACTGGAAATTCTCAAATGAAGCAAGAAATCATTAGACGTTAACAGCCACAGACCACATGGTTGCAGACAGAAGGCAGTGCCCAAAAGCAAAACAAAATGAATCACAAGAGGTGCCACATGGATTTGGAATTCAAAAAGTACAAAAATGTAACTGGACAGGAGAAGATACCAATTCAACTGAAAGTGCCAATTCAATTCCTGCAGCAATTTTTTTAAGGGTTGTCCCCATTTTTCCAAGGCATTCCTCTTTGTCCCAGTTGCACCTCAGTACGTATTCTGTTGAGCTGTCATGTCATTAGCTAAAATGCCATCTGCTCCTAGACTCTGACCCTGGGCAGTCTGCAGAAGAAACTGCAAAGGTAAAAGGGAATAAAGCTGAGTCAGGACCAAGCATTGGGGTAAGAGGTAATTCTAGAGCAATTAGTTTCCACAAAAGTAGAAATGCCTTAGACACAGATAAGAGAAAAGCCTTTCAAACAGGGCTCTTGCCTTTGTGACTCTAAAATCTTACATTTATTTCTTGTCACAAGTAAAGTTGCCAATTTGCCCCCCTGTCCTCGTTCCTGCATTTTGAATATCTGCCTTTTGAAATTCTCTTCATCCAAATTTCTCATGGGAAATTCTGGATTACCTGGTCTTATTTCCAAAGTGGCACCAACCTGTTAGTACTTCTCCTTCATTACATGTTTTGGCTTTTTTGCAGAGTTATCTGAAATTTTTGTAGCACACTGTGGATACAGAGTAGACTGCATCTTTCATTTCATTTCATTCTTTCCTTCTGTACTATGCATTGCCAATATATACATACTTAAGTTAATATTATAAAAAAATATTGCAAAAAACAAAAGGAAGGAGGCAATTTTGGTGTAATTATTACCTATAATTGCATCAAGGCCCTACTTGCTTGGACTTTTACTGATACACATTGCTAAAATTGTGCCAGCAATAAATGAAATATTGATTGCAGACAATTGTATCTGTTCTTGTTCTTGTTGTGTGCTTTCAAGTCATTTCCAACTAATGGTGCCCCTAAGGCAGTGAACCTATCATGGAGTTTTCTTGGCACAATTTGTTCAGAGGAGATTTGCTGTTGCCATCCTCTGAGGTTGAGAGAGCATGACTTGCCCAAGGTCACCCACTGGGTTTACACGGCTAAGCCAGGATTTAAGCCCTTCTCTCCAGAATCATAGTCCAACACTCAAACCACTATGCCACACTCACTCTCAGTTGCTATCATATGGTATTAGTTGTACCAATATGCAAATATGTATGTTTATATAGCTCTTGTATCATCATTCTTTTTGCACAGCATCAGTTCCAACAACAACAAAAACTCAATAGCATTTTATGGATTAACAAAATTATTTGTGGCACACTAGATCTCCCTCCCCTTCTTGCATCCCTCTGATGTATCGAACAGTAGTGCCCATCATCCCCAGCCAGTATGTCTATTGGCTATGGTGGCTGGAAACCTGTAGGCCAACACATCTGAAAGGCACCAGATGGGGGAAAATCTGGCACATGAGAAGTGTAATTGGTGTAAATGAAATTGGTGTAATTTCAGAAATATAGAAAAATTAATTTTTAAAAAATTAAAATGAAAACTTATTTCATGACTCATAAGATTGTATGTATGTGAGGTGATTACACAATGTATGTACCAAGGTTTATGTTACAAGTTTTTATGGACACCCACCTTAAGAAGATGCTTAGGACCAGGAGACTTATAAATAGAAATGATAAAGCTATCAAAGCAAGGAACAGCTGAGACAGATACACCTGAACTAGTGTACACTTTCTTATCTCTGATTGTCTTATTTTTCTGCCTAATTTCTAGGATTCAGTTATTTAGGTTTTACTAAACTAAATGATAGTGCTGTTAACTTTCTACTGGTTTGTGTCCCACTGGTGTTAATGATAATTTCATCTACAGACAATAATCAATGCCAATGTTTATCTCCTAGCAGTAAAAAGCTTGTTGCCTATTTCTGCCTTTCAGGTTGCTGCTGGAAGGAAAAGAAGAGGCCAAGCCTTTTCCTTTCTGGTCATCTGATAATTTTGTCATCTGAGAAGTGATATGCAGAGTGTTGGAATAGACCAAGGAGACCTCACAATGGGTCTTGCACTAGTAACATTTTTGAAGAGTCCCAAAATTGGAAAAATGAGCAAAAACTGTCATAATCACAGTGGAATTTTGAAATCTGTGGTTCTCGCATTTCCCCACATTATTGTGGTTTGCGCATCTTATGGGATCTCTCAGAACCCTGATTAAATGCTGACTGTCAAATACTGACTGATACTGTATCTCAGTTATCAGATACTTTCCATCAAGAGTTGACTGCTGTGCACAATCACTAAATGTCATATAGTGATACTGAATATGAAATTATTTAGGAAATATAAAACCATCCCAACCAAACATTCCCTGTCAAATTTTGGAGCAGAAAAAAAATTGTTCCAGTTCTAGCCAAAGGAAAGGAAAGAATCTTTCTGGAGACAAAAGTCTGATCCTGAATGCCCTCACAACCGTTTCCAAATCGCTAATCTTAGTTCTTACATAATCTGCCTGATGGGCCCTGGAGGTCATGAGTGTGTCAGCTGAGATTCTTCCTAATTAGATAGCTTCTCCAAGCAGGCAGACGATGGGGTTGGGACGGAGATTTAAATTGGGGGGGGGGAATCTCAGTGTCTGAACAATCCATTCTTCGTCTTGGATATCTTACGGTTCTTGCATCGTCAGCCCTAGCTGAAGACTGTTGCTGGCATGGGACATGCCCATGTGATCCACATGATGCAGATCTTCACATTCCATCAGCATGGCAATGTTAGTTTGCTGCTTCAAAAGTTGCAACGGATCCCATGAAAAAGAAGGCAGAAAAATGAATTATGGCATAAATTTGCAGAACTTTATATTTTAGAAATATAACAGAAGCAGCCCATACAGGAATGGCTAGCAAATCACACCCTCTAACATGTCTGAGTGTTGTTGAGAACAAGCCATGAGCAAACCATGATTTCGGATCCTGGCTTATTTCCTGTATTGTAACTTAGAAATGCCCACCTCTTTCAGACATGACAGGGAAGTGCAGGTTGTTTGGAAATAGAAGTAGAATGTCAATCCCATATTCTTTCAATTTCTAACTCTGGTGAACAAAGAAAAGAAGAGAAAGAGGAATGTGTAGGCCTGAAAGTCTGCAAGTCTTGTCCTTTTTTCATAAAATCATAGTCTTAGCATTGGATGGGACCACTAGGCTATTTAGCCCAGCCTCCTGCCATGCAGGAATACACAAGTACACTTCTGAAAAGATGGCCAACCAGATTCTGTTTAAAGACCTCCAGAAATGGAGACTCCACCATCCTCTAATGGAGGTCATCTATTTCATGTTATGGGAAACTATTTTCCATTTTTCAAACCTTAGTGCTTAACAGGTAACAACCTGAAATGCCTCCACTGCCATACTTGGCAGTAGATGGATAGATAATGCTGCAGTTTTCTTACCTTCTTATTTAGCAATGGCTTTAAAAGCACTGGGAAAACCTTTACTTTCTGTCTGGCTCCCCTTTTATGAATAAACTGTTGTTGTTTACATTGTAGGAAATTGAGCATTACAGCATTTTTAAGGCATAACATTTGGAGGTTTCCTATTATTTTGAATAGTTTTCCAAGAGATAGGCTTGTTCATCTGTTTCAGCATAGCTCTCATTGTGCATTAATCTTTTACAAGAAAGACAAATGGATATTAATTTTCTCCTAATCTTTCCCTCTCAAACAGCAAGATCAATAATTTTGTTTTTCTGAATAATTACTCACTTGAATGTTCTGAATGCATATGTGTTAAAGCTCCATCACGTTCCACACAGGTCTTATTTCCTGTTCTCGATATCCAGCAGAGGGCAGGGTTAGTTTCATAGAGAGAGACAGAAAAGAGAAAGAGAGAGGATGCAAAAGAGTGTCCAGATATTGTGCCTTTGGGACATTTCGACATACAGTGACCCCTAAGGTGAACCTATCAGATACTTTCCATACATTATCTATATCAGGGGCTGACAATTTGTACCCCTCCAGATCTTGCTAGACTGCAATTCTCATGATACATAGCTAACAAAAGCCAATAGTGGCAGATGATGGGAATACAATCTAGCAAGTCTTGAGACATACAGATTGGCCAAGGAGGCAATATGCATTAGTTCGAACTAACTGAATTTTCTGGTACATCTTTCTGATTCAGAATCTGCTAACTTTTAAAGCTACAACAGCCATTTCCTTTATTCAGCCTGGCAATTCTTGTTTGGTGAATTGTGGAAACAGAGTAGATGTTGTGCTTGTTTGTACATTAATTGACTTCTTACATATAGTAACAGCACCCTCGCATATATCTAGAGAGTCAATCCATACACAAACCAAACCTTTATTAATTCCTGAAACAGAAGAGGACCTGAACCATATTCAAAATTGTTGGTAGGATAGGAACAGAACCTGAAGAAAGATTGCCAGATCAAACTTCGGGTTGACCCTTACCAAAGTCCACCACCAACTAATAGCCCCAAACCAGAATATATTTACAGTCAGCCCTCAATATCTGTTCTGCTCCCCTCCCCTGCAGATACCAAAATCCATGCTTAAGCCCTCATTGTCCCCAATGGCAGCACATACACATGGCCATGGCCATGGCACCTGTCCTCTGGGTGTGCAATTGGGGACAATTGAACTTAATGGTGGCATGTCTGCATGCATGCATTACCATGGGACAATGGTGGCTGTCCCTAACAGTGGCATGGGCACAAGCATTTAAACCAGGGGTAGGCAACCTTTCCCCTTTAAGGGCCGAGGGACTTCAGTTCCCAGAAGCCTCCGCCATGCTGGCCAATAGTTCCATGTTGGCCAATAGCTCCTGAGATTCTGGGAGCTGAAGTCCCTCAGCCCTTAAAGGGGAAAGGTTGCCTATCCCTGATTTAAACAGATTGTGATTTTTTATGTGCATGCTTTTGCTTGTGTTTTTTTTTAAAGAAACCCCTCTACATATGTAATCTCCCCTGTCCTTTCTGTAGTTTTAAACTCTGTTCTTTCTTCACTCCATGCTCAGCCTTCATTCTGGGACAAGAGCGGAGTGTCTTGCCCATGGCACTTCAACAGTTTCTTTATATTTCTGCCATATTTCTTCATAATCTCCCATTTTCCCAGTTCCCTTGCTCTTTTAAAATCAATGTACTGAAGACAGTGAGAACAAATAAAGCATTTTCTAAACCTTTCCTTCATGAAGAAATGGATAGCCTGGAATGTTCATTTTCCAGCAGAAGAGACTATTCTGTAACATTCCTATTAAGTGATTATTCAGTGAGCCTAGAGCAGTGCAGGTGCAGATGTAGCTCCAGAAGAAGCAGATCCCAAGCATGCCAGTCCAAGGGATAGCAAGATGATCTAAGGCCTGCCTCTGCCTTTAAAGAAATATGTCATGTCCTTAGAACCCAAATCCTGTGCCTCATTCACCCTGAAGCTTCTTACTCACTTGGCCTAGAAGAGATCATTCTTCAATGATCTTCAGTGAGCATGAACACTTGAAGCACTTGGCCACTTCAACATCCTGGAAGTTCCCAGCTAAGAAGCAAGGCTTGGGCTGTCAACAGGGCTGCCAATCTTCAAGAACCCAGCTGGGCTCAGAAGAGGGGAAAGCTGAAAAACTCTTAGGACTGACCAGGCATGAAGGTGGGGGCAGCAGAAAACTAGTTAAGAGGAAAAATGGAATGGAGCATATAGATGTGGGTAAGGCTAACAGAACACCATACAGGGCCACTCAAAAGATAGCAGCATTTTGTTACAGGTTCCACATCTTTCCTTATCCCACAGCTCAGATGTATGTGTAAATCAGCTAAATATTGCCCCCGGCATCATTTTCTTGTATAGAGGGTATTAAGGGCAAGTTCCAGTGCTGGATGACCTCAGGCAGAACAGCAGAAATGGGGCAATCTACTCTCCCCATTGCAGCTATCTTGCACCCTGAAAACCAGTTTTGAAAGGCTGGTCTGAAATCATCCAGCACTGGCTTTCTGGTAGCTCAGAAGGCTATGTGGCAAGGAAGTTCCATTGCACTGGCACTACAGTACCCATGCAGCGGTGTTAAGGTCACAACCAGTGACTGGGCAGGTTTTAACAGTTTGAGCAGCAGAGATGTTGCCTTCAATGTCAAGGGTCTGAGATCTGCATCCTGACCATATCATTATCAAATTCCTACAGCTCACAATTCTTAGTGTTACCTTCCGTTGGTCTTTTTCTTCCTAAGCCTAATTTTTGTGTATAGAGGAGGATGGTTAGTAGCAAAATGTAACTTCAGCACCAGAATATTCAGTGAGGACAAGTAAAGCACTATTAAGGCAATTAGATCTTGTATGCCTTTATCAAACAATTTCTCTTGTGAGTTCCACCTATTTTATTTCTTCCCATTGATCCTGACTGGGGGATTAGTGATGAG
>CM034706.1:141889224-141925764 GCA_020142125.1 Phrynosoma platyrhinos
ACTTTCCCCATCCAAGGTTTTAAACACAAGCACCTCAAAAGCCCCTGAATATGTGTCTTGAGACAGTTGTTGCACACATTTCCTCAAGATAGCATATACTAAGCATTTTTATGAGCTTGCCTCAGCTATGAGGGAACATGAGACATTTGTTAAATAAAACGTCTGGTGCCAGAATTTTTATTGCCTTTTTTAATGGAATGGAGGGGAGGGGAAGAATCTATTGGTGCCTTTACACAGCAAATCATTTGCCGCCTTCTCCTTGCACAGAGGGAGCTATGTCCTCCCAATTTCTTTCAGTAAGGCGAGTGTTTCCATAGTAACTCACTTGTTTGGCAGCTGTATTCCTTCTAAACTTCTAAAGGTTGTGAGGTAGAAAGAGTTAATTTAGGTTCTCAGCTGCTTCCCATGGCATAGGCTTTTATCCGCACTGCAGAAATAATCTGGTTTAATACCCCTTTAACTGCCATGGCTCAATGCTACGAAATTCTGGGAGCTGTAGTTTGTTTGGCTACAGACAAACTACAGACAAACTACAGCTCCCAGAATTCTATAGCATTGAGCCATGGCAGTTAAAGGTGTGTCAAACCAGATTACAGTCATCCCTCCACATTTGTGGTTTTCACTTGAGTATTCACAGATTTGGTTAATTTGTTCTCTCTAGGAATCTCTAGGTCCTTCAGCACAACTCTGTGGTCAATGTCTGCCAGAAGTCATGTTGGAGGACCAAGAAATCCCTAGAGATAATAATTCTCTAGCTATTTGTAGGTCCTTGAGTGCAATTCTATGGTCATCAGATGTTGTCCATAGAGTTGCACTGGAGGACCTAGAGATTCCTAGAGAGGTGCTCGTCTTGGGTAGAAAAAAACACAGTGTTGTTGTTTTTTAATTTGTGTTTTTCCCACTTTCACAGGGGTCCCTAACCCAGCGAATGCAGAGGGTCCATTGTATTTCTGCAGTGCAGATACAGCCGGAGTCTGGTGCATGAAAAAAGGCATGCAGCCATACAGGCTGAGCTCAGAAGGAATCATCTCATCACTATCTAGTATGGAACGGTTACTCTTGTAGACCAGAGATAAACCCTTCAGGGAATGAGGGCATGTAGCTTCAAAGAGTTTTCCAGAGGAAAATTCCACTGTATATTCCCAGTTCTGGCATTTCTCCGGCTGACTGCTGGTTGCATCCTCCTGGCTTCCTCTGGGGCATTGCTTGAACAGAGCCATGCTTTGGTTCAGCAAATTTCCGATGTCACATCCCCTGTGGCTTCACATCTGGAAGGGAAGTGCTAGGGAACAAGCAAACTGGGCATTTCTCCCCTCCAGGGACTTGAACTTTTTCTTTATTCAACAGAGAGTTTCATTTTATTCAATTTTTTCTCTCTCTCTTTCACTCTCTTTTGCTAATACATTTATAAAGTGCTGTTTGTTAATCATTCTGATTAAAGAAATTATTTTTAATATGTATATACTGCCTTCACACACAGTTATTCCTGTGCAGTTTAACCATTATTTTCAAAGGACAAATACAGAATAGAAACATGCAATGAGAAATGTAAAGACATTCATAATTTCAACCAGCAAGCAAGCAAACAAAAAGAACTGGTGAAATGTGAAATGTACCATTTATAACGCATGGGCAAAGAAAAATGTTTTAACTGTGTGTCGAAAAGACAACAAAGATGATGCAAATAGCATCTTCTGGGGGTCGTTCCAAAATGAGGGCGTAAAATACAGAGAAGACCTTCTCCTTTGTAAATGGAGTGGAAGCAGGAGTAAGTATAGGATTGAGTTAGCATTTATGTAAAGGTAGGATCAAGCTTGGGTTGTAGGTAAATGGAGTTGGGATAAAGTGTGACTCAAGATAAGACAGTCAGGATCAGGTCTGTCCCCCAGTCAGAGCTGGGTTTGAGTGGAACTTTGGGAGGACTGGTTGTACCCTGGATTAAGTCCAGGTGACTAGATGTGCCTAGCTATTCCTGACCTCTTCCTCTGGCCAGTGGCTGCTGCTTTGAGGGGCAGGAGTCAGCTGCAAATTTATGTCATCTAAAGAGTGACTGGGGCTACCAATCAGTTTAGCTTTTATTTCTGCCCTGTGTCCCGGCTGGCTGAATCCATTAGGGTAAGCTGCTTGTTGTTTTTTTTCCTTCCCATTCCACCCAAAATGGCTGCTTTGGATTATGAGGAAGACTTCCCAACTTCTGCCATAGCCTAGTACATCTTGGATTTCTCCCTTCTCTACCCTACGGCAGTGGCTTTTACCCTTTCACATCTGCTATTGCCACTCATCCTACCCAACCATCTGCAGTGATGTTCCATCACTGGGCAATAAGTTGTGTCTGAAAGGCCTGGAAGCAACTACACCACTGAGCCTAGCATCCCTCTTGTGTAATTGCTGGCTAAGAAAGACTTTAGTGGTCCCAGTGATCTGCCGCATCTCACTCACTTATCCTTTCCCAGCTGAGTATGTCCCATCAAGGTCTTAAGAATCCAAAGTCATAGCCCAATAGTCCAGTTACAGTTACAAACACTGTATGTAGGCAAGGAGAACCCAGAAGGGGAGCCAAAAGACAAAACAGAAGCTAGAGTATGGGAATCCTTAACAGCAAGTATGCAGGTAAATCAAGTGAGCACAGTCTGGAGGCAGCCAAGTAGGAGTCCAAGATCCACAACCAATCATGTCCAAACAGCAACCAGGCAAGCATAGTCCAAGGCCAAGTCAAATGCAGTCTAAGCTCAGCATCAATAAGAGCCAAGGCATGCAAAGCCAACTGACAAGATGTAGCACTCAGCACAGATACTAGACCTTATCGCACGGCTCTTACAGGAATGGGAATGGAACAGAAAGGAACGGAATGGAACAGGTCAAGAACACACATTACTGTGCAGGAGAATGCCACCGATGCCACTGGGAGTCCCCAAGCTGTTCCCCAGCCATTCCTGGCAGCCAATTTTGAAGAATAGTTCAAAATCATTCTTCAAAATCAGCTGCCAGGAATGGCTGGGGAACAGCTTGGGGACTGCCAACAGCATCCTGTGCAGTAACCTGCATTGTGGTGATCTCCTGTGTTCTCCTGTGCAGTAACCTGCATTCTCGACCTGTTCTGTTCCGTTCCTTTCCATTCTGTTCCTGTAAGTGTTGTGCGTTAAGGTTAACTGTGTCTATCAGCCATGTAACTACTTTCTGGCCTAAAGCTGAGTCCTCATCTTCATTATGTATGGTTCTTCTTCTGATTCAGGGAGCATGCTACCTCTATTAGGGGTCAGGCTAGTGCACCCTTTAAGGTTCAGAGTCTGTAACAATAGTTGGTTCCCTCAAGTTGGGGGTGCTCAATTATTCTTATTAGATGGGTCCACCAGCACAAGTTGTCACAGATACTCATCTGCATTTTATAGCTCCACTCTTCAGATGATCTACACAGATCAGTGGAGAAGAAGGAGGATTTTCCTTGCTCAGATGAGCTTATCTCAGTGCTGAGCAAAGGAAAGTTCTTATTTCTGATCAGCAGATGATAGGAAATAGGAGCTTCCTGGGCTGTGCCGTGACAAAGGCTCCCTGTCTTACAGAACAAGAGGGAAAGAGCTTATCTTTGTTCAGTTGTTGATTGGAGATAACAGCTTGTCTCTGCTTTGGGAGGTGGCAGAACCTAGGGGGAAAGTCTTAGCTATATTTCATCTGTGGGCTGTGGTTTTTCCCATGCCTACCTTAGCAGCTGTCTTGACCTTCTGTTCTCCAGGGGCCTTTCACATCTGCAGGACAGATAGCCATTCAGCAGGTCACAGAGCTAGGTTTAAACAGAATGGTGAGAGATGCTACTGCCTTTTCTTTTTGTGGCTTCAGTAATGGTGATTCTTACCATAACATTTGTTCCAGGAACTCTTGGCCTCTTCTCCCCACCACTCCATGGAGTTGTGTGCATAATAGATGACAGACTGTGTGTTGAAATAATGGAGAAAACAACAACAATCAGCTGAAAATATTTTATAGCAACATTTTTTAATGCTTAAAATGTGGACACCTCACCTGAAAAGTAGGAGACAGACATTATCAACATTCAGAGTTCAAATCACTGGCCACAATTATCTGTTAGATGTTTTGGGAAGGCAGAGAAGAAGCCAGACTCACTTTGCTGGAGAAAAAGCATGTATACACAGTGATCTTGTGCCAAGGTATCATATTCTTCATGTACTTTATTTCTACAATAATACTCTTCCTCTTGTTTTCCCATAATATATGAAATGTTCCAGAAAACCATAATATATGAAATGTTCCAGAAAATCATATGAAATGTTCCAGAAAATCCCATTATGCCATATTAATATAATCATTCTGAAAAGGAAGGATTTCTCCACCCCCACCCCCAGATTTCGAATGCCTAATGAGGGATTTTCAAAGGGACTTTAGTGTTTTTAGACATTTTCGAACTCCACCTCCACCAGATTTATTTGCATTTGGTACCAAGCCTCACACGATACAGGTTATTAAATGGTCATATATCTCAGGCTTACTTCTGGCTGGTCAGATTTGCAAGAGTCAATATTTATGCAGCATACATCCCTAATGTCCTACTCATGGTAGGAAAGAGTAACAATTACCCAGCACGTGCATGTGTTGTCATAAGATACCTATAAAGGAGATTCATATGTCAACATTTGTGAAGTCAAAAAGAATAGGGCTTAATGGAAAGAACTGTTCAACCCTGGAATCTGTTTCCACTGTTGTGGCTAAGTTTCTAAACGTATAAAGTAGCTTGTTTGGATTGAGAGATTTTATGAACGAAATATGGTTTCTCATCTCCTTGCCCATTTCTTCCAGAACATGCCTACTTCCATTTAGAAAGATCACTTAATCTACAGCAAATAGTGGAAATTGTGTGGCCCATGACAACTTTTTGTCCACCAGAGGCCACCAAATAGCCCATTTCGGGTGGGGGAGGGGGGAGGATGACAGCCCAAATTGTTTTTCCAGGGGCTCTTGGGAGAACAATTCTCTCTTCAGATGTTATCTCCATCCCTCACTTTCTTTGGGCCCATATAGCATTTTTACAAAACTGGACCCTTCTATAACAACTTTTGCAGCTGGTGCAGTTCAAAGTCGTCTGATAGTGGTGGAGGAAAATGGAGCAAGTACAACTACTGGACCCTCTGGGAATGTGTACCCTAGACCTACAGGAAGGTCCTTACTCTAGGATGGGGTTCCCAACCTTTTTGGCTCACAGAACCCTTATTTCTATGGTGGAGCCCCTAAGAGGCCTACCCTATGTCTTACAATTTAATTGTGTTTAGGAGTATATATAAGAATATATTCTTATTCTTTAATTTCATTCAATTTTTATTTCTTTCATTTTCCTGGGAAGTGCACACAAAGCTCTAAGGGCTCCTCAGAGCACAAGTTGGGAGCTCCTGCCCTAGGAAATTCCACATGCTCTTCATTTAGACTTTTGTGACCAAGATACATTTTCAACCAAATGAATATGAGACTTGGATATCTGAAGGGCCATCTTCTCCCACAAACAGTGGCATCATTAGGGGGGTGCAGAGGATGCGGCTGCACCAGGTGATATCCTAAGAGGGGATCACACCACTGCTCCTCAAACACCTGCTTTTTGGCAGACATGGGCTGTGCCTGTGTCCCATTAAAATGCTGAAGAGATGGTGTGAGTAGGGTGAGGCTTAGTGGAAAGAGGAAGGAGAGTCCCAGGGGGTTTTAAAAACTATTTTTAAAATATTAAATAAATAAATAAATAAATAAATAAATAAATAAATATGTTTAAAAACTTTTCTTTAAAAACATCAGCTTTTACTAATTTATTTATTTGAAAAGTGCTCCTGGGATTAGGGAGGGTCTTGATAACACACAGGAGGGATGCAGTGGCTGGAGTGGTTAAGACGCAGACTCTGTTGATTGCAGTTCGAGGCCAGGTGCTGCATGATGGGTTGAGCTCCTGTCACTAGTCCCAGCTTCTGCCAACCTAGCAGTTAGAAAGCATGCAAATAGGTACCACTCCTGTGGGAAGGTAAACAGCATTCTGTACAGTCATGCTGGCCACATGATCACAGAGTAGTCTCTGACAATGCTAGCTCTTTGGCTCAGTAATGGAGACGAGAACCACTCTGTATGGTTGGACATGACTTGTCAACCTTGTCAATGGGGATACCTTTACCTTTTGATAACACACAGTGGGGTTAGCCAATCGGTATCACAGCTGACTTCTACTTCATACTTGCAGTGCTCTCATATTGACATAGGAACTGGAGGAGAACTTGGCTGATCTGACCAAAGGCCTTCTAATCCAGCATTGTATTCACACAGTGGCCAGTTGCCTTTGGGAAACCCACGAGCAGGACATACTGCCTAATATTAACAATTAATATACAGAAATATATATATCTGACATATCAGGGTATGCAGGATTGCATTACACTATTGTGACTGAATAAATGTGTGGTAAATGGCAGGTGATCCTGTGTTTGTGAGCCTGCATGGTAATTGGCCAATTAGGCCAAGTGGCTGCAAATGCAGTTAATCAGCAGACAACAAATGTTGTGATAGTTTGCATGTAGGTTGGGAGCTGTTATGCTTTCCATGCTGGAGGTTGTTTTGCTGAGAGCTATATGTTGAGAGCTGTGTGACTTGCTCTTCATGCTCAGTTTGTTTTTGTATTTTTCTATGCCTATTTGTATCCAGCCATAATGCTACAATGCTTTGTTTGTAAAGCTAATTTTGTTACTAAAGCTCCATGACTCTGCTACAATCCATTTTTGCAACGCTAACATGACATGCCTAGCACCTTACATATTCCACATCCACCATATTCCACAGTTTAATGGTGCACCATGTGATGAAGTAATAATTTGTTCTGAATCTCCCAGTGTTTAGCTCCAGGAGATGACCTCAACTCTTTGTGAGAGGGAGAATTGCTTCTTCCTCTCTATTTTGCCATACAATTATGCATAATTTTATACATTTTTACCATAGCTACTTGCCTTTTTTCTTTATAGAAAGGCCACCCATCTCTTCAATTGCCCTTTTCCACATCTTTTCCAGGTGTCCTTTTCTATATCTTTTCCAGGTATGGTGACTGTATACTGCATTGTGTATACTATATATTCCACCGCAGGAGCTTAGCCATGGATATGGAAGGTACATTCACTTGGACTTAAAGCAGCTGGCACATTTCTTGAGTAGCCCTACTGAGTAACTTTTCAAAATTACTTCTGTCTTTATCCCTTTTCTTGTTTACATTTCCAATGGCATTTTTCTATGAAGGAAAATAGTTACAGCAGACAGTGCCTTGTGTAACGTCCATGTATTTTATGAAGATGAGTCAGGCTATACACAATTATTTGACTTAAGAAAGAAAGAAAAAGGGTGGGTGAGTAAGAGCCTTTACAGACTGCCAGAAATAGTGCCAATTGAGGCCACTTTAACTGTCCTGGCTCAGTGCTAGGGAATCATGGGAATTGTATTTTTTTTTCTGGGACATTGAGCCTTCTCTGCCAGAGAGCTCTGGTGCCACAATAAACTACAGTTCCCATGATTCCTTAGCACTGAGCCAGGATGGTTTAAATGGCATCAATTTGCACTATTTCTGGCAGTCTGTAAAAGCCTTAAGAATCTTTACCAGAAAGAGGAAGATGTAATTACTAAGCATGAGGCATGTCCAGGAGGAGAAAATGTTGAGTTAGTCAACAGAGTGTCTGTGTCTGTCTCAGTGTGACAGAAGCAAGTCAGCCAGTTATTATCTGAAAGTGTTTTCCTTCCTTCCACCTCTCAGTGTAGCCATTAATCATTCACTGCTTCATAAGAAGATGAGGAAACACATTCTGCCCTTTAGTTGCCAAGTTACTTACTAAGCACTTCCTTTTTTCTTCACTGTCATTGCTTGTGGGGTCATTCCAGGCCATCTTTACCTGGCAGTGAGTTGTAAAGAGAAGGCAATGGAGCACCACAACACTCAAGGCAAGACAGAGATGGCCGTTTTCAGATTAAGCCTTGTGCTGATGCAGAGAAGGAAGGAAGTACTGCGGTTAATACCAGCATCCCCACAGGAGGTGCCTTTTCTACCTATGGTATTTTCAGCAGCCAACCTCTTGGTGGGCTTGTCTCAAAAATCTTTTGCTGCCCAGGGCAATTCAGAAAATGGCACCTCTCTTGAACACATATATTCATCCAAATCAAGGTACATCATTTCCAAAACCAGCCAAAATATTTTGTCATATAAGGTATAAAATCCCACATGTATAGGAATAAAAATATCATTATAATAACCAAGAAAATAGCTTCAAATTTGTAGTCCCTTGTCTGCCAATATGTCACAGATGAAAACTGGGACACCTCTGGCCAAGTAACATCAGTGTGTGGTCATGATGCTGTGTTTGTTTTAAATTGGGAGTAAGGGGATCATGTTATTTTATCATGTTGTTTTATAGCTGTATTGTTGTATTTTGTGATTGTTACCTGCTCCAATCCTTTGGGGAGAGGCAGGTTATAAATAAAAATTGATGATGATGATGATGATGATGTTTGGAGATGCTGCAGCAGTTTGCTTTTGTCTGATCCTACTGGGAAGGGTTTCATTCCATCTTCTCCTCTTCTCTCTCCCTTGCTGAGTTAAAGTAGTATAAATTATTTTTGCACTTTGAACTCAGTTTGCAGTAACTGAAGTAAGTCAAGAACAAAGGAAGAAAGTAGGAAAACTAGAACATTTTAAAAGCAGCTAATAAAAGAAAAGAAAAGAAGATGATGGAGGATTAATCAGGACTGTTCCTACTAGGTCAAGACAGTTGGAGGGTATGCAGTTCTTTCCACACACACAAACCCCCCTCCAAAATTACTGGCTGAGATAGCAACCTCACTCTACCTAATGGTAGGGCTGGCACTGCCCTTTGTCTAGCATGCCAGGAGTCACATCTAAAGGATTAGATGCTGATATACATATGCACCAGCCCTCTCAGCCCTGGCAATCATTCTGAGTGGCTTTGCATCTATTCTTCTATTGTGAGGAATGTGCAAGTGTTGCACAGTTTTGTTGATCAAAACTTGTTTGGCTTAGGTTTTTGTGGGGGTTTGGGGCTGTGAGACTGTGTTCTAGAAGAATGTATTCCTGACGTTTCACCTGCATCTGTGGCTGGCATCTTCAGAGAATGGAGAATTGGTGCTGTTTCCAACACTTGCCTTTCAAAGCCATGGGAAGCCCTCTGAGCCCCATGATAGCAAACTTTTACATGGAACACTTTGAAAGGCAAGCCCTGGAAACAGCACCAAAAAAAGCCCACAACATGGTTCTGATATGTGTATGATATTTTCACCATTTGGAGCTACGGAGAAGATTTGAGCATGTTTTTGAAGCATCTGAACAACATCCACCCGTACATCCAATTCACAATGGAAAAAGAAAAGGAAGAAACATTGCCATTCTTGGCTGTCCTGGTCATCAGCAAACCAATGATTGGGCCACACGGTATACAGAAAACCTACACACAGAGACAGATACCTACACAAGAACTCCAATCATCACCCAGGACAAAAATCAAGCACAATAAAAACACTGGTAGACCGCACAAAAAAGATCTGCTACTACCTGGAAGATGTGGTCCAGGTGTCAACTGTGTGAAAACTCTTTGGGGAGCCACATTTCCATGTCTTCTGTATGGCTGAAGGTATCATGTGAATGGTACAATTAGAGGTGGAATGCTGGTCTTGTGGGGCTTTTCTGGTTAAATGATGCCCTCTGTTCAAATGCAATCCCAATTGCACTGGAAAGACTCACATTGGTTCCCCCTGAAATGCTTGGTTTAGTCCACATGAATATGATTCCTGGGCTATTGACTGTACGTGTAAGTCACACGTGAATTAGACACTAAAGAAAAACCTGCTATACCTGCAACAAAACCCAAGCAAAAAAGATCTCCATAAACAAATACCTAATTGTTCTAGTTGCCTGTTTGAGCAGATTTTGACAGGAGGCAGAGATTAAGCCCAACCAGGAAAACAGTATTGTTCATATTCATACTTTCCTGTGCCTGCCTCCCTATTCTAAATTCCAAGTTGGCACCAGCCCTGCTTAAGATGGTGGTTACATAATGGAGCTTATGAAAGCAGAATTACCGGGCTGTGCCAGGCCAGTTAGGCTAGTGTGACCAGAGAAAACACAGTAATGCTTCATCTTTTTTGAACTCTGTCCTAATTGGAGTTTGTTTGTTCAAGAGCATTGAGATTTTGCTGGGTGGGTCGCCAAATGGAACAACAGAGCTGCACGTGGTCCTTGTAGGATACACACATCTGAGCCCATTGTCCATTGAATTCAGGACTAATGTACTATGAGTAATAAAGGGAAGGGAGGAGATGTTTAGAGCTTAAAATTTCAACACACCCCAAACTATAGGTATAGAGGGTTTAGATTTCTAATATATCCTGATCTAGGGGTTCTCTTAGCCACAGGAACACTAGGAGGAAGTTGCTCTTTCATATGTTAATGTAGCAAGGTCTTGGGAAGGAGCTGTTGACCATCATATTGAGATGAAAACATTTTTAAAAGCATATAATTCTGTACCCTAAAACTCATCAAATTTACTATTGCATATGCTTTATTTATTGTGGGTTTCACCCAGCTTTGTCAGATGTATGAAATGGATATACATCAATGAAGTAGGTTCTATTATATCATCTGAGTATGCACACATTCAATCAGAAGTTGAAAAAAATTACTTAAAATTTCATTGCAGTATGAGCTCTATACTAACATAACGCATAACATATACTAACTATACTATTTTGCAAAGGCAGACAGCATTGTAATCAAATCAGCAGCATTTTTAAGCTTTATTGTCAAAAGCAGAGATAGATAGAATCTAGGCAGACCTGTGCAGAGCACAGTTTGAACTCCAGAACTCTGTGTGTCTCTGTGTGTGTGAATGAAAGAAAGAAAAGAGAGAATGGTCTTTAGCAAACAGTCAGTGGACACCCATGCTCATGGTGCAAAAGGGGAGAGGGGAAGGTCTCATACATCTTGAAAGTAGCTGTGCTACTGCAGCCTCCTCACTGACTTCAAAGATCTTACCAGCACATGAAGAACTCTTGGACTATGTACTGGAGTAAAGACAGCTACTTGCGATCAAGAAAAACAATGGCGGAGCAGTTCCTTGATTCCATATTCCCAATTACGGCATGATTGGACCCATCCATGGTAAATTCTGAAAAAAAATCTCAAAGAAAATCCAGCCCAAATGTTTACTGTGAATCAAAATTGCACCCATCAAAACCAAGGGAGGGAATCATTTGGCCCAGAAGCTTACTCTGGACCACCAACAGTAGGAATCCAGTCTGCAGAGTGCCTAGGGAGGTCACTCTTCTGGAATCCTCCCCCTTCAACCCACACATCCTCTTTATTGGGAAAGTGAGTGCCTGGAGAGGAGATCCCACGGTGTGCTAGGAGCACTTTAGCCCTTCTCCCCACCCACCCCATGATTCAGCCAGGAAACCAGGATTCAGCCAGGATAATTTTAGGGGACCATCCACCTCATCCAGCCCATGGAGAGCTATGAGCCTAGATTCCTTCCCCCAAACATAAGTCTCACCCCCATCACAAACCTGTTACACACACATTCATTTACTAAAATATTGATAATGGAACTAGAAAAGATTGAAGAAATTATTTGCAGGTTTAATATCATTGGTGTTGTATGTACATTTTATAAATGCTAACATAGCTACAGTGTAATCAGCTTTGTGAATGCTTTGTTCTTGAAAAGCAGGGTATACCATAAATAAATGTAATGTAATGTAATGTAATATGCACATGCATGATTGAATAATTACATATATTAACAGAAGGACCTAAAACCAATTGTTAATCTCAACCAGGACTGATCTAGTGAATCAATGGGATTTGCACAACTGTTGACTTAAGAAGTTTCTATAGATTAAGGGAGTCTACTCTAACTGGGACTAACCACTGGAGTTAGGCCATAGGAAACAGTTAAGATCCATGTCAATGTAATTGTAATGGCTTCCCACAAAGAATCCTGGAAGGATGATGAGAGTTCTCTTTTACAAACTGATAACCTCTCCCCAAGAGGACAATCTGAGCCATCATGGTACAGATTATCTGTCCCTTATCTGAAATGCTTTGGACCAGCAGTATTTTGGATTTCAGATTTTTTTCAGATTTTGGAATATTTGTATATACATAATAAGATATCTTGGAAATGGAACACAAGTCTAAACAGGAAATTCATTTATGTTTTCTAGTCACCTTAGTACATAACCTGAAGATACTTTCATACACAATATTTTAAAATAATTTTGTGCATGAAACTAAGTTTGTACTTTGAACCATCAGCAAAGCAAAGGTGCTACTATCTCAGCCACTCATGTGCACAGTTTTGGATTTTGGAATATTTTGGATTTCAGAATTCTGTATGAGGGATACTTAAGCTGTTTGGGTGTTTGACTAGAACTTTGGGAGACCAAGGTTTGAATTCTCATTCAGTCATGGTGAATGGGATCCCAAGGTTTCCTTGGACGAGTTTCACTCTCTCAACCTCAGAGGAAGGCAATGTCAAACCTTCTCTGAACAAATCTTGCCAAGCAACCACAGTGATAGGTTTGCATTAGGGTTACCATAAGTCAGAAAAGACTTGAAGGTACACAACAACAACAACAACAACAACAACAACATAAATTGCCAACCAGCCCTAGACTTTTTATAGAATGTCTGACAGTAGTTTTCTGTGAGTTTTCCTGGCTATGTGGCCATGTTCTGGAAAAAGAAATATTCCTGATGTTTCACCTGCATCTGTGGCTAGCATCTTCAGAGGACATCTCTATAGGGAGAAACTGTTCCAAGACACCCAAAGACTGGAACCTTGAAGATGGCAGCCACAGATGCAGGTGAAATATTAGGAATAAATTATTCCAGAATGTGGCCACATAGTCCAGAAAACCCACAGAAAACTATGGACACTGGCCATGAAAGCCTTCAATTTCAAATGTCTAACAGTAGTTGCAAAATTCCTATGATTCTAGTGGTTTGATGTGAATTTTTATAAAAACAAGTATAGAAGAAACCTGTAGATAGCTTTTAAAGAAATATTTCACTAAACCAAGCCAAGTTCCATTTAGTCCAAGGGGTTGTAAAATTAGAAGGTTGTTTTTGGTGACATGGCAACAACTGGAAATGAAGAAACCCACTTCTGTTTGCAAGGAAAATGGCTTTTTCCCCAACCATACAAAGAATACTGAAGCTGCATGCCTTGTTTTACAAGGGCCTAAGAAATGAGCTTAATAGATAAGGTATGTTTTGAGGAAGCAACAGGAAGGAATATCCAGTGCTCACCTGACAATTTGCTGCCTGAGATGAAAAACAAAATGGTGATACACAATGTACAGAAGCCACATTGGTTCCATCTTCTTCTCTTCTGGCATTGATAATGGAATTGTGCATTTTACCAGTCGTCTGGCTGTCACTGCTGATGCCCAGCATTAGCTGTGTGAGGCAGCTGTCTCCCTCTGCCTGATATAGTATTTGCACCTTTGCCTTCTCAAAAATATTTTTAAGATATTTTGTAGAGAACAGCAACATGAAAATAGGAACCAAAATAATGAATTATTTGTTTCTTGGAGGGAAATAATTGTACAGCTCCAGGAAAAAGCAACAGGAGTAAAGAACAAGTGGCTGTTATTCAGTTGCACAGTGTTTCAAATGCTTAGTATCTTGACTCCATTCTCCTGTGTGCATAATTTACATAATTTGCAACAGCGGATAATTATATTGGCTTCACCTAAGCAGGTTACATAATGTGTGGTGAAACCTAAAACTGTCACATTGCCCTTGCAGGAACCTAATCCCTCTGGGCTGGTATTGTGTATACTACACAAATGGTGCTTTTCACGCAAGACTCCTCAGCAACAATTGCAGTGTTACTTGAACTGTTTTGCAAATGTCCAGGTTGGCAAAGTAATCAGAACCAGAAGAACAAGTCAAGTACAAGTGGAGACATTTGGTTTAACACAACAAAGAGTAAGTGTTTAGAAAACGAGAGCACTTAAACAATGGAATGCTATACGGCCCCTGTAGTGCTTCCAAACATAGAGATGACCTGCCTATACATTGGCATATGCCATTACATTACTATAATCCTCCTGGCTGGTTCATATATTAATGCTGATCTCGAAAATACAGTTAAAGCAGGTGCTTGTTTACATGTGTATATGAACTATGACAAAGAATGTGTTTTTCCATATTGCCTTAAAAACACAGCCAATTTTCAGATGATCAAATTTATCTTAATAAACCAAAGTCAGAATATTTCCCCCACCCCATACAGGCCTTTTGTTCTTCCTTTCTGAGGGGCAAGCAAACAGTTCAATTAACCTTAGTTTCTTATCATACCTGCACCAGGATATTAAATTATTAAGGATATTAAACCATTGTTTGCTATTGGCCTTAATATCCTGGATTCTTCTGAAAGTGATAACCATGATCTCCAGATTTAGGCAAAAAAGGGTAGCATGGTTAATTGACAATTTCCTAGTTTGTGCACAAAGAAGAGCAAAAGGACACCACAAATAAGCAAAAGGTTTGTTATACCTCATTATATTAAAGCAAGGATGATCATCCAGACTCTTCCAATGCTTCAATTTCCACACTTAAAGTCTCTTTCACACTACACAGTTGTAGCACTATGGTTCCTCTTTAATTGCCCGGGCAACATCCTATGGCAGCCTTATCACATGAGAAAAGAAACCTAAAAGGCAGCAAGAGAAAGGCAGCTTTCTCCTTGCCTCTTTGTATGCCACCAAAGCACTTCTGTTCTCTTTCTGAGGGAGATAGTTGTAAAAGAGTGTTTTTTGTCAATGCTGGAAAAATCCATTTGGAAAAAGGCATGCTTTTACAACCATCTCCCTGAACGGAACTGCTACGACAGCATGCAGAGAGCAAAGAGAAAGCTGCTTCTTTCCCATCACCCCTTGACTTTCGTTTGTCATGCAATAAAGCTCATAGTGCATAAGTTGCAAGTATTGATGACATTTCCCCCACTCTTTCCACAAGCAGCTCCAGGTTGACTTAGCCTTCTATCATTTTGTAGGTTGATAAAATGAGTACCCAGTTTGTTGGGGGCAATTGGCTAACACATTGTAAACCGCTTAGAGAGTGCTCAGCACTATAAAGTGGTCTGGAAATGTACGTGCTATTGCTATTGCTAATGTGAGGCTCCCAGGCAGTTTTCCAGGTACCATCTTTGCCAAAGTCTATATTTTTTTAAACAACGAGTCAATTTAATGAATCTTCAGAACATTCTTTATTTGGCTACAAGAGAAGTACTCTGGAAAAGTAAGATCACTATCAGCAAATATCAAGAGCGAGAAGCATGTTGTGCTGCAGATATTCTTGCAGGCTGCAATCTCCAGCAAATCTTGCCAGCATAGCCAGTGGCAGAAAATGATGGGTGTTGCAGTTCAAGATTGTAATCTGCTTCAGTGGTGGGGAAAATGGGGACCCTCCCCCCCCCCAAAAAATGAAAGGCTGTCAGGCTGCACCTCTCTTATAAGCAAATCAATGGTGAAGGACTTTGGAAACTGCAACCTTGGGGGCAACATATTCTCTCCCCCTGCCCCATTCCAACTAGAGTAAGAACAGTCCTTATGCAAATACATAAATAATCTTACTGTGGTCATAGACCACCCTTGTACAGAGTCTATCATTTTTAATGATAGATTGTTGGAATTCAGATATCTCTGATTTTTCTTTGTTGGTGAACTTTAATAAAATATTCTAGATATATAGGCTATAATGCTGATGGTGATATGTGCAGGTGTATATGGACTTCTTTGGATATTGTAAAGAAGGAATCTGTATTGCCTAGGGCAACATCTCATGCAACAGCAGCCAGGGTGCTTGGGGGCACAGATTAGTCCTCTTGGCCACCAGTTGTTGGGCCCATACTAGCTGCATTCATATACCTGAGAAGAAAGAGAAGCCTTGGAGTTCAAGTGAATAGTCAAAGAACACACCTAGGCACACCCAGGGCAAAAGTAGGAAAGAGAGAGGAGCATCTGATCCCCAGACAACAGCACACATAAGCTTGTGAGTCTTCTTCTCTGCCAGCATGCATATTGGATCTCACTTGATGTATATGAACCCTCTTGTCCATTTTGTTCCATGAAATGAATACTGGACAGTTAATCTTTTTACATTTTTGAAAATACAAGTTGAGTCTCCCTTATCCAGAATTCCAAAGAAAGAAATATCCCCAAATCCAAAATTGTTCACCTGGGTGGCTGAGATACCTTGACACCATTGCTTTCTAATGGTTCAGAGTACACAAACTTTATTTCATGCACAAAATTATTAAAAATGTATAAAATTACCTTCAGGCTATGCTTATAAGGTGTATACAAAACATAAATGAATGTCATGTTTAGACTTGAGTCCTGTCTCCTAGATAACTCATTATGTATTTCAAAGATTCCAAAATGCAAAACATTTCTGGACCCAAGCATTTTGGATAATAGCAATACCAATAGCATGTACATTTCTGTACCACTTATCAGTGAGCTAGCACTCCCCAAGTGGTTTACAATCTGTAAGCCAATTTCCCCCAACAAGCTGGGTACTGTGTTTTACCGACCTACGAAAGGATGGAAACCTGGGTCAACATTGGAGCCCCTGGGATCGAAATCACAACATTGTGGCTGCAGTAACTACTGTGCAACCAGAATGAGGGAGACTCAACCTGTAGAAAGTCACAGAAAGTGAGCAGCTGTCGTTCAACCTTATTTGGGAACAGTGAAATACTGCAGCTGACGCTAATGTTGTGGCTCGATGTAGGGTGGCTCTACTCTATCTACGGATTGGTTCGCCAAAGGGCAGTATAAAAATAAAATTTATTATTATCATTATTATTATTATTATTATTATTATTATTATTATTATTATTATCTGAGAGGAATTGGAAAGCAAAGGAATTGGAAGGCATACACCATGCTTTCCCTCCAGGCATGCCCTGCTTGTCACAATGAAGAACATTTTGCTAATTGAAAATGAGGTATGAAAGGCTAGATTTCTCTGTTCCTGTTCTGTCATTATCAGCTATAATGTTGTGTTGTGTAAACTCCCTTCCTAGCCCAATGGCTTCCTCTGAGAGAGGCAAGCAGCATTATGATGCCCAGCCATTCAGTGCTGGGTATCTTCTCAGTGTCCATGACAGGTGGAAATTGTGTGACCACATGTAGCCCTTGGGGGTCCTGTGAAGGCCTTAACACCCCCAAAGCCCTCAGCCCCCTTCCCCAAAATCAGCTGAAAAAACTCTGGTTCCCATCCACACTGGTGGTCTAGGACAAACACTGCATCTGCTAGGGGAGGGCTGCCCCACTGTCATACTATGATAAACATGAGAATTATGAAGGGGATCTAGAATTGGCTGTGGGCCACTTGGCATACGCTCACTGTGTTAAGAGGTAAGTATCCCTTTTTCACACCTTCACAGGTTTCCTGTTACAACTCAGCTACCATTTCGAGTGTGAAGCAATTCTGGACAGAGCTGTTTCACATTTCCATGTTGATCAAGTACAAGGACACACTTGCCTAACTGGGAGAACCTCCCCATTCATACAGGATTGGTTCAGCTATAATTGATCAAGTGTGTTGATCAATTGATCAAGATAAGAAATTAAGTGACATACACATATTTGCCTTGTTTGAATAGGGCTTGAGTTGGAGTTCTGCTAGGCATTTAGAAAATCTGGGGCCAGGTCTGTACAGCATAAATCTGCATTAAAAATTGATATGCTAATCAACATTATAGAAAGCATTGTGATTAGTTTCCAGATATCTGTAGGTGGGGACTGTGTGTGCAGTTTAATATATCCATCAAGATGTAACAAGTTGGAGTCTTTCCAGATAACCATTAGTAGCCCTTGTTTTAGCAGGTCTTAAGGCAGTGTTCTGCCTTCCTTCTGATCTCTGTCCCTATTGTGAAAAAGACAACAAAAGTAATTTAGCTAAAGCTACAAACAGTAGATCCAGGAAGCAAAGCATTTGATTCTGATTTTTCTCTGTGTTTGCTAAAAAATTATGTTTTACCCTTTGGATGTGGGTATTTAAAGAATTATGATGAGATCCAGTAGGGTGACTGAAGCATCATCTAACTTAAAGCACTGACAATCAGAACATAAATGCATCATCAGTTAAAATATTTGCCCTCACAGAGGCAACCCTTCTGAAATAGCTTGCAAATAGTATTGCTGTGATCACATTCAAAAAGAGAGCAGAGGAAGTGGGACGATATGTCAGGAAGCTCATTGTGCAGCTAAAGTCATCAGTAGTTGAGTTCTATAATGCTCTTGTGGACAGAACACTGTTAAAGTTGACAAATAGACCTAGAGAATGATATATTTAGTATTTCAACAAGGTCCTTCAGACAAACTGTTGAATAAGACTTTTTATTGGCAACTGTAATAATACAGTGTGTGAGGATATGTTAAGAGACCTAGTTTATGGCAGCTTGTTTTAAAGGTGTAAATATTGATTAATGTTAACTAAAGCTTTAATTAATTGATTGATGGCACTACAAGGTAAAGCATATTTGTATGGTTTTCCTTATTCTTTTAGTTCTGGTGTCTTAGTAAAAGATGCCTCTTCTCTGCAGAAGTAATCGTTTTTGTCCATTAAATGGCAAACTATCTCACAGTTCTTGCAGTATCTCAGAGAGTTGCATATTTATGTGTATGTGTGTGCATGGAATATAAAATTAATTAATTAATACATTGATTTATTAAACCAATTAATACATTGGTTTAAAGACATATAAGACAAGAATTCTTTCACTTGTAAACAGAATTATTTTAAAATATGAAAAACTTTAAAAAATCAGTGTCAGTCAATTTATTTATTTGTTTGTTGTATTTACAAACTGCTTTACACAGTGAAATAACTATGCAGTTCACATTAATATATATACATATGAAGCCTCTAGCTTCAAATGCTGGAAAACCATGAATGTAGAACTCTACAAAAGGTCCTTTAGCAAAATCCATTCATCCTAATGAATCAAACACTTATTGCCAAGTGTAAGCATTTTTAAAATATATAGCTGGCTTCCTGCTAGTGAATTACAATGACACCTTTACAGCTGTTGTGTAGGTCAGAATTCTGTTTTGACCATGCAACAACCAAAATCCATTACAAACTCACTTTTTAAGGCTTTAAGCCATGCAAACTCCTTCCCAAAGCAGGCATTTCCATGTTGTCAGAGGGTGAGGGAATCAGCAGGGATGTGTTGAGCTATTTTCTTGTAGATGGACAAGCTGCCAGGACATCATCGGCAGAGAGCTCATAAGGATCCCTAGAGGTCTCTGCAGGTGCTTTTCACAACATATCCAGCTACAAGAAAATAGATGGACATTTCCCCATTCATCCTCCTGCTCTCCAACATGGAAATGAAATGACGGTGTTGGAGAGGGGGCTGCACTGACTACAAAGTGATTTTTTTGGTGGGGAGACATAGTGACAGAGATGTAGCTATATATGATACACAACACAGGTCTCCTGATGTAGTATTGTGGCCATAGTCTAAATTTTCTTATTCACTGAGACCCACAGAAGTATTTTACACTTTATACTCTTTCCTGCCCATTTCCTCTTTTAAAGTAACTTATTTTTTCCCCTGGCTACTGGAAAGGTTTTCTAAACTTAACAAAATAATTCAGGGAATTCCATAGAAGTTTCTCCATGTAATAGTTCTTCAGCCTTATTATTATTATTATTATTATTATTATTATTATTATTATTATTATTATATCTAATAATACGGTATTTATATAATAGTTATATTATATTATTTTTATATTGGTCCATAAGTGAAATAAATTTGTTATTGTTAGTTCTTCAGCTAGAGGGTGACATTGTTACCCATAGTCCCCTCATGTCCAACATATGAAAACCCCATATGCTACCCATAGTTCCCCTGCTATCAAAAATGTGAAATTCCATGATGACCTCCAGATGAACTCTGGCAGTGGAATTGGAGGCAAAGGTCCTCTGCGCCCGTGGCTTGGGCAGACCACCCTTAATCCTTAATGCATACATAGCCCCCAGATAGTCTAGGAGAGTTGCGGATGGGATTTTCCCCGATGAGATCATCTAAGCCATCGAGAGGTGTATTGTGTCCCCCAGTCACAAGCACCCTCGGTCATCAAAGGTGTAATGTTTGTATTGTATCACCCAGTCTCACACTCCCCCACCCATCAGAAGGTGCATTGTGTCACCTAGTCACACATTCCCCCAGGAAATGAGCCCCTCGGATTAAGACCACCAGATACAATGTAATCCTACACAGTCGGGTGTCATCGGAACAATTATCGCCTTTCGCCCCAGGGCCCGTTTAGCCCTATATAAACCCTAGATTTTGGCCAGTCGGTGTGCTATCTTCTCGGTCTAAACGACTCTATGTCACTCTGACCTTTGAAGCTAGTTACTGGCAAGTCCGCTCAAACCCAGACTGCGGAGCTAGACTTGTCTTCCATCATCCCGCATCCCATTCGCTTCCCGGAGGAGGTCTACATCTTGGTAAGCATCACCATTAGTAACGCCTGATTTCTGTTCCCAATCTCCAACCCTGATTTTCCTGAGCCTTGAGTGTGTGTGTGAGTGTATGCGCAGCGAATGTGTTTCCCCTATTTCAATAAATTGGACATCTAGTTAACTTCAGTCTCAGCCTCATTCCTTGGAACCCCCTGGTCTCTTGGTATAAACATCGGGAGGGCAATCTCGTTGGGCTCTTGTAGCCAGCCCTTCTTGCAAATAATAATAACAACAATAATTCCCCTAAGGACTCTTGGCTACAACATCTATCATACAGAGCTGCTTTCCTCCCAGTTGCTGGGATTTAATGCTGTTGCAGCCATCAGAGCTGTTGTTGCACCCAAGGGAACAGGAGAGAGGGAAGGAGGATGGAGGTGCTTCTGACCATTAAAGCTCCTAGACTCTTCCCTAACTGGCTGGCTTTAAATAGAAATCATGAAAGGCCTTGTTCTCAACAAAACAGAGCACAACCTATTTTAGGGAAATGCTTTCCAAACATTTGGCTAATGCTGTTGTTGCTGTTGTGTGCCTTCAAGTCATTTCCAACTTATGGTGATACTGAAGGGCGAACCTATCATTGGGTTTTCTTGGCATGTTTCTTCAGAAGGGCTTTGCCATTGCCACCCTCTGAGGCTGAGAAGGTGTGACTTGCCTAAAGTCACCCAGTGGGTTTCCATGGCCGAGCCAGAATTCAAACTCTGGTCTCCCAGAGTCCTAGTCCAATGCTCAAACCACTACACCATGCTGGTCCTCTCATGCCTATCAAGAGTGAAAAGGTGTCTAGATATAACTAAAGATCCTTAACATGGGGAAGGGGGGAGAAATGGTTACAGCTAGACTATTATCTAGAGTTCAATATTTGATTCCCTGCTCGAGAAAGTCACACACTCTCAGCCTCAGTGGATGGTAATGGCAAACCCCCTCTGAAGCAAATTGCCTAGAAAACCCTATGATAGGGTTACCATAAGTTAGAAAAATTGACTTGGAGGCACCCAACAAAAGAAGTTAAATGATGCTCCCTCTTTCTGGGAACAGCGCAGGACAGTAGTGTGGCTTTGGGGGCAACATCCTGAAGGAATTCCCTTGAACAAGGAAAAGGTGAGACAAGCACCCCTACATTCCTAGTAGCACAAAATAGTAATAGTGAGAACACCACTCCTCTTGAGGCTTTGGCCAGTTTCCCAAACTTCCTGCCCTATGGTAGAATTCAAAGATATAGCCATCTCAATCTGTATAATCAGTATGTAGAGAGATCTTGTAGCAATTTGAGACTAACTGGAAAAAAGAAGTTGGCAGCATGAACATCTGAGGAAGTAGACTGAAGTCTACGAAAGTTCATGCTGCCAACTTCTTTCTTTCAGTAAGTCTCAAAGGTGCTACAAGATCTTGCTGCATACTGTTCCTGCCCTATGGCTCTGGCCCTGTTGCAGTAAAAGCTATGGCAGAACAAATGAGTACAGAATTCAGCGGTAAAAGCTTTCTGCCAATGTATAATTTGGCGCTGAGGCATTATGCTGTTGTGTGAGAATAGTATACAGGGAAGTACTGGTGTGGCACAGACTCTGTGCTAAAATGGCTGCAGAGTAGGGAGCAAGAAGGAGCTGAAGCCAGGAAATACAGCCTTCCTAATGTTATAGTGAGAGGGAAGGGAAAGGGAACATGATTTAGGATGCCTTTAATTTAAGCAATGAAAAAGAGAAAGATGAAGTGTCAGGTGGCAGAGAGATTTGAAAAATTGCTTAAATACTATTTTGTCCAAATTGGGGAGGGGGGGAAGGTTCTGATTCTCCTGCAATGCTCCCCTTCTTCATAGCACCTGCCTGGTGCATTGTCTCCTGGTGTAGATGCATGAGATAGATTTTATCTCTTTAAATATTAAATGTCTAATGAAAGAATATTGTATTTGTCATTTTACCATGTTAATCTGCTTGTTGCAAAAGAGCATCCATCTGGACTCTAAAGATAAGTTTTACGTCATGCACACTTCCATACGCGGCTCCAGTGGTTAGTTTTTATTGCACTTGTTGCTTTACTAAACATTGTCTTAATCTCCATAAACTTTGATCTTTCTGTTCACTCTACTTGGTTCACTTAATTTGCACAAACAAAGTTCAAAGCAGCCTTGAAATTATGCAAGTGTTAAACTGTTAATTTTCCATCTAAGGGCTACTTTGTCACAGGAATGTAAAAGTAAATAGGCTTTCAAATACAGAATGTTCCTCCAACTCAGCAAGATGCATCCCATGACCTGTTTGCTTAGTTCATGCACCAGTATAAGTCATTTTAGTCCCCAACAGCCATCTTTTGTTGCAGAATCCACACAAACTGTCAAAATAGGCATTCTGTGGCTGCATCCATACTGCACAAACATAGTTCAATGTCACTTTAACTGTCATGGCCCCATCCTCCAAAATCTTTTGTATCTTTTGGGAAAGACTGATGCTTCTTACATTGGAGGAATGGGGTGCGTGTGTCACGAAATATCCCACGTTGTTGCTGTTGTTGTGCATCTTCAAGTCATTTTCAAGTTATGGCAACCCTATCATTGAGGTTTTTTTTGGCAAGATTTGTTCAGAGGTTTGTCATTGCCTTCCCCTGAGGCAACCCTAGCCTTGATTTATATTGATTTATATTTATATTGATTTATATTGATATGGGTTGGAACTCTCAGTGGGGTCAGGAAATACTCCACAAGTGCAAATTTGGAAACTCTGCCCCTCTCCCCTTGCTCTGAACACCCTCAGAATACCTATAAGGCAATTGCATGAAATGGAAGGAAAGGTTTTGTGGATATGCCTGATAGCACTCTGTTCTGTCCTAGGAGTTGGGTCTTAATGACAACAGATAAGAGACTGAGCTACTGCCACAAACCAGCCTGTACATTGGTTAAATAAACTAATTTGTCATGGGTAATCCTTTCATGTCAGTGGATCCCAGGCTGGCCTTTAGAGGTGGGTGAGGCACTGAGTCTGGATACCAAGTTAAAGGGCAGGGGTGTTCCTGAAATTGGCAATTTGGTGTGAGGGGTTGCATATACACTTTGCCCTCCACATTTGCAGACTTGATTATTCACAGATTATTTGCCACCCCCTCTGATGCTGCCCTGTGCCATTTTTAATAGGGACTGGAAGCTTTCTAAAACTGCAATTGAAGCTTATAAGTCTCTATTAAAAAGGGCATAGGACATCAGAAGAGGTGGTGACAAGTCCCATCAGCTTGTC
Organism: Phrynosoma platyrhinos; assembly: GCA_020142125.1. Lineage (NCBI taxonomy): Eukaryota > Metazoa > Chordata > Lepidosauria > Squamata > Phrynosomatidae > Phrynosoma > Phrynosoma platyrhinos. The sequence continues at coordinate 141,913,027 of CM034706.1, forward strand.
ATTTCTGCCTTGCAAAGAACCCTGTTGCTTCAAAGGCATGCTGGGTTGAAGCAAATCATACATTTTGTGTATGTTAACTATGGTTTGGGGGAGGTGTCCTAGAGTTAATCACAGTTTTTCCAGTTTTGCAGGAGTCCTGTGCTCCTAACCCCAGTAAACGTAGAGAGCTGCCTTTACTGAAAATGCTCCTTTGCAGGAGCCTTTTTATGCCAGGACCAGCCCACTGAAGCATGGAATGCCTTTGCAGGGGCGGGATGCTTTGTTTTTCCCAAACCTTCTACAACCAATTCTCCAAGGCTCAGTTGTGAGCTTAACTTTGCCATCAAGGGCATGTCCATTCAGAAGTAAATCCCCCAGAGTCCAGTGGGGTTCACCAACACAAGTGCAACCTGAGCTTAAGAAAAATGCCAGTCAACTGAGTGGTAGTGTACAGTTGTGAGGCAGATTACAGTATGATTAATTGATAGTGTGGATTAATTGATAGTGTGTAATGCAGTAAATATATTACAACCCTTGGCAATTAACTACACAATTGCTTTTTTGGAAAGATAATCTCAGTCAGAAGGGACACTATGGTGGGGTAATGAATCACTTATTGGTTTCTTAGTGAAAAGGTCAGCCAAAATCAGGCTTAGGGAAGGGAGTAATGGGGGGACAAAACCCATGAATACCAATGATCACATCTAGGAGACTTAGGGCCTTTACAGACTGCCATAAATAATGCAGCTCGAGGGCACTTTAACTGCCCTGGCTCAGTGCTAAGGAATCATGGGAACTGTAATTTATTGTGGCACTAGAGCTCTCTGATAGAGAAAGGAAAAAAATACAATTTCCATGATTCCTTAGCACTGCACCAGAACAGTTAAAAGTGCCCTCGAGCTGCATTATTTATGGCAGTCTGTAAAGGCCCTTAGTTTGGGGATAATAACTCCTCTGATTTTGCAGCCAGCATGGACATAGGTCATGTTGGGTGGGGAACTCAGCAAACTGTAGTCCAAAATAACTTATGCAAGCTCTGCAATTATTGCTTTTGGAAATTCCCCCCCCCACACACACACACTCGGTCCAGTGACAAAGGGACAGAGTAGAGTGTGGAGTCACACATAGCTATTGACAGAGTGGTGACAGACTGATCTTCTCTGGATGTATTTGCCACAATGGTCAACAGCTGTATATAGAAAAAGGAACATCAAATGTTAAGGATGGACAGACCACTACCAACCTGGGAAGATTATGATCTTTATGCATCCTGAAAAAGGAATTATTGACTGAGCATGGTGGCTAGGGATGATGTGAGTTACATGCCAACATATGTAGCAATTGTCCGATTCAAGAAAACTGAACCAAATGAGCCATACCCAAACCCAGTTGTCAAACACGTCCCCTATATTCATGGCAGGTTAACCAAGAAAAGAAAAGCACCATGCACATCCTAACTCTGAAAGGATAGAGACAGAGAATTAAAATGAGGTTTGCAATTTTCTTTTATTACAAAAAAAAACCCTATTTCCAAGTCCAAATGCAGCGGAACCTCATTGGCACCATCCAAGATACCAAAATACAAAATCCCGAAACGTTTGAACTGGCTAGCATTACCTCTGAGGGCAACTATGGTTATTAGTGGAATCCTGGCAAAAGTGGCAGGCATTTTTGAATGCCAGGATGTAGCTACAGGAACAGCAGTGGTCTCTGTAGAACTGTACAGCTTTAGAGACAACTAAAAATGTGTTATTTAAAATCTCTAAAAACCAGTTTCCCCATCTTTTTTTCCTCCTCCTCCTCCTTCATCAAAAAGCCCTGCTTTAGTTGACATTCAAATCCTGCTAGAAATTTTAATATGCTCCTTATCCTGCCCTCATCCTCTGCCAAATACTTGTCAATAACATGATTAAAGTTGACCAGCCAACTCTTCATTTGAAGCACAGGTGCATCTTTATTGCTGCAGCCAGCCGCACACAGCTCTGTCCTGACAGCCCCGTGGCTTCAGCTTAAATTAAAAATTAATATCTATTTTAACTTACAAGCTTGTAAACGGATAGCCCCTTGTCTCTAACAAACCATCAAAGCTGCTCTCAAATATGAAAAATACAGCTAATTCTCTTGTCTCAACAATCTTTTCTCCTTCTAACCCTTACAACTTGGGAGTCTCAGCAACCAACCTAAGGCAATCTCAGCCTCTCTACAAATAGCTGATTCAGTGGACCTTTAAAAAACAACAACACATTTTTGTGTGTTTTTTAAACATTTAAATATATAAAAACCCTACTTCACTCTGTGTTAGAAAGAGAAAGCCTAACAGCTCCCAAAAACAGATCAAGCGTTTGACAGCTTTTTAATAAAACCTACAGCAAATTTTATTGTGGAGAAACAAAAACTGACTTATTGGTAAGAATGCCCAACACTGGTGAAAGGTAAGTGCCCCTGTGTTACTTATATGAGGGTATTAAGATGCCCATGAGAGAGTCAGCATGTGGATCCACATTGTGGATGGTATCACCACATGCTTTCTTTAGTGGTGGGATTAATGGCTCGAAACTTCTAACCATCACGAAATTTGACACATGATGTACAACTATGCTTTCACCCATTTCACTAGGTCTCATGAAGGGCAAGCTTGAGGAAGGGGAGGAAATTAGGCCCTGATCATACATTTTCCCTGTTATTCCACTCCACTGTGCAATCTGTTTTTGGAAGCTACTGAAAATCTTTCAAGACATATAGACAAATTACATAAAATAGTGGTTAATTCAGGTTTGTTTCCTCTAATGCCCACTCCTCCTCTTCCCAGCCGCTGAAATGACAGAACGAATGCTGAAAGAAGACTACACATCCACCTCCCATGGGAAGAAAAAGAGAGGGTGAGTTTTAGGGGAGGGGGGCACAAATATGGTATCTCACGCCCTCAGAATTAACATCTAGAACAGAGAAAAGACAGACAGGGGAAAGAGAGTGGGGTGCCTGTGGGACCAAGTCCACTTAGTTCTTGTATTCAAATGGCTCGTCCCCAGTTTCGTTGAGGAGACAAGTGCGGACAAGCGCTTCGGTCACAGCGTAAGGGTCACAGTTGGCAGAGGGTCGGCGATCTTCAAAGTAGCCCTTCTTCTCTTGGCCCACATTTCTTGGGATGCGGATACTGGCACCACGGTTGGCTACTCCGGCAGAGAATTCGTGGATGTTCGATGTCTCGTGGAAGCCAGTCAGGCGCCTGGCATTATCCAGCCCCCCTTTGGGATCATAGGCACGGATGTGGTACTGATGGCGCTTGCCCAGCTTCTCAATGGCTTCTTCAATGTGCCTGTGGTAAGGATGAGAAGCAGATTGTTGAATCTAGGAGAGGGTAATAGCATTATCAAAGAGCTACCATTTTACTCAACTGCATGTTGCTATGGGGACTATATCTGTAGAATTGCCTGTCTGTTAAGCATTTGGTCAAAGAAATTAATATAAGAATCCCAGATTTCACACATGAATGTATGTGTGCGCACGTGCGCACACATATATGAATGCATTTTACATAAAAGTGGATGTTTCCACAAAGGCTGGAGAGAATTCTATGTCTGTTGTTGAATTTCACACTTCTTTTCACTCTCACAGGACTAGGGCACACACACAAGCTAGTTCTTTGTGTCCTCCATTTTGATTAGCATTCTAAAAGTAACCATTCCTGCGAGTCTCCAAATATAAGAAAATGTCTCAGTGATGACTGCTCAAGCAAACTAATAATGAAGCACCAGCTTATTGCAAAAACAATATTCTCCTTTATTGTTTATACTGAGAATTGCAGAGATGGAGGTGACTTTGGAGGACAGCTAGACCAATAACCTGCTCAATGCAGCACATAATTACAATATCCCCTACAGACAACTGTCCTGCTACATCAAGAACAGCTCTAGAACAGCCCTCTTTCTCCTAAAGGAGCCTGCTCTATTGTAAAACTGCTTTACTGTTGCAAAATTTCTCCACTATTTGTCTGAAATTTCTCCCCATTGGTTCTAGTCCTGCTCGCAAGTCCTGAAACTTTTATACTTTCACACAAAGAGAGAGCAAATATGCTTATAATTTGTGCAGTTGGGACTCGGTTCTCTAAAAGTTAGCAGCACAGGCCTCTCTTTCTCCCATCCTCTTGTTTTCTGTTTGCATATCCCATGTGGGGGAAAAATTGGGGAGAAAGACATTCCTATGAACCCTACCCATCTCCAACCAGGTTCAGCACTTTGGACAGCTCCTTTAAAATTCAGATTAAAACAGAACAGATTCATTGCCCTATGTCATGGAAGCCACCAGTTACTGCTGGCACATGGGGGCTGACAGAGGCACTCCAGGATGACATGATCCTGGAGACCTCATGCCAATTAATGCCTCTGTTGTTTTTCAACAAAGGCAAAATTTGGTTCAAGACAGAACTGAGAAGGAAATTCAAAAAAGGAAAGGTGCATTTCTCCTGTGACCCAAAAGTTTAGGATTTCTCCAGCCCATCACTACAAAGCTGGGGTGAAACACGTTTGGCTCTGGATTATTCCTGCTGATCCATAAGGGGCCAAAGTGAAGACTTCATAAAGCAAAAAGGCTTGCTGTTTAGCATAATTGTTCTCTGTTCGCATGCTGTAACCTGAACCTGGAGATTTTACATTATTACCCACTTTGGAGCATTTGACAGCAGCTTCACTAAGCTGCTAGTGGGATGGTCTTGCTATCCAAGGAGCTAACTTTGTACAGTTAGTATAGAACAGGGGTAGGCAACCTTTCCCCTTTAAGGGTCGAGGGACTTCAGCTCCCAGAATCCCAGGAGCTATTGGCCAACATGGGACTATTGGCCAACATGGCTGAGGCTTCTAGGAGCTGAAGTCCCTCAGCCCTTAAAGGGGAAAGGTTGCCTACCCCTGCTGTATATTCTCATGTATAAGTCTAGAAATTTAGGTCAAAAATTTACCAAAAAATCTGAGATGACTTATCCATGGGTCAATGTAAGTACTGTATCTTAATTCTTATTTAAAAGGATTCCCTGGTGAAAGACAAGAGTATAATCTGTCCTGGAAGCACTGACCCCCTCTGCTCTCTCATCCATCCAACCTTAAGAGTGAATACAAACAGTTATGCCTGTGTGAATTTTGTAAGTTCTTTAGCATTGTTTCATCGTTTAGATCCTTTGCTATATGTTTCTTAATTTTACCCTCGACTTATCCACGGATCATATCAAAATCCATAATTTTGGTCCCAAAACTTGCCCTCAACTTATACATGAGGTCGACTTATAGTCGAGTATCCTACAGCACCTGGCATTTGAAGGGAGTGTCCCATTCAAGTACTAGCCAGACCTGATCCTGCTTAGCTTCCAAGATCAGACACTTTCCAAGTTGGCAACAGGACTTACTTCAGGCCTCCATCCTCTCGCATGGACTTAGTACTGAAGTTGGTGTGGCATCCGGCTCCATTCCAGTTCCCTGGGATGGGCTTGGGGTCAAAAGACACAATGACGCCGAAGTCTTCACATACTCTATGAAGGATGAATCGAGCAATCCAAAGGTGATCACCCATCTCAATTCCTTCACAAGGACCCACCTGGAACTCCCACTGTAAGAGAAAAACAGCCATTCAGGATTGGCATGGTGGAAAGCCCTCTTCAAGAGGCTGTTTGCACTCTTCTCCCCGAAATCCTTAGCATGCAAAGAATCCCAGTTCAATGACAAAAGCATTCATGACAGGATTTGGGTTCAAGCAGCTACCTGTGCTGGCATAACTTCAGCATTTGTGCCTCCAATGTTCACACCAGCATATAGACAGGCTCGATAGTGGGCTTCCACGATGTCTCGGCCATAAGCCTTGTCTGCTCCAACACCACAGTAGTATGGGCCTGCAGAAAAGGGCAAGAAGGAAAAGAAGTCCATGAGTTTTTCCACATCTTTTAACTACCATGTTTGGAAAATGAAGGTTTTGCAAGGGGTCAGTAAAAACCATTAGCAGGATCACATTCATCTGGTCTATTATATTTTAAGTAAGGCTGAAGTCATACTAGCCATGGTTTTTTCCAATTTTTTTTAATAAATGCTATCAAAGAGTGTTGAAAAACCACATCCTTTCAGTACTCTTGTAAAAAAAAACATGAGCCTGTTCATTTATATTGTCAACTGACTTTAATTTAAACCCTCAAAGATGTCATTGTGCAGCTATACTTAACTAGCTGGGTGATGTTACCCCTTCACTGTGCCATTCCTAACTGTTTGGGATCACCTGCTTGACTTCCCCAGGAAGCGGGGGGGGGGGGGGGGGGGGGGGGGGGGGGGAGCAACAGCAGCAACTGATACTACAGTTAATCAGGGGGAAATACCAAACAGGATCAGGGTGGGAGAAGGAAAATCAGATAGTGGGTTATTTCTTTTTTGGGGAGGGGGGATTCTAAACCACCGATTTTTCTATAGTTTACTACAGAGGCTGGATGGCCATCTGTTGGGGTGTATGTGTGCTATACTTAATTATATTGTTAATTAATTATTGTGTATTCCTGCATGGCAGGGCCTTGGACTTCATGGCCCCTGAGGTCTCCTCCAACTCTATGATTCTAACTTGAATTTTGAAACTGAAGTATATTCAGCATAGCTAGGCACTATACCACTGAAGTACATTTGGAAAAACTGAAGAATTCCAACTCATCTTTCAGTCCTGCATTAAATACTGCTTTCGCCTACAAAGATGCTGCCTCAGTACCTGCTACTGCAATGCTTTGGTTAAAATCTATATCATGCATCCAACCATAGCTTGTTTACTTTATTTAACATTTATTTTAAATATTTATATATTGCTCTTCACCCAGTTTGGGTTCACAGAAAGAGTGTAGTAAAATTATTGTATGTGTGAATCACTTCAGAAAGGCTTTGCCTTCAAAGTCAGCAACATAAAGATCAGGAGCAGGTGGGCTTCCAGAACCAATGTTCCAGTCTCAGGACCCTTTGGGGACAGCCACTCCACCCCCTGTATGTGAAATGGAAGTGGTTGGAAAGTCACTTCTGGTTAGACCCCCCCCACACACACACACACCTTCAAAAAATAAAAACAAAAAACAGAGAATGGCTATTCTGCTAAAAGAAGCCATGTGGACTGGATACACCATGTTTTAGATAAGAATCATGTCTTCCCAAGCAAGTTGCATGATACTGCAATATAATGATGATGCATGTGGAGAATTCTTAGTTGGTTTGTCAACAGCAGGGGTAGGCAACCTTTTTGAGCTGGGGGCCGGGTTGCTGTCCCTCAGACAATTGGGGGGCCGAAGCACCAAAAATAAATAAATAAATAAATAAATAAATATTTTTTTATTTTTTTAAAATAAAAAAATAAAAAAATATGCATGCACACTCTCTCAGCCCAGAAAAGCCATGGCAAAACCCCTGTGGAGATTTTGCCAAGAAAACCCCAAGAACAAGTAATGACAACAATAATCAATATTATCATGGCGGGCGGCGGCAGCGGCAGGACCGGCCTGGGGCCGATCCAAAGGCCTCGGGGGGCCGCATCCGGCCCCTGGCCCTTAGGTTGCCTACCCCTGGTCAACAGCATGCTCCAATTAACCATACAGAGCAACACAGGAGCAGCCATCATATCAGGCAACATGGGATACTCATCCTTAGTTCTGGCCACCTGTGCTTTGGGAGAATTTATTCTTTAGTTTTAAACATTTCTGGTATTTATCATGGATTATGCAGCTTAGTTTTGCATTTTGCCCATCTACCTCAGCCCTGAACATTTCACTGTCTGCTGACAAACATCCCCATTAGTAGTGACAGGGTCCTCCTGGTGGTATGGGTATTCCCATCTCAAAGACAGGCTTTTATTGTTACATATTTAAGTACGGATTGGCTTGCCACAGGGCGGTATATAAATAAAATTTATTATTATATTTATTATTACTTAAGTGGACTGCCTCCTCAGGAATATTACCTTGGGGTCCAGGAAAGCCATTAGAAGGCCAGCCAAATGGATGTCCATCAGTTCCCAGAAGAGTATATTCTTGCTCCATCCCAAACCAGGGGTTCTGGTTAGATACCATATCCATAATTCTCCTACAGGTATGCCTTAGATTTGTTTCTGAGAGAAAGAAAGGGTAAGACAATAATGATTATTCATACAGCACTATCAATCAGCAGCATGGATGAGGAACCTTAGGCCCTCCAGAGATTTTAGCAAGCAGCTCCATCCAGTGGCGTTCCCACACCAGGTGTCACCCAGTGTGGGGGGCAGGACTTCTGGGCAAGACTTCTGGGGGGAGGGGGTCCAGGAGCAGGGCTTCCGGGGACAGTGCGCACTTCCTTTCCCCGAGCCGCGTCATCCTTTTCCTGATGAGGAAAAGGACGAGACAGTGTGTGGAGGACAGAGCGTCCATGGGGGGAACAGAGCAGCACACGCAGGTGGGGGATGTAGCACACGCAGGAATGGAGTAATGAGCGGGGAATGGACCAGCACATGTGATGGACACAGCGTGGGGGATGGGGGGGGGCTGACCAGATGTAATCCATGTTCTGGGGTGTCACTCAGTGTGGGCTGCACCCCCACACCCACCCACCCCGTGACATTACTAGCTCCGAACCTATGGAAACATTTTCTCACATAACATTTGGAGGGGCAAAGATCCCTCAACCCTTGTCTACACAGTGCTGTGTAAAAGCTTAAAGACTATGAATATCTCTTTTAGAGGGCAGAAGTAAGCAAAGACACTTAGGGACAAATATCCAGCAAAGGCTTTATGCAAGACATAGTTAGGGTTGATTGTGTAGATAGAACATCAGCAAAACAATCTCTAAAACTCAGAGCATCTAACTGTTCTTTATAATCAATTCTTTTTTCACAATAGCTCACTGGGATAAGTGATTATCCTCATTTTACGTGTAAGGATTAAAGGGATACAGGAACAATGATTGCCCAAGGCCATTGCAAAAACTTTTTATCTGTTGCAAGTTGCACCTTCCATCCTTGAACATGCAAGCAAAGAGTGCAGTTAATGGGAATGCTAGAACCACTACCTTGGCAACAGCATTGTCACCATGGCTACTGCAATAATAATGCTTTGAGATGCTAATGATTTCTGCCTTTTTTCCTTCAAGGAGGTGAGGCAAGGGTTAAAAGAGTAGAAGAATATTCAATATGCACAAGTAAAAGCTATGCATGTGATCATCAGACCAGCTGATCAGAGATCGGCTGGTACAGTTTAAAGAATGAATGTCTTGTGGGTTTGGAGAAGAAGGATGAAAGGCTTACTGGCTTCACATGCTGTGCTCATGAACTTCCATAGACACTTGGCTCACACTCTATTAGAAAAGAAATGTTGAACTGGATTTGTTTTGATAAAACAAGGTAATTTCTTGTATTCTTATTTTGACCCATTGCCAATAAAACTGCTGGTTCCGAGTTAATGCATTACTGCATTGATACAATTAATTTCAATCACACTGTTCAATTAACTCTTCTAGAACATGGCCACACAGCAATCACACTATTGCAATTACAGGTGGATTGTAACATGTTTACATCTTACTAGACTAAAACCCTGTAAATACTCCCGCTGACTAATGGGTCAGAAATCTGTACGTATCATGTTACATGAGCAGCATAACAAGACAATGACAAATTACATGTTGGAGAATTTGGAAGGTCATTTACCAGATGGTACTAGTGTGGTGGGTATAAAACCACATTGTAAGCCACTATTTTAGAGTATTCTGTCAAGTGACAGGGGAAAATTTTTATCTAGGCCTGAGATGAAACACTTGTCGTTGTGTGCCTTCAAGTCATTTCTGACTTATGACAGACCTAAGGTGAACTTATAACGAGATCTTCTTAGCAAAATTTGTTCAGAGAGGGAATGCCATTGCCTTTCTCTGAGGCTTGAGGAGCGTAGGACTTGCTCAAGGCCACCCAGCAGGTTTTCATGGCTTAGTGGGATTCAAACCCTGATCTCCAAAGTCACAGTCCAACATTCAATGAATTACACCATGCTGGCTTGTGATGAAACATATTGGCTGGCAAAGTCTGGGAGCAGCAGTTCAAAAATAACATTTTCAAGATTTTCCCATTCATAGTGGTGAAAAGGAGAATGGAAAGCTTGCAAGTGGCAGCAAGAAGAGCTCCTCTTGTGGCTAGCAGTTGCTTTCTGGGTTAAAAAACAAGATAGCTATCAGCTGCTATCATGAACTCTGAGCAGAGAAGTTTCATTCAGCAATCAGGAGCAATAGCTGCCAATGTGATATGTTAACGTCCATGAACTTTAGACATGTTCAGTTTCAGTTATTCTTTTTCGTTCCTCCCAATGCTAACTTTCTCTGCTTTTCCTGCCAGAATAGAGAAGAACATAAAGGGAAAGAGGCTGGAACACACCTGCAGGCTTGCGGTTGTACTTTAAGACCTCACAGAGAACCAGCTTGTTGGGGTCTTTGCGGAAAGGGTCCCGAAACATGGCAGATGGCACAAGGTACATGTCACTGTTTGAGCCCTCAGACTGGAAGGTACTGGAGCCATCAAAATTCCATTCTGGTAGATCTGTTAACAGAAGAAGAGGAATGGAGTCCCACTGTTTCTCAAAGACTTAGAAAAAATGATTTTGTGTGAATAGATACTGCTCCCATTGCAACTCCTGCCACTATGAAATAATTAGGACTCATCGTGAAGAAATTATTAGACTGAGTGACTATATAGAGACAAATTATCTATATAGAAGAAACCCCCATATATAAAATTAACCCTTGAAGGGGGACACACCCACCCACCATGGAAGGTTGTGATGTTTACCAAAGTCAGAGGAGTTTCAGTAATAGAAATGGATTCACAACACAATAGTAGTTGAAAGAGTCTTTTTTCAGGCAAGCAGGCAGCCTTAGTACACCATTTTACTATGCCATTATATGGCTGTCATGGTCATGCTTCATATCTGCAATTAAATTGCAGCAACTGAAGCAGCAGGTGCCACTGGTCTCTAAAACAAAGAAACTAGAAGCCCATTGTCTAATATCTTATCACTGACATAGTTTAAACATTTATTTTGGATATCTCTGTACAAAGATGCACTGGATATCTCTGTGCAGAAGTGCATCTCCACAGTAATAAGCTGCTGCAGCTATGCCACAATAATATGTTAAACCAGGGGTAGGCAACCTTTCCCCTTTAAGGGCCGAGGGACTTCAGCTCCCAGAAGCCTCAGCCATGTTGGCCAATAGTCCCATGTTGGCCAATAGCTCCTGGGATTCTGGGAGCTGAAGTCCCTCGGCCCTTAAAGGGGAAAGGTTGCCTACCCCTGTGTTAAACAGTTAAAAAAACTGGACAGTCATATATATCTGCTATGTGGCATACAACAAGGATTGTCAAGAACCTCAATGTTCATAATGTCAATATAGAATGTTTCCAAGAGAACTTGCAAATAACAACTCCAAATCATCTGGGGTGGAGTTTCTGTACTTGTCCCATGCCATGTTTCTTTATTTTCTCACATGTTTTCTATCTTGCCCTCCACATTACTGTTTACCAAGTAATTACAGCTCCACCAAAAATGTGAACATGGAGTACAGAATATTTGTTTTAAAAAAAAAATCAAGAACTGCATGCTATACAATTGGATAGGATTTAAGTTTTATTGTGAAACGTCCATTAATAGTGCAGAACCTATGACTGCACAACCAAGTATGTTAGCACCTCACAGTTATTGGGGAAGGGAGAGACTTAGGAGGCATAGAAGCATATTTGAAATGGAATTAAAAGTGATTAATCCATCCAAACAACTTTATCCCTTTCATATGCTTAAGGTGGTGAAATGATTTAACCAAGCAGTGCCAGCCAATTTTTTCAGACTAGAAACAAAGCACACAAACTAAATACTTCTGATTGACCATACATGCTATATTGGTTTCATAACCATCTCTGGCCAGCTCCATGGCAACCACTGAAGAAATCCTAATGCTATTTATTGTGTTGGGATGGCTGCAGTTGTATACTCTCTTCAGTTCTGATGGCTTGCTCCCTCCCTCTTCACAACCCACCCTAGTCCAAAGAGCATTCAATACTGAACAAGCAGATAACCTTTTTCTGAAGATAGGTAATGTAAGGACAACTTAAGATCACAGCTCCACACACATCTGGACCATGCAACAGTTTGTATGTAACAGATGCATACATGATTCTCTTGCTCATCTACCTTGTTTGGTAGATGGATTCTAAATGGATCAACATGAATTCATGTAGACAGATCTACAGAAAGCTATGCAGAAACCAGATCAAGGTTATTAAACTTGTTGTTATTGTGTACCTTTCACAGGGTTGGAACTGGGAAATACAGAGTTATCCCCACTATTGTTAAGTCTGTACCTTCAATTTGTTTCCAACTTATGGTGACCCTAAAGGGTATTTTTTTTTTTGCAAGATTTGTTCAGAGGTGGTTTGCCACTGCCTTTCTCAGAGACAGAGAGAGTGTGACTTGCCCAAGGTCACCCAGTGGATTTCCAAGATCAAATGGGGGGTTCAAACCCTAGAAAAACTTACTATTTTTTTAATTACCATTTGTTCTAAAGACCCTTCCCCCCAGCAACTTATTGTAATAAAACTGCCATCCATGGAAAGTTTTCCTAGATCATGAAGCAAGGAATAGTTGCTGTTTTTAGTGAGACTGGGGACAATGCTCAGCACAAAGGCTCTGTACAGTGGGCCCTTGCTATTCACTGGGGTTTGGTTCCAGGACCCTCTGTGGATACTAAAATCTGTGGACGC
>CM034706.1:141982349-141998729 GCA_020142125.1 Phrynosoma platyrhinos
TATATATATATATATATATATACAGAGAGAGAGAGAGAGAGAAACAAACAGTAGTTAAGAAACTGAAGTGTATCATGGGAAGCCACTGATGTCAGCATGATGGCACAGGCAGATTTTTATGTTTAATTGGATCCAGTCACTCCTCTGACATCACTTTCCAATCTAATATCTCACAGATGAAAATTGTGAGCCACATGTACCCAAGCAATGTCAAAGTATGGTTAAGATGGCAAAAGTTATTAATAAGGAAGAACACACAAGCTAGAAGAGGCTGCAGAAGTTGACTTTTACTTGAGCCTACTGGGAAGAACAAGATTTTGCCCCCTCCTGTCCTCATCCTGTACTGAGTTAACTGTGCAAATTACTTCTGCAATCTGAATTCAGTTTGCAGCAATGGAAGTAAACTGAGGACAAAGGTTGAAAGTGGGAGGAGAGAGAAGCTTAGACATTTCAAAAGCAACTGAAAAAGTGGGATGAGGGAAGAATATTCAGGAATATTGTCTCTGCCAAATTGAGGCATTTGGAGAGTATACTAATCCAAAAGCTAGCTCCAAACAATCATATAAAGTAATGCTAGGAATGTGGGGAAAATAGTCCTCTATTTTTCTTTTGCAATAACCACCTGACACATGTGCTCTGTGTGTTTCTGCCTGTCTGTCCATCCATCCCTCTTTCATAGGATGCAGCTAGAATGGGGTGGGATTAGTCAAACTAGGAACCTCAGTAACCAATGAGAAGAATATGCAACTTTCTGACATGTGCTGAGATGACACTAGCAATCGAGAAACTCCACACACAAAAAAGCCATTCTCTACAGGCAGGGGTGTTGTTTTTAAGCTGGATCTACTACACATAAACAGGGTGATAGAATAGGCTGTACCATTTCAGAGTAAACATGGCAAATGACGGTTTTCAGTTTTTTTTCTGTATGTTTTGAAGGCTTGTTGCCAATATTATTTGTGGACATCATAGAAAGATATTTTCATTTGTTTAGGTGTTTTAATGTAATTTAGCACTTTTTTCTTTTTAACTTGTTGGTTGCTAACTTTTAATTATGTTTTGTTTGATTTTCTAAACTGAAACTCATTGAATGGCAGAATATAAATATAATAAATATGTTACTCCTTGCAAATTGAGAAATAGCCGGTATATTTGGTTGTCATTATAGTTTTCTATTCAGCATGAATGGAGCCTGAAAACTGGAAATGTTACCAAGACCATGTAGGCTGCACAGATTTTGGAGCTGTAGTCCAAAAAGTTAACATTTCCTAGCTCTTACTAGGTGTAATTAATAGAGGAGCATTCAAAAATGAGATTGCAAACCAGCAGTCTAAAGTGGTGTAGACCACACCAAGATGTCATTCTTGCATTTTACTGCACATGTTGATAAGACCTAAGCTTGGAGCAGGCTTATTTGGTCATGGACAACCACAGAGTACTATTCCTCTGTGGAACAGTGGATACATAGTGATCCTGTATGCTCATTTTAGGTAAAGGAAAAGGTATTCCCCATTGACAAGGTTGTCAAGTTGTGTTCAACCATAGGGGGCAGTGCTCATCTCCATTACAAATCCAAAGAACCAGCATCATCAGAGACTACTCTGTGATCATGTGGCCAGCATGATTGCACAGAATGCTGTTTATGTTCTCATGCATGCTCATTTTATCTATGCTTAAAAAGCCTGTGTGTCCCACAGAGTTGGAAGGAAGGTCCTCTTCTCCCTGAAAGCAGCATGTTGGGTCTCTGTTGATCCAAGGTCAAGTGCTTGTTTGCCCTTCAGCCTCAAATTTTCAAAACATCTTATAATGTTGTGCACAGGCTGAGGAGCACAGAAGACCTTTTACCAATAGAGGTATAACATTGTTGGATTCCTAATAGGAAAACTCTATGATATCACGTCATCCTCCCCTGTCATTTGCCTCCTCCCCCCCCCTTTTTTTTTTTTAACAAAAGAGCTAAGTCTGATTTATTTGCACCATTGGCATGACTGGTCTCAAATCAGAGTTTGCAACTATGCTTAGAAAGGGATTGCAAACTTTGTCTTAGCATTGAGACCAGTGTATTCATAAAGTTACTCCACTGATGGGAGAAGTTGTTCACAAGTCTCTCAGTCTCCAGAGTCCCAATACCTAGCTGAGAGATTTTGTCTGCATCAGGTCCTAAAGGCAAAACAGAATTTGACACAAACCCAGAACACAGAAATATTTCAGAAGCTGAAATTCTGAATTTCAAAACTCTTCAAATTTTGGGTACCTCCACACTGCAGTTTGATACCATTTTTACTACCTTGGCTCCTACTTATGGAATCTTGTGATTTACAGTTTGGTGAAGTACTTCATAATCTCTACTGTACTTCCCTGAACTATAGTATTAGAGCTCTCTGTCATAGAATTCCAAGTACTTTCATGAAATTACAAATCCCAGTAAATGTGGTATTAAAGTATTACAATTTTGTAATTTTGATGTACCCTTTGTGTTTGAAATGAAGCACTTTGCCAAAAAACTGTGTCTTGTCTGGCTGGGTGAACAAAACGAATTGTTGTTTTTTTCCATAGAAAAGATGCTGGTGTGCACTTGGAGGGTTGATCAAGACTGTCTGCAGGTTCCGAAAGGCAATGAGCTATGTGTCACAGCGCAAACGCTTTGAAGAATTCCTCCTCCGGGAACGAAAAAATGACAAAGAAAGTATGTCCTGAGTGTCCTGTCTTTCACAGCATTGGTTCTTGGGAAGATCACAGCAGAAATCACTCTAGATTTATTCCCTGACCCTGTTTAGGACAAGGGCTCAGGGCAGCTCATAAGATTAAAAGCAGATACAAATAAAAATGGATCAAAACAGGTAGAAATATAAACAGACAAAATGCTGTAATGTTAAAATACAAGCAGACAAATTGTAATATTAACACTCTATTGCATTAAACATAATTTTAAAAATCCTTTAAAAAATAATGTATATCCATTGAAAGATCCCTTTCTCAGCAGCCAGTGAGTTGCCCAAAATGTATCTTTAAAAGGAAAGCAGAAACACAGTGTAGAACCAGTGTGGTGTAGTGATTTGGGTTTTGGGCTATGACTCTGGAGACCATGGTTTGAATCTCCACTCAGCCATGTAGATCACTGGGTGGCCTTGGGCAAGTCACACTCTCTAAGCCTCAGAGGAAGGCAAAGACAAACCCACTCCAAACAAATCTTGCCAAGAAAACCCCATGGCCTTAGGATCACCATAAGTCAAAAACAACTTGAAGGCACACAACAACAAGAAATACACAAGGGAGGAGGCAAGACAAATCTCCCTAGAAAGGAATGTCCACAGCCTGGAAGCAACCACCAAAAAGGTCTTCTTACATCCCCATCAAATATGCCCATGAAGCTATCAGGACTTAGAGAATTGCCCTGACAAAGATCTCAGAGCTTAGGCAGCCTCAGTACAGTTCTTCAGATAGCCTTCAGAAACTCCCAACACCCCCAAATATTAATGCACATTACTGGACTCAAAATGTGTATTCAGAAGTGGAAGCCATAAGGCACAAACTCTTTGCTTCATGCCCTTTAAAATTACCCACAGATCTTGTGATCTTTCCCAATAGTATTTCCTTACTTCAACACTATCAAGATCTCCTAAGGCCTAAAATGACTCCACAGTTGAACAATGACCACTTCCATGAAGTTTCTGACCTTCTGAACTTTGGTGGTCTTCCTCACCAAAGTAGAACCCATTTGCTACTGTTTCTTGTCTCTTCCTTCCATGTCATCTCTAAGGTTTCCCACAACACACACACATAACAGAGAGAAAACAAGAGAGAGGAAATAAATGGTTATAAAATTTTAAAATTTAAATATAAATTTGTTTGGGAAGGGGACTTGAACCATTTGTTTTGTTCTTTTTCTGCTTATTTCACTCTGTGTAGCAGAGCTTGGAAAAGTTACTCTTTTGGACTACAATTTCCATGCTCAGCTATGCTGGCTGAGGGATTCTACAAACTGTAAACAAAACAAAAAAGTATTTTTCCCAAGCTCTAGCACAGAGTTCATATAGATGGATGGCACTGAAAAAACAAATAGTAGCAGTGAAACCAGGAATAACAGGACACTTAAACATCCAAGTTTGCTAGTCTATTTCACTGTAGGGTGGGCCACCCCAGTCAAAAAAGAAATCTGTGCAAACAATTTATAGGGCATTTGTCAAAATCCAGCAGTTCGGCTCTTTTGTTGTCTGTTGTTAACTGCCCTCAAGTCGATCTCAACTCATGGTGATCCTATGGATGAGAAACCTCCAAGACTCTCTTTTCTCCGCTGTTCTGCTTAAATCCTGCAACCCCTTAATACCTGTGACCTCCTTCATAGAGTCCATCTATCTGGCATGTGGCCTTCTTCTCTTCTTACTTCTCTCCACCTTCCCCAACATTATTGTTTTTTCCTCCTTTCTCATGATGTGTCCAAAGTACAGCAGTCTCAGTTTGGTCATCTTGGCTTCCAGGGAGATTTCTGGGTTGATCTGCTCTGTGACCCACTTGTTTGTTCTTTTGGCTTTCTAAGAGATCCTCAGCATTCTTCTCCAGCACCACATTATCTCAAATGAATTGATTTTCTTCCTATCATCTCCCTTAATTGTCCAGATCTCACATCTGTACATAGTAATAGGGAATACTATGGCTTGTGTGATTCTAACTTTTGTGCTGAGTTGCATATCTTTGCATTTTTTAATCTTTTTTTAGTTCTTTCATAGCCACCCTCCCCATTTAGTCTTCTTCTGATTTCCTGACTGCGCTCCCCCTTTCTATCAATGTTTGATCCCAGGTATGGGAATTCTTTTACTATTTCTATTTCTTCATTGTCTAGGTTGAACTTGTGATGGTCCTGGGAGCTCAGCTCTGCTTTGCTGGTATTGCACACCTTCTCCAGTTTTAAGAATAGTATGATTAACATGGGCCATTAACTCCATGTTTGGAAGAGCTACCTTTAGTTGAGATCATGTATCAAAGGCAAATGCTTCTTCATGTTGTTGCTGTTGCCATCTGGGGTGTGCTGGGCTTGAATTATTACAAGACATTCACATTCAGAACAGCTTAGGTTCTTCCTGTCATAGTGAAACTTCCACCACACTCAAGTATCAATGCACATTGCTTGCCCTGAACATATTACAGTTTATGGGAGGTCTTGTGAGTAAGGTCTTCCCTTTTCTCTCTCCAGATATGCAGTCATCAACCCGTCAAAGCATTAGTGGAGCTAGTGGTCCAGTTTCAGATGATGTTGAAGTGGTCCAAGTAAAGCGCAAGATCTTTGGGAACCGTATAATCTCTGTCAACTTCCTAGTTAATGACCTCTATTTTTACCTAGAGATGGAGAAGTGAGTGAACCTGTCTTCTTTCTCCTAATATGCTGTACATGTTTCTTTTATTGCCAAAATAAGAACCCTCCCACCTGGGAGTGGCATGACCTTTCTGTGGTGGTGAGATTGTGTGGCAAGAAGCACTGCTTCTTGTAAGGTCTCCTATTTCAGACAGACCTTTGCTGAGCAGAGAGACAAAATGTACCACAGTTATTGGGCATCAGTAGTAATTGGGGAGGTTGATACTGGTGGAGGATCTCTCTGAGACAAAGGCAGCAACACCACAGCTAACACTTGTTAGTACTACACATAAGAAGGCAATGTTACATCATTCCTGAAGCCTTCTTTGAAAACACTATGATGAGACAGTCCAAAATGAAGCAAGAGATAATGCCAGAAGATGAGACTCCAGTGTGAGAAGGCACCCAGTGAGTTACAGGGATCCACCAGAGGGTAACTAGGAGTAGCACTGTGACTAATGACACAATTGGACTCAGGCCAAAAGGACATTCAGCTGTTGGTGTGCTCAGAGGCAAAAGGAAAGTCTGGAGCTGCACAACACGTATTATAGGAACACGGAATGTGACAAGCATGAATTAGAGGATGCTAGACATTGCAAAAGAAGTAAAGGAATATAAAAATACTTGAGGTGAGTGAGCTACAGTGGATAGGAATAGGATGTTTTGATTCAGATAACTACATAGCATTTTACTCAGGAAATGAAAATTTAAGAAGAAATATGGTGGTATTAATAGTGAAGAGATATGGAGCAAAAGCAGTCAAGGGATATAATGCAAAATCTGAATAATATCAGTAAGGGGTGAAACAAGCTGCCCCCAAAAGGTGGATTGGGGCCACTCAAGAGTTGCTCGGCCTGGAGCTATGGCAAGCACATGCCATGGCCCCAATCCACCCCACTGCCAGCCCAAATTAGAGCAGAAAAGATCCGCTCCCATTTGGGCTAGTTAAGGGCCACCTTAGGCAGCCCCAGCACAACCCCTGGGTGGCTTCCGAGTGCTCCAGAGGCATGCAGTGTCAAAACACCATGTCCCCAGAGCAGCTTGAAGCTGCCCCAGTCTGGTTGGCTTGTGTCTACGGGCATCTTGGGGGCATGCAGCATCAAAACACCATGCCCCCAAACTACCCAGAAACTGGCTTTTCTGGCCCATCTGTTCGGCCCCTTTGACCTCAGGGAAAACCCATCAATATAACCATAAACAAAGTTTATGCTTAAACCACAGAGACAAAAAAAGGAAAAAACAGAAAAATTCTACATTAAAGACCAGAATGAAATTGATCACATGTCAAAACAGCTCATATTTATAATTATGGGCATTTAGAATGCAAAAGGAGAAAATAGACTGTAGGAGAATTTGGTCTAAAATTGAGAAATGAAGCAGGAGAGTAAATTTTGTGAATCCAACAATTTGTTCATCACAAACAGATTAGTCTTGATAACCAAAGAGATGACTGCGTACATGGACATCACCTGATGGCTAATATAAAAATCAAATAGACTACATGATTTGAAGCAGACAACAAAGAAGCTCCATTTTATCTGCAAAAACAAGACCAGAAGCAGATTGTGTCACAGACTATTAATATAAAATATAAAAGCAAAGCTAAAGAACACTAAATCAATCATTATGTCAAAATGCAACCTGAAGAACATTCCTGCAGAATTTAAAGATAATGTAAAAAAAATGCACTATAAAGCCTACCTGTCCAGGAGCCAAAAGAACTCTGGATTTGAAGCTGTGGGAGGGACATTGTGAGGGAAGAACACGAAAAGATGATATCTGCAACCCACAAGAAAAGAAAAAGCATCACTGGATGACAGATGAGAAGCAAAAGTAAAAGGTGACAGAAATAACCCTGAATGCAATTGTTCAGCAATTTGTGCATAGGGACAGAGGGAATTACTATAGCAATCAATGCAGAGAAATCAAAGATGGCAGCAAAGAGGAAGAATGAGAGATTTCCACAAGATCCCACCAGCAGGGGAACACACTGCATGTTCAAGAAGAAATAAAAAGCAGTGGAAACAGTACTGAAAAACTATATAAAAGAGATGGAATGATGGTGTGTGTGTGTGTCTTCCTGCACTGATTTTCTGGTAATTCACAGGATCAACATGACCCAGAAGGGAACTAGTGCTGAGCTGAGGTTCAGAAAAGTTAGTTTTAGGATGGCAACTTCTAGAATCCCTTAACAAGCATAGTCAATGTTTATGCTGTCTGAAGTATTCTGGAAGCTGTAATGCAAAAAAAGTAACTTTCCCAAACTCAGATATTGAAGGTGCATTGCTATTTTTCTCTTATCCAAGTGGGGAAAGCCCAAAGGAGGAAAACTCACCAACCTCAATATGCTGCAGTGATCATTTTGGTCCCAGTGCCAGGATCCAATTTACATTTTCTGACTATAGTGCAATCCCAACTTAAGTTTAGCATTGCAGTGTTCTCAGTGCTACCCATTTACCTTCCTATGTTCTGCTTCTTACTGCATCTCTTTATTCCTGCTACAGGTTTTTTCATGTGGCTGACTCAGTGGTAGTGTTGGCATCCCTTGGGTTGTATACAGAGAAAGATATTGCCTTCCTGAGGAGCAAAGTGGTCACCATCAATAAGCTTTTCCTGAATTCAGATATCCCACCTAAACTGAGGGTAAGAGGCCTGGGAGAAACTTTTTCCAGAGCAGCGAGATTAGTTGCCCTCCCCAGAGACACAAAATGAAGACATTAGTTAAAGGCAAAATATAGGCAAAAAAGGGGGGGGCAGCTAGGAGTGCAGCCTGAAATTTTTAAAACAGAGAGGCTTTTGAGTGGTTGTCATTTTAAATGTTACCTGTTAATCATTGTACAGGAACAAGGATGATCTGTAAATTCTGTGATAAGGATCTTCATGCTGCTTATTATGATATTCCCTGACACTTGCACAATACTTTTGAGAACAGAGGAGCCAGTCCCCCTTCCATGGACACACTCACCCTCACATTTAAAATATGATGTGAGGGCTGATCCAGGGACTGAGCTATTGGCATATACATGCATAAGGCAAGTGGTGAAGCCAGGTTTACACTGTGGAGAAAGCACCCCTCTAGTGTGACAAGCTCCTTGCATCTGTCTTTCTGGAGACAGCCTCATGTGTAGGTTCTGGCATTCTGTTCAGCCCTAACTTTATAGGCAGACTCTAACAAGTTAAAGACCAGGCACATCCGTGTGTTGTCTTTTAAAATGCCTTTTTTTATTCCTGTCCAATTGTGGATGGATGTACTCATGCAATGGCCTCTCTTCCATGGCCAGGTCAACCTCACAGAGGCACAGGTTGGTCAAATCCGGAATCAAATTGCCGAAGGCCAGGTGAACAGGACTCTTTATCATGGTGCTATTCTCTCTATCTTCCCAATTTTATTATATTTCTGGAAGAGGTAAGTGTCTCTCTGGTTTGAATCTGGGGTATGGATCTGTTTTGATCATGGATGAACTTGCCCTGAGTACCGCTCTTGGAAGAAATGTGACATAAATTAAGTCATTGGTTAATTGATTTAAAACAGTATGTGTGGGTAAGGACATAAGCACATCTGAATCAGGCCCAAAGTTGTCTTTGTGAGCTAGCAGAGCCAACCCTACCATTAGGCATAGAAAAGCTTCAGGCAGCAGATTCTGTGTCATGAAAAGGTAACAAATTAATTGTTGGTATTTTTAAGGTAGTACCTGCTAGATAAAAAAGGATGGGATCTATTGGCTATAGCTGCATGAGAAAAAGACTGTAGAAAGAGGAGGGAAGGCAGTAAAACTAAACCCTATTGGTTTATTGGCAAGAACATTGTAGAAACAAGGAACCCTGACTACTGGTCTCTGCTTTTGCTGGCAGAATGTAAAAACATCATTGGAACAAGAGCTTCTAATGAAGTGGGGAAAGACTTCTGTCCATTTTAGCACAAACTTACCTCATTCTGCAGGTTGCAACTTAGCATGTTTTGGGAGATAAGTAAGGGCTTCATTTGGAAACATGACCAAATGCTCACGGGATTGAAGGAATGCATAAGATGAGTTACGTATTTCTCCATCTCCAACCATAAGTTGGTAATAATTTGGCAGTGCATAAAAAGCACCGATCCCTTGTAGCAAATATCACAAACAAACCCTTGGGTAAATCCATGCAGCCTCTATTCCATTCTGTTCAGTACAATTCTCACTTTAGTTCAGACTTGCACAAGTTGTGACTCACAAGCCAAATGCAAACCCACCTACCAGCCATGTATGGCTGCCTAGAAGGAGCTCAAGGAAACATTGGGTTGATAATCTATCCCATTCCTTGCAACTGTCCCAACCAACAAAATTCTTGATTAAATATGCTAGATTTGCCTTTGTCAATAAAAGGTGTCCATGTCAATCTTTTCTTTGGAGATATTGTCACTGGAAGGCAATGAAGGGCTTCAAAAAATTAAAGATAGGAAAACCAGCAGTTTCTCCTACATCACCACCAGCTTCCACAAAACCAGTTAGGAAACTCAGTAGCTACAGTGGAGGTAAGCTTTACAAGTTTTACATGCAGCTTCATGTTCTTGTAAATGCTGTGTGTATGTCTTTTGTTGTTTGTTGTTGTTGTTGTTTTAAGCTGCTTTTGAGTTGACCTCAACTCATGTCAAACCTGTGAATGAGATGTCTCCAAGCCTTGAATGAGTTAACTTTTTTTCCTATCTGCCTTCTTCACTGTTCTTCTCTCACATCCATACATGGTGATGAGGAATGAAATGGCTTGAACAAAATGCAGCTTTGCATGACCCCTTTGCCATTTGGGAACCATTCTGTTTCTCCATATTATTTTCTTACAGTGGCCTCCTGTTCTAAGCACAGATTCCTCATGAGGACTATCAGATGTAGTGGCACTCCCATTTCTTTAAGAGCAGGGGTAGGCAACCTTTTTGAGCTGGGGGCTGGGTTACTGTCCTTCAGACAATTGGGGGGGGGGCAAAACACCATAAATAAATAAATAAATAAATAAATAAATAAAATATTTTTTTTAAAAAAAATTAAAACTTAAAAAAATATGCATGCACACTCCCTCAGTCCCAGAAAAGCCATGGCAAACCCCCTGTGGAGATTTTGCCAAGAAAACCCCAAGAACAAGTAATAACAACAATAATCAATATCATCATGGTGGGCGGCAGTGGCGGGGGGTGGCAGCAGTGGCAGCAGCGGCAGCGGCAGGACAGGCTTGGACTGGATGGCCCTTGTGGTCTCTTCCAACTCTATGATTCTATGATTCAAAGGCCTCGGGGGGGGGCATCCAGTCCCCAGGCCTTAGGTTGCCTACCCCTGTTTAAGAGCATTCCATAGCTTTTAGTAATCTATGCAGTCAAAGACCTTGGACGTTATCACACGCGCAGCAAGAAAGCGGCAGCAGCATCATTCCGGTATGGTTCTGGTCACGGCAGCTGTAATTCCTTTTTGAAAGAGGAATTACAAAGAACTGGGATGATGCAGCGATGGTGGAGGGATGATGCAGGGATGGGCGGGGTTTGCTGCGACGTCATCTAATCACAGGGCAAAGGATCCAGAATGATGCAGCGATGGTGCAGGGATGATGCAGGGATGGGCGTGGTTTTCTGCGACGTGGTCTGATAACTTTGGCAAAGGATCCGGAATGATGCAGCGATGGTGCAGGGATGGGGCTGCTTTAGACCCCGTGTGATAACGTCCCTTGTTATAGTCTATAAATGCCATACAATAAAACAAAATAGAATCCTTTCATATTTTATATTGTGTTGCATTGTAAAGACTTTCAAAGTAACTGGAATACATTATTACCCAATCTGTTGTTGTTGTTGTTGTTGTGTACCATCAAGTTGTTCCTGACTTAAGGCAACCCTAAGATTTTCTGGACAAGTTTTGTTCAGAGGAGGTTTGCCATTGCCTTCCCCTGAAACTGAAAGCATATGACCTGCCCAAGGTCACTTACGCAGTTCCACAATTTATGTTCCAGTATGGCACTGTTGTTATTTACCATCAAGTCAACCTTGACTTGTGGTGACCCTATGAATGAGAGACTTCCAAGAGTCTCAGCTATTAATTGCCCACTCAGGTTTTGCAAACTCAGAGTTTTGTTGTTATTGTTAACTGCCTTCGCATCGATCTCGACTCATGGCGACCCTATGGATGAGACATCTCCAGCCACCCCTATTCTCTACTACTCTGCCCAGCTCCTGCAAACTCATATTCTTGGTCTCTTTAATGAAGTTTATCCATCTAACATGTGGCCTTCCTCTCTTTCTACTTACTTCTACATTTCCTAACATTATTTTTTCCAATGATTCATGCCTTCTCATGATGTGTCCAAAGTACGACAGTCTAAGTCTTGTCATCTAGGCTTCTAGCTATATCTCTGGCTTGATCTGCTCTAGGACCCATTTGTTTGTCCTTTTGGTTGTCCATGGGATCCTCAGCACTCTTCTCCAGCACCACATTATCTCAAATGTGTTGGTTTCCCTCCTATCTTCTTTCTTGACTGTCCAGCTCTCATATCCATTCATGCTAATAGGGAGTACAATGCTTGTATGATTCTGACTTTTGTGCTGAGTTGTATGTCTTTCCATTTTAGCATCTTTTCTAGTTCTTTCATAGCCGCCCTCTCTATTTTTAATCTTGATTTCTTGAATGCAATCTTAATCCTGATTTCTTGGATGCAGTCCCTGTTCCAATCAATGTTTGATGACAGATGTGATAACTCCTATACTATTTCTATTTCCTCATTGTCTAGTTTGAATGTATGTAAGTTCTCTGTGGTCGTTATTTTTGTTTTCTTTATGTTCAACAGTAAGCCTGCCTTTGTACTTTCCTCTCTGATCTATGAGCTCTGGGTTCCTTTATTGAGTCAGTCCATCTATAGTGTGGGATTCCTCCTTTCCTACTAGTTCCAACTTTACCAAGTATTTTTATCTTTTCCAATGATGATAATCAAATTTCCCATCATTTCATGATATGTCCAAAGTACAATACCCTCCATTTAATAATGTTAGCTTCTACTGACAGTTCAGGCTTAATTTGCTCTTGGACTCATTTATGGCAGTATCTGTAGACATCTTCTCCAGTAATAGATTTCAAAAGGGGTTTTCAGAACCATGTACCTGTATAGAAAAGATGGTTTTGACTTTGATATTCTATCATATATCTTATACTTGCAAATCTTATCTAGTTCCCTCATAACTGCCTTTCTAGCTCTTAGTCTTCTTCTTATTTCTTTTCTATAGTCTCCATTTTGATTGCTGACTAAGGGCCTTTGCAAACTGCCAGAAATAGTGCACATTAAATTGAGGCACTGCCCTGGCTCAGTGCTAGGGAATCATGGGAACTGTAATTTATTGTGGCACCAGAGCTCTCTGGCAGAGAAGGCTCAATGTTTCAGAAAAAAATACAATTCCCATGACTCCCTAGCACTGAGCAGGGGCAGTGCCTCAATTTAATGTGCACTATTTCTGGCAGTCTGCAAAGGCCCTAAGGCAAACTTTAAAAAAATGTTTAACTACAGTATTTCCATGTTTTCATTGCCCATTTTGAATTTATGGTCATCCCCCCCCCTCCATATTCAGCAGTAACCTTGTTTTTGAACTAAGCTTCATTAGTAGTCATTTGAAGGCTTTACTAGTTTTTGTTAGTAATATGGTATCACTTGAGTATCTTAAATTGTTGTTGTTGTTTCCCTCTGATTTTCACACCTCCTTCTATCAAATCTAATTTTGCTTTCCCTATGATATGTTCTATATATAAAATAAGAATATAGGTTGATAAAATGCACTCTTTTTATCATCCCCACCAGTGGGAAACCACACTGTTTCTCCATCTTGTGTCCTGACAGTGGCTTCTTGTCCAAAGTAGAGACTATAGCAGGGCAGTCAGCTGTTATGGCACATCTATTTCACACCCACAGTTTTTTATGATCTACACAGTCAAAGGCAGTGTATACAATTTATAAAGCACAGGTTTTAAATTATGTATTCATGGCTAAAAAGTAGCAGAGGAACTATATTTGATTTACAAATTTTGCCAACATAAACTTTGTTGCTGGTAATAAATTCATAACTCTGTCCTGCTTTCTGATAACTTCCTGACAGTGCTTCCTAAATGTTATTATGTAGTCTGCATCTAGCTCAATGATGGCAAATCTTTAAGGGACTGAGTGCCTAAAAGTTACCTGGGGGTGGGACTTTCATTACTTTTGATATCAGGAGGCAAAACTGAGTGCACAAAAAAACTTGCAACTCTTAATCTATTTGCCTCCTGATATCAAAAGTAATGAATTATAAGCTGAGATTCTCTTAAATAAGTACAAAGCTAAAAACTGTCAACTAATTTAATCACTCTTTACCCCCTTTTCTCTGAAATGTTGCACCCAAAGATTGAACTCAATTGTTTATGCTCACTTGTAGCAATCACCTTTTATATTTTATGTCATTAGCATTGGATTCTGGAAACTGTGTCCCTCCCCAGTTCCTACAGTTCTCACAGAACATGGTTCTGGATCCTCTGTTAAACAGTAGCATTTACTTACTTTGTTGTTATGCAGTCATCTCTTCCAATTCATGGGGGAATCTGTTCTGCTGCCCCCACTCCAGATCGGAAAAACAGCAAATATTGGAACCCCATTCTTTTTAATAACTGCGTGGCCCTGCAGGTGTGCGCACCATTTTATCTCTCCTGGTTTCCTGTGCGCAGAAATTCAAAGCTGCAAACGGGAAGTCAGCGAATCCAGAGGGATGACTGTTTATCCAGGGTAGCTGTGTTGGCCATATAGCAAAGTACAATATCATCCAAAATCCACAAAACACTGATACCTTTATTGGGCCAACCAAAATGCACACCATAATGTTGCTAGTTTTCAAAGCTTTGCTGACTTCTTCATCATCATCATCATCATCATCATAAATTTTATTTATATCCTGCCCCTCTGTCACACAATCGAGGCAGTTCACAACAATTTAAAAACATCATACAATATTAAAATACCATCCAACCATCCACAGCCCCCCTCTTAAGAAAGAATTAAACAATTTTTGCATTAAAACAATGATTCAAATACATAATTAAAACAAACCATAATCAAACAAACAAAAATTCATCAGGCAAAGGTGTTAAAATCATACAGAAGAAAGCAGGGGGGGAAGGGGATGGTGATGATGTTAGTCATAGACCTGCATTGCTCTTCTGTATGAGAGAAGCCAGTGATGAAGAAGAAGGTGGAGCTTTAAAAGCTTGAACATGTAAATAGTGGGCCTTTGTTATTCACTGGGCTTTGGTTCCAGGTGGATGCTCAAGTCCCATTAAATACAATGGCATAGTAAAATGGTGTCCCTTATATAAAATGGCAAAATAAAGCTTTGCTATTTGAAATTTATGTTTTTTGGGAATTTTTTCAAGCTGTGGATGCTTGAATCCATGGATAAAAAAATCCGTGGATATGGAGGACCAACTGCATTATGCATTTTGGTTAGTCCACTAAAGGTATCATTACTTTGTTGTATGCCTTCTAGTCATTTCTAGCTTATGGCAACCCTAAGGTGAATCAAACCTATCATGAGATTATCTGGGGCTCAGAGTGTGTGACTCACCCAAGGTCGCTCAGTGGGTTTCCATGGCCAAACAGGGAATTGAACCCTGATCTACAGAATTGTAATCCATGCTCAAGCCAGTACACCATGCTGGCTCTACACCATTTAGAGGAGTGTTTCTCTCTCTCTCTCTCTCTCTCTCTCTCTGCCTTTTGAGGAATGCCAGTCAAAACATTCCATGCAGAGGGACTAATTTTTGTTGGTTTCACCCTAATTCTTTTTGCTTCTCTCAAAATTCATCAGATGTTTCTGCACAGAGGAAGCCTAATGTAGGGCCTTTAAAGACTGCAGAAACAGTGCAGCTTGAGGCCACTTTAACTATCCTTTCTCATTGCTAGGGAATCATGGGAATTGTATTTTTTCTGGGACATTGAGCCTTCTCTGCCAGAGAGCTCTGGTGCCACAATAAACTACAATTCCCATGATTCCTTAGCCCTAAGGACAGTTAAAGTGGCTTCAAGGTGCACTATTTCTGGCAGTCTGTAAAGGCCCGTAGTGAGAAGTCTAAATGGAATACCAATTTCCTCCAAGTGGCCCCAAGGTGGCAATGTTGCACCATTGATTTGTAGAACCAGTTTCAGACACTCTGGGGAAGTTTGTGAACGTGCTTTTCTTTTTTCAGGCAATTTTATTAAAATTTTAAATAGCTTAACAATTGTATAAACTATTAAAGAAACACAAAATTAAATGCAATAAAACAGAATACAAAAATCCCCAGACAAAATAAAAAAGAAAGAAAACAGTAAAGCTACCAGATATACTACTACATTTAACAAAGACTTCCAACTATTTTTTCTGCAGTTATATAATCCTTCCTAAATCCTACATCACTCTATTAATTTGACCTTACACATCAGCTATGCATTTAACTCATTTTTGCTGTTGTTAACTGCCTTCGATTCATCCTTGACCCATGGCAACCCTGTGTATGGAAGACCTCCAAGTCATCCTGTCATCAGCAGCTCTGCTCAGCTCCTGCAGACTCATGGCCATGTCTATGGCTTCTCTAATGGAATCTATCCATTTGGAATGCAGCCTTCATCTTTTCCTATTGGCCTCCACTTTGCCAAGCATTATAGTTTTTCCCCCTAATGAATCCTTTCTTCTCATGATATGGCCAAAATATGACAACCTCAGTTTAGTCATATATGCTTCTAGGGAGAGTTTGGTCCTGATCTGCTCTAGGGCCCATCCGTTGGTCTTTTAAGCAGTCCATGGTGTTTTATTTATATTTTCTTAAAATATCTCAAGCGATTGAGCCAAAACAAAAAAAACCCTTTATTTCCAAGATGGTTGGTTACAGTATCTTTCTTATGATTGGTAAGCAGAATTGATACAGTGTTTATTTGCTTAAACAGTTACAAAGATTTACAGTATCTGTTACCATATTCTGTAAGTGGTCTCTAGGCTACAGTTTCACATAAAACTTTTGACTAGACTCTGA
>CM034706.1:142020823-142034976 GCA_020142125.1 Phrynosoma platyrhinos
TGTGAGACATTTAGCCTTCTCTGTCAGAGAGCTCTGGTGCTGCAATAAACTACAGTTCCCCAAATCCCCTAACACTGAGCCAGGGAAGTTAAAGCAGTCTCACACTGGATTATTTCTGCAGTGTGTTTTGGACCTTGGTAAACTTACTGTCCCTTCTTTGTGATCCTTGTGTATAACACTCTTGACAATTTCATTTCCTACCATCACCTCAAATCTCTCTTAGCCATAAGCCCTATCTGAAGCCTTGACACAGTCCCATTTACTTATTTTCCCTTGCCTTTTTATAATATGATTAAAAATTTTATTAATATGCACTATAACATTATATTTAAATCCTCAAAATTTCTTAGGCCCTGCATATAATACTGCACCACACACATGTCCTGCCTACAGATTTAACTCTAAAAATGATCCCACTAAATGCCTACTGTTTCCTCAAATTCCTCATTTTTAGAGTGTGGTGCCGTTGCTCAGCCTGTCTTACCTTCTCTAGGCACCCTGACTCCCATCTAGCTTGTCTGCCCAACTCAGAACTGTGCTCTTTAAATCCAGGTCCAAAACACACTGCAGAAATAATCCATTTGGAGACTGCTTTAACTTCCTTAGCTCAGTGCTAGGGAATTCTGGGGATTGTAGTTTAGTGTGGCACCAGAGCTCTCTGACATTGGAGGTCTAAATGTCTCACCAAACTACAGTTCCCAAAATTCCCTAGCATTGAGCAGTCTCAAACTGGATTATTTCTGCAGTGTATTTTGGACCCCAGTTTTTGGCCTCATCCCCACTATGTTATAAATTGGTTCTCTAACCAGTTTGAAGCAGTTTAAATGCCCCCCCACTAGACCCATTTAATGTGTGTCTTTTTTATGCTCATTTTTCCTGCGTCTTTTGCAATAAATCAATTTAGCGCAAGTGTGAACAGGATGCGGATAGGAATCGATTTAAATTTGCCCTTTAAATTTGCCAGCTGGCTGAAGAGGGTCCATTTTGAATTGATTCATTCGTCAATGTGAACAACAAGTTATTTTACAACAATAAAATGTGATCAGGGCAAATGTAGTGTGAACCATGCTCCACTGTCGAACTGATCCATCGATTTGGATTGCAACGTGATTGATTTATAAGTGGAAATAAGGCCTTTAACACTGGGCCTTTTCTCTCTTTGGAAGCTGTGAAGTTTTCTCACCATTGGCTTCTTTTCATTATCCCCCTCTTTCTCTCCCTTCCTCCTCAGCAGTTTTTCCTCATACTTCTTTACGTCCTATCTACTGTTCCAAGAACTTGGAAAAATTACTTTCTAAAATTAATTCACTCATATCGCTTGTTATGGTGTTGGAAAAGTAATTTATTACTGTTATTCTGTGATGATTTGAAAAGTAACTGGAAAGTACATTGCCAACTTAGGCTCATTACTTTTTGTTGGTTTTAGATACTTTAAAAAAAGATTGAAAAAGAAAATAGACAAAAAACACACCTTATAAACAGCCTCTGAACATGACCTTAAGTAACTAACAAAGTAACTCTTTTCTGACATCTTATTTTTCAAATGCAAGTTTGTTACACCTTCAGCACTCAAGAAAGTGTTACTGAAACTCTTTCTCAGTTTCTTGTTTTTGGTTTGTAGATGCTATTGAGAAATTACTCCAGCCCTTCTTCCTGTGACTCTTTCCACTGAAATTTGTAGAGCTCCATGCATATGTGTACCTGTTAAGCCTATTTTGATACCTTTTCTCAATGAAAATTGCCTTCAACTCACAAAGCCAGATGACATGCATTGCTGGCAACTTTGGTCATATCTCTTATCCTGCAGGAATCAGCCATTTTGTTGATGCTGCCCATAATCCACAGTTTAACAACACAGATTTTAAGGGATATGAGGCTAAACAAGGCAAGTGTTCACAATATCCTTTGGGTGCCATGTCTGGGTTTTTATTTGAAGCAATAATATGATTTGGGATGTGGAGGTTCCTGAAGGGACTTAACCCTTTCTTCCTGTGTAATTTGTTGATCACTCTCACTCACAGACACATACAGAAAACACAGAGAGAAATAATGGAATAAAAGGGAAGGATTACATGTTATCTCCCAATCCCACTTCATAAATTAACCCATATAGCTATCCTGAACTGCACCCTCACCAACTATTCTCTTATCTAGTTTTGCTGTTTCAAAGTCCAATAAAATGAAAACCTTTTTTTAAAAAAAAAATTAAGCAATTTTCTAGCTCCAACAAATTAATAAAAAAAGCTGTTACCAGCAAAGGAGAAAATGTCTAAATAAATGTCTGAGGCACTGATGCAGTATTTGGGAGGGAAAGAATTAATTAAAGGGGCAGTGACTTTTAGAAGCAGATGTTGTTCTAAAAGCAATGGGAAGTTGGAGCAAAAAGATAGCAGATATAAGTTCTTTCTTTGTTCAGGATCTGCATGCTAGCTACAACAGTAGACAGAACATGGTGCAAAAAAAGCAGGCCACAAATCTGATGCTGTGAAGGTTCTCTTCGAGCCCCCTCCACTTCTGCTGAGATAGATAGGATCTCTTGAGACCACCTTTTTTAAACCTAAAACAAACCTCGCTGCCATCACCTGATGAATTATCCCACCTACCTTAGCAACACATTGGGATTTTGCTGGGGGGATTCCACTGATACTTTCCCTTGCCAATTTACGAAAGAACTAGCCAAATAGAAGTTTTATTCTAACTAAAGGCGTTCTATAGGGTAAGGATTTCAATACATGCAGATCATCATGTCCTACAGGCATTTAGCCAAGTCAGTAAAACAAATAAAAAAAAATCCTAATGCCACTGACTGGTGGTACATGTTCCTAATTTACTCACAGCTCAGATGGAACTTGTAGTTCTTGATGTTCCTAGATAGCTGGAGCTTGGACTCCATTGTCCAGCTCCACCAGCTTCCTCATGGTCTGCCTCATGACAGCTAGAGACCACCAGCCGGCAGGCAGGCAGTCAAAAGCCTCATGTTGCACCCAGGCTTTTAAAAACCTCTCTCTCAGAACCACCTCGAGGTTTGCACTTCTCCCCAACTTGTTGGACAGTTTGTCATCTCAGCAGCTGAGATGTAATCCCTCATTAAAATATGTCTCCTCCTGTATTTAACCCTTTGTTATCTGGGAAGAAGGTTCTACTAAATGGAAGGTCTCCCATTTATCACAGATGTCAAAGGTCTGGAACAATGAAAGGTTCAGAGACATCAAAGGTCACTTACTGTTCACTCTTCTCACTGTAGTGTGCATCCAGATCTCTGATTAACTTCAATAAATCTGTCACACAGTCTTCAAATACTCGCTTGTTTTTGTTTGGTTTCTTTTTGTCTTGAAAGGGACCACCCATACAATCCAATACTTCTTGATGAACCTGAAAGAAGACTCATATCACTGTCATACCACTAGGTTCATAAAAACCTCCTCTTTACAAGAGTGTGCTGTCTTGCAAACTGGCAGATACCAACTTTTTTTTTAAAGTCTCAAAAACAATCACACAAATATATTTTATATTTGGAAAGATTACACTTAGGTGTATGCCCTATATGTTCACTAACAAAGCAGTTTCTATATATTGCTTGAAACATTCAGTGATTGGAATCAATTAGCTGATTAATAGAGTACTAACAATGAATTAAACTTTTCCAATTGTTTATACCTTTCTAGATTCTCCAGTTAAGACTGAAGGTAAAAATGTACTTTAGTGTACGCTGTCATTAGGATTAATCAGAATTTGTTAGGGTAGATGCCACATTCAGGAATGCCTGCTGCCTCAGAAGAAGAATCACAAAATCTTAGAATTATTAGAAGTGGAGAATACATGTCACATGGCTGTACTGTTAGGCCGACTGATTCTGTATCATTGAGAAGACAGAAGAGATGCGAGGGGGGGGGAGAGAAAGGAGGAGAGAACTTTCTGCAGGTTAGAAAGTTGAACTTCCAGGAGGAAATGGAGATGGGAAGTAGTGATCTGTTTGCTCAGCAGCCCGATTTCTTTTGGACTGCCCTCTTTATGGGCCAGTATGAAAGGAACGTGTTTGTAATCTTTCTTAGGGCTGTGTGGGAGGGAGTGAACACTTTTCAACAACTTCCTCTTCTCTGCTTATTATATTCTGGGCTGATTTATATTGTATATTATGCAATATAATATTATTTGAGGTGTACTGCAGTTTTATTCAGTGTATTGGTCACACAGTGATAGGCACCTAGATAATTAAATGAAAGGCTCTTCTCAAACCCATCCCCCATTTCTTTCCCTCTTGGCTTCTCTCTTCCTCTTTCTCCCCTCTTCCCATTCTGTTTTTTACCCAACCAACCTCTGCTTCCATGCCTTCTTACTCCTCTTTTAATCACACAGTTACAGTAAGAAGGGGACACAAAACAATAGGCTTATTAGATACTTGATCATGCCATTGTTTGATTGGAAATGGGGAGGTAAAAAGGAAGTAGTCATTCCATTGTGTAGAAAAATATTCTGCATATGCCAAGAAACTCTCAGATTTCAGATTAAGAATGCTCCACGCATGATAGACTAGATCTTTGCAACTATTCACCTATTGCTGTTCTTGCAGTGAATCAGTACTGCATTTCCTCTAAGTGAAAAAAAAGCCATCCCTTATAACCTTTAATAAACAAGGCCCTGGAAGAGGGAGCAAAGTGTTTGGGTTGGTGGTGGTAGTGGAAAGGAAAGCGAGATGAGTGACAAACTGAATTTAAGACATTGCAAAATGAGATCTCATGTTATAGGAGAGCCTTCCACAACCTGACAGATGTGCTGAGAATGCCCACTATTCCTAGGCAAAAATCCTGTTATGGGCCTTGTAGTCCATGTGGGGGAAAATTCCAGGTTGGAGGAAGACAACTTTAAAAGGACCCCACCCCCAAAACACACTCTTTGAAAGAGGCAGTAATGTGCTCCCAAGTGTGCCATGACAGCTTTCACGCCATTCTCTGTAAACCCCATAGCTTGGCTCAACACTAATTTATAGCCAATGAATTAACTAATGATAACTTGCCAAATCAAACAATGTTGATTATTAGTGTTTGTTGGTGAATTAATTTTCCAATTTGTAAGATTTAATATTATCAAATTAATTTTCATACCTAATGTTCCAAGCTCTAAATACGTCTAGCAATTTTTAAAATTTGGTAGCCCTGCAAGTAATATCATTCATATGTACACATATCACATAGATGAATAGCCTTTGCAGGATCATACCAAAAGTAATTGTCCAGAAGCAAGTTGTTATGTCCATTCAGGAAACTTGATTATGGAGGAATAAACTGCAAAGTATGTTCATTCTTAGAAACTGACTAAATTATATGTACAGGTCTAAAATACAATAGCTAATCCCAAACAGAAGATCCACTGAATCAACATCTTGCTTTGTTTGTAACCCACTTTGAGTCCTATTTTAGGAGAGAATGGGGTGATATAATTGTAGTAATACCAAAAACATCAGTAACAACAAAAACAACAGGGTTTGTAGACTTACCATTCAGCAATTGACTCTGTAAATTTACTTTAGCTGGGACTACCAATTGGATTTAGGCTACAATAATATATGTGAATCAATTCTTTGCTGCTTGTTACAAGCATAAGTTACTATAATGCCACCTAATTAAGTGATGAACCAGAGACAGCCTTAGCCAGAAAGAAAGAAAAGCAAAATCTCATTGTACAAATTAGCTTAATTAAAGTTTCAAAATGGAGGATGCAGGAAAAATTTCTCAGTGCATCTTACCTTTTCAGTAGTCCATCCCTTGAAAGGATGCTCTTCATGATTCAAAGCTTTCAGAATTTCACTGGTGCTGTTCTGGTGCTTAGTTTTGTATGTCTTGATATCACTCTCATTCCCAACTTTTGTTAAGAACATATATTTCCTGACAAAGAGAAGGCAATTGTAAGAACTGCTTTCAGCACTGTCAGGATGAGAACATCCTTGATAGCTCATGAGGCCAAGGTATTTCTATAGCAAGGCTGAGATGGGGAGAAGCCATAGATCAGTGGTAGGGCACATGGTTTGGAGACACTTGGAGGTCCTAGTTTCAGTCTTTGAGAACACTAGTTAGAACACTGGGGCATCAGAAAATGGGAAAGGAAAAGCCTTGAATGTAACCCTGGAGTGCCACTATATTGCAGAGTACATAATGCTGAGTTGGATAGCTAAAAGGTCTCACCTGTTATAAATCCAGACTCCTTTGTTCCTGTGGGTGAAAGTATAGTGCACTCACCAAGTGATTGGGAAACATGAACCCTCAAAATGTTTTGGATGTAAACTCCAAGAAGAACTCCTCTTCAAAGAATAAGGAGATCTTGTGTTCTCCTTGCTAAAGTCTGCTGGGACTCCCCCTCATCACAGCAGTACTGAAGAAGTGGTTTCAGGGATTATTATTATTATTATTATTATTATTATTATTATTATTACTGTTTTAATTATTTAT
The DNA here is from genome assembly GCA_020142125.1 of Phrynosoma platyrhinos. Classification (NCBI taxonomy): domain Eukaryota; kingdom Metazoa; phylum Chordata; class Lepidosauria; order Squamata; family Phrynosomatidae; genus Phrynosoma; species Phrynosoma platyrhinos. Next base: position 142,027,267 of record CM034706.1, read on the forward strand.
ATCCCACCTTCCTCCCAGTATAGGGACTCAAGGTGGCTAATTTTTTAAAAAAAATAGTCCAAGTTAAAACAATATGAATCATTTTCAGCAGCAGGAACATTCAGAAGGTGGTGAAGGAGGGCTGGAGAAACACATACATTAAGTGGTGGGTCTTGTAGGAAGCAATGAATAAAAAAAACTTCAGCTGGGAAAGAGTGGGATTCTGTTCTATGCAATCCTACTTCAGCTGTGTGTCCCTGCCTACAACAGGCAAGGTGAACAACAGCTGCCTCCAAAATCTCTAACTGAGCATATGTGAAAAGCAAAACATAACAGTGGAAAGCAGATAAGCCTGCCCCACCAGCTGCCACCAGCATGTTTTTAAAAGCATAGACCTATACGTTCAACCACAAACCCCCCCTCCCCACCAAAAAACAACAACAACAAAACCACAACTACACATCATAGGAAAAATGGAGACTGGTGAAAAATCATCCCAGAAACATTTTAGAAGTATGCAAGTGGTCTCTAGAAGGTTCATTACATGGCCGTTTCATTTCATGTGTGCATATTGTTAGTTTTGAATAAGAAGGTTTCTGAAACACATTGAAGTGTGTGTGTGTGTGCTCTGTAGGAACCTAACCCTGTTCTTTCTATGTTTTTTCTACCTCTGGTAGCAAATTTTCCATTACAGAAGTAACACCCAGGAACACATCTGCTTCATTAACTGAGGAATACCTGTATAAAGGTGGTTTTTGCAGTCCTAAAAGATAATACTGGAACAGATAATGGGCCTCTAAATCTTCTGTATGAATCTGCTATCTATGGTCCAAAACAGACTACAGAAATAATCCAATTTGAGACTGCTTTAACTGCCCTGGCTCAGTGCTAGGAAATCCTGGGAACTGTAGTTTATTGTGGCACCAGAGCTCTCTGACAGAGAAGGCTAAATGTCTCACAATCAGCTCACAGTTGTAAACTGCTTAGACATCCCATAGCGTGATATGAAGCGGTATATAAATGAAGCTGCTTTGCTTTGCTTTACAAAGCTACAGTACCTAGAATTCCCCATCAGTGAGCCAGATTAGTTAAAGCAGTCTCAAACTGGACTATTTCTGCAGTCTGTTTTGGATCTAAGTCACACATTCATTACCCAGCTTTTGGCAGTTGACAGATGTCAAGTTTTGATTATCAAAGTTGCCAACACTACTCTAATGTGCTGCAATAGCTGCAACAACATGCTGATGGGCTTATTATCAATGTTTTTCTTTAATCAAAAACATATATCTTGCTTCTTTCTCTTGCTTTTACTTTATCATGGACTTCTTGCAGGGGGTAACTAGAATAATAGATTTGGAAGGAGCCTTGTAGGACTTCAAGTGCAAGCCCCTGCTAAATGCAGGAACTCCGGCTAAAGTATCCCCCAGTAGATAGCTTACCAGCCTCTTCCTGAAGACATCTAGAAAAAGAAAGCCTACCACTCGTCTAAGAGCCTTATCACATGACAAAAGAAAGCCAAAAGGCAGTGAGAGAAAAGCAGCTTTCTTCTTGTCTCTCTGCATGGTGTTGAAGCATTTCCATTCTCTTCCCGGCAGATGGTTGTAAAAGCATGCCTTTTGTCATTTTGGAAAAATCATTTAGCAAAAGGCACACTTTTACAAACATCTCCTCTGGGAAGGGAACAGAAATGCTTCAACAACATGTAGAGAGGAAAGGAGAAAACTGCTTCTCTTCCACTCCATCTGGCTTTCTTTTGTCATGTGATATAGCTATAGGTAATTGTCTCCACTGCCAAACTAGTGATACTTCAGCCAGCATTAGTAAGCTGTGAAATAGTAAAATAAGTGACAGCCCAAAAAATCTAGAACTGCCTCATGCAATAAACATGTTTAATTTGGAATGCAAAACTAAAATTTCCCAAAAAGAAATGAATTATAAGATGTTTTTTTTAAAAAAAATCCAGCAACATCCCCCCCCCCCCCCGCTACTTTGCAGACACAAGGGCAAGTAAGATTAAGAAGATGGAGAGACATTTACTTACATCTCTTCATTCCAAAAATAAGGGTGGTTCATCAAGTGTCCTAGTTGTTCACTGGCTTGGGTATTTTTATCAGGTAATTTAAGACTTCTGTGAAGGTCTTCAATTTCCATACAATCAGCTACATCCTCTGGACACTCTGTAGGCAAGTCTTGAAAGCAGATTTTGCCCCTCATTGCAACATACAGGACAAGATTTTGAAGACCCTATGTGTGAAAACAAATGGTTGTATCCTAAGAGAATAAAGGAATCCCTTTGGTGCCATATGTCCATGTAATCTTGGCTTACACCTGCATATGTGCTTTTTCAGATATTTCAGAAGTAGATACTCAGTACCTCATCCTGCAATGTTCTACTGCCCCAAAAGCTTCCAAGCACTTGGAGTGCACTACCATAGCCACATAATGTCTTCACTTCTGCAGCTGGGAGCGCTCATCACCCTTCTGGCATGTAGGAGAATGCTGTTAGCACTATTCTGCTGGGTGGTGCCAGTAAATGAGTGTGGTGGTGTGTTCTGGTCATTTGGAAGCTGCTTTCTAAGGACTAAGGCTTTCTAAGGACTGCAGAACTGAGGGGTGGAGCATAACACTTTGCCCACATGATGTTGGCCACTGAGCACTGAATGCATTGGATATTTACGTTCCATGTTAGAGTTTAGCTTTTTCTGAAATAATAAACTTCTGCCAAGACTATTTTAGTTTCTATTGCTGGTGGAAGAATCATGTCAATGAAAGCTCCTTAGCCATCTCCAACCCTCAATAAAAAGGAAAAGGTAAAGTTTTCCCCTTCACATGAATGTCTAGTCATAACTGACTGTAGGAGGCGGTGCTCATCTCCGTTACTATGCTGAAGAGCCAGCGTTGTCCAAAGACAACTCTGGTGGCCATGTGGAATGCTGTTACATTCCCACCAAAGTGGTACCTATGTATCTACTTGCACTTTTACATGCTTTCAAACTGCTAGGTTGGCAGAAGCTGGGACTAGTGATGGGGGCTCACACTATCACGTGGCACTTGGGACTCAAATTGCCAATCTTCCAACATTGTGATAATCAGAATTGGCATCTTAACCACTAAGCCACCATGTACACCCATCAATATCTTTTGTATATTTAAAAGTACCTATTATGTCAGAGAGAAGAGTTCAAAAGCCAGTGAGGGACAGCAGGTGCTCCTCCTGGCAGTTCCCTTAGTAATGCTTCCATAAAGGAAGTTCCCTTAGCCATGCTTTCAAATATGGACAGCTGTATTGAATCACATCAACAAGTCAATTCTAGCTATTTCCTTCTCTATCAGGAGCAGGTCTTTTATATAGCAAATACTGTATGTCCTAATTGTCCAAGATCATGTTAGTTTTACTACAGTGATGTCTCAAAGCAATATGTTGCTGCTATGAAAATCCAACCTATCCCATATGCTGTGTAGACTGCATCTCCGCTCAGGGAAAACAGGGAAATTTAAGGGCAAATGGAGATAACATCACCATCCCTAATAATTAAAAAGCCTTGGCATTTTGCTTCACTATCATCCTGACCATAATTACTACCACCCTGCCAAAGTGCTGTTATAACAGTATAGAGGTTTTAATTTTTTAAAAGCATTATGTCTAATTTGGCCTTTAGAAAGATGGGAATGTCATCCTTCTAAATTTCTCTGTGTTATTCAGGAAATGAGAAAATAATATCAAAGAGATTGTTATAAAAAGGCAGTCCTAAGGACCAGAGCAGTCGTACTCTTTCTTATCAGTATAAATGTATTTTTGTTCTATTAAATCCATATTATACTTATGGTTGACTAAACAATGTGTACTGTGTAAGGATGTAATTCTTCATTTCTGAAGGTAGCAATGAATAATTTCAGAAGGTTTTTTTTTTGCACTGCAAGAGAGTCTTTTAAAACCATACAGTTTTCAAAGGGAATTTGCAATTCAGGACTTATTCTGTGAAAATTTTGCACATGGTTGTTTCACATAGCAAACAGCATTTACTGCACAGAAAAAAGTATTTACTGCACAGAAAACTACATTTCAATGCAGAGCTAACCATTTTTGCACAGAAAATGCTATTTTCTATACAAATCAACCATGTGCAAAAAAAAATATCATGAATAGTAAAGATTCTCATCAGTCCAAGATTCTTTTCAGTTTCTCAACACGGAAAAAAAAGTTTTCTAATAATTTCTCCAATGTTTTTTAATATTCTTTCCATCCCTATTTTTGTGTGCACACACAATAGTTTGCCTTCATGTTTTGACTTTAGAAATGATAAGTCTGAACATGTAGGATGCTAGAGAGGCAATAATGAAGAACAGTTACTTGCCTGTAGGTCTTCTGAGATTATACAGTCTTTCTGATCATCAGTTATTTTTCTGCTCTTGTCAAAATCTGCTAGAAAGACCTTGCCACTAACATCTAGAGGGAGAAAAAACAAATGGACAAATAACCTGAAAGTTTTACTTTTTAACATGACTTTGGAAAGTAAAGACAAGTAATGGCAGTTTTTCAGTCAGCATTACATTTTACACACTGAGAATGCCCTTATCAGTAGTACATGCTAATTTTATTCCATGAGCCAAAGTGGATGTGATTGGGACAGCTATGTTAAATCTGACATGTTCAGATCTAAAGCAGAGTTTGAGGGACTAGTTTTTACAGATTTCAAGAATAGGAGCCATACTGGGAGAAAAATGTCTGAGGAAACAATGGCTGCATCTGCACTACAGAAATAATCTGGTTTGACACCACTTTAACTGCCACGGCTCAATGGTATGGAATTCTGGGAGTTGTAGTTTGTCGTGGCAGTTAAAGTATTGTTAAACTAGATTATTTCTGAGTGCAGATGCATTGAATTAGAAACCTGTGAGGTAGAGGTGGAGGGGAAGAGTTTAGCTCCTCTCAGTCATTTACATCATAGTTATAAAAATAAGATTCCATTCACCCAATGAAGAATTTCTTATAAACAAAGATGTTGGTCTCATCACATCTAGTTTGGCCTTTTCCACATACAAAAGACAAGACAAGAGCTGTATTACCTTGCTAAGAGGGACAGTACAGATGTGGATTAAAATGGCTGATTGTGTGGAATATGGTTGCCTTTTAAATGATATTAACTGGATGGTGCATTTATTTATTATTTATTTATCCCACTGAATTCAACATAAATACGCCAGACTAAATGGTTACCTATCTTTTAACAGAATGCCAAATACAAGAAAGTACAGTACCTATCAAAATGTTACTGGGGTGCAGATCTTGATGGCCAAATCCAAATCCATGCAATTCGTTCACCGCCATAAATACTGTTTTAAGAATATCTTTGCTTTTCATGTTTGCATTGTCATTCACCTTGAAGTACTCTTCAAGGGTCATCTCACACAGCGTGAGGCACAGATATAGACAAGCCTTCCACTGTTCCCATCCACAGACCTTCACCAGATGGTTGCTGGTACGGCATTTCTCAAGGCAGGTTTTCTCTCGCTCAGAATTTTCTGAAACACAGAATATCTTCACAGCCACCGCTTCTACATCATAAAATCCCAGATACACTCCTCCTTGGGAGCTTCTTTGAATCCTGAAATCTGAATATTCAAAAATCTTGAGTTTTCCAATCATAGGCCGATACCTCCTATACAGATCCTGGAGCTTGGAGCCCCAGCGTTTGCTAGTGGGCGTCCATTGTACCCTCGGCTGACTTGGAATGGGTGATGAACCATATTTCTGAAGGAGTGTTATGATTCTGCCATTGCTGTAAGTTTGACTGGCAATTTCGAGGAGGTTCCCGATGTCAGTCCTTGCTCCCCTTTCACACAACATCTTTGCTATGTCATGGTTTCTAGTCTCCACTGCTACCATCAGGGCCGTTCTGCTGTTTTTATCTGCATCGTCAACATCAACATCATTTCTTTCCAATATAGCCACCACCACAGCTTGGCTTTGCCTTTCCACAGCAAGTATAAGAGTAGTTTTCCCATTTTCATCTCTCTTGTTTACATCCACCCCTTGTTCTAAGAGAAAAAGGGCAATGTCCTCTTTGCCTCTGTCCCAGCCTTTCTGTTCTGTGACCAAGAGAGCATGGATTAATGCGTTCCTTCCTTGATTGTCACAGATATTCATATCGGCATTCATCTCTTTGACTAAGGCTTTTACCAAGGTGAAATGGCCTTGCCTGGCAGCATCCATCAAGGCTGTCACTCCTCCTTTATTCAGAGCCTTTTTCTCTTCATCAACTACTCTTCCCAAGTTGACATCTGCCCCATTCTCATACAAAAATCTCAAGGCTGCCTCCATCCCATACCAAGCAGCCTCCATAAACGCAGTGAAGCCGTTGACATCACACTCATTGATGTCTGCCCCTTTCTCAAGAAAGATCTTCAAAAGGTTCACGTTGCCTGTTATCCCTGCTATAATAAAGGGAGTAGCTCCATTATCCTTCTTAACATGTGGATCAGCCCCCTTTTCAAGGAGAAGGTGGACAATCTCTTCCTTATTTGCCTGTACAGCACTATGGAGGGCTGTCCAGCCATCGCTCACTTTTGAATTGATATCGGTACCTTTTTCCAAGAGCTGCCGGACAGTCTCAATTGTGCCAAACCTTACAGCATTGTTGAGCTCCTCGGCTTTCTCTGCTGATAGGTCTTCTCTTTCAGGTTTTGCTGGCTCCTGATGGTGATGATTGTATTGGCTTTCCATTAAGAAATTTCTAGTGTAATGTTAAGTCCATGAATAGTTAAAATGACAACAATAGTGATGACTGGAAAAACTATTCAGAAAGGTACTTATTGTGCTGGAGGTCTAGATGCACTATATATACTACTGCTGGATTCAGATGCTTAAGATGGTAAGAGCTCAGATAAAAAAGATGCTGATGTCTTTACCATATGGATGCATGTCTTAAAGGGTTTATAGTCTTCCTTTGATCTGTTTATTAAAAAAAGAAAATATATATATTTTAAAAAAAATAATTAATTAAACATTCATAAAGAAGCAAAGCAAAGCAGCTTCATTTTATATACTGCTTCATATCACACTATGGCAGGGGTAGGCAACCTTTCCCCTTTAAGGGCCGAGGGACTTCAGCTCCCAGAAGCCTCAGCCATGTTGGCCAATAGTCCCATGTTGGCCAATAGCTCCTGGGATTCTGGGAGCTGAAGTCCCTCGGCCCTTAAAGGGGAAAGGTTGCCTACCCCTGCACTATGGGATGTCTAAGCAGTGAAATGGAACTATATATACTACTCAGAAGCAATATATCTTTGCCAAGAAATGTTAGGGACAAAGGAAGGAGGACTGTGGCATCCTCTTTCATGCCGTGAACGGGATGTGCCGTTTCAATAACGCGGGTTCAGAGATACGCCTATGAGAGAAACTTGACGCTGTGCAATAGAAACAAAGCAAGAATGGAATTGGCACAGTTTGTTTGTGCTATACATTGTAATATGATAAAGCCCTAGAAACTTATGATACATGGCCATGGGGGGGGATGCCCTCAGGTGCCGGCATTTCTTTTTTTCCATAAGAATCCTAAAGAGAAATGCCAGCACCTAGGGGCAAAAGGGATGGACACATATCAAGCCTGAAATTGAGAGCAGCAGCAGTTCTCTCCATAGGACAAGGGACTAGCAAGTAGGGAGTGTGAGTCTCAACTCCCCCAGGAAGAGGAGGTGATAGGCCTAAACCCACCTTTCCTCCCCCCCCACTAG
>CM034706.1:142040309-142052411 GCA_020142125.1 Phrynosoma platyrhinos
TGTGCACTATTTCTGGCAGTCTGCAAAGGCCTTTAGTCTCAAAGGTGTGACAAGATCTCTCTATGTACTGTACCTTTTTGTGCAATTAAGCCAAGAATGAAACACAATGGAACTGTGCATGCATTTTCCTTTGCATTTTTCCCCAAAGGAAGAATCAAAAGTATTTTCTCTTTCTTTTTTTAAAGTTTTAATTACATAATGCACCAGTGGGGTCCACTGGGAAGATTTCAACCAGAGACTTGAAAAGATAAGCTTAATCATATGCCGATTGCGGGGAAAGCTCTATGAAAGTCCAAGGGAATTTGTGTGAAGCTCATCTTATTGTCCCCATTAAACGAACTGCACAAAGCAAAATGTAATTTATTTACTCTGGGAAGTGTTGTTGGTGGATGCAGTGCTCCCTTCCCATCCTCATGAATTGGATTCTGACCCCCTCCCCAAGGATGAGAAAAAACATGCATACTCAAGCCCCATTATAGTCAATAGACTGCATTGCGAGTTGTGTTAGCGCAGCCACATACACGTCCCACCACTGATAATAATGGGGTGGGGCAATCCACAGACACTTCATTCTGTGAATGGCAGGCCCAATATATACATATTTTTAAATAAAAACCCAAAAAGTTTTAATTGGTCTTCACTAGCATTTGTATTACATTTGGAAAACAGATGCAGGATGTTCCGGTCAAGTATAGCTTTGGAATCTTGATCTGAACAGTATACAACAGAGAACCTTCCAGATGTTGGTAGGCAGCAAATCACATCATTTCTCTCCACTGGTTGAGCTGGCTAGGGCTGATAGGAGTTTCACTACCACTTGTGAACAGCCATGCATCTGAACCCCAGTATGTATGTCCAAGCTTGTGCTGAACATTTCAGAAAATGAAGGACTGGTTCACACATGTATATATGCTGTTTGGTCTTACCACTTTATTACTGAGTGAGACTCAGCAGAATATGGAAAGCAACTCCAGTAGAAACCATTTGTATTTGAGTTAACATTGACAATATGAACATTATATTTGCAGTTATTACACCATGATAATTCATTCACACATCAATCAACATTACAATCAATGAGTAAGGAACATACATTCATGAACTAGGCCAAAGTTTTAAATTGCTCAGCAGCTGTGTGTTTACAATTGTGCGGCCACTTTCTATCACATTAACAATTCTGGGTGGGTTTATGCTGCGAACGTACACTATACTGAGCAGCCTGACAAATGAAGGAGACCGAATATAGGGACGGATTCAAACAAACCATTCAGGGTTCAGTTTTCCAGACAGGCGAGACATTCTCTTGCCACCAATGGTTAACCTCATTAATACAGGAGGCCCCAACAAGCTTACTTGATATACATTCAGAATATATGAAAGTACAAAGAAGCAGAGGCTTTCACAAGGAAGGAAGTGTGGGCTTGTACCACCATTCCAGTTGTAAGCCGGGACTCTTTCCATTACGCAAGTGAGGCAATATGTAAAGAGATCATGTAGCACCTTTGAGATTAACTGAAAGAAAGAATTCAAAGATGTAGCCATGTTAATCAGTATGTAGAGATATCTTGTAGCACCTTTGAGACTAACTGAAAGAAAGATGGCAGCATGAGCTTTCGTAGACTTCAGTCTACTTCCTCAGATGCTTTTGGCTACAAGATCCCTCTACATACTCATTCTACAGACTAACATGGCTATATCTTTGCATTACCACAGTGGAAAGCACCAAATTTGGCCAAATGGAGTGGAAATCCATCATCCTCTTCAAGAAACTTGCCCAGGTACAGACAGACATCTTCTTTCTCAACAAATGCACCATTGTTAAAACTGGACTTAATATTTCATTTCCATTCACAAAGGATTTAGAATTTGAATTGATATTCTCATGCACCAAGGGCATATATATGTCTGCCCCTGGGTTCCACTCCACCAAAAGCATCCGAGGAAGTAGACTGAAGTCTATGAAAGCTCATGCAGCCAACATCTTTCTTTCAGTTAGTCTCAAAGGTGCTATAAGATCACTCTACATACTGATTCTACAGACTAATATGGCTATGTCTTTAAATTCTACAAGTGAAACAAGGTGACCAGCGCAACACCACAGTGGCTGTCCTATGCAATGTCAAGACTAATCTTGCATCTAGCAGGGTGCTTGTTTCAAAGCCTGCAATAACAGACTGGTTGTGCAGTGGCAGGGCTATGTGAACAGCCTGCAACAGAGCACCAAAAAAAAAAAAGAAAAGAGAGAGAGAGAGAGAGAAAGCTGGTTGCATGTGAATTTGTTCTGCACTTGCTCTGTAGCGACTATTTTTCTCCAGCCTGAAAGTACCACTGACATTCTTTTAAACAACATGCTGTTCCTCTCTCTCTCTGAAATCAAATTATTTGTTACACAAAAATCAACTGGCCACATTGGCTACCACAGCTTTAGCCATATCTCCCTGCTTTCGGTAGGATGTAGCTGATGGTTGATAGGCACAATGTATCTGAACATGGCTCTTGTATGTGCATTTTCAAAGCCCATGCATGACCACCATCCATTTCAGCAGGGATTGCTATGGAAATGCTCATCCACAATGGGTGAAACCACAAAGGTATTCTGGTATAATAAGGAAATATATGGCTCTCTAGCAATATCTTGACTATAACTCTCATCATTTCCCCCCTAATATCTTGCCACAAATGATTACTGACAAAAATATACAGCTGGGATAGCAGAAACTGTTTTGGACTAATAAACTTTATGCAGCTATATTTTCAAGGCTGATCTAACTCTGTCTCCTCCTGTTTCTTTATCTCTTGGTAGGATATACTTTTTAACATATTGTACAAGTGCAGTAAAATTGTCCAATAGTCCATTTTCAACTGTAGGCTCCTCACTGCAATGAGTTGTCTGTAGCACCTGATTCTAAAGTGCTGTGCACCTATAATGCCCTAGCCAAATAAATAAAACAATAAATATTATTCTATTAATAAATACAAATATAAATAATTAAAAACAGGGTGTATCACCCCAGGTTGCATATAATGTTTGGAGAGGTACAATACACCAAGTCCATGTATCTTTCATAGATGCCACTGGAAGGAAGCTTGCCCGGTGTGGCAGAAGATTTATGAATGCTGTTGGAGCAAAGCACAGATGCAACATTCTTCTGGGTGCAAACACAGGGCAATGCCAGTGCTGTTAGGATGCCAAGACCTGGAACGTCCAGCCAGCAGTGCAGAAACATGCAGAGAGCTGCGGCAGGCTTCAGAAGGTAACATGCACTCGGTAGAAATCAGAAAGCCACATGTGCTATGAACAATTTGTGATCTATATTTGTCGATGCAGAAACTGGCTTTTTGAGAGCAGACAGAGACTTTGGCTGGTGTGCGCAGATGGATCCACAAACACAGAACATTCAACAGTAGATGGCAGTTTTAGAGGGGAATTCAACCTTTCCATTATTCATTCAGCCTTCCTTTTGCTTTTTTCCCCTTTTGCCTGGAGAGCAAATTCATCCTTGTTCAACGTTCTCCAGTACTTTTCATCTGAGCTTGCTTTCTCCCCACCTACCTTCTCTTTTGAGATGTGGAGGGCTTCCCCTCCCCTAGGAGAGCTTCTGAGTGCATGGAAGCATTAGAGGTCCCAGGCATCCAGGCCAGGATAAAATCCCAGCCAGAACTCTGCCACTCAGAAGCTCTTCCCACCTCCCACTCCGGCTCCTGATTCTCCTTTTTCCTTCCTTCTCTCAGGTCTCTTTCCCTCCCCCTCTGTGCAGTTCTAAACATTGACTCAAGGGTAGGCTCAAGTGTGCACAGGTTTGCCTGTTCTGTGGCTAGTCGCTTGTTCTGTCAGGTCTCTGTAGTAGGCAGATTTCAGAAACCTAGGATAAGAGTCCTTCTCCATCAAGGTGTGGGTTTTGGCTTGGGCTTCTTCAAAGCTATCAGAAGTGGCAACAGTAATGTTCCTCCTAGTTGCCTCTCTGGTTTCATGGTCAAGGTTCACCTGTAATGGAAGGACAACACCCTGTGACTAATTATTCAGTAACCTGATGGTCTTGTGTGTATAAATATCAGATATGGTATGTGTTCTATTACTATATTTTGAAAGAGGAAACATCTTTTTTAATTTCCTTCAGTAAAGGCTTGCTGCTTCTGGATCTACATAGGATCCACAAACAGGAGGCAACACACTCAGCAATGAGAATCTGGCAAAGGATATATCATAAACTTCAAGGGCAGTAGCCCTAGGACAACAGATATATGAACAACAGCATGCAAACTCATTCTGATACACTCATCATAAGCACAGTTTTAAGGCCCTTCCCTTGGACCAGAACTGGCAAGCCCTTCAAAGAGAGGACTGTCTTCCATGAAGTAAGATGTCCCAGCAATCCATCCCAAGAATGCAGACTCACCTCTCTGGGGGCTTCATTTTGGACAAAGTCTTCAAAGATCTTGTTGGCTTTGGCTGCTAGTTTTGCTTTTGAGCGGGTTCTCTTAAACTCCTCACAGGCTAGCCAGAATTCCAGATTTTCTTCACTGAATTCTGTTTTAAGGAATCCATGGAATGCTGCCACTCCATCTGTGAACAAGAACAGGGAATACCAAGTTTAGTAGGGGTATTAAATCAAAACAGGATCTTTTTTAAGGACTGCACTGTTGCTTAAACAATGCACAAAATTATCAAAATTATTATTATAAAATTGCATTCAGGGTATATTTATAAGATGTATGTGAAACATAAATGAATTTCATATTTAGATTTGGGTCCCATATCCAAGAAATCTCGTTATGTATATACAAATATTCCAAAATCCAATCATCATCATTGTCGTCCAAAATCAAAAAATACTTCTGGTCCCAAGCACTTCAAATAAGGGAGATTCAACCCGTAGTACCATCTTGGAGCATATGTATACTCACTTTTACTTTTCAGTAGATTATCAAAAGATTCCTTCCATCCAAGTACTTCCTCCAAGGAGTATCTGGAGAAGCAAAATGTTGAAATCATATCAAGGGTGGGAACAGGCAAAGTAATTTGAGGGTGATGAGGAATAGAGGCAAAAGAGCAGTTGTGTGGGTAAATTAAGAGAATGGGTTCTCTCATTATCTCCTGGGGATGCCTCCATCACTTGATTTAAAAAAAACATTCAGGGGTAGCTGTGTTGGCCATTTAGCAAATTCAAAAATAAATAAATAAATAAATAAATAAATAAATCCACCAGTGATAGCTTTATTGGCCAACCAAAATGCACAATATACTTGTTGCAAGTATATTGTGCATTTTGGTTGGCCAATAAAGCTATCACTGGTGAATTTTTTAAAAACTAATTTTAAAAAATCACTCATATTCTTTCAGATCTCTGGCAACTGTACCTATAAATCAGCTGAGAGAAACTGTACAGTCCTCCTTATTCTTGTTAGCCATGAGTGGGGTGCGGGCTGGAACAGGTAGAACTGTTATAGTTTTACTACTGCACTGCTCTATTGTCCCTTCTGACATGGACAGATCAGCTTGCTATTCTAAATGCTGCTTACCTTTGTTTTGTACTCTTGCTCAGGTTTCCAAATTTATAGCCAAACTCTGATTTATGAAGAAGAATCCCCAAACGGGTCTTGAACTCCTTGGCTCTGAAAAAGATAAGAACAGCAGAATGTCAAAATATTTTTAAAAAAGAAAGTGCCCGCCAGGTGGCAGCAGAATGTATGCGTGTGTATCCCTTACATCTTGAGATGCAGCCCCAGGGCTGCATCTGCACTGCAGAAACAATCCAGTTTGACACTACTTTAACTGCCATGGCTCAATGCTGTGGAATTCTGGAAATTGTAGTTTGTTGGGGCACCAGAGCTCTGCATCTATTATAAGATCCAAGCTTTGGATTTAATCAAGGAGATTTTTATTAGTTTTACAATTTTCTAGCAAGGGTGGGAATCATACAGCCCTTCAGATATTGTAGGACAGACTAGTTTCCATCAGCTCCAGGCAGCATAGCCAATGTGTAAGGAAGATGGCATCCAGCAATATTTGATAGTCCACAAATCGGCAACTCTTGCCTACAGATCTGCATCCACCCTTGCCTGTTCTAAAAGAAAAACAGGATCTAGGAAGCAGTGAATCTGGCTTATCTTTAATACTGAAACTCAAATATTTATTGGTGAGTTAGCTATTAATCTTTACAACATTTGGGACTCAACAGCACGGTTTCATTGGCTAAATTGTAGTTTCCTACAAGAGCTTCTCTTTCATCCCCACCTTCACTTGTCCTTCACCATCTATGTTACAGAAGTCTTGGGAAGTCAAATTGTCGCACAGTACCCCGTTGTGACTTGAGAATTTCAGCCGAAATGACCCAAGAATTTTGGGAAGCAACCACAATGAATCACTTCTGTGATCTGAAAGCATTTCTGTTTTAAAAATCTGCTGTTTTCAGTCAGGTGCTTTTTTCCTTTATAAAATTATGTGAGCTTTTAGTTTTTGATGGACACAGATATGGTATGTTTACTTGTCTGGTACGTTTGTTCCGTGGCATCTGTTCTTCCAATGCAAAGGGACTGGAGTACCACAATGCACACAGAACTATTTGCCTGTTAGCCATCTGCTGGAGAAACCAGTTCCCTTCCGCTTGAAACATATGGCACCTTTTAGCTGTTTCCTCCTCTCTGACCCCTCCCTGAAAGATTGCTTGATCTGGCGCCCATTGAGAAGCTCTTCCACTCTTCACACTCTCTCAGGTTCAACAACAATAGAGTTAGACCCACAGGTTATCCCAGAGATCTAAAGGGGATTTGGCAGAGGTGTGGGACATAGATCTGTGGTTTGTTCTCTGCCATAGCCTCTGACAGAAATCACTGTAAGGTGGCGGGATAGAAAGTCTCTGAAGGTCTTGATTTTTTTCTGTAAGTGTGTGTGAGAGAGATTTACAATTGTAAAAGCCCCACATTCATGGATGCAGTAAAGCAAGGTGGGAAAACTATAGCAGATTGTTTTTGTGACCCTCCCAACTCATGGGCTGCATTTCTAGCCAAAAAAATAAAGGGAGGTATGTTGCCTCTCCTAGAAGCTTCCAGGAGCACAATTTATCTGGTGTAGTGGTTTGAGCATGGGACAGTGACTCTGGAGACCAGGGTTCAAATCCCCCCTCAGCCATGAAACCCACTGGGTGACCTTGGGCAAGTCACATGCTCTCAGCCTCAGGGGAAGGCAGTAGCAAACCACCTCTGATCAAATCTTACCAAGAAAACCCCATTAATAGTTCACCATAAGTCGGAAACAACTTGAAGGCATGCAACACACAAAAAATCCTCCTCCCTGGCACTGTTTCATATGGCGAAAGGCTGTGTTATTTTTTCAAAATCACATACAGACTGGAAATCTGTACGTGATTTTGAAAAAATAACACAGCCTTTCGCCATATGAAACAGTGCCAGGGAGGAGGATTTTTTGTTACAATTTTTTGTAACAATTTTTTGTTACAATTTTGGCAGTCCCAAGTGGTCCTTGGAGGGTCCCAGGGTAGAAACTTGGCACTTGGACCTGCTGCAGTCACCCACTACAGAAATAAGCATGAGGATAAGGTTGCCTGAAATAGCATTATCATCTATAATCGATCATTTAATGACAAAGTGGTTTGTCAACATGTGGGAATCTAGTGTGCCTTTCCTTTGGGGAAAGGTCTGTATAGGAAAGTGTATCTACCAACCTTAAAAAGGGATCAGTCCCTGCCTCAAAGTGATTATACTTAAAGGGCTCACTATCCTGCATTACTGGGACATGGAGAAAATGTTCCACATTGCACTCTAAACTGAAACCAAGCTAAGGTTGCACGACATTTGCAAATATCCATCTCCTTAACTTGTCTCAGGCTCTTCTCCCTTTCCTTTTGGCCCATGGACAAAATGTACACAGTGGAAGCTCCTCCAGCCAGGGATCATGGGGTTTGTGGAGGGGGGGTTTCTATGCTTCAGGTACTTTAACACAACCTGTAAACCAGGGGTAAGCAACCTTTCTCCTTTAAGGGCCGAGGGCCTTCAGCTCCCAGAAGCCTCAGCCATGTTGGCCAATAGTCCCATGTTGGCCAATGGCTCCTGGGATTCTGGGAGCTGAAGTCCCTCGGCCCTTAAAGGGGAAAGGTTGCCTACCCCTGCTGTAAATACTGTAGATATAGCAATGGCTACCCCCACCATGCTTTTGAGACAGCACAAAGTTGAGTCCATGCCCACCCTCCTCTCTCCTGATCTCCTCTGGCACCACTCCTCCTCTAACTATCCCCAGATGTCCTCCTTTTCCAGGACATGCCCTCTATTTCTCCCTTCTGTCCAGGAGGAATTCCACAATGTCCTCCATTGTATGAGCTTTTATTTGGGAATGCCCTACATTTTTTTCTTGAATGCCCTACATTTTGCAGTGCCTTCTCCTCCTCTGTGGTTAGGACATCTGGTCACCCTGGCTGTGAGGCCACCATCCAAAACCCTGTGGGCAGAGCCTGTGGTTTGGGGATCTCTGGCAACAAACAGCCTGCACCAGCAGCAGCAATGCTTCCGCAACGGCACATGAGGTGCCTCCCTGCTTGGTGCATCAATGCGACAGTTTGGGAGATGGCTGCCTGGCGCGTCGGGGTCTATTCTTAGCACACCACCTCTGGCTGGCGCGTGGCAGGAATGCTAATCATCCAAGAAGGAGGTTGCTGGCAGAGAAAGAGAAAGAGGGCTCTTGGAGGACTGCACCGCAAAAACAGGTGGCCCTTGGGGGCAAAGCCTTGGCTCCATCCTAACACTCAAAGGCCTTCCTCTTAAGCAGCTGGTCCACAATATACGAAGTAGATGCCTCTCTATAAAGACACAGAGGGGGGTTGCAGACTGCCAGAAATAGTGCAAATTGAGTCCACTTTCAGGGTTAGGGTTAGTGCTAGGGAATCATGGGAATTGTTTTTGGTATTTTCTGAGACATTGAGCCTTCTCTGTCAGAGAGCTCTGGTGCCACAATAAAATACACTTCCCATGATTCCCTAACCCTAACCCTAAAAGTGGACTCAATTTGCACTATTTCTGGCAGTCTGCAACCCCCCATAGAAGAGGTACCTAGTACTGAGCAGCAACAATACAAATTCTAAGACACAGAGATCATTCTCTTTTTTGTCATTGTATCATAGAATTGCAGAGTTGGAAGAAACCACAAGGGCCATCCAGTCCAACACCAATAATAATAATAATAATAATAATGTATATAATAATGTATATAATAATATAATATTATATTATACTTCTGTTATTTCCTACCTACCTCTCCCCATCGATCAAGGCAGGAACAGCAGCAAATCAACACTGCACAACATCAATTAAAAGCATTCATTTAAACTTGCCACAGTTTCAAAGGCTGAGCGAGACAAATCAACAATGCTCGACATCAATGAAAAATAGATTAGAAGAGTCTGTTTCTATATAGAAGAATATGTATTGAAGAATGGGGAGTTAAAAGAAGAAGCCCAAAGGCAAATTAACTGTTGATTGAGCTGTGAAAATATGTTGATACACATTGTATTGCCTTAGGAAATTAAGAGTAAAAATATTTTTTTTAAAAAAAATTAAAAACATTCATTTCAACATGAAACAAGGGTTTCAAAGGACTGAGAAGACAAGACAAGACAGCCCCATTTTAAAACAATCTACTGTACATTTAAAACCTATGCTTTTAGATCCACAATGTAAAAAGCATCAGGAGAAGCCTGTTGGAAGAGACTGCATGTTGTTTTATTGTTGGCTTCCTACCAACTTAAGCTTCCTCAAACTCCACAACCCTATTTCTTCTCCTTGTTGTATGCCTCCAAGTCATTTCTGACTTATTGGGACCCTGATCGTGGGGTTTTCTTGGCAAAGTGTCTTCAGAGGGAGTTTGCCATGGCCATCATCCTCCCCCGAGGCTGAGAGAGTGTGACTTGTTCAAGGTTACCTTGATGTTGGAGCAGGGGTTTGAACCCTGGTCTCCAGAGTGGTAGCCCAACACTCAAACCACTACACCACGCTGGTCCCCAAAAAGAGGACATTCGGAGTTTGCACCTACATGGGCTGCACAGTGCAGAGATAACCCGGTTTGAGGCCGCTTTAACTGCCCTGATCCCATGCTAGGGCATTTTGGGCAGTCCAGAGCTGCCACAACAAACTGCACTGCCCAGACTGCCCTAGCATGGAGCCAGGGCAGTTAAAGTAGTCTCAAACCGGGTTATCTCTACAGTGTGGATGCACCAACCAACCAACCATGCTGCACTGCCCAGAACGCCCTAGCATGGAGCCAGGGCAGTTGAAGCGGTTTCAAACCGGGTTATCTCTGCAGTGTGGATGCACCAGCCAAGCTGGACCGCCCAGAACGCCCTAGCATAGAGCCAGGGCAGTTAAAGCGGTCTCGAAGCAGGCTATCTCTGCAGTGTGGACGCACCAACCAACCCAGCCCCTCGCCCCCAAAGGCTTCCCAAGCCTCTTACCTCTCTAAGCAGCTGGCGGGCAGCGCAGCCAAGCCCTGGCACATGTTGAGAAAGCTTTGGTGGGGCTGCTTTGCTTCCAAGTCTGGGTCGAGGAGGAGCTGCAATGCAGAGGAAGGAGCTGCTTCCCCTCGGAGTGCCTGGCTCTGTCTGGGGCTGGGCGCCCAGGTGCGGGGCTTTTATAGGGCTTTTGGAGGGGGGGCGTGGCTGGAGGCCCTGGAAGCCCCCTCAGTCCTTCCCAAAAGGAGGCTGAGGGACTGCTGGGAGGGAAAGAGGAGGACCAGGCACCACAAAATGGGGGACATGGCCAAACCCAAAGCTCAAAGACACCCTTAGAAGTGCCAGAAATAGTGCAAATTGAGTCCACTTTAAGGTTTAGGGTTAGGGAGTCATGGGAATTGTTCTTTTTTTCGGAGATATTGAGCCTTCTCTGTCAGAGAGCTCTGGTGCCACAATAAAATACACTTCCCATGATTCCCTAACCCTAACCCTGAAAGTGGACTCAATTTGCACTATTTCTGGCCGTCTGCAACCCCCCTTAGTCAGGCTCCAGAGGGAGGACTTTTCTGGAATTCCTGAGGGCAGGTCATGAAAAGGAGGACACTGTGGGTGACAGAGATGGGGCCAGTGTGTTGTAGTGGGCTGTGGACTAAGACCGGGGTTCAAATCCAGGCTCAGCCCATGTTCCACAGTGGAACCCACTCCCTCGGAGAGTAGTGGAGTTTCCTTCCTTGGCGGTCTTTACACAGAGGCTGGGTGGCCATCTGTGGGGGATGCTTTGATTGAGAGTTCCTGCATGGCAGAATGGGGTTGGACTGGATGGCCCTTGGGGTCTCTTCCAACTCTAGGATTCTATGATTCTAGCCAGCCTTTGGCAAGTCGCACTCTGTTCAGCCACGGCCATGGGCTAACCCCCCTCTGAAGGAACTTGCCAAGGAAACTCCATGATAGGGTCACCCGAAACAAGTTGAAAGCACACAACAACATGGCATGAATAATCAAAGGTAAAGGTAGTCCCTTGATATTAATGTCTAGTCGTAACCGACTGTATGGGGGCAGTGCTCATCTCCATTTCTA
Organism: Phrynosoma platyrhinos; assembly: GCA_020142125.1. Lineage (NCBI taxonomy): Eukaryota > Metazoa > Chordata > Lepidosauria > Squamata > Phrynosomatidae > Phrynosoma > Phrynosoma platyrhinos. The sequence continues at coordinate 142,051,841 of CM034706.1, forward strand.
AGCCGAAGAGCCAGCGTTGTCTGAGGACTTCTCTGGTGGTCATGTGGCCAGCATGGTTGCGCAGAATGCTGTTACCTTCCCACCAAAGTGGTACCTATTTATCTACTTGCATTTGCATGCTTTCAAAATGCTAGGTTGGCAGAAGCTGGGACTAGTGATGGGAGGTCACCCCATCATGCGGCACCCGAGCCTCAAACTGCCAACCTGCTGATCTTCCAATCATCAGAATTGGTGTCTTAACTGCTAAGCCACCACATCCCCATGAATAATCTTACTTGCCTTTTTTTTAAAAAAAAAAATAAAAATAAAAGAGGGGCAGGAGGAGGAAATAACCACTGAGTCTGAGCATGCTGGCCTTGCAAGATCCACACTCCAAGCTTGGAAAAGTCACTTTTCCATTATAATTTTTGGAATTCCCCCAGCCAATAGGGGCACTAAGAACTGTAGACCAAAAATCTGCAAAACAGGGATACCTTTACTGGGCCAAAATGTACAAAGTACAAGTTTTTTAACTTCCCCTGGCTTCTTCATCAGACAAAAATATTAAAAATCATATGGCGGGGGGGGGGGG
>CM034706.1:142058179-142068845 GCA_020142125.1 Phrynosoma platyrhinos
TTCTTATTTCGGTTACTTTTCGCTTCGTGGCCAGCGTGTGATAAGGTGACTGGTGAACAAGAGAGAAACAAGAACAAGTGCAGAAGCTGCTGTTTCTTTCAGCAAATTTGTGGATACAAAGTGAGGGACAATGTGGCAGGCAGAATGGGTAATGCACATACCACTTTTTCTACTTGCCTGTTTTCCCTAATTGATACATTAGATGTAGATCTGATATTTTCTTCCTCCTTATGGTGTTTTAAACTCTTCCTTGGCTTTACTGCACTTTCCCCTCACTTTAACCAATGCCAGTCCTTCAACTGAAAATTAACTTTCCCTTGCCATAATTTGGCAGTGGATTGGCAGGAACAGCCAGGGCCTCTGAGTGAAAACAAATATAATATTTAAAAGAGAAATCCTGGGAAGTCTGTCTTCATGTGTTGTGTGAGCGTGGCTTCCTTCTGCCTTCACCATTTCCATGACGGATGTGATTTATGTTAAAGTGAATGCTGAACTGGGCACTGACAGCCACTGTTCTCTTCCTCCTTCCTAGATCCCCAGCACTTTAGGGAGTCTGCTCACCTGTTTTAAAATTATTTATATAAAGTGCCAGATTTGTTTTAGCTTGTTTATATATCCAGTCTTCTTAGTATTTTTTAAAACTAAAACATCTAAAACAAATACTGCAAAACTGTGCCAGAGACATTTTGTAATGTCACAAGCACTACCCAATTGATGTCTCTGGCTTCTGGCTACTTTTGGTGCCAACTTGGAATTTTATTTATTTATTTAGAAAAGAACAAACCTTGAAGAAGGTGTATTTGGACTGAGAGTGGTACTGTGAGTGGTTCCAAACTATCTTCAATGCTCCAAAAGTATATTTTAAAAAAATTAAAACCCATTTACATAGTGGCTCTCAGTGTTGAGCTCCATTTAACAGAATGGAATTTGCATCTGATGATTTGTTTTCATCCTTTGCCCCAAAATGTAGTTCCACCCTTGTAGCCAAGGTTAAAACGGCCCATCATTTTGCTTTTATATGGATACACCTTTAAATGTATTTGCTTGTAATGTGCTATAATGTACCCACCCACCCCCATCTCTCAGGAGTTTTGGAGACAGAGGATTCTGCCTCGGCACATGCACATGTACTGATATAATTTTGATTTCCTTCCAATTCTTATGATTCTACAAAATAAAAAAGAGAGAATTAATAAAGCAAGGTTTGAGGGCAGGTAGCTATATCATATAGACCCAGTAAAAAGGTTGATAGGCCATCCTATTGCAAGATTTGTAGACAGCTAGCAATAATATATAGATCCAATAAAATGGGATTCAGACATTATGACCTCTCTGAGAAGCTGAATAATGCTTCTTTATGATAGTGTAGAGCTCCATACAAAAATGTTTAGAAGTTGTTTCTCACATTTATCTATTAATTTTCTGCCCCAGCTTTGGAGGCAAAGGATCTCTAAGTGGGTTATACAAAATGCTGTTAAATGTTCTAAAACAGTCAAAGTTATTCCATTAAAAACACCAAATGTGTAATGCATTTGACAACATACAGTCGTCCCTCCATATTTGCGGGGGTTAGGGGCGAAGGACCCTTGTGAATATGGAAATATCGTGAATAACCCCTCCCGCTCTGAGAGGGCCTGTGTGGGTCCCCTCTGGACTCCTGCCATACCGGGATCACCTGATCCAGGCATCAGAGGAGTGGAGAAAGACCCCCACGGGTCCCCTCCGGACCCCTGCCATGCCTGGATCACCCAATCTAGGCATGTAAGGGTGGAGAAAGACCCCCATGGGTCCCCTCTGAACCACGCCATGCTTGGAGCGCTTGAACCAGGCATCGGAGGTGAGGTAGAAGGGGCCACACGAGCTCTCTCCTGACCCCTCCAATGCTGGGATCAACTGTTCCAGGCATGAGAGGGATCAGGAGAGATCTCGCAAATAATCAAATTCGCAAATTCCAAGTTCATGAATTAGGAGGGACAACTGTATACCCTGCAGATCCACACATAGTGTTTACTTCCCCAAGTTTTCTCCTTCTCCCTCCCTCTTTCTCTCTGTTGAAGGTTGGCAAAGAAGTAACTCCATGGCCTTCCTTGGGCCAAGAGTCTTACAGAGTAAAAGCCACAGCGAAAGTCCTGTTTTCCTACCCATATGAGTCCAGCTGCTGCAGCAGCTGTGAGAACACCCCTTAGGACTGCAGGACGCAGCAAGTGCCTTTTCAGTGTTTGTTCACTTCCACCTCTTCTGTCCATACACATACACACACACTGTGTGAGTACTCCATCAATCATAGTGGTTTGAGAGGGAGGGAAGCAGGGAATAGAGGAAAGTTTCCTGTTCTGCACTGGGCAGCTGGAAACCAGTGGAATGGAGTTGTGGCATGAGGTAGAGTAGAGATGATGAAAAAGGAAAGAAGGTAGGAAAGAAGTGGTATTTAATTTGCTTGGCTCAGTGGGGAAGATAATTGTGTGCCTTTTCCACTTTGTCACTGGTGTATAGCACACACTGATGGAACAAGAATAAATAGACTAGGAAGAGTCGACCACACACATACATACACTCTTGAAGCTATTACTATTTTTTAACAGTTTGCTGTGTGCCTTCAAGTCTTATGGAAACCCTAGGTTCTATCATGGGGTTTTTATGGCACAATTTGTTCAGAGGAGGTTTGTCATTACCTTCCCCTGAGGCTGAGAGCATGTGACTTGGTCAAGGTCACCTAATAAGTTTAATTAGTGTGTGCATCATTCTCCTTTCCCCTTCCATTCTTCCCCTTCTGGTCACCACTGAAACTAAACATCCCACCCCTTCCAGGCGTGAATGATGATGTTAAAAGAATGCAGATTGTTTGCAGGCACAAAGCATAGAAAACAGCAGGCTGGAATGGTAGTCCCTTAGCTCTGGAGAGAAAATGATTTTTATTACACAGTCACACATGTGTTCGCATTGTGTATATCTTCAAGGATCATCTGCCTCTGTCTATTCCTGGCATTGTGGCTGTTTAATATACAAATAATTGATTTATAGGGCATAGTCTTGTGTGGGAGTATGTGTGTGTGTGAGTGCATGACAGAAAGTCTGGTCTTTCTGACAGGTTCATTCACATGCAGGTGCATGTGGGAACTGTTTGTGTGTGTGTGTGTGTGTGTTTTGGGGGGGGGGGTTATATCTATACTTTGATCCATAAGTCTTGCCTATCACCTGGAGCCCAGCATGGAAGGTCAGCATTTAGGGTCACTTGCTGAGAGAGGTGCATTTGCAGATGACCTACTATGAACAGCAGCAATTATCAGCAGCCACAGCAGAAGTAATAACAACCTTTAATGGAGTTCTTTGTATGCCATTGGCCCATAGAGGCAAGACTCCAGGAGGGTTTTTCATTAATGTAGTTGTTCTCTTTGATGCAAATATCCCGCTGTTCCAAATCAAACTACAGTGGTAATAATTTTTGTGTGTGCTGAGCTTATTGAAAGGATTCTCAATTAGGACTCACCATAGAAAGTGGGGTTGCTGTTGTTTTCAATGTATACTTCCCCCTAAGAATGGACTTCACTTGGGTCTGTTCACAGCTAACTTTTTCTTGAGCAGCTTATTGCTTTGCCCACTCACATGCCTATCACCTATTTCCTTCACTTTCTCCCATCATATAACCTTATCGCACGGAACTTAGAGGAACGAGAACGGAACAGAACAGGATGAGAACATACATTAACATGCAGGAGAATGCCACCGATGCCACTGGCAGTTCCCAAGCCATTCCCCAGCTGTTCCTGGCAGGCGATTTGACTGCCAGAAACTGTAGGAGAGATTCTTCCTAATTAACCAAAGGCATTCTTATGCCCCCATGCAAACATGTTGGAGCCGTTTGCCTAACGGATGAAGTGGAAGAATCCCCTACCTGCCAGACAGACATAATGTGCCCCTTCCTCTGGTTAATTACTAAAGTTAACTATTACTTGCACCCAGATCCAAAGGTCAGGCACAAGTGATTAACCAGCCATGCAATAATTGACTATTCTGTATTCCTCCTACCTCCTTTTCTGTCTTTAAAAGTAAGAGACCTGTATGATTCAGGGGTCAATTAAATTGGCCATGTGTCAGTGCAGTTGTTCAGGGATCAATTAAACTGTTCATACCAGATTGCAGCGGTCTCTGTCTGATTTCACTATAAGTGGCACCTGAACAGGGACATCCTCCCATCTTCGCCATACTTATCCACTTGGCAGGAGCTCCAAGGTGCACCAGACATCCCCAAGGGATCCCAGTAAGTATGGGCAACTCGTTATCCATGGCTCCAACATGTTTGCATGGGGGTGCAAGAACGGTGGCATCAGCGGTGTTCTCTTATGCGGTAACGTGCGTTCTCTTCCTGTTCTGTTCCTTTCTGTTCCGTTCCCGTTCTGTGCGATAAGGTCTATAGTGCCGTGCGATAAGGTCTATAGTCACACCAGATTATCAATGGTTCAGTTCATGCAATTGCCTCCTTGCAAACTAGGGACCCAGTGCTAGTTGCTATTGCTGTTGTTGCTATATACCTTCAAGTCATTCTGACATATTTCTGACCATATGGCAAACATATCATGGGGTTTTCCTGGAAAGGTTTATTCGAGGAGGTTTGCCATTGCCTTCCTCTGAGGCTGAGAGAGTGACTTGCCCAAGGCCACCCAGTCAGTTTTTATGGCTGAACTGGGGTTCAAACTCTGGTCTCCAGAGTCCTAGTCCAATGCTCAAACCACTACAGGGATAGCTAACTTAAACTTCCTCTTCTTCCCCAATCACTTCCCGAATCTCCTTGATGTTTTTGTTATGATCAACATTTTGTGTATCAACATGAATAATTGGATGTAAATGCATGGCATCACAATGACAGCCACACAGATGTTATGGGCAGATCTTTCTGTGCTGCTGCTGTCTACTGTACTTTTTATTTTATTTTTAAATATTTTATTCACTTATTTGTTTATGCCACTACTCTTAACTGCATGGGCATAAAACAAGCCTTATGTTGGGAACTGCTCTGTGTTGTCCTTAGAGGCCTAGAGCTCTTGGAAGCAGGAATGTAAACTAACCAAAAGCTTGGTGGATGTAAACGTAGAGCTCCTTTCTTCTCCAAGGTTGCAGGCCACCTGTTCTAATTATTATTATTATTAGTAGTAGTAGTAGTATCCTGCTTTTTCCCAAAATTGAGACTCAAAGCAGCTTAACCTTTCCAGGAATTGCAGTATAGTGGTTTGAGCATGAGACTATGAGTATGTCCAGAGACCAGGGTTCAAATCCCCACTCAACCATGGAAACCCACTGTGACCTTGGGCAAGTCGCACTCTCTCAGCTGCAGATAAAAGCAAAAGAAAAAAAACCTCATGAACAAATCTTGCCAATAAAATGCATGTCGGAAATCACTTGAAGAACACAACAGCAACAGCTAGGCACCCTGTAATTACTCTAACACATCTAAACAACTTGGCTTGAATCAAGGATTGGATCTGCTCTCAAAGATTATACTCGATCGTCCCGACCAACCACCCTAATTCAGCCTCAGCCCTATCACAGCCTTTTAGTTGGATTGATGCCACCGGCAATATTTCCTCCCCCCCCCCCCCCGCTTCCCCCACATGCACAATGTGTAAAAGCCAGAGCTTGGTTGGAGTATAAGGCGACCACATGCAAAACCAAAGGGAAGGGATGGAAAGAGGAGAGAGGAAATGGATGACAGATGGACAGGGTGCTTGGCAAAGGATGAGGAAAGGGGGAGAAAGTGTGGGATGCAGGGAAGTGTAAAGTTTATTGTTAGTTGTATTCATATGCTATTGTTTTGATGTTTTATTTTGCTTTGCTCCAAAGGAGCATATAAAAATAATTTAAACATTAAAAGGAAAAAGCAGACTGAGAAAGGACATCCAAGCAGAGTTGCTGCTTCATCTTCTGGCTTGGACAATAACCAGTCCACCCTTGGACTCAGAAGGACAAGCTGGCCCTGGGAAGTGGCACCAGGAGCTACAATGTGTGTGGCACAATATATGTCATGTGTGTGCCTTTCTACATAACAGGAAGAAGATGGGAAGAAAGTGGAACTGAGTGAAGATGCTTACAGACAGAAAAAATTGGAGTTGGAGGAGGAAAGAGAGAGGATGTATCTCATCTGGTAGAAAAGGACTACAGGAGTTTTTGAAGGAAATTATTAAAGTAAAATGTTCATATTTTTAATCATAATAATGATGACAGTAATACAAACCAGGTACAGAGGAAAGAGGGAAGCTGTTCTAGGAAGTGAATGTAAAACCAGCAGGAGAGAATGATGATGATGAAGAAGAACCAGCAACTGGTGATAAAGAAGTGTGAAAGGAAAGGGAGAGAAGAAATGGTAGGAGATGAGTAAGAATACTTTCAGAGTATTGTGTAAGGGGAAGGAAATAATAGAAAATAAAAGTTATTTGCCATTTAGAGCCTCTGGGTCGGCAAATTCTGCCTGAAATAAAGAGGCTGAGCCATGATAGTCAATGTCTATCTTCACTTGAGGAAAGGCAAATTGTGGAACTCTCTCCTAAAAGGACATAAAAATGGCAAGAAATATTTGCCGTTTCCAAAGAGGGAATAGATATCAATACAAAAAGTTGGAACTTCCTTTATACCAAATCAGTTGATTATCCTGATATTACAAAACACTGACTGGCAGTAGCTTTCCAAAATTTTAGACAGGAAAGTCTACCTGGAGAAGCACATATGCAGATGTAGCCTTGTGGCAATTGAAGCTGTCAGAAAATAAGTTTTGGCAGCCACTTCCTGCTTTCAGAAGGAAAGCTAAGGGCCTCGGCAGACGACTAATAGAGTCATCTCTGAGGCAGGGAAGAGGAGGGGCAGCCGCATGATCGGCGCCCCTTCCTCCTCCCGAGGTCGTCCTCAGAGCCGCCGGCCCTCCGCACGGCCAGCACTCCGGGGGCAACCTCCCGCTGCAGCGTCCGCACACGCTGCGGCAGAAAAGTCAGTGAAAGTGCGCCCTACGCTTTTAGGGCGCACTTTCACTGACTTGTGAAAGGAGCGCTGATTTAGCGCTCCTTTCAGAGGCGCCGACGGTGCGCCGCGGTGCGGATGCCACGGTCCCGTGCCGCACTGTCCCAGGGCGTCCCGGACGCCCTCGTCTGCTTCCCCCTTAAGTTACAGTGTAAGCTGTTTGCAAGAGTGAACAGGCTGATCATGGCAATCTGTATGAGCACTGATGCAACACCTGTGACAAAAGAGAGATAGATCTAGAACTTATATATTTTGGTTTTCATTGGAGATATTTAATATTTAAATGAATTTTGAGGAATGACTGTTATGATATTGATGTTGCTGCTTCTATTGCAAACAGTGTGACCCAATGCAACCATAAAGACTGTTTGAAACTGTGGCACCATAGACTGGGCCATCACAATGTAAGAAACTGGCCAGACAGAAAGTTTCAAGAGACTTAGGTTTCAAAGCATGCTGTAATACTGAGTGATGTACAAATTGCTTAAAGGCAAAGGGAACCAGGACTCCACAAATACTGTATGCCCAAATGCTACTAGTCTGAGAGTATACTAACTACAATACATTTGAAAAACAGACTGCCAACTAAATCCAGAGATTCAAATCCAGAGATTATCAGTTATGGCATGACACCAGGCCTAATCTATGCCATCTCAAAGTTTCCCTGAAGATTTTCTTACTTTTGTTTGGTTATGGAGGACTTCAATATGATGTTCTATTCATTCTTCTTTAAACATCTACTTTGATCTCCTTTTCCTTCTAGTGATTTCTCCAAACCTTGGCATTCCCCCAGTCCTGTGAATATCTTTAAATTCTATACAGATGGTGCCATTTTGTGGAAGTCATCACTGGAAAATACTATATCTGATAACATTCTTGACCTCACTACAGATTTATATTGTGAACAAAGAATGATCAGCATGATCATAAATTTGTTATCCACACCATCTTTTTACAGGGAGAAAAATAGCAATGACTGTAGACTATGCTTATCCTTATAACTATCCTTATATTCAAGCCACTCTTCTTTTAAACCAGTTTACTAGTTGTGCCCTCTCCCTATGTTGGGACTTGTAATATTTTTTTCAGGATGCTTAAAAATCTTTGGTAAAAAAAATTCTAGGCTCTTCAGAGTTCTGCACTAAAATTATGAGACTGCTAAAACAGGTTATACTGATTTAAATTGGTAATACTGGCATGCCCCTTTACTGTTCAGTCATTATCTATGTGTATATGTAGAGAGAACCAGAGTGGTGTAGTGGTTTGAGCATTGGACTACAACTCTGGAGACAGGATTAAAATCCTTGCTCAGCCATGGAAACCACTAGATGGCCTTGGGCAGGTAACATTCTCTCAGCTTCAGAGGATCACCATGGCAAACCACCTCTGAACAAATCTTGCCAAGAAAACCATATAATAAGTTAGAATTGACTTGAAGGCACAGAACAACAATGTGTAGGGATACAATGCATGTATCTGTGACAGACTGGGCCAATTCCAGTTGCTTTATTTGTGCAATGTTTTTACAGTATTTTTAAATGGAAGAATCCATGTGAAAATACATTACAAAGGAATGCAGAGATGCTATTCCCAGACCATGCCCAGCAGTCTTGGGTAGAATCCAGCAAGCACTCTGGTGGTGGAAACTTCGTTCCTATTTGTGGAGTTTATATAATTCTTTCAATTCTCTCCCAACTCCCACATTGACTTATCATTTTCCTCAAAGGGTTTTTCTGTTTTCCAAAGAAGACAAGCAAATTTCCTAAATTACTATGCTATTGAGGGCAAAGTAGGCTCTTCCAGCTCTCTTAATAAGGGTTAAAGGGTGCACAGAAAGCAGAAAAGGCATAGATCACAGTTAAGTGACAGCAGGTAGAAAATCTATTCTGACTGGATTTCAACAATTCCTTGAACAATTTTGTTGAAAGAAGTCCATGTTTCCCTCTTGTCCATTAATAACATAGTAGGTGGGAATTTGCCTAAATATCCTAAAGGCATCAGAACCCATCTGATTTTGAATGCCAAGCAGGGTCAGTCCTGATTAGTCCTTGGATGGGAGACCACCAATGAAGACCAGGTGATGTAGGCTGTCTTTCAGAGGAAGGAACTGGCAAAACCAGTATTCCTTGACAAAGGAGTTTATCACACGGGGGAAATCCCGTGCGGAAACGGGGGTTTAAAGTAGAAAAAACCGCAAAAGCAGATGTTTTTTCAGATGATGTCACTGTTAAAAGGAAGTTAACTGGGGTTAATCCAAACGGAAACCCTTCATTGACTGCTTCTTTTTACTTTCAGGTTTTTCCAAAAGTAAAAAGAAGCAGTTTCTGTTCGGATTAACCCCATTTTAACATTGCTTTCACTTTTCACACTGGGGAATCCCATTAATAAATTGCTTCTGCTTTTGCAGTTTTTTTCTACTTAAAGCAGGGTTTCTGCACGGGATTCCCCATGTGATAAACTCCTAAGAAAGCCCTATGAAATTCATGGGGCCACCACAAATCAACAGGCAACTTGAAAGCTTATACAAACAAAACATGGGAATTCTGAATCACTTCCATACTGTACCATCCTTTATTTTGTTTCCAGGGAACCATGAGTGAGTGGGTGGCTTTTCAAGGACTGAAAAAACTACTAAATTAGTGCAAGAGCTTGGCCCGTGCACCATTACATAGGAGGAACAAGGTGTAGGAAGAGTGCATTTGGAGTCGGGGAGACAAAGAAGAGAACAGCAGTTGGGATTCTGGCAACAGCACCATGATTAGGAGTGAAGAGTACATGACCAGAAGCAGATGCTCATGAGGTTGGGCAGTCTGTGCAACCTTGACCCATCAAGGGGTTCGTTCATCAGAAACTAATGCTGCCATCTTGGTTCTTACTTGGCAAAGAGCCTACCAGCAGGTGTTTTGTAGCATCTGACCTTGGCCAGTTTAGTAGAAGGAACATATGCTGCTATCTAGACGCTCTGTGTTGGTACAATGATCCTTTCAGGCTTCCTCTCAGTTCATTCACCCCATATTGGCTGTTGCAGTAATCCCACCCTCAGATATGCTGCATTCACAGAGTATTGTATTCCCAGGACATCTCTGAAAAGTTTGTAGGGCTATTCAAGTTTCCTAAGGATTCAGCCTTTTAAAAAAATATTTAAATATCAAAAATATCAAAGCCTATTAGGGTCTAGGTTTAAATCAGCAGAGTAGCAGAAATGTGTCTTTAACTATTTATCTCACCATCTTTTCAAAGAAAGTTGATGGAGAAGGAAGATGGAGGACCCAAGAGGGCAGGAAAAAATCTTTGAAAGTATGTGAGTCCCAAAAAAAGGGGGGGGTGACCTAAGTCACATGGTTAGTTTGAATGAGAGAAGAGAAGGGGGTTGCATGCAGGAAATCTCTATCTAAGGAGGGGGAAAGAGAATGCAAAAATCCTCCAACAAAGTTGAAACTGGCCCAGAAGATGAAAGAGCCAGACAGAATCAATGGCAGAACAGAGAATGAAAGAAATGGATAGAGGAAGCTGAGATCTTTGGCTGAAAAAATGCTTAATCTGTAGAGAGTGGAAGGATTCTTGGCTGAAGGACGAGTAAGTCTGGAAGAAACTCAACTGGCCACCTGCAATTTGTAGCACAGGTAAGAAAATCCTATCCATGAGGGAAGCCAGATGTGGATAT
>CM034706.1:142099295-142112582 GCA_020142125.1 Phrynosoma platyrhinos
GCTGCTGGAACGAATTAATTTCGTAAGTAGAGGTACCACTGTACTTGGCACACAAAAGGGGAGTCTGGGAACTGTAGTCCAAAAAAGGAACTTTCCCAAGTTGGGGTTCTAGCTAGGTCTTTTTCCTATGGACCTATATCTGGAGTGCTAGTCAGGTCCCTGCCCCCAAATTGTCCAAGCCTTCAGCCCACTTTCACTTCCCTATGAAACTCAATGGAAAAGCAATCCTACACAACTCCTACCCCTTACAAGCACAGCCACATTCTGAGTTCTGTTTCTTGAGTCAATTACGTGAAACACAGGACACATAGAAGTGCACATGCATGCAGGATTTTATTTGGCATGACTACTCACTAAAAGGACTCTCAAGCCACACACATTGTGTGGTGCTTTCATGTGATCAAACAATCTGCAGCATGGCTGCAAACACTGCTAGAAGTGAGAGCAAGATATCAAGGACGTGGAATCTTTGGCTGAATGGGTGTTTTGAACTATAAAACCTACAATCTCTGACCATTGGCCATGCTGCTAGGGCATCCAAAATCTAAAGTTTTCCACTCCTGCTTTCCATGAGATGCCAAGCCCCTGGGACCCTGAATGACTGAGTGCATTTTGTGGGCCCTGCCTTGTATATAAATTGACCTTCAAGTCATAAATAATTCTAGTAATAGTGGAGTCTGACGCACACAAAACGTTAAGTGTCTAATGCAGTAAATAATGTAATGGCTTTCTTTTAATATCTTTAGGCTATGTCAGTTTTGAGAGAATATTTTCTCCTTGAATTGCCTGTAGAAGCTGAACAAAAGGAAATATATTTATCTTTGAGAAGATATGGGATAATAGAGGGTATTTCAATAATTGAGGTCCCATTTCCATTCCTTGGTTTTATTAATATGGGAAGAAAGCATTCATTACATGTCAGTTTTAGAGAACACGAGGCCGTGATTTTAGCATAATAGTCCACAATGGATGCCAATTTCCCCCATTAAAATGAGACTCTAAATGGTTAGGCTATTTTTGTTCCTCTCTGTGTGTATTTGCATGTGACCTGCTTACAAAAAGAAAATAAATTAAAAATGTACGGTAATAGTTTCAGATGAGAAGTTCCTTTCATAATACTTTATTAATGTTATTGAATCTGTTTCCTATCATCTGAGCTACTGAACCAAAATAAAATGTAGTATGCATGCAGAAAACATGTGCTAAAGTTCCACAATTTCCATGGGGTGAGGGAGGTGGCATTTCTAACATAGGCACAGCCATTACACTGCTATCTTGAATGATAAACCGCCCAAGCATAGAGCTTAAGTGGGCCTTACTTCTATGTAGGTATTATAAGACTGTAGGAGATCTGAAGAGCAGCATTAGGGACTATAAAAGTTTTTCTTCCCCAAAAAATCCTTCAAAAGCTTCTAATTCACAGTATTTTATATTGACCAGTATCCCTGCAGGTGCCTAGGTTAGTCACCTGTGGCACTCAATGCCGGGAAGAAAATAAAGAATCTATTCTCTTTTAAGTTATAAAAGTTCTCCAACTTTGACATTCACTATAGGTGATAGCTTAGTTGCTAGTTACAAGTTTGCTTCAGAATATTTTGTTAAAGTTCTGGCCTATGTGGCTTGCAGATATCAGGCATTCAGAATAAATGCACCTGGCATCCACAGAAAGCATCTGTATGGAAACAGCTTGACCTAGCTTCTCCAAGGGGACCCAGAAAATTATTCTCACTTCAAAGTGGCTTTAAAATGTCTCAGTATGTCAGAAATGTCTCCAGCCTGACCTTCTCCAGATGGTCAAACTGAACTACAGTCATCATTATCCTTGTCAGCTTGAGCCATGACTAGTTAGCATTAGGGGAGTTGTAGTCCCACGAAATCTGGAAGCCAGGTTGGAAGATGCTTTGTTCTTCCTCCCTTTCTTCTTTCCTATTCCCACACATGATCCTTTCACTTTATTCAGTCTATATAAAGGCTATTTCAGCTTGAAGATTCTAGAAGATCTAATCCTAAAAAGTAATTTTTTCAAAGTCTGACTCAAATCAGAAAATATCCATAGAATCCCACGGTTCTCTTTTTTTCACCAGGCTATAACATTCAGAGTGAAGACCAGATATTGCATATTTTAATGCTTGTTTGTGATTGCATACCTTCAACCCAATTCTGACTTAGGTATTCCTAGGTGACCCAATCACAGGGTTTTCTTGGCAAGATTTATTCAGAGCTGGTTTGCCATTGCCTTCCTCTGAGAGTGTGTGACTTGCCCAAGTTCATCCAGTGAGGTTCGATGGCTGAGCAGGGATTCAAACCCTGGTCTCCAGAGTTGTAGTCCAATGCTCAAACCACTACATTACACTGGCTCTCATTTTATTTACACAGAAATAAAAATGAATGGGAAAAGTCCTTGCACTTGCCGGGGGGAGGAAAGCAATCAGATTAGCATTTTCCTTGACATACTAATTTTCTATGTGCTGCTTTTCCTAGGATGCATTTCATATGCAGTCCAATTCATTCTGGTGTGATAATTATCCAGGAAAAACTACATCAGTCTTCACCAACCTGGGGCCTACTAAAAGTTTTGGGTTCAAACTTCTATCATCTCAAATATCTGGGTCTGCTGAGAGCTGTCAGAGAAAATAACTGGTTAAGGAAGGCTGAGTTACTTTATGATTTTGCTACATATGTAAACAGACTGTAATGTGACAGTCCATATGGATGGAGTCAGGAGGAGGCATTCTGGCTGTCTATGCAGAGATATGAAATGAATCTGCTCAAGAAATCACCCAAACATTGGCAGATCCCCTATGATCATCTTAGGGCACCTCTGCACAGCAGGTTTGAAGGGGGCAAAGAATGCACATTCGACACTTTTAGCCCACTTTTGTGTGGTGTTTTTGCTTCCTCCTCCTTTCCCCCCATATGCACTACAAGCAGCAAACATTGTGGATCATTAAAGGGCAGCAAATAATCTAGTATTAATTTTATTTTATACTACTATAGGGAACCCAGTTTTGATTTACTGACTACAGCTGCATGAAGTATCTTAAGCCATTGGTTTTAATGTGCCTGTGCTGAAAGGAAAATTTGAGGAGCCCCAAAACAGGGTGAGTCTCTCTTATCACAAAGCTTGGAAAGTTAGTTTTTCAAAAGAAATTTGTTCCCATACTCAATAAAATGTTTGAAAAGTAATCTACTTTTATTACTTATTGCAGTGATTGGAAAAAATAACTCATTGCATTACACATTGAGTTGCTCTACCACTAAGCTGGAACAAAAAATAACACTGGCATTGGGATGGTGGGGAGGAGAACTGTTTTATAAATGGAGCCATGTTCTGCCTTATTATTCAGCTATCTCCTATTCTAGCTCCTGTCCCTTACATCTCATCAATGCTTGTAAACCATGGGGTTTTGTACCTCATATTTGCAAGGACGTACAGTGCAGAAGACTATGACAGACATTCAAACATATGCATTTTTCCTACCCTGTGAATGCTAGTTTAAGAACCCTGTTTCCTTGTTGTCTCTTTATTGCATAAAATCCCAAACCCACCCTCACCCCAAAGTTTACTCTAAAATATTTGTTTTCTGCAGTGTTTGGTAGCATTAGGACACGGCAGATGTCTACATGAAGTCTACTTTAGGTTTTGTATCTTAGGTACTAAAATACAACATATGCACACACACAGATATATATAATTGGGCATGCTGCTGTATTATGAGGAGATAGACATGAATGCTGCATAATATCTAATATCTATATCTATATCTAATTCACACACTCAAACAGAGCTTCAAGATTTGGATTTTCATCTGCAAAAAATCTTTTTTTTCTAAGCAAGCACTCTTTCAGCAGGAACTATATATCCTTGCATGTTTGCAGAGCACCAGTATGAGTCAATGAACAGTAAATAACAGTCAATGATGATTATAAATAATATGATGGTGGAATTCAGTGCCACTTTTGTCCATTGGTGCAAGAAAGCAGGAGAATGGTAGTTTTCATTAATGTCTAGTGAATTACTGAATGAATCTCTGGACTTGGCTGAAGCTCCTACTTCTTTAGGACAGCCTTCTCCAACATAGCACCCTCTGATGGGTTGGACAACAACTCTCCCATCAGTCCTAGCCAGCAAAGGACAATGGTGGGAATTATGGGACTTGCGATTCAAAAAGGTTTTGAAGGCTCCAGGTTGGGAAGCCTGATGTACTTGTTCCTAGCATGTCGGACCATTCTTTTGTCAAGTAACAAAATAATAATAATAATAATAATAATAATAATAATAATAATAATAATAATTAGATTCTGTTACAGGCCTTTTAAGAAATTATTTCCTGTAGAAGGTCTTTTGCTCTTTAGACTGTAATAAGAAAAATGTATATTGAGTTTCTCTCCAGGACCAGCCTTATTATGAAGCAACATTTCAGGCAACAGATTCCAGAGGGAGTACCATATTTTTCTGGCTTCAGTTTCCATTCTTTAAAAAAGGGGTGGGGCTGACATTCACAATAAAAAAGAGAAATGCTTGAAATGCAAAACAATTTACATTGACTGGTTGATTTCAGCTCTGTATAAATGGGAAGGGACAACACTTTTAAAGGGCAGAGAATACTTTAGAATTATATTAATACAAAACTATAGGAAGTGGAGCTCATTGGGTCTTTCTGTGTTGACCTAGTTCATGCCATGTCTGGCTTTTAATATTCAGCCTGTCAGAGAGTTGTCCAAACTAATAGTAATGCTTACCTCTGATATACTACATCAGTACATTGGTGAACCTCCAAATATACAGGGAAACGGTGCAGAGGAACCTCCTCTCAAGATTAGACTTTCTCACTTGCAAACTACATGACCTTTGTGGTGAACCACACAAGGCTGCAAAATGAAGGGAAATTTGATTGCAAGTTTACAGTTCTTCAAAACTCCCAAGACAAGCTGCTTATCAGGGTTGGCCCTACCATTAGGCAGAGTGAAACATCTACTCTGGGCAGCAGATTTTTGATGCCTTGAAAGGCCAGTTATGTTACTCATTTTGTTATCATTGTGTTTTAACTGACAACAACAGGGAAGGGTGCTTATGGGATTTTCTGCCTTATGTGCTAGAATAACTCATCTGGTTATTATTTAGTTATCATGCATGATTTGGGGGTGGGGGTAAGAGTCAAAAATTTTATCTAAATCTGAGGCAACAAAATGTCTTGGGCCAGGCCTGCCATTGTTTCCAGCATGGTGATAAATAACCAAAGGAAATGGCCTTGCTTGTCTTTCTTTATCTGCTACTTCATTGCTTGTTTCTTGCCTGCCACCATCTTATACCTTAGTTTATGCCTGGTTAGCTGCTATTTTGGCTAAAGATGAATTACCATAATCTGGGTAGTTCTTTGTACATGGTATCTTGAACTTCCAACCAATGATTTCTGGACCTCACTGACAATGACAACCTCTCCTTCATCCTACATGTACTCAGTCTGAGACCTGGCTTTTGCTGCCTGTGGCCCAACACTGATTATTATTTACAGACTGGCCTGGTGTAGTTGAATTTTAATAAGCCCAGCTTAGGAACTGGTGAGTCCAGCATAAAATATAGGGCAGATGTTACACTCCTAAAAAAAGCATCAACTGCTGTGTGTACATGTGCTTCAGACCAAAACAGACATGCCTGTGCACACAAAAGAGAACCCCAAGAGAGCAATGGACTTAAGTTTTTACACATATGTTTTTACACATATACAGCCCAATTTCTCCAGATTTTTTCCATTCTTCCTCTCATTCTACTGCTGTTGCAACACCAATTAACTTAATTTCACATATGGAAATGGATTTGGCCAGTGCGGGAAGCTCATGGTGACTCAGGAGGGACAGCTCCCTCCAATCCATCCCTGCTCTAGCTGAGCCTCCTCTGGGTTTGAGACAGCAGGTCTGTGTAAATTTTGGACCTCAGGAACCTGGGGTAAGAGTCTTTTTCCATGAGGCTGTAAATTTTCCCCTGGGCCTGGTCAAAGCATGATGGCGATGGATCTTGTATATTCCTTCTTGTCACCTCCCTGGTCTGGAAGTCTATGTTCACCTGAAGAAAAATTTAAAAGAATGTAGTTTATTAGGGAAACCTTCCTTTTTCAAGCAAATATAGCAATTTTGCTTTTATCACACCTGCCCATGCCTATCCATTTCTTTTTAGCTGAAAACGGAAGCGGCAGGGTGTTTAACACAATGACATACAGTGCCTTGCAGAAGTGTTTAGGCACCCCTTTGACTTTTCCAGATTTTGTTGTGTTACAACCTGAAACTGAAATGGATTCAACTGGAATTATAATCACTTGGTGTACACAAGAGATTCAACAGTAGGAAGGTGCAAAATTGTGACACAGAAGTTAAGTAAACAAATAAACAAACAAACAAAAAACCCTGGGACTTGTTGCTTAAGTATTCACCACCTTTGTTGTGACACACCTAAACAACCCACTGCTTCTAGAAGTCATGTTGTTGGAGTCCACGTACATGCAGCTTTGGTGCCATATTATTTTATGGAAGGGCCAAAAAGGTCAATTTTGTTTCTGGAATTCCCCAGAGATTGTTGGAGAAAGTATCAAAACAAACAGCATCATGAAAACCAAGGAGGCATCAAAACAAGTCTGGGGAAAAGTTGTGTAGAAACATCAATCAGATTGGATTATTTAAAACTATCTCAAAGTATGATAATCCCTTGGAACTCCATTAAATCCATTCTTACAAAATGGAAATGACATGGTTCAACTACAACTCTGCCTAGAGAAGGTCAGCTACCAAAACTCAGTGACCAGGTAAGAAGTCAAAAAGACAACTAGGAATCCAATGGTAACTCTGAAGGAGTCAGAGAGAGCTGCAGCTGAGATGGGAACAACTGTCCATGGGACAACTGTCACCTGTGTTTTTCCACGAAGCTAAAGATTATGGAATTCTGGCAAGGTCAAAGCCATCATCGAAACCAACCTATATGAAAGACCATTTGGAGTTTGTAAAAGAAAAAAGAAAAAAGTGGAAAGCATACCAAACAATTGGGAAAAAATTTTCTCTTGTCTGATTAGACCAAAATTGAACTTTTTGGCCTTGTGGACAAAGCAAGGGAAGTTCATTGCCATGAGAATACCATCTCCATGATGAAGCATTGTGATAGAAGCATTATGTAGTGGGGATATATTTTTTCAGCAGGCACAGGGAATCTAATCAGGACTAAGGGCAAAACAGATGGAACCAAATATGGAACAATTCTAAAGGAAATCTGTTTCAGACTACAAGGACCTGGGGCTGAGGCAGAAGTCAATAATGCATAACTAAAGTAACAATGGATTGGTTTGAAAACAAGATAGTGAATGTCTTAGAGTGGCCCAGTCAAAGCCCAGACCTCAGTTTGATGGAGACTTTGTGACAAGACTTGAAAGTGGCTATTCATCAACAGTGCATCCAATCTGACACAGCTGGAGCAATTGTGCCAAGAATGGGTAGAAAAACAGATGCAGATGCCCACAGCTGATAAGCAACTTACCCAAGAAGAACTACAGCTGCAATTGCAGCCAAAACATCATCTACCAATACTGACTCAGATATGTGAATATTCATACAAGCAACTAGTGGCAGATTGTTTTTGTTTACTCATGTTTACTTAATTTATTTAGCCTTTGTGCTACAATAAAAATATTTTGCAACATCATACCTCTGCAGGATTATCAGGAGGAGGAGGAAAGGGATTATACATATTTTAATTGCTTAAGTAGTTTACATATGACATCATGGAAGGATTAATAGCAGCCTGCACTATTATGGTCAAAGGCTGCAGATGTACAAATGCCTAGTAAAAATGGCAAATGATAGAGGTAGACTAATAGTATGGACACCTCAGCTCTGCTCCATTGACCTTTTACCAGATCACAATGTAGAAAAGTTACTCATTTGGAGTACAATTCCCAGAATCTACCAGTCAGCAAGATAGCTAGTCAAATTGGCTGAGGGATGCTAGGTACTGTAGTACAAAATAGTAATATTTCCAAGCCTATGACTCCGTTCAAAACCCATCCTGCTAAAATAACCATGCCTTCTCTCTGCTAACCTCTCGTGGTGCTTGCACATCAATAAATTCTTCAAAAATCCTCTGGGCCTTAGAAGCCAGTTTAGCAGTAGACCTTGTCTTTTTGAACTCCTCACACGCCAACCAGAATTCCAGGTTTTCCTCACTGAATTCTGTCTTCAGGAAGGCACGAAATGCAGCCACTCCATCTGAGAAAACAAAGAAAATATTTCATTCATAGCTGAAATGTGGTACCATGTTCTATTTTAGCTTTATGTGCATTATTTATTGTTAGTAAGGGGGGGTATTTTTGCAATACTTTTACTTTTCTCCTTCAAAATAGAAATTCAGCATATCAAGCAAAGGAATAGGCTACACTACAGTCTTTCTCCCCATTATGTTTGTTTGCAACAATTTAAAAAAAAAAGAAAAATAAAGATAAGATTAGATAAGATAAGATAAAACAAAACTGCAGTGACTTTAATCCCAGTACTACCTCAGGATCCCAACATACCATTCTGTGGGAGATATAGAGCCAGGTAAGCCTAACTACTGCATCCCCAAGGTATGAGTTGATCACTGGAAAAAAATCTTGTGCTTTAAATCAGGCGTGGACAACAGGGAGGCTACATATGGGAACAACACACTTTTTTGTGTTCCCTGTCATCTCCTCCCCATTCCTTACTCCTGCAGTTGAATTTTGTTGGCACAGTGGCAAAACAAATCCCTGTTTTCCTTTAGAATAAGGCCTGCAGGAAATGTACACCATTACAACAATGATTCAACCTTTGGTTGAATGTGAGTTTGTAGCTGGATGCCTTTTGCATCATGTTTGCTATTTAGAACTCATTTATAATTGCCATTTGGCTATTAAAAAGATAATCCCCATTTTAATCGTTACCATTTTAATACAGATTCACAGAGAAGAGCATAAAGCATTGGCTGCTGACTTTTGGCAGATAGTAAGTGTACGTTTATCTCTTTGGTGCTTAATAATAGTGGTATTTTGCAGAATGTGCTGGGGTACTCTCTTCAAGCATGATGGTCATTAAATTCAATGGCCACAGTCCAGTTAAAGTAATTTGTGTTCAAGTTTCAAATAGCTGGTAAACCTATATTTGGGCTGTATAATAACTGGCTGCAGATGAGCGCTCACATTCCAGTTAATAAACAAATACATTCTCCTTCACAGAAATCGAACATTAGAGAAATGAATGTTCCAGCTCAGTCTTTCCTCTGCTAATTTTCCAGGTACAGGGATTTCTGTGAAGGAACACTCATTCATGTTATCCTCTGAAATCATAATGCTGAAAGACAAGCTCATAACTGAGTAAAAAATAAATCTAATCCCACTGAAATCAATGGAATACGTAATTTATAATGAACAACATTCAGACCTACCTTGACAACTGGAATAAGGTGAATAATGTTGAATAACTAGAACTTTTAACTCATAAGGTTCTAAAACTAAGGCTGCAATAGGCATATGTAGGATGGCACTGTAACTGCATTATGTAATGATGAAATGTAGGGGTGCACCTACATCAGCTGCTTAATCTGGTGCTAGTCTATCATTATGGCCTGGACTGGCCACGGACTGACCATGATGGCAACACATGCACTGGGCAGAATCCAGTGCAATACCACATCATTGTCCATATTAGCCCTGTTGTCCCTTTCCCCTCGGTGCCACTGCCACCACCACTGGAAGAGTTTGTCAGGCAAATCATTCAGATTATTTGTACATATGTGCCCATTTCCAAAATCCCAATCTGTGAGAACCAGGCAAGTATAAAAGGGAAGGGAAATACAGCTGTGCCAGCCAAATAGCACCCTGTAAGAGCCTGGCTGTTACCTTTTTATTTCTGCTGAGATCAGAACAGGTCGCCCCTCCATGTGATCAACAAGGCAGATATCTGTTGTGCCCCACCATCCCTAGGACTCAGATTCAGATAGGGAAACAGAGGGGAAAGATGGGGTGGGGGGCAAGAGAGTGAGACAAATTGCCAAACTAGTGAAACAGAGGGCCAAGAAAGCATGGCAATTCCTGAACAAGACACAGAACTAGCACCATCTACCATAGCAGAATAAAGGAGATAAAAGGAAGGGACTATGGAAGTCAGAGCATTTAAGGAGCTTATCGCACCACTAAATAAAACATCTTACTTCTCCCGAATTCAATTTTAATTTGGGTGGCATCCAGATACTATCGTAGGGATTTTGCTGCCAAATCCACCACTCACGTCCAGCCCAGGTCCAGCCCTGGTCCCAGGAGTGCTCCGGTAGCCATTTTTTTTAGTTTGAATTCACTACAGGTTATAGTGTGTGCCATTTTTCCCCATTCCTTCACAATCATGTTAAGCTCATGATTGGTGTGGAAATTTGTTAATGGTGGCAGTAGACTAGCATCTGTCCTCACATTCAGAGGATAACATTAGAAAATTCTGTCAAGTTTTTATCTCTATTCTGTAAGTCAGCTCCTCTCAACCTTGCATGTTGTAAGCTTCTGATTTGTTTTGAAATTCGGTGAGTGTTTTGCAGTGGCGTCACCAGGTTTAGTGTCACCCGGTACTAGCAAAATTAAAATTATGCCTTCAAACTACATTATCATATGCACAACCTAAATGTATTTACATATACATAGTGAAGATTTAGTTAAAATGTTCTCCATGTGTTATCTCCAGGAGTAGTCCACTGCAAACCAATCTCCACAACAGTTTGAATTTTGGAAGAGTTGGTCAGGCAAATCACTCGAATTATGTACATTATAGGTTTTTGTGGGTTTTTCGGGCTGTGTGGCCATGTTCTAGAAGAGTACATTATAATTATATGTACATTATAATTATATAATTATGTGTGTATATATGTACATATTTTCAAAATCTCAACCTGTAACAACTGGGCAAGTATAAAAGAGAAGGAAAATGTAGCTCTGTTTTCAACAGGGATTTGGCAATTTAAGATACTGTCTTGTGAGCTAAATTCACTAGTTTACAGATTTTTCCTAATCCACAGCTTGTTACCAGCTGGCTTCTAGGGGAAATTTTGGTTTTTTTAAAAAAAAAATCTGTAAACAGCTTTTCATCATGTGCTTCCTGACTATACTCTTTCCATCTTCCTCATATCCTTGCTGGGTTTTCAAAAAACAGAAGGATTGCCAAAGGACATGAGGAAAAGAACAGGACTCTGATGAATCAAGAGCACTTTCTCATGACTGATATACTGAGGAAGACCTCTGTACACCAGAGAGCAGTCTAAAGAAGTCAAGGGGCAGAATCACCAGCTGGAGTTAGGAGATCCTACACAGACTTCTAGCTAGCTAGCCTCCTGATCTAAGTTTACTCTGTAGCCTTGTGAATAAAATAAATTATAGAAAAGGGACTAGTGCCTCAAGCAGATGTTTTATTATCCCTTCCCCACTTCTACTTAACCTCTTCCCCCAAAAAATCCTTAAATATTCAGGCTCTGTCCTGATTTAACATGTATATTTTGTATATCTCAGAAAGATGAAAAATTTTAGGGCAGGTGAAAATAGACTGGGAGCAGCATCACCATAATGTCTGCTCTAGACATACACATTTTGTAGGCATTTGAAAAGTTGCAAGCCCCCGCAGAGTCTTTTAATGAGAGATTAAAATAGGATGTATACATTGATTCAATTTATGTCCTTCCTTTCTCCCAAAGAATGGCACTTTAGAAGGCTAACAGTTCTCAAATAAGATAAAATATATACAGTTGAACCAATAAAACAGACTGAATACACAATTAAAACCCATGAGTAAGGGGAAGAACAGCACCCACTTGGTTAAAAGCCCTTCCAAGGTGATCCTGTTCATTGCCAAAGGCTCTTCTGAATGGAAAGGTTTTTGTCTGTCAATAGAAGGACAACAGGAAAAGGGATTGCCTGACTTCCCTCAAAAGGGAGTTTCATAGCAAGGAAGAGAAACTGCCATCAGTTTTTGGGGTGTGTTATGAATGATCTGTCTGAAGACTAGGGTTCATAGTAGATGTTAACCTAGAATAGTGTTGGTGTTGGTCCATGCCTTCAAGTCATTTCTGACTCATGGCAACCTATCATGGCTTGCTTGGGAAGATTCGTTCAGAAATTTGTCTTTGCCTCCCTCTGAGACTGAGCGAATGACTTGCCCAAGGTCATCCAGTGGGCTTTCATGGCTGAGCAAGGATTCAGATCCTGGTCTCCAGAGTCATAGTCCAACACTCAGACCACTACACCACACTGGTTCTCAATGGTGTAGCTATTACTAAATGGGACAACATCTATTTCACCACTGTCTGCTCCCAATACAGTTCTATTAAGCTAAAGTCCATGATGTTGTGTCCTCAGATTGTGAACTGCCCTGACACCACAAATGAAGCAAGTGATGACATCATTTTTGTTTATTTTGTATCTAGATAGTAAATCTTAATTCTTCATTTACTATCTAGTAAATGGAAATGCTGTCATGATGTCATAATCTCTTTGAGGCATTACAAGAGCACAGAGAAACTGAATACAACAGACCCACACAGCTGCTTATTTCATATTGGTTCCAAAATGGTGCAGAGGAATCAGGACTCATTGGGATGAAGCACAAGGTCTTTTTGAACAGCGGGAACAACTACATCATCTGGCATCCACCTCAAGGTTGCCTGTCCCCTCTGATCTTACAAAAGGAGAAAGGGTGGATTTTCCCAGCAACAAAATGGCCTTGGGAGCTATTGCAGTTTAATGAAAAATATTGGGGAAAGTTTGGCCTTGAATCAAGGCTTATTATCTTTACAAAAGGTCTGTTCATGGTGGAAATGGAAAAAAATGTAAGAACTATTTGCTAATAGGGACTACTGTAGCTGCCTACATTTCTAAATATAGCTTGAGGACCTGGCTATGGGGAGTGTCATGGTGAGCACCTGCACTTCACCATTCATCATTACCTCTGAGACAACACAAATCATCCTGGTCCCTCAAATACTGTGAGATTGTTTCAACAGTTAACAGCCTTTTCTGTCTTCATGAGTTAGAATCTGAGCACAGCATCAGCTACACAACCCTGCTAAATCCACATTGCCTCTTCACTCCACTAACACTTGGATAGGCTTCCCTCTCCAAACAAAAAGAGGCGGCGCAGGCAGACTCCTGTTTTTAATGGCAGCTTCACAACCTCCAAAAACAAAAAGAAGAAAAGCTCTTTTCAGCCTCAACCAAGGATGTTATCACACGTGGGCCACAAAGCGATAATAAACTGGAAATG
>CM034706.1:142112682-142129266 GCA_020142125.1 Phrynosoma platyrhinos
ATGGATTAACCAGCAGATTTGCCCCCGTGTGATAACGTCCATAGTGTCAACCCTGCTGGTTCGTCACATGCTCTATCTTATTCATGAAGGGAGAAGGTCTATTTATTATTTTACCCCAAAAGGAGTGCACAGTCAGGAAAAGTGAACCCTTATCCTCAAAGGCCAGTCTTAACATCCACCCATATCAGAGATCTGTTTCAAATCATTTTTAACTCAGCACAGTTTCACTGTTAATACTTGATCTGGTCTGGTACAACTTTTTTAAAAAAGCAGCAGTGTGTAGGAAGTTTGGAAGGATTGCATTCCACTCCCCGCTCTTCCTTTTAATATAAAAGCTAGACACTGCCCCTTCCCCCCAAAGTGGCAGGCACCTGAAAAATAATAATTTCAGGAAACATTGTTAGTTTGGCCCTTGGTCAAATCACATTCAAAGATTGGGAGCTTAAAATCTGATTCTCTAGCCAGTGCTTTAGAAACAGATATTTGACCTTCCAGCAATACTAGCGCTGTTTAAATCATATGTATTGAACCCTTGCATGTCATAGAAAATGACCCCACTTTGCTGGGAACTGCTGCCCAACTTCTCTTTCTCTCTCTCTGTTTGAGTGTGGGTGTGCAAGGAAAGATAAGGGATAGAAGAGAGAAGCTGGAAATGCCAGCAGGGTGTACAGGTCACATACACACATGACAACCAGAGGTGGGGGGGGGGGAAATATTTCCAAAGCAAGCCCAAGCAATTGCTAGCGTGTCCTTCTGGCCATGTCTGACAGTTGCAGTCAGGCTGAGGATTTAAGGACAGACTGTCCTGATAGATGTTAGACACATTAGGAGCTCTGTGTTCAGCCTGTGAGGGATGCAATGTGAAATAGGCTACATTTTTCTGTCTCTTCCAGAATCCTGTCAAAAGGAATCTTCATCCATGCCAGACAATCACTCCTGGGCATGAAATCTACAGGGAGAGCAAGTCCTTTCTCTCAGACGATGGTCATGTCCCTTTTCTTTCCCTCCCCCTCCCTCTCTCTCATTATTCCCCCCACCCTATTCTCCTGACTCAGTTTTGTGTCCAAGAAGCCTGAATTTGTCCTCAGAGGTATGATCTTATGAAAAATAACAAATTAGAGCAAAGGAGAATAAATTATCAGTTGCATGCTCATCTGATGAGTGCAACTGGAAGTGATAGCATGTGTGAAACTGCCTTTACAAGTCAGTCCCATTAGGATCTCAGCTGAGACAGAGCTTTGCCATTATTTCAAACTCAGGGCTAGTACAAGGCATGCTATACAGCCATACTAAACAGAGGACTTTATGGCATGGGATAAAAAAAACTGGCTTACCTTTCCTGAACTGAATTCTCATTTGGGCTGCATCTGGATACTATCATATGTAAATCATATATTCGGTGGATTCAGCAGTGATTTACATATGATAGTACCCAGATGCAGCCTGAATTAGAATTCAATTTGGGGAAGGTAAGCTGGCTTTTTTTACCCCATGCAATAAGGTCCAGAGAGAACACTTTCTTTTTAGGTACATACTGGCCCTCTCTGGAATTGCCCTCTTCTGTTGCAAAGCATCCACATACTACTGGTATCAGCCCACTGCATCCCTTTGTTGTCAGCGTAATCCTCCCTTGTTTGTTTTTTTCCAGATTTAATTTGCAGCAATTCAAGGTAATAAAACAATTGCAACATCAGTTACTCCAGTTTGTACAGGTAAGGCATCATTGAAACTTTTATGGGCTTTGTTTCCTGTAATTAATTACTTTCTATCTGTAGCAGGGATGGAGCATGAATGGCCTCTTTATCACCCTAATGTCAATTTCTGTTCCCATGGAGGGGAGAATAATTATGGGTTTCCTCTTTGCCACCTCTTCTCCTTTTTTAAAAAAATAACAGAATAGTGTTATTGCTCTATAAGAGGGGAAAATAGAAGAAATGAGTAACTACCATCAACCATCGCATCAGAATAGAAATTGGCATTGGACCAATAAGAGAACTGCAAGGAGAGATGAATAAGCTGTTCATTATAAATCCCCTTTCCTTCTCATCAGTAAAACAATAGAACAGGTTGAACCTACCAGAAGAAAACTTCTCATCCACAGTCATTTCTTTATTTTATTTACAACATTTATATATTGCCTAGAGACAATGTTGTCTGCATAGCTTATTTTAAACAAAGCTAAGAGAGAAAAGGAAGGAATATCAACAATCTAAGATATGCAGAT
Organism: Phrynosoma platyrhinos; assembly: GCA_020142125.1. Lineage (NCBI taxonomy): Eukaryota > Metazoa > Chordata > Lepidosauria > Squamata > Phrynosomatidae > Phrynosoma > Phrynosoma platyrhinos. The sequence goes on from CM034706.1 coordinate 142,114,907, forward strand.
GACACCATAAATACTAGCAGAAAACCTCACAGACCTGGAACACCTACTAAGGAAGATCAGAGAAGAAAGTGCAAAGGCAGGCTTAATGTTGAACATAAAGAAAACAATAAAACTCTTCTAGAACATGGCCACACAGCCCGAAAAAAACCCACAAAAAAAACCAATAATAGTTACCACTGAGGACCTTCACAAGTTCAACCTAGACAATGATGAAATAGAAATAGTAAAAGAATTCCCTTACCCACGATCAAACATTGATAGAAATGGGGACTGCAGTTAGGAAATCAGATGAAGACTAAGAATGGGGAGGGTGGCTATGAAAGAACTAGAAAAGATGCTAAAATGCAAAGATATACAACTTAGCACAAAAATTAGAATCATGCAAGGCATTGTATTCCCTATTACCATGTATGGATGTGAGAGCTAGACAGTTAAGAAAGATGATAGGAAGAAAATCAATGCATTTGAGATAATGTGGTGCTGGAGAAGAGTGTTGAGGATCCCATGGACAGAGAAAAGGACCAACAAATGGGTCCTACAGTAGATCAAGCCAGAAACCTCCCTGGAAGCCAAGGTGACCAAACTGAGGTTGTTGTACTTTGGACACGTCATGAGAAGGGAGGACATATTGAAAAAAACAATAATGCTAGGAAAGGTGGAGAGAAGTAGGAAGAGAGGAAGGCCACATGTCAGATGGATGGACTATATTAAGGAGGTCACTATGGTTACTAAGGAGTTGCAGGAATTAGAGCAGTGGAGGACAGAGGGTCTTGGAGATGTCTCATCCATAGGGTCGCCATGGGTCAAGATTGACTCAAGGGCAGTAAACAACAACAAAATAGAGAATGTTATACAATTAAATGCAACATAAAACATAAAACAACAAAGCAATACTCACTGAATCCTCAAATTTAAATGCACAGATTAACACACCCATAGCTGAGAACTTTTGCTGAATGGGACCAACTTGCAGTTGGCATTGCTAGATCATACAGAGCTATGTGAAGTGGTTCTGTGGAATCTCAGCTGTATTCCACTTCCAGCTGCTTCTGGGAAAGAAGTGCCTCAGTGATGCTAAAGGGTGGCAGTGTGGAAACAAACCAGCATGTGTTCTCTTTAACTGTCATGGAAGGCCAATCAAGACATCAAATGCTAAAGGCATAAGTATTTGAATGACAGTCACAGTGGGTTGTTTATGCCTAAAGTGAGCCCAGTTTTGCAGTTTGCATAACAGACCTACATACTGGCAAGTCTTAGCCTCCATTTGTGGTCCCAGAAGTTTGGCTATCTTTTAAACATTTAAACATTCATTCTTTGCTCTTTTTTAATGCAAGCATAAAAACCAGTTGCAAAGCCATTTAAAGGTTTTGCATGTTAAGGGAGGCACAGCGGTGGGATCTGATAAAATCACAGCTAATAATCAGTCTGGGGGGCTTATTGCACTGTTACAAAGCCTGGCTGCTCCCCTATGTGGGAGCAGACACTTTTCCTGCACCCACCCACCCCAGTATCAGCTGGATCAGGAAGAATAACTGCCTAGCTGAATCCTTCCTTCTGTCAACCCAGGGGTCTGGCAGCTGGCTGGAGTAACAGGCTCATCAATCAAGACCAGGTTGGTCAATGCCAAAATCCATACCAATAAGTATGATAACCCTATCTACAGCCGTAATGAATAAAAGTTGTGGCCATCTTTTTCTCCATTTTAACTGGCATATTGGTTTCTTTCACATGGAGCAGACCTTGCCCTTGGACATGCAAAATAGAGAAAGCAGCATTGCTAAGTTCACAGATATCTCCATATCCAGCTGAGACAAAATAGGCTTGATTAACAAAGAGGTGGTCAAGTTTTCTTCCAGATATTTTGGACTACAACCTCCATAACCCCTAACCATTGGCTATGCTGGTTAGGACTAATGAAGATAGCTGCAGGCAAAAACATCCAGAGGTAATAGGGCACTCCTAGTTTAAACAAAGATAACTTAAATGCCCATGTTTATCTATAGATTCCTGTGTCCATCTGACTGTTTAAAACATAAATGATTGTAGCAAATATAGGACCATAGCATTAATTTTCCACACAAGCAAAATTATGCTTAAAATTCTGCAGCAGACTCCAATAATATATGGAGAGAGAAATCCCAGAGGTACAAGTGGAGATCAGGAAAGGAAGAGGCACTAGGGGCCACATTGCAAACATACAATGGATAATGGAGTACACCAAGAAATTCCAAAAGAAAATGAACATGTGTTTTATAGTTTATAGCAAAGTCTTTGACTGCATAGATCACAAAAAGCTATGGAATGCTCTCAGTTTAATGGGAGTGCCACTACATTTGATAGTCCTGGTGAGAAATCTATACCTAGTTAGAACAGAATGTGGAGAACAGAGTGGTTCCCATTTGGTAAGAGGACAGGCAAGGCTTCATTTTATCACCCTATCTCTTCTACCTATATACAGAAAATAACATATGAACAGCAGGCTTACAATCGGTAGTAGGAGGAGTGAAGATAGGAGGAAGGAACATCAACAATCTAAGATATGCAGACGACACCATATTACTAATGGAAAGCATCATAGAATTGAAACAATTACTAAAAAAAGTCAAAGAAAAAAGTGCTAAGCCAGACCTACTGCTGAACATAATCAACCAAGAAGAATGACCACAAAGGATTTACATAAATTCTATCTTGATAAAGAGACAATTGAAATAGCTAAAGATTTCTCATAACATGGATTAAACATTGATCAGAACAGAGATCAAGAAATCAGAAGAAGAATAGGGATGGGAAGAGCAGCTACGAAAAAACTAGACAAGATCCTAAAATGCATAAAGATATACAACTGAACACTAAAGTCAGAATTGTCCAAGCCATTGTATTTCTCAACACCATATATAGATATGAGAGCTGAACAGTGAAGAAAGCAGATAGGAAGAAAATCAACTTGGGATGTAGTGCTGGAGAAGAGTGCTGAGGATACCGTTAATTGCCAAAAAGACAAACAAATGGGTCCTTGAACAGATTAACCCTGAATTCTCCCTGGAAGACAAAATGATTAAATTGAGGGTGTCACCTAAGGCCTTGGGGGGGGGTTGCTACTGGCCCTTTGGGGAGCATAAAATTGGGAAAGTGAGGCTGGCCTTCCCACCCATGGTCTTGGGGCCATGTTTAGGTAACTCTTTGCCTATCATTCCTTTAAGTCCAACCAGATGTCCATCTCCCCTGCAGACATACTTCCATCATTAGACTGTTTTAGTTCTGTACTATTTACCACCTATTTTTCAGCTGCCAGGAAAGTTGATGATGTTCAGGGGACTGGAGGTCAGAATGGGCTGCATGAGGTTTAATTAACTGAGGGGGGTTGCAGATTGCCAGAAATAGTGCAAATTGAGTCCACTTCAAGGGTTAGGGTTAGTGCTAGGGAATCATGGAAATTGGGTTTTTTTCTGAGACATTGAGCCTTCTCTGTCAGAGAGCTCTGGTGCCACAATAAAATACAGTTTCCATGATTCCCTAACCCTAAAAGTGGACTCAATTTGCACTATTTCTGGCAGTCTGCAACCCCCCTGAGTCTCAATCCAAAAAGAAATATTTACACTCCCGCTGGGGAAACAGACTCTGGGCTGAAAGGTCTGGTGCAATGGGTGGTACTTCCATAGAAGAAAAGTAGTTCACTGTGTTTCAGATGGAATTGTTAGTTACCTGAAGCAGATATATCAAACATTTGACAAGATCAAGGAGTTTATCACAGGAGGCCCTTTTCTACTGTGATTCGCTAGTAAGAGGAACTGCATCCATACTGGTTTTGAAGCGTTCCTTCTCAAATGTGTTCACAATAGTGCAAATGGGCCTCACACTTTCTTCTGCACTCTTCCACACTCCTCACTCGTCTCCCTGCCCAATGCCCTACCCAGTATGTCTTTCAAGTGTTTTTTTTTATTTTTCATTTTTATAAAGCAATTCCAAACATTTAAGGAAAAAATGTGAAAGAAAAGAATGTTTAAAGGGAGTGGGCTGCTTTGGAATAGCAAGGGGGGAACAGAAGGAGAGGAGAAGACACTGACACCCCATGAATGCCCAATACCAGAACTACCACTGAAGAAGTTATCACACCTGAGGACTAATGGGACAGCTGCATGTTTGGGGGCTACATGACATGCTCTAACCACACTTAGATGGCAAGGCAACAATGAGATGGAAACAGCATCATGCTGTAAGCATTGCCAAAGGCATTAATTTTTAACTTTAAAAGCTGTTTGAAAGCCATGTGTCATAAAGTCCCAAGCCTGGCCATGATGAACATGCCTTAAGGATATCTAGAGTGGATTAATGCAGTACCTCTCTCTGAGGTTACCTTTGAAGAATCTTTGGAAACTGCACTAGCTTGAAAACACAGAATACGAATACTGGTGTGTACTCACTTATAGTATACTATGACAGCTGTCTTGCAAGGTCCTATACTAGTGGCCAATCAATTTCCAGGGACAATTAAAACTGTTGGTGGTGACTTTTAAACCTCTAAATGGCTAACTTCTAGCATACCTTACTTACTATCTCCTCCCATGTCAATCTTCTCAAGACCCTCAGGTATGAAAGAGCGGGCTTTCTCTGTATCTCAAATTTGGTCGATATCAGAAGGAAGAGTCTACCCTGTGGCCACATTTAAATGAGGAACTCTTTGCCCTGAGAACTGAAAGAGGGTTCTTGTAGTATCTCATTATATGTCTTTTCTTTAATTAGGCTTCTGCTTATTGGCTACATCTTCCTCTGGTTTCATTATACTGTATTTAAAAAAATATTGTGTTTTAAGGATTGGTTGGATTGTTGTTTGCTGCTTTAAGTGGTGCCCAAAGGCCTGAGGGACAAGGTTGATGCTTTCATATAAATAAATACTTTAAATAAGGCCTGTACTTTTAATATTTTAAACATACTTCATGGCCATTTCTGTTGCAGTAACCCCCATTCCACCCCATGCAGTGTATGTGTGTGTGTTAGAAAGGAGTGTTGTTAGAGAGACTAGCTAAAATTTACTTCAGGTTGTAAAACAAGCCACTTTACAGGTTGTTTCCAATATCAGCAGAAATTTGAGCATTCCCCATATGAGCTGTCAGTGGAACGAACAATATTTTCATGACTAGCACTGGGATAATTGATCAGTTTTAAGTGACAAAAAGCAAGCTGATTATATGGTGCTGAAGCTTTATATACAGTTTATGTGGAAATTGCAGTTTGCAGGTTTTTCACTACTAACATAAATTATATTGTGTAACAACTAAAGTAAGAAGCTTTTTCTTACTCAGCAGTGGCGTGGGTGGAGACCTGGAGCCTACCTTTGAAACCTGAATCATAGAATCATAGAATCATAGAATCATAGAGTTGGAAGAGACCACAAGGGCCATCCAGTCCAACCCCCCTGCCATGCAGGAACTCCAATCAAAGCATCCCTGACAGATGGCCATCCAGCCTCTGCTTAAAGACCTCCAAGGAAGGAGACTCCACTACTCTCTGAGGGAGTGTGTTCCACTGTCGAACCACCCTTACTGTCAGGAAGTTCCTCCTAAAGTTGAGGTGGAATCTCTTTTCTTGCAGCTTGCATCCATTGTTCAGGGTCCTAGTCTCTGGAGCAGCAGAAAACAAGCTTGTTCCCTCCTCGATATGGCATCCCTTCAAATATTTAAACACGGCTATCATATCACCTCTCAGCCTTCTCTTCTCCAGGCTAAACATCCCCAGCTCCCTAAGTCGCTCCTCATAGGGCTTGCACAATTCCGATTCTTTTTAATTAACTTGTTAGGCAGCTTGGAAAAATCTCAAGATTTGTCATTAAGGTTAGAATCTAAGGATGGTTGTGGAAACATACTCAAGAAGATTGGTTTTCCACTGGGGCGGTATATAAATAAATTATATTATTATTATTATTATTAAGTGTGAGAGAATGCCATCTCCCTCATCAGATATAGCAGAAGAGATGGTAATGATGCTGAAAAACAGCCTTTCTGATTTATCTAACAAAAGTTACTGCATGACATGACATCATCATGCTTTGGGCATCCCCAACTCTGCCAAGTGCACACACCACCATAGAGCTGGGGTGGAGGGGAGGGCAGATATTCATGTCACACAGCAAGATTTGCTAAACACTGTGAGTTAGCTTCAGACTTCACTGTTCATGTTTGCCTTCAAGACATTTCTAACTGATGGCAACCCTTATGTGAACTTATAATGGGGTTTTCTGGGGCTGACAGTGTGTAGTTTGCCAAAGTAGTTCAGATTTAGCCATACTTATATAAACAAAAGTCATGATTCAGTTGTCACTTTGATTTCAATGAGTCTACTTTAAGCATACCTTAACTTCATGAAAGAGAAAGAGGACTGAGGTAATCATGTTAATTGCAAACCAGTCTTGCACTGGTCTCATATAAATATAAATTTCAAGCAGGCCTAAATATCCTAAAGACACCAGATCCAGACTGATCTTGGAAGCTAAGCAGGTTAGTACTTGCATAGGAGACCACCAATGCATAACAGATAGTGTAGGATAGGGTTGGTAGGCTATATTTCAGACAAAGGAAGTGGCAAAACCAACTCTAAATATTCCATGCCTAAGAAAATCTTAAGAAATTCATGGGGTTGCCATAAGTCAACAGGCAACATGAAGGTGCATACACACCCATGGCCTTTTAAGCAAAATCAGCCAGGCTAATGAGGAGACTGAACTCTCTCCCCACTTAGCAGTCACTATGAGATACTGAATATGAGCCAGTCTGAGGAGAAAAGTGCTTGAATCAGCAAAGCATGGTGCAATAAAGCTAGGACGTGTAGGACAGATATCCTTCCTTTACCATATCAGGGTGCCCTTTTAATACATAAAACATAGAGAGGAGGGAAATCCACCATATCTCACATAATAAATGAACAGGTAAACACATGAGCAAACAAATATGGTCTTCTTGTCATATAGTTAGGCCCTTACATTGGGGTTGCCAGGTCAAGACAATCCCAGGCCATGATTTCAGGGCTAAAACCCAAGGCCTAGAGAGGACCCTCTTGTGTTTTCATGGAGGTGGGCCCTGGTGACGTTACAAGGGTGATGTTACAAGTGGTCATCACCTTAAACTTTAAACATTTTTACTAGGGGTATGCCAGTTAGCTAAAAGACACCAAGTCTAACAAATGTAGATAATTGATACACAGTACACACATATTTTTCAAGGCAGAGTTCTTGTCCTGTGATTTTTCCCTTTCATTCTGAGGACAAGAGAAGAAGACCCAAGACCTGAGACTGGCCCAGACATCGTGTTCTGCAAACCCTACAAATTTTCTGAGAACATTTTTTGCCCTTTCCCCTTGCCTTATTTTAGCTGTTGCAGTACAGCTGGATTTTGATGGAAGCCAATTCAGGGGTGGAGGCAGCAGAAATAGGATGCAGCTTCCCCCAGTGGGTTGAACCCAGTGAGTTGGGGTGGAGACAATGAAGTTCTTTCCTTTCCCTGAAATTGCCTAGCCCTAAAATGCAGTGTTTGAGGTGCTATTAACACTACTTTCCCACTTGGGATTATTGTCAGTGTGGGATGTAACAGAAAAAACAAACCAAATGTATTTTCTTTCTTGATGTTGATTTCCCAGTGAGATGCCAGACTTGATTTCAGGAGATGTCAAGTTGAGACTTGTACGGGGAAAATCCCCAAGAACTACTGCTATATCTCTTAAGAGAGCTAGATCATACTCCTTTCTTCCCTGAGGTCTTCACAGAACAATTAAGTAATAAATCTTATCATTAAAAACCCTTAGGAAAATGTTAAGGAGGGAGAGCAAAGGATACCCTACAGAATAAAGGTATATTTACTCACATTTGTGGGAGAGGAGAACATCAAAAGAGTCTGCCCATCTTGTAGCTTCTTCTGTTGATAATCTTCTATGAGAAAGAAACAGACAATCAAGGACTGTGATCATGGCAGAAATCTTTTTTAAAAAAAGGAAAAAGGAAGTTTGGGACTTTTGTATAAAAATCAAAAGCCAGAAAGGTTCATTTTTGGATATAATTCTTAAAATTACCCATCTAGAAGATTCTGGAAATTGCAGCCCCTCTCCAACAACCCCAACCTTTGATTAAAATATTCCAGAGCTGAGTGCTAGACCATATCCTGTGATTAAAACCACTTTGGTAACATTAGAGATCAATTAGTGTTCTCTTTTCTATATCAGGAATGAGCTGTAAAGGTAAATTCTATATTAGGAATGAGCTGTAGGTAGATCCAATTTTACAGGTAGGTCTCTGGATGATGTGCACTAGATCCACAAGGATATCTAATTCCCACTTGCTGAACAACATTTTCCCTCTCTCTCCTCCTCTACTTTTTCATGTCTTTAATTATAAGCATATTTCACACCTGGGTTCAGTTAGTAGATCCCAGGGTTCCAATAAAAAAAGAAAGGAAGAAAGGAAACCAACAAAGTACATCCCCAATATTAAGATTTGTTCATCCTTGTTCTACATCACTTTTTATATAGAAGCTGACTTTTGGGGAGGTGGACAGGATGTTGTATTCTAGAAAGGACTAGAGGAAGAAGAAGATACAGATTCCATAGGCCAAAAAATTTCCTGATTCTGTATCCAGCTGAAATAGCCCTCTGGCAGTGCCTGAAGTATTATTCTAAGGTTTGCTGCACTTTCCCACTTGATTCTTAAATAGGGCCTGTGTAGTCTGGCAAAAAGACATAGGGGAGGGGAGAGTATTACATCTGGATCTCAGTGCTGGGATGGAAGGTCAATGCTTTCAACACTGTTTTCCTGACTTTAAAATCTCTACAATTGTTCTGGGGGGGGCATACAGACATGATATGAATAATTGTAAGTATTCCCTCCCTCATGCATAACAGCTGTGGGAAGATTTTACTCATGCAAACAGAATGAGGAGTTTTAATCATGGATACAGCCATAGGGCTGATTGGCTTCAGTGTGGGTGGCTGCTATTAATTACATTATTTTTAACACTAGGAGATCTTAGTGTTGGACTTGTCCTAATTTGTCCTTTACAGGCATCACTAAGGGCTCCTCCAGATAGGGGAAATGTATTGGGAAGGTGTAGGACTTGTTCCTGTAGTCCTGGGTTTTCTTTAACTATCCACATGATGTTTTTGTTCTACTAAAATATTTATTGACAATTCCCAGCCCCAGCTGCAACATTTTATTGTGTCTTCCAGTAGTTTATTACTTATGACAGCCCTATCACTGATTTTCTTGGCAAGAGAAAATGAAATGAAGCTGTTAAGAGGAGATTTGCCTTTCCCTTCCTCTGAGGCTGAGAGAGATGGGGTTAAGGGGGAATCAGGAAGAGAATGCAATGGCAGAAGCAGCCCCAATTGTGCAACTGAGAAGACATGCAATAATGACTGCCCACAAACAGGTATAATTCCAACAAGCAAGAGAATGAGGCCCATGCAGTAATTTCATATTACAGGCAGGGAAAGAGGGAAGTGACACTGAAAAGCAAGCAGGTGTCTACTCACTTCAAAGCCCGGTTAGGTTTATCTGGCAGGATGGCTGTGAAATCGCTACATGAGTCCGATTTGTGAGACAGGCAGCCCAGACGAGTCCTCATCCCTCTGTTTCTGCAGTCAGTCATACAAAGTAAGGGAGCAAATGAGAGAGAAGGAGAAAGGAGGATAATTAGCCATAGAGTCTAATTCAACGTAAGAATAATCTTGCTGGATCAGACCGTGGGGCCCTTTTCAGCCCATCACTTCTGACCAACATTGGCCAGTATCAGATACTTCTAGGAAGGCCACAAGTTGGGTAAGGAGGTCACTCCCCTACTTTTCCCACCATAGAAACTTATCTTTATTGCTATACAGGATCTGTACTCTGAGATCCCATAGCTAGAAGACTTTGGCACCCCTCATGGACTTGCCTCACTGCCTTTCAAGGGTATTGCCATGGCATGAGACAGCCAGGCCATCACAACAGCTATCATAGTGTCTGAGGACACAAGTCCAGGGGAAACTGAAAGAAGAAGTGTTTTTTCCTCTTTCTTGAATCTACTGCCAAATTGTTTAATTGAGTCCTCTTCACCACCCCACAAGTGTTTGTATTATGGGAGAGGGTTAAAAAAAATCATTCTTCTTTATTCATTTATTTGATATATTTATGTCCTCCAGAAAAATCTGTTGTGCCATTTCACAGTGAAATGAAAATGATTCCAGGTTCTCAAAACCTGCTTTAACAAAACAAAAGTTCTGGCAGGTTCTGAGCATGGCTCTGGTGGTAGACCAATGTAGTAGAGTGGTTATCACCAGAAGATGGGATCACCAGGAAATGGCATTGGACTAAATGTCCTACAAGATCCTTTCGACCGATATGATCCCCCTATCATTTCTCTTTTAGCCAGTGCTACATTTACATGTATGCTCCCTCCTCCCTAAGAGGAGGGACAGGGTAGCAATAATATTACTTCCCACAAAGGCATTCTGAATTGCAGCCCCATTTTCTTTGCCTGTTCTATACAAGTGAATGAAACAAAGTGTGGTGTCTACAACTGGAAAAATGTGGGTAGGGATGCTCACTTTTAGGGCTACCCCTCTTCATTAGGCAGAGTGGGGCAGCAGACATCAAGCAACTAATTTTGAAAAGGCAGCAATTTTTAAATTAAATTTTAAGTATTATTATGACATTTTTACTCTCAGGGAGAGGCAGTTGTGGCACTTGTATTGACTCAGATGACCAAATAACTTGGTCATCCTTAACCTGGATGGGAATGGAGCAGGGTTTTTTGTTTTTGTTTGTTTGTTTGTTTGTTTGTTTGTTTGTTTGTTTTTGTTAAACCTCAGGTAGATTGTGGCTTCATCAACACTGATGAAAAAAATTCAGCTTCACTTCCCATTTTCCTGGTCTGTAGTAACCCCTAGTGCCACATCTACTCGAAAGCCAAACCTATAAAGCAATAGCCTAATTATATTTACCTATCAATCTTGCCAGTTTGTATTCTCATTGGATGCATCTCCAATCCAATTGTCTTTCCTACTTCACATCCCAGAGAGGGATCATGAGTAAAGGAGAAAATATAAATGTCTCCTTTCTGCTGACTATCTACTGATTTATTTTTTAAAAATGTTGTTTAATGTCTCCTGATACACACAAACACATGCATGCACGCACACACAGGCAGGATGGAAGCTGCCCATTTCCTTCATTGCAATTGCCAGTTGCTGCTGCCCCCTCCCCAGCAGAGCCCCACTGGCGAATTTGTTCCAAAGTCAAACAACTGGTGATGGGATAGTCCCATCTACCCTCTCACCATTGATCTCATGGCTGGGTTTGGCTGGAGAGAGGCAGCAGCAAACAGCAAGGCGCTCCATTTCTGTCAATCACAGCAAAGGAGATGAGCATGGTGTATTGGAGATAATGTTAGATCAGTCTACCCACTTCTTCCTTCCCCCCTTCATGCCCAAGTAAGTGAATGAGTGAGGGAGCACACACATAGCTGGGCCCCCCAACTCCTGCAAATATATAGAGAAAGCATGTTTTAAAAAGTTTATAAAATACAACATACATTTCCATTTCAGAAGCCCTGCTAGCCTTCAGTTACCATGCCCTACACATTAAAATAAAATGGTGACACACACGAAGCTTGCCAGACTAGTCCTGCCATCCACTTAGCCCACCCTCCTCGATTCCCTCCTGATTCTGACACACATGTAAAAAAAATCTGTTTTTTTTTCTTAAACTGCAGAGTAAAAAATTACTTTTTAAAATTCATACTAATTGCTAAAAGATGCTACAGTATTTTACTGTAAAATAGGGCATACATACAAGAGAGCTGGAAATTAATTAAATATGGTTTTTCTTTTCTTTTTTTGCCCGTGCAGACAACCCTATAGTGGCTTTTTCAAATTATTAGCCTAGTGGTATTGAAATTACAACAGCCCAGAGAGCCCTGCCAATAGCATGAGGATTTGAAGCTTTATCTCATTTTTAAATGCAACAGTTGCATTAGGATGTGGGGGGTTACAAATCCACATGCTATGCCAGATGCTAACTTCCACCTGGAGGTCTGAATATAGAATGGCAAAAGCCTAACAATCCTGGGCTGTGAAGGTGGATGGATGCAGAGCTTATAGGAAGCAAGAGGTTTATGTAATCTTACATCATGACTTAAAAACAAGGTCATGGGTATTTCAGATTGAATGCATGTCTCTCCTTGATCCTCGTGACTGCAGAGAAAAGCTTGCAAGAGTTTATTACAGTTTGACGCAAAAAAGACAAACACCCAAACCCAGCTAATTTATATCCATGTTTATTTTTAACTAAATAGAACTAATTAAAATAGTGTCTGTGTTTTTTCTCAAGACATGAAGGTGGGTTTTTGTTTATTTGGAAAGCTCATTGCTGAAGCAAATGGAGCTGGAAAAGTCCCTATAGTCAAGATCAATTTCTCATTTACTCCTGGCTAATCTGTGAAGAAAATTGCTTTGTTTTTCTTGGGGGGAAAATGTTTTTCCACCCGCGCTTTCCACTCCTCCTGCAACAGCCTATTGATTTAGGTGATATGAGCACCAAGCTAGTCCTGGTGCAATTATTACATAATGGCAGGTTGGACAGCTTGGACATTCCTCCCAAAAGGCAAGGCAAACAGATATTGAAAAGCACATTCTGAAAGCAAGGAGTATATTCTTCCCTTTCGTTAAGAAAAAATGCAATAGCAATAGCAGCTTCATTTATATACCGCTTCATACTGCACTATGCAGTCTCTAAGCTGTTTACAACTGTAAGCTAATTGCCCCCAACAAGCCAAATACTCATTTTAGCCACCTCAGAAGGATCCAAGCCTGTCGAGCCTGAGCCCCTGGCTGGTATTGAATGTGCCAATATGCACATTTACTGAGAAGACGGCCTTATTCAGTTCATTGAGCTTACTTCTAATCTAGCTATTAGATTAGATTGCACTGAAGGTATATAAGATTTCAGCCTACAATTTTAAAAAGATTACAGGCCTATTGAAAATGCTTTGTTCCATTTAAAACGTTATGATTTCCAATCGTTGATCCTTTTCGTCCATTAGACAGAGGCAAGCAGCTCTGGTTTGCTACTAAGAACCAAGCTAGTCATATGTGCATTTATTAAACATATGTGCACCAAATTTTTTACACAATTTGGAAAGTTATTTTTAAGAAGGAATCACGGCAATGGTCGCATGAAGCTGTCCATAACTGAGCACGATAAGGTTATGCCCTGGGACTCAGAGCATCCTCCTCCCACTAATCCATTACAGACAGCTTCAGCATGTAATTATATTTGTCCTTTCCGAACTCTGACGTTTTGTAATGAAACAAGTGTGCACAGGGGTATGTAAAATTAGCCCCTCTTTTGCTTTACCTTGCCATGCTCAGATACCTTTCCCCTTTCCCCTACCCCATCTGAAGATCAACAAGCAAACTGGGCCAGGAGAAGAAAACAGGTGAGAAGACAGAGCAGAAATTTGCTCCCTTCCCTTTGCCCTCACCCAGTTATGCTTTATTAAATACACACACTTGTCCATTTAACAACAAACACACAGATGTCTACTTTGGTCCTAAGTACAGTTGGCCCTCCACAGATTCTTTATCCATGGATTCAACTATCCAAGGCACGAAACTAGTGTGTATGTGTGTATTCCAAAATGCAAGCCTTGATTTTACCATTTTTATAGGGGACAGCATTTTATTATGCCATTGTATTTAATGGGACCTGAGCATCCATGGATTTTGGTATCCATGGGGAGTCCTGGAATCAAATCCCAGGAAATACCAATTGCCCACTGTATGTACAGAAAAGGGAACAGTGGGCAATCACAGCCCTTTGACAAATATACCTCAATCTTCACCTCTTTACCTTGGGTTGCGATTGAGTGACCACTGGAGCTGTTATGTATGTAGCACCATCAGTTTTTCATTCTTATTACATCTGATTTTACTGTTGCTGTTGTTGTTACTGCTCTAAGCTGCCTTGAGATGTTTTTATCCCCAAGGGAACTTATAAATCTTTAAAATAAATAAATAACCAATATGATACTTCTTTGTATGATAGATTCACTTCAAGCTACAGAGACAGGATCTATTTTACTTTGAATTAAAATCTGTCAACAAATGGGGAAAACAAAACAATGGCCCACAGCTTGGAAATGCTCAATATACATTCCAATCCCCCAAGAAAGGGAACACCAGGGATTGCAATAACCCTTGCAAGCAAAGTGATGCTGAAATTCTACAACAAATACATTTACCACATATGAAGCAAGAAATGTCTGATGCCCAAGGTGGGTTCAGGAATGGAAGACATACCATGGACGTTATCACACGTGGGCCAGAAAGCGATAATAAAGTGG
>CM034706.1:142131628-142143978 GCA_020142125.1 Phrynosoma platyrhinos
GTTCGCCATTTCATTTGGATTCTGTTTGGATTGAGCCCCATGTGATAATGTCCTATGACTTGGAAGAGTTGTTGTGAAGGAACTAGACAAGATCCTGAAGTGTAAAGATATATCACTGAATACTAAAGTTACTGTCCATTCCGTTGTATTTCCCATTTCCATGTATGGTTGTGAAAACTGGACAGTGATGAAGCTTGATAGGAAGAAAATCAACTTATTTGAGATGTGGTGCTGGAGAAGAGTTCTATAGATATCATGTTCTGCTAAAAATAATAATAAATGGGTTCTAGAACAAATCAAACTTTAACTTTCTAGAAGCCAAGACAACTAAACAGAGATGGCTGTTCTTTGGCCATAATATGAAAAGACATGACTCACTAGAAAAGACAATAATGCTTGGCAATGTGGAAGGCTGTAGGAAGAGAGAAAGACTGCATTACTGATGTGTGGACTCAATTAAGGTAACCATGGCCCTGAGTGTGCAAAACCTGAGCAGAGCTGTTGAAGACAGAATGTCTTGGAGGTCTCTTATTCATAGGGTCACCATAAGTCAAAGTTGACTTGATGGCAATTAACCACAACAATACTTGTGTTTGCTCCATTCACAGTTGGGTTGTGAATCTAAAAATTAGAGGCTGGCCCTTTTTCCATCTTAACATCTGTGAATCTTTCTGCAGAAGGCAGGGTGAGGGAGGGCTTCACACTCCTGCTCTCCATGCTTCACAAAGTCCTTCACCCCTCTGGCAATTACAAGAATCACTGGCCAGAAGAAATTAGTTACACAAGTCAGCCAGGGTTGCACATTTTCTTGTATTGGCTGAGAGTACACTCCATTCCAACACATCTTCACATACACCTCACTTTCCAGGACAGGTCTTTTGGAAAGGTCGATTGCCTCTTCTTCTCATCATTCACTTAAAGATCACTAAAATACAGTTTGAAAATCACTCCACTACACCTCATAATACTGGCACTTAGAATCTAGAATCTATGATAGCTCAGGTCATTCTGAAGTCATAAACCTGGGCCTCAAAGGACTTTCTTCTCTTAGCTTCACTGAAACAGCCTGCAAGATCTTTTTATCACTACACAGTTAAATATAAAATGACATTTCTCGATGCCATCTGGTAAGCCTTTGCAGAAAGCTTTGGCACTGTTTCCGCGATACTTTCACTGTGCCCACTTCTCCCTTCTGCTATTATTGCTTTTGGATATTTTCTATTTATTGAATATTTTAAATATAATTTTAGTGCGAATCAAAGTGTTAGTTGAATAAGATGATAATCTCCCTAGCACCATGCAACCTGCCCCACAGTATTTTGCTCCTGCAGAAACACAGAAATGGACTCTGGCATTTGCTTGCATCCCTTTAAAACACTGAAGACATAAATGGGGGTAAGGCCCAGTGGTAAGGGAAAAGTGAAGCCCCAGATTATTTTTAAAAACTAAATTTTAAAATAAAAAAAATATTCTTTTCAAAATTTCTTTTAAAAAATCACATCTTACCAAATTGTTACTTTAACCACATGAGACAGTGTATATATAAATACATGTACAATATTGTAATTTAAAGGTATAATTTTAATTTTGCCAATTGTTTGTATCACAGTTATTGCCATTACTTTCGATGATATATGGGAATTATGATTTATGAGTAACACTAGTACAAAAAACATTATTAAGGATTCTGTATGGTGTGGTATAGGAAGAGGTCTATGGGGGGGGGTGACACCATGAGATACCGCACTGGGTGATGCCAACTCTATTGATGCCACTGTTCCATAGCATTTGCTGACAGGAAACAAGGGCCTGTTTTACCAGATGTGCACAAGGAATTCCTTATAGCTGACAATATAGATAACTGTGCAGAATAATCTGATCTTATTTCAAACAATTTTACAAGGGTAATTAAAAAAACAATTAATTTGTCTACAACTGTTGATTGACCTCAATGGCCTTTTACCCAAATTTATCATAAATTTACATATTGTTTATGTGTCTCTACGGGCACCTTTGTTTTGAGAAAGAGGAAAATTTAAATTTGTCAAATGGCTTATAATAAACAAAAGCCATTGTTCCTTGACAGAGGGAAAGATCATTGTTTATTCATTTAATTCCATAATACTATAACACACTAAAACCAGAGGATCTTCAAAAATGAATAAGAACACCCTTAATTTGCAGCACCACTTAATTTATTTATTCCTTTATTGCATTTTGTTAATTAATTTATTTCTTTTATTGCATTTCATTTCAATGCTGCCTTTCTCCAAGAAAGAGACCCAAGGCAGGTCACAGTAAAATCTTCTAAAAATTTCCAATTTTTTTTTAAAAAAAAAATTAAATCAACTAGCTAAAACAGTATAAAATGATATTAAAAACATCAATTTGTTGTTGTTTTTTAATCTAAAGCACATACCATATAATCTTCTTGTACCAATGAAAAGTCTGTTCCCAGACAACCAGACTTTTCATGGATTACACAACCAGTTAACCCAATTGACATGTGCTTATATTTTCTAAGCATATAGATATCATAAGTTTGCCCTTTTCTTTTGACACTTGATCATTCTGTAGAATGATACAGGCATTTTACTGAAGGTTAATATAAGGTAAAAACCATGAGTCAGAGGATCCAGTTCTCAAGCAAGGCAGACTGTATTTACCAAGCAATTTTATCAGGTAAATGGAAGTATTGCTGCTAATTTTGGGAAACCAGTTCACTTGGCAAGAAAAAAACTCTATAGTATCAGTTAAATTTTTGCATATTTAGAATATTATTCCTCCTTTCTTCTGTTGAGCTCATGGTTTCCTTCCCCATTTTATCTTCATAACAACTCTGCGAGATAGGCTAAACAGAGAGATGAAGGACGTTATCACACGGGGCCTAAAGCAGTCCCATCCCCGTCGCATCCCCGTCCCATTGCGATTCCTTTTCAATACAGAACTTACCGGCATACAGAAAGCAGCATCATTCTGGTATCATTCTGGTCGCGGCAAAATGTAATTCCCAAAGAAACTGGCATTCAAAAGAACGGGGATGATGCCGGATGATGCCTCAATGGGACGGGGATGGGACGGGGATGGGTGCGACATCGTGAGAACACATGGGGAAAGAAAGCGCAATGGGACGGGGATGCAACGGGGATGGGCGGGGTTTCTCTGCAACGTCGTGTGAACACAGGGGAAAAGGAAGCTGAAAGCTACCAAATGAACCTGCAGACTGAGTTAGAACTTAAACCTAGCTTTGCCAGTCCTGGTCCAACATGCTAATGATCAGTGTCTAACTACTATAGTACTTAAAAGATATACATGCATGCCCTAATAACTATACTATATGTCAACGTAGAGCAAAGGAGTACCAAGGCCTCATTGACCAATACCGACCCATTGTTTACAAAATACCACACTCCTATTGTGGAAAAGAATTGAACACCTAACATACCTAGGTTGCCTCCACACTGCAGAAATAATCCAGCTTGACACCACTTTAATTGCCATGGCTCACTGCTATGGAATTCTGGCTCTGGTGCCACAACAAACTACAATTCCCAGAATTTCATAGCATCGAGCCATGGCAGTTAAAGTCGTGTCAAACTAGATTATTTCTGTAGTGCAGCTGCAGTGTTAGTTACTTTCAGTGCTTTGGGGTTTAGATGCTTTTGATATCTTCTGCCAAACTCTACAACTACCAATTTTGCTTGCAAGTTCTGTTCTTGCAAACAGAGTGAAAAATCACCAAATCTCTCCATTCAGGCACATGACATAGATCACTGCAATACTGCTTAAACATGTCTGATGTCTGAAAGAAAAGACTGAAGGAGGGAATGACAGTGCACAGAAGGCACAGAGACTGCGGCAAGATAGAGCAAGTGTGAATCCTCCTCCTGGATGGGTGGAACACTGACAGTAATGGCCAGAATGGGCAGCAGGAGATAAAAACATAAAAGTTTATCACATGGGAGTAAATTAGGAGTTTAAACAGTAATTAACCCATGAAAATTGTGCGGTTAACATTAAAACGTGATTAAAATAAGATTAACACAAGAGCCATTATCCTGTGAATAAACAGGGAATAACCAGGCAATAAACAGCAAAAAGTCATTTACAGAAAAATCCCGTTAATGATTTGCTGCTATTTTTTGCCTGGTTATTCATGGAATAATGGCACTTTAAACACATTTCATCTTGACTTCATGTGAAAACCATTAGCATAATTGCAGGATTATCACGGCTTATTCACAGGATAATAGCACTTTGAATTGAATTATCATGGGTTATACTTCCAATTGTTCCTCGTGCAATAAACTATAGATAGCAGAAAGGGGAAAGCATAGTGTAAGAGAAGGAGAAGGATTTAGTGAGCCTGATATTCTTCTGTCTAGATTAACATTATTTGGAAATAAGGTTGCAACTGCAGTTAGTGTATGATAAATCCTGAGATGATAGAATGGGCTGGTGCCAGTCACAATTTGAAAACACCTCACATGATGTTAACTAGTACATCAGGGAGTGGGTTGACTTATGACGTCTCTCCTTTTGTGCTATTCTTGACTGTGTTTATGAAGAGTAAGAGCCTCTACAGACCAGCATAAAATGCCGGCATCAAGGTGGAGTGGGGATGTGGCGACCACATGCTGCATGCCCTGAATCTGCCCCAATGCTGGCCTCATGCCGCCCAACCAATTGCATCATGGGCAGCATCACGCCATTTCTTTGGTGCAGCATTTAAATGTGCTGCGCCAAAGAAATGCTGAAAAGCTGCTGCTGTGGCTGCAAGGGCATCTTTTTGCCACTCTAAAAAGGAGCCGCATTTTGCCATTTCTTTTTGGTGTGGGAAAGTGATGGATTGGGCCCATGGCATGCAGTTGCCATGGCCCCAATCCAGCAAGGAAAGGGCCAGCATGGAGCCGCTCCTCTGGGGCCATCTGTCGAGCCCCTAAACGCTCAAATACTAATGTCCATTAGAAAATTTAAAAGTTACTTTTTGTAAACTACAGCTCCTGCTGGCCATGCTGGCTGATAGGCTCTGGGAATCCAGAAAAATACAAGTACTGTAATTAAAAAACATTAACTTTTCCAAGCTTTGTTTCCCACCCATGCTGTGAAGTGATTTTATTTACTTTGTCATCTTCCTTTGCTGTATCAATTGATATTTTTGCCCATGTCCCATTGAAATCAACAAAATTTGGTTCCAAGGTTATCTTAGCAGACTCAGAATCTTCCCAAATAAAGAAATGGACTGAAGGGGAAAGGGAAAGAAGAGGAGGGAAACACATTTGAAAGAGGAGCTATTTCTTAACAGTTACCTGTTAAGCATCAGCAATGTTGCCATGCAGGCATCCAGTTAGTTAATGCATTCAATAACTGTCTTGTTAGGATGTAGTTTCCAGGAGTCAAGACTTCAGGGAAGAAAGAGCAGCAATGGCGTATTCTGTTACTTAAGATCAAAGGGTCCTTTGCAAAAGCTGATAACTGTCCTCAACCCAGTTAATTCTCTTGCCTCCTGGAAGCGACAGCTGGTTTCCTTGTATGTTGTTCAGAACATAAGATCAGTCCTAGCAGCAAATGCAACTCTTGTTATCACTTCCTTTGCACTGAGGCTAAGGTCCAGTTTTCAAGTTGCCAACTGAAGAACAGTTGAGAGGTTGCAGTAGCACAATGTCATTCAGCAAAAGAGAGTGTCTTAGCTCTGGGCCAAACTGGATAAGGAGGACAAGGTACCCTCATGCACCTGTGATCCATTCATGTCAAGGTTGAGGTTCCTGGGCAGGTGCCATGGGAAAACTGGCATTGAAACTGGTCTGTAAACAAAATAACAGGAGGTCTTCACATAGCTGTCAATTGATGTTTTTTTTTTTAAAGGTTCTAATAGTCACACAATACACATGATTGTATATCATGCTAAGTAATGGTATAGTTTGCTAAAATCTACCTCTTCATGATTAACATTTGCTAAGATGTCATGGTTGTTTTAACCAGCCTCAACCCACCGCCTGAGGTTTTGGTTTGTTCTTGATTTATAAACATTATCTCATGGTTTTAAAGAACTAAACCCATTGATCTGAGCTCCAGCAAATGGATCTGGAGACAAACAAACCAGAAATGGGGAAGAAAGGTTCCTACTAAATACCTGAAAAGAATCTCATGTAGAAGATGGAGCTGTTCCAGAGACTAGAACATGAACCAGTGGATTCAAATTACAAGAAAAGAGATTCCACCTAAACATTACAAAGAACATTGTGATTGTAAGAGCTGCTCGACTGCCTTGGGAAGTAGTGGACTGTCCTTCTTTGGAGGTCTTTGAATAGAGGTTGGAAGGACATTTCTCAAGAGTGTTTTAGCTGTCAATTTCTCCACAACTGGGGGTTGGATTAGATGGCCCTTGGTGTCCCTTCCAACTTTGATTCTGTGGTTCCATGATTTGTTGGGGTATCTGCCATGCAGTTTACAGCATAAGCCAACAAACCATGGTTAGCATAAACCACTGCTTGTCATGGTGTGAAATTTACATGCAACTGCCCATGAGCAGAACTTAGCAGAGCAGGTAGAATGACAAGCAGAAAGGAAAAAAGGGGGAAAGTAGCAATGAGGACTTTGGCCAGCTAGAACCTAGTACCAATTTGTCAAGAGAAATTAGTAGTGAACGTCAAGGTCAGAAGCTCAGTGATGCAAGAAAATAATGACAGCTGTTGCAGCATTAACAACTAAGGGCCCAACTACATGTTACCTTTGTAAATGCCAGTTCCCAAGCAAGTGTTTGCAGGGGGGGGACAAAAAGAACATTGACTGGGAAGAATTGCAAGCAGGATTCTAAAACTTCCCCTTCTTCTATCTCCTCCGTAAATGTTCAAGGATAGTATTAAGCTCATTTTCCCTCCACTGGGGTCAGAAATTAGCACTGCTAGAGATAGTGGGGGGAAATTATTTAAAGGAGCCATTTGCAGGTGGGAAGTGTTTAATCCTCACATGCATCAGTTCTCCACTTCAGATTCCCTTTTTGTGGCCACTTTCCAGCCCAGCCTGCTTCAGATCTTAGAGTGCTACTGGAAGCAAAGGGGCTGGAAGAGGCTGCACACAGTGACCAGATAAGCTACAGTTTAGGGGGATTTTCTAAGGTTTTTCATTGTTGTTATGTACCTTCAAGTTTACGCCAATTTGTGATAATCCTATGATAGGGCTTTATTGGAAAGAGGCTGAGAGATTGCAACTGGCCCAAGGTCAACCAATCGGCTTCCATGGCTGAACTGGTATTCAGATCCTGGTCTCCCTGAATTCACATAAACCACTGTATCATTCTGCCTCCTTATGCAGGGCTTGGTAAAGGTAAAGTAATCCCCATTGGCAAGGTTGTCAAGTTATGTCCGATCATAGGAGGCGGTGCTCATTTCTGTTACTAAGCTGAAGAGCCAGCATTGTCAGAGACTACTCTGTGATCATGTGGCCAGCAGGATTGCACAGAATGCTGTTACCTTCACACCAAAGTGGTACCTATTTGTCTACTTGCATTTTCATGCTTTTAAACTTCTAGCTTGGCAGAAGCTGGGACTAGTGACAGGAGCTCATCTCATCATGCAGCACCCAGGCCTCAAATGGCCAACCTGCTGATCTTGCAATCAACAGAGCCAGCATCTTAACCACTTGAGCCACTGCAGGGCTACATTTAGCCAACTACTTTAGAATAATATACTTGGGGGGGGGGTAATGCTATATAGGCTTCTTAAGCCTAGCATAACTTAGGGGCTCGACATATCTTAACCTTTTTCTGGCTATAGGGCATTTGTGGGGAAACTGGTAGTCAGGAAAGACTAAAATTGTCTCGCTACCAGTTACCATGACCTGATGATACACTTCTTCCCTTCAATTCTCAATCTACCATTACGGCATGCTTCCCCTCTAATATTTTGTTTTAGTCTCATAGGTTGAACTTGTATGAACCCCATTCAGATCTTGCTTTGCCCTTTTAGATCAGGATGAGAACCTGGATTGATTGATTGATTATTAAAGACTAAAAATCCCAGAATCTCCCAGTCAGCATCACCACTGGGAGATTGTGAGAGTTGTATAGGCCCCAAAAGCTCTGTTCAGGACTGACCTAAATAGACTGAGTGGCATCACAGTGATTTCTTTTTTATGAGAAAGGGCAACACTGGAGAGAAGTAGGGACAGGACCAACCAGATGCAAACCTCCTTCACCTTTTATGCTCAAATACCCTAAAAGCACAAGATCCCTTTTGATCTTGGTTAGCGCTTGGATGGGAGACCGCCAGGTGCTGTCAGCTATATTTCCGAGGAAGGGAATGGCAAACCACCTCCGAGTATTCCTTGCTAAGAAAACCCTATGAAATTAGTGGAGTTGACATATGTCAGCAGGTGTGAACACGCACACACAGGGAAGGGGATTTCAGTAGCTTGCATTTTCTCATCCTCGATCTCAAACAGCATATATGAAAATTCCCCTTCCTACAGGGCTCTGAAGGCACACAACCCTCATCTTTGTGTGTGTGTGTGTTCACCACAGTGCTCAGTGAAAACGAAATGACTGGGCATGTATGCTTTTAAAGACATAAGAAGGAACACTTTCATGCTACAGGCCAGACTTAAATGTGAGCTCTGAGATGAATAAAGTGGAAGAGTGACTCTACACAACTGCAACTAGCATTTGTGGTCTGTCTCTCAGCCTCAGCTCCATAGCTGCAGTACCAGGATAATAGTAATTAGAGGTCAGATGAGGGACAAGGAGCATACAAAGCTTACCTCTGCATCAACTTTTTGCCCTTATGTGTATTGCTGTTCTCTCCTGCATCTGCATTATGGATGTTAAAATAGTGGCCTACCCTACAGGGCTGTGGTACTAAGCAGGAAGGCAACAGATAAAGGAGACAGAAAAGGCTGGCAGTCTCTAGGCAGGGAGATGGCTCTGAAGGCCTTCAGAATTCCAGAATGGGCTACCAGTGGTCAATCCTGGCATCCACTTAAAAATATGTTTATGTCAACACACATCCTTATTTTCTAACTAATGAAGTAGGGATTGCACTACATCCCACCAAGTGCATTTCTTTTCATCTTTCTCCACCCCAACCGTCTGCCTGGTGTGGCATTTCAACCAAAGTCCATCCCTGCAATTCTCTAAGCCCTTTTGAATTTCCTCATTGACAGATTTTCATGCCCCTCTCCATCCGCATGTGAAGCTGGAGCACGTGACCCACCTTCCCCAGATTCCACTAACCAGAAGCTTCAGTGGGCAAAACTGGCTTCTCTCTACCTTGCCCCATCTCCACACTGCTTGCATTGCCACTGCTCAAACTTTTGTGGCTACTTGACCTTCCTTGACATACTGGTTTTGGAGAAGTGTAGGGATGGGAAGAGGCAGAGCATTATTATTATTATTAAAGTTTATTTCTAAAGTGCTGTCAATGCACACAGCACTGTACAAAGAGATAATCAAAGCATTAAAATAAATAAAAACCTGCCAAAGGCATACAATCTAAAAATACAAAAACAACAGGTAAAATAAAAATTAATTAAAAGCAGGGAACAATTAAAAACAATTAAACAAGAAGATCCACTGTCGGCCCAAATAACAGAAGGAATATATATATATCAGACAGTGCCTGGGAATGCCTCCCTGAACAGGGTGGTCTTTAACTCAGATTTAAAAATTGTTGCAACCATAAAGTTGCAAACGTATCAAGGTTGAGCTCCAGTGGCCTCATTTGGTGGGCATACAGACTTCCATTGGTCCATACACATACACCTTCTACAGCCTCCAGTCTTCTGCCCTCCTCCCCTCTCCCTATTGTATCCCCTCCTGGATTCCAGAAGGATTTTCAGTCTGTTCATGCTTTTACATACAACAACAAGCACAAGAACAACAATAGGCAATTTCTCCTTTTTGCTCCAATTGCTAACCCTTGTCCTTAGAACAATGGGGATGGGCCCATCATGCAAGGGTTTTTTGTGAATGAGAGATCTTTAACTTTGTATGGCAGAATGCCCGGCTAGTTCCACCTGCCTCTGGCACTTGCTTTGCAAAGGAATCTCCTTTTCCTTTTGTAATAAATAAAACAGGTGCAAAGGGGGTGTTCAGGTACCAATTTCAGAGGAAAGGCAGTGGGGGAAGGGGGAGGAAGGGGGAGATTTTGCCATACAATAAGAGCAAAGCATTATAGCACCATCAGTTATAACATCATCTAATACATTTGGATGATGCTCTTTCACAGAAGAAACAACAATAAAGGGTAAAATAGATGTACATTTAAGGGGGGGGGGAGAGATAAAATTTTCCCCTTTTCCAGTTTTGTTTTCAAGGGGAGAGATGAAGACAGGCAGAACGGCCATCAGATGCAGACACAGGGAGGGCAGAATAATTAAACATGGATTATGCATCTCAGACAGACAGACAGATGAAGAGACCAAGAAAAGATACTCACTGCCTTTGACCTGTCCTCGTGCTCTGAAGGTCTTTGCCAAGTGTGTGATCACAAAGACTCTATGGAGAGAATAGAGCAATTGGTTAAGAGGGGGCTACACACCACACAGAGAGACACACCTCCCTTCCTCCCTCGCTCTCTTTCTCTCTCTTTCCCCTCTCCCCCCAAGCAGCAGATCATCTGAAAGCTCTCATCCTCTCTTCTGCAGATCACATTTAGTAAACACTACAGCAGGCTAAACTGAGCAGGCTTGATGCTGGATTAGTACTGCAGAGCCAGCTCCCACTCATTTTCATTGGTGGGATTTCAGAGGCGGCCCACCTGATCAGAGCATCTAGGAGCACCTTCCTTCATCCTTTGCCTCTACCTTGCTAACCTGATGGCAAATCCCCCACTGGCTTCTACCAAATTAAAGTAATCCACCGCTCAGGACAGACAGTCAATGTTAGCAGGGAGAATATTCATTGCCCATGTCCCCCTGTATTTGCTCCCCTGTAAAATGCTCCATGTGATTGCCAGTCCTAGGAGTCTGCAGAGAACACCAAACCACACTGATTTAAATAAGTCCTTGATGGGTTTAGAATGGGTAGGTAAATCATGGAGATTTCAGTTCAGGCAATCCCTGCAGCAGAGGGGTTGTGGTGGGTTGTGTGGGGAGAGAGAATAGCATCAGCAAGATTAATTAAGGAGCACCTACACCAGAAAAGTCAAATTGCATCTATTAAATGCCAAGACAGGTTTCTAATTGGGTGCAATTGTGTGATCAACACAGCCAATTTCTTTTAAAAGGTAGACAGAGGCAACTAAATAGAGATGTGTGAATTCTTCCCTGCATCAACTCATCTGGCGTTAGTGTCTTTTCACATATTCTCATGCTACTTTTCACCTGACTGCCACTACCAGTCCAGATTACCTGCCAGCTCAAATACACCTCCCCTTCCTTCTTTCTTTTGATTCTAGAACTGGGGCCAAGGGGCACATTTCCAAGGTTGTTGTTTTTTGTTGTTGTGTGCTTTCAAGTCGTTTCCAACTTATGGTGACCCTAAGGTGACCTATCATGGGGTTTTCTTGGCAAGATTTACTTAGAGGAGATTTGTCATTGCCTTCCCGAGGCTGAGAGTGTGTGATTCACCCAAGGTCATTCCCTGGGTTTCATGGCCAAACTGGGAATTGAACTCTGGGTTCTAACTCTTTACAATAAGGTGCTTTTTCCTAGGTTTAATCCAACAGCCTTCAGAAAGAGGGCTCCTACTGTTCAACATTTAAAAGCATTGATCATCTATTCCCACTTCCCTTCTGTAAATGAGTTTCTCTGGTAACGACAACAAAATAGCAGGAATAAAGGGAAAACACTGGAGTGATGCAATTCAGTGATATTATAGTCTAGACCGCCCATAAATTTCCATGAATGAGAAAGCATCCCCATAATTCAAGGCTTTCTCAGTTTAAGGAGTCAACATCAGATTGCGTTTGTATAAGTGCCTTATGAGGTGATAAAGAGGTACAAAGTAGGAATGTCAATACTTAGAAGTGCCTATAGTAGATGTTGTTTTGCAAGACCTGACCCAAGGGTTAGATTAACTGGGCACTTGCCTGGAATGCTAATCTGAAGTTTATTGGCTCTGTGTTTGTTGCATGGGTTTACTACCACAACCACAGTAGGCTCCCAGATGCTGTTGGATTTAAGCAGAAGCCCTAGCCAGTATGGCCGATAGTCAAGGATAGTCCTGCATCTAGTGATTCAACACTGGGAATCACTGGTCAACAACGAGATAGGGAGCAAAAACAAAAGAAAGAAAGAAAAGAGAAGAGAAGAGAACAGGGGGAAAGGCAGCATTGTTCACCTTTTAAACATGTTCTGTAGTTATTTCTACTGTAATAAGCTTATCGCACGTCACTTACAAGAACAGGAATGGA
>CM034706.1:142206215-142220436 GCA_020142125.1 Phrynosoma platyrhinos
AGGGAAATATGAGATTACCATGGTATGCCAGTGAATTAACCCCACAAAATACCTTGATTCACTTTAGCAATTGTTATGTGGGGAGGACATCAAGACCCCTAAAAATAAATAGGAGAACATCTTTTTAATTTAAGAAGTAGAAGAATGGTGTTCAGTCATTTTGAGGAAATACAACACTCTGCATGTGACCTGAGGTTCTGGGCACAGGAAAAGACATTTAATACTGCTGGAAAAGATAGTTAATAATGATGAAAAAATTATGATGAGAAAGGAAGTGGAGTGGATTTTAAAGCTGAAATCTTTGACACCAAGAGGTCAAAGACCTGGATCTCCTTTCCTTAAAGTAAGGCCACTCCATACACACACACACACAAACACACACACACACACACACACACACATATATATATGGTAACTTTTCAGTCAGATTGCTTCAGATGTTCTTGAAACTAGTTACACCACATTCCCTAGTCCTCCTTCATTTATGACCATTTGTCAAAAGGTATAAATAATAAAGAAATAAGGTTCTTGGAGGACTGAGGCCTACCACCTGTTTTCTGACTTTTAAAACTGTGTGGGGAAGACATTCTGGATTACTCAGTTTCAGAAGTAATAAAATGCATCTTTTAGGAAGGGAATTATGCCTCCTGTCCTTAAGGAGGTGATGGCTCCTGAAAAAGCCATATTTCAATTCTGATAGCTACTGCACTATATCAGCACTTTCATTTTTAGTAAGGTTTTGGAGCAGCTGAGGGCTTCTCAAATTCAAACAGTCTTGTGGGATGCTGATTATCTAGATTTGGAATGGTTTGGGGAGAGAAACAGACCTTTTTCACTTTGGCAGATGAATCCAACCAGGGAATAGACAAGGGAAATCTGAACTTGTTAGTTACCTAGGATCACTCAGTGGGTTTCAGTTTCATTAACCAATTGTTGAGGTTGCCTGACAATGTTGAGTTTAGGGTGTTATAGTGATACAGTGGTTCTGAGTCTACTGACAGGTTGGTCTCAGATGTGCTGCTGGGGGGGGGTTCTGCTTTATCTCATAGATTTTGCCCTTTGAGCAGGGCTCTGTTTGTTATCTATGCTAGTCAAGGTATTGAGAATACAACAATGTTTTTAAATACCAACCAATCAATCATTTATTACAGTCATAGACCAGCTTAGCCAAAGGTAACAGATTTTACCAGGTAGTTTGCTTTTGCTTTTGTTTGAAGCTGAGACCATGTGGCTTGCCCAAGGTCACCCAGTGGGTTTCTCTGGCCCAGCAGGATTTCAAACCCTGGTCTCCAGAGTCATAGGACCTTATCACACAGAGGCAAATTGCTTGAATCCTGTGCAGAAACAGGATTTAAAAATCTGGGAAAAAACCCACAAAAGTGGGTTGTTTTGCAGATATGTTTATGTAAAGGAGAAATAATGCAACATTAACCCAAATGGAAAGTCACCAAAATCCGCTCCTTTTTACTTTCAGAAGTTCCCAAAAGTAAAAAGGAGCGTATTTTGGAGGCTTTCTGTTCAGATTGTCACGTTATTTCTCCTTTACACAAAAACATCTGAAAAACAACCCACTTTTGCAGGTTATTTCTACTTTATGTTCAGGTTAACCCTGAACATCGTGTGAAAAACAATCCGCTTTTGTGGGTTGTTTTCACTTTAAATCCAGTTTCTGCATGGGATCCATCCCATGTGATAAACTCCATAGTCCAACACTAAAACCACTACACCACACTGGCTTGGGAGGGGGCTTTGAGGGGCTTCAAAAAAGAGTGGGTAGGCCATGTGCTGCACTTTGTTTTCCCTTGGTCTATACCTTTTTATTTTTTAAAATAATAATAATAATAATTGTCTTCTTCCACCTTTTGAATTTACAGATGTATTTCCTCCTATTTTGGCTTCTCCTTTTGTCTTATGTTCTTTGTTCTTCTCTGTGAGTCACTGATCAAAGCTGCAGAGTGAGCCATTTCCTCAAGGCAGTTTTCCGCTCATCCCCAATGCTAGATGGTGCCATTGGAAATGTAGTTACCTGGCAACAACAGTGATTATTTTTACTACAAATACCCCCCCCCCATCACAGCCCCAAAGGCCTATTTATAGCTGCTGTAGAAGAGACTTATCTGAAGGAAAACAGCTTTCAGATTCTTGTGCCATTTGCCATACCCTCCTAGAAATGGTTTTGAAAAACACAGCTGTGTCCACTTCCCCAGAGGGAAAATGACCCCTGCTGGTTGACAAGGAGGGCTTAGCCTTGTAGTGGCTTTAGAGGAGAAATGACTCACTTGGCTGACAGCAACATCGGCAGCCTCCTTGCCCTGCCTCCTGAACTCCTTTGTAGCTGGGTATATACCAGGAAACTTGCCCTGCACTCCTAAACTAGCCTATAGCCTTTAGGTGCAGTGGACAACTGTATCCTATTTACATCATAAAAGTAAGATTCTCTCCCAGTTATCAAGACCCCTATTGCAGGTCAGAGAGCTACACAAGAACAGAGTAGCTTATACAGTCGTCCCTCCATTTTCACAGGGGATCCATTCCAGACCTCACACACACACACACACACACACACACAAATGGAAATTCACAAATATTCAAGCACTATTGGGTTGAATGGCCCCCGCTTGCTGGTCCGTGAAGGACCAAGACCACAGACTAGAACTGTGCAATACAGTCTCCTTTTTTGCAACTCAGACTGCACATATCTCAAGTCAGACTGAATCCTGAAATTGCCTTTAAACTCTCTAGATCAAAGCTGAGAATCATGTGGCCTTTCAGATGTTATTGGACAGCAAGTCCCAGAATCCCTGTACACCACAGACAATGATAAAGAATACTGATGATGAATAAAGCTGAGAGTTGAATCCAACAATATCTGAAGAGCCAGGATCAGATCCTTGACCAATTTTTCCTACAGTTTTTGATTCTGCTGTTTTCTGCTTTTGCATTCCGCTCACCAATGATTAACAATCTATTTTGTTGTGTGATCAATTTCCTCCTGGGCTCCAGCATAGAATCTTTCAATCTTATACCTCTGTAGCTGGAACATAAACTTTGATTATGTTTATATTAATGGGTTTTCCCTAAAGTCTTACTGATATTATCTGGCCAAATGTTGAATTATATCTGTTGACTGCTTTTGCTACATCTCTTCTCACTATTAATGCCACCCTATTTCTTCTTTATAATCTCCCGATTAACACATAGTGTAATTATCTGACTCAAAATGTCCCATTCCTGTCCACATTAGCATGTTCACTCCTAGTACTACAATGTGAATACATTTCAATTCCTGTTTCACTATTTCTAGCTTCCCCTTTATGCTTTTCATGCTCCTATAATGTGCGTTGTGCAGCTTCAGACTTTCCTTTTGCCTCTGAGCACATCAACAGGTGAACATTCTTTCAGCTTGAGTCCTGTTGCATCATTAACCACAATGCTACTCACAGTTGTCCTCTGGTGTGCTCCAGTATTGCATAGAGTGCCATGCCACCTGGGAGTTTTATCTTCTGGCATTTGGTACTTGTTTAATTTTGGATCTTGTTTCATTTTGTATTGTCTTATTATAGGGTTTTCATGGTAAAAGACATTCAAAAGGGGTTTATTGTGCCTCCTTCTGCACAGTACTAACAAGCATTAATTATTGTGCCACTGATGTTGTCTCTGAGAGATCCTCTGCCAGTGTCAATCCTAGCCCCCATTACTGCTGCTGCCCAGTAGCTGTTTGGCACATTTAGTCTGGCTCTTTAGCAAAAGCCTATCTGACATGGGAGACCTTATCAGCAGCACTGTGCCATCAGTATAGCCTGTTGTCTCACAGGAGCATGCAATCCGACTAATGCAGAAAGGTAGTGCCATTGGTGGTCTTATAGTATTTCAAACATGACCAGGAATCACACAACAAACCTGTGGTAAAATTTATTTTGTATACAAATAGGAGATAACACATAGAAATACTCAGAAATTTTCTTAAAGTGGCAGCTTCAGTCTGGTTCTGAGAACCCATATGAGCTAAACCATATATAAATATGGCATATTGGATAGCCTTTAACCTGATCAGGACCCTCTCTTTACATCACAGAACCAACACAGGGTACCATAAATGATTGGAGCAATGACTTTTGTGGTCAATCAGGTTTTATAAATCTAAGAGGAAGCACAGAGGGATTGAATGTTACCAATCAGATGCTTTGATAGAGTAGTCAATGTCAGCTATATTTCTTCACATCAAAGAATACATGTTTGCCAAGTCTGTAGTGTTTCCTTATTGCTCACTGGAAATATATGGCAGTTCCTCCTTGCTGTTTTTTCAAAGAATAAAATTAAACAAGTTTTGTAAGCCTGTCTTCCTTTAATATATTGTAAAGCAGGCTTCTTTGCCACTGGCCATAATAGCTACGCATGATGGGAGTTGTCTAACACAGCTGGAGAGTATCAAGTTAGGTTGGGAAGCAATGAGATTCTTATTATTGCTTTTCCAAACTCAAACATGTCCAGCAAAACAAAGAACCCACATCTTGGGGCTTGGTATTATTACTTGGCTTTTCCATTACAATGTGATTTGTGATAGTCAAGGTTGCAAAAGAGTCATGGTCTGAGTATAACAAAAGAAAATTAAAAGTTGTCAAGGATAAGAAGTCAAGTGCTAGATCCTACAGATATGGAGCAACAAACCAGTAATCAGTGCAGTCAAATTCCAAGGCAGCAAATATTGTGCTGGAGGAACAGCAACAACTCCAAAGGTAGACAGGAGTTCTTTCTGATATAACAGTGCAAAAAAAAAAAAAAAAAAAAGGAGGCAGGAGACTAGATAAATTCTTCTGACAGATTAGCTGGATTTTTATACAAAGTTTTTTATACAAAGACATAGCTGTGTTAATCTGGAAAATCAGTATGCAAAGGGATCTTGTAGCACTGGAGCTTATCACAATGGGATGCAACTGGGTTGCGGGATGCAGGCGGGAATTATCACACATAATTGGCTAACGATTCCACCAGGTGAGTGCAGCCCAGCTGCAGCCTGGGTCCCAGATGCTCTTCAGAGGTCACTTTTCAAAGCTATGAGTTTTCCAACTTTGAAAAGCTGCCTCCAAAGCATGCCTGGGCCCTGGGCTGCAGTTGAGCTGCACTAGCCAGGGAGAACTGGCAGCCAATTATGTGCAATAATTCCCACCTGCATCCCACAACCTGGCTGCATCCCGTTGGGGTGCAGTCGGTATTTTTGTCCATATGATAAGCTCCACCCTTGAGACTCACCGAAAGAAAGAAGATGGTAGCATGAGCTTTCATAGACTTGAGCAAATGCATGTGGTGGAATGGAGAGTTCGGAGACTGGTTGTATGTGAGAATGTCAACTGAAATTCAAAACCTTGTGGGTATGGAGATGAGGAGGCAAATTCAGTTTTTATTATAGTCATTGGGATGCAAAGGCAGGAAGAAGGAAGTTTCCTAAAGCCAAGGGGAGTAGTTAACCATATGAATGAGTATTGTAATGTATGTGATGAACTGGTCAAGGGAGCCCTCATGAGGCTGGGGGGTTAGAAAATGCTATAATGTGTATAATGTGCCAAGAAACCCACTGCTGATAGACTGAAGTCTGGGATACATTTAAATTCTTCTAGTTTTCTTTTCAATCTTGCTTTGTAGTTCTTTTGTTCAAGGACAGCAGTGGTCTTTCTGCACAATGCAGCATTGCAAAAGCACACGTTACACCAGGGGTAGGCAACCTTTCCCCTTTAAGGGCCGAATGACTTCAGCTCCCAGAAGCCTCAGCCATGTTGGCCAATAGTCCCATGTTGGCCAATAGCTCCTGGGATTCTGGGAGCTGAAGTCCCTCAGCCTTTAAAGGGGAAAGGTTGCCTACCCCTGCATTACACAAAATCTCTACTCATTTCTCATACAATTCTAGCCCTATTAGAACTTCAAAACAAGTTAATGTGAATGTGTGGTGAGAACATTCAGTGGAAAATGGGGAGGGAATGAAATTAAGTGACTTGAATTCTAAACGGCACCAGTCCATCTACACTGCAGCATTCTGATACAGCAGCCCATTTGCTGGACTTTTGCCCCCAAATTTGAAGGTCACAGAGATATACTGGTATTTAGTTCAGATTAGCTTCTACTATCAGGTGGATTTGTAATTGCTTGGCCAACCAAACCTAAAGGGTTCTCTCCAATAGCTCCCCTTTATCCTGGAAAGAAATGACTAGCAGACTGGTAGAGGGTTCTGTCCTGGGCCCAGTGCTATTCAGCACCTTTATCAATTACTCTGATGAAGGAATAGAAGGCATGCTTATCAAATTTGCAAATGACACCAAATTAGGAGGAGTAGGTAAAACCATAGAGAAAAGGATCAAAATTCAAAATGACCTTAATAGATTAGAAAACTGGGCCAAAAATAACAAAATGAATTTGAGCAGGGAGAAATGTAAGGTACTGTACTTAGGCAGAAAAAATTAAATGCATAGATATAGGATGGGGGTCACCTGACTTAACAACAGTACATGTGAAAGGGATCTAGAAGTCCTAGTAATTATTTATTTATTTATTTATTTATATCACGCCTTTAGCCAAGGCTATCCAGGTGGCTTACAATTTAAAATGCAATCCCATACAAATAAACATATCACCCCCCTTAAAAATATATTAAATCAATGACACATTAAAATCACTTAAAAACACAGAACAAGTTAATACAATAAAACAAGGCAGTCTGAGAATATAAAAACAGTCTAATAGGATAATCTAATGGAGTGTCTGATAAAATATCAATGATATATCCAATAATATATCTGATGGCGGGGGAGATTATAAAGATGTAGACCACAAATTGAACATGAGTCAACAGTGTGATGCAGCAGCTTAAAAAGCCAAGGTGATTTTAGGCTGCATCAATAGAATAGTGTCTAGAGATCAAGGGAAGTAATATTACTACTATATTTTGCTTTGGTTAGGCCTCATCTGGAATACCACGTCCAGTTCTGCTTACAACAATTCAAATCAGATCTTGAGAAGCTGGAGCGTGTCCAGAGGAGGACAACCAAAATGGTGAAAGGTATGGAAACTATGCCTTATGAGGAGAGATGTAGGGAGCTGGATATGTTTAGCCTGGAGAAGAGAAGGTTAAGATAGCACTGTTTAAATATTTGAAGTGATGTCATATTGAGGATGGAGCAAGCTTGTTTTCTGCTGCTCCAGAGAACAGAACCCAGAGCAATGGGTTCAACATACAGGAAAAGAGATTCCACCTCAACATTAGGAAGAACTTCCTGAAAGTGAGAGCTGTTTAAAAGTAGAACATGCTCCCCCAGAGTGTGGTGGAGTCTAAGTGTGTATTTTTGAATGGCAGGTGGTTGGATTGGATGGCCCTTGAAATCTCTTCCATCTCTATAATTCTATGATGGTTTTAAACTTGACCACAAAGAATGAGAATGTCACAACAATGGCTATAAGTCATGACAATGCCTACTGCTTCACAGATGCTTATATTGTAACACATTTTTTTATTCTTTAAGGCTTATTTGAAAGGCTAAACCCCACTTAACTAATGTTTATTATCTTGTAGTCTCTCCAATCCATATGCAAGGGGGATATGATTGAAATTAACGGGTGTTTTTAATAATAACTGTTTGTATGAAGTAATCCTGGTGAGATTCTTGCCATTTGCCACCAGTGCTGCCTTTCAAAGGTGATGTTGGGGCTAGAAGGGTGGGAAAGCAACTGAATGTTTGAAGTCTTCATTGGAAGAGGGATTCAGTTTGGGGACATTGTTTGTTTTTTGGACTCTTCATACACTGAAGGAAATTTGAAACTTTGATCTCAGCTAGGTGCTAGCTACTTTTTCTTAACTGCAAGCCTCACTGATTGGCGGTTCAACTGACAAGTTTACACAGCACCGTTCATCTCATTGACAGGGCGTTGCACAACATGCCTGGTTGGCAGAAAATGTGGGAAAATCTTAAGGAGACCCAAGACAGGCCACAAAAAATCACAATCCCATGGTTTTCTGATAATACATCATCATAAAGAAATTTGACGATGGGGGGAAGCACACGAGGGCGTTCGAGATGCAGCGGGACGGTGCGCCACGGGACCGCAGCATCTGCACCACGGCGCACCATCGGCGCCTCTGAAAGGAGCGCTAAATCAGCGCTCCTTTCAGAAGTCAGTGAAAGTGCGCCCTAAAATCGTAGGGTGCACTTTCCCTGACTTATCCGCCGCAGCGTGTGCGGACGCTGCGGCGGGAGGTTGCCCTCGGAGCGCCAGCCGTGCGGAGGGCCAGCAGCTCCGAGGGCAACCTCGGGAGGAGGAAGGGGCGCCGAGCATTCGGCTGCCCCTCCTCTTCCCTGCCTTGGAGACGACTCTATTAGTCGTCTGCCGAGGCCCTAAGATAATTTATGTGAGGTTAATTAGATATGTACCAGTGCCCCCATCTTTTAATTGGGAATGATTCAGGTTGCTAAATGTCTCCACATCTTTGCCAGTGGTTGCCCATAAGTTTAGGAATAGTGCAAGAATGATTGGTCGCAATCACAACTCTTTCACTAGAAAAAGCAAGAATTCGTCTGTATAATCATATAGTAGATGACACACAACTATGACAAGACAATTAACACAGCTGAACTGTGCTCTCAGTGTGACCGATATAGCCCATTTTGTATACAATTCCTAACCTGCTGTTGTCCATTTTTTTTCCTCAGCCAGAGACAGAAGATAATGATAGACTGCTTCCAAATATTTATCCTGGCCCAAATTTTATGAAACTTTTTTTAGACTTTTGGACATTTTTAATTTTTTTAAAAAGTGCCAGGTCTCCATTAAATTGCAAGGATTTACCATTAATATAGCTTTCATGACGTTACTTTATTTAAATAAATGCATATTTAATTAAAATTAAGATTTTAAATGCCTTTTTACATGATTTTAAAATGCCCTCCTGACTTTATTTCAATGAAAATTCCTTTGAAAAACTTTTTCATACCTTTCCATCTATCCAGCTGCCTAAAAGCAAAAAGATATTTTAAGGCTTGTTATTACTGATCACTGCTTATTATTTGGACAATATTTCTAATATGCCAAACCCATCTCAAGCCTTCCCTTGTTCAAAATAATTCTGGGAGTTAAAGACTAAGACTCAGTATAATGGCTTAGGATGCAAATTGGATACTTTCAATAGCTCTGCGTCCAGAATTTTCTCCTTGTGAAACTCCAGCTTCACCACTCAATTTTACAACACAGGTACACATCCTTTTTCCCTGGTATAATTTATCCCATTTGGATTTTCCTTAATCTTCCTCAGTCTTCCTCTGAGTTATCAGGAAATGAAGTCTTTTTTCCAGAATTTTCAGGCTAAACTGCTGTAGTCACTGGAAACATTAGAGGTAAATGGAGTGTTTTACAAAGAGGTAATAGCAGCTAATTTGGATGTTATAAATCGTGTATGTAAGAAACAATTTCATCTAATTCTTCAGCTGAAGTCATGTGAATTATTATATTGGATTTTTTTCTGAAAGTAATTGATCGTCCTCTGAATTCTGATATATTTTTTCTTCATCTCATAGATCAGATTCCCTGATTATTTGCTGTAATTTAAGTAAATCTTTAAATTATTTGCACTTTGAATAGCCTTCATTCAGCTCTGGTCATACATCTCACCCAACAGAGAAGACAACTTCATTCTCTCTCTGATACACACACACACACAGAGGGAGAGAGAGAGAGAGACTACACAGTCCAAGGATAAAATACTGGACTAGTTCACAGGGTGACTGTTAGGATTACTAAGAAAATACACATAAAGCACTTGGAATGCTTGTTAGGAACAGAATAAATGTTAGGCACTACTTAAAGCAGTTCTGCTTATGTCCAACAAATCCATGCCCATGGCATTTCTGATTGAGACTATCCATCTGGCATGTGGTTTTCCTCTCTACTTCCCTCTACCTTTCCTAGCATTAATATTAACATGATGAGAAGCTAAACAGTGTTCTGTGCAGTCATGCTGGCCACATGATCACAGAGTAATCTCTGACAACGCTGACTCTTTGGCTTAGTAAGGGCGATGAGCACCATTCCCTATGGTCGGACACGACTTGACAACCTTGTCAACAGGGAATGCTTTTACCTTTACCTTTATGAACTATAGTATCAGTTATTTTAGATCCTGTGATCTTTACTGTCTGCAAATTTACTGTGCAACTCCACTGCCTTATTCATGAAAGTTTAAAGAAATTCCAGACACCATTAACTTTGATTTTTAGCCCTTTTTTGTTTTCCATTTGCTTCTTTTGTGAGTTTTTTTCCTCCATAGAGAAAAGCTGTTCAGGAAAAAAGATGGAATACCTTCACAATGACTTTCAACTGTGCACAGTAGGAACACTTATAGATTCACTTACCTGGGAATTCTTCAAAATCTAGATTTTTCTAAGGAGGGCAGGGGGGAGTCATGCTGGTCTGACTAGCACACCTTTTTTTTCCCTTTCCAAGTCTTAGGCCCCATTCAATATAAACTGGTCTGGAAACTAGTTTAAAGGGGGGTCGTTCATATTCGTGCCAATAGTCTACGACGTGATTTGCAGGGGGGGCACAAAACTCACTTAAACCAGTGCTTTTGAATCTGAGACATTTATTGCTTCTTTTCCAAAGCACCGTTTGTTTGTTTGTTTGAGGGAGCTTCCAGTGGGAGCGCACTGTCGATCCCATTCAGAGCATCATCACCACCACCACCTCCACTCTTCCTCCTCTTCCCTCCTCCTCCTCCTCCTCTTCCCCCACCACTGCTGCTCTTCCTCTTCCTCCTTCCCCTTCTTCCTCTTGCCTCCACTGCCACGTCCTCCTTCCTCCTCTTCCTCCTTCTTCCTCTTCCTCTAACCCTCTCACCCCACTGCCATGTCTGCCTTTTCCTCTCCCCCCCCCCTGCTGCTACACTGCCATGATTGAATCTTCATGGCATTTTCTCCCTATTGCCATCCCCCTCCCTTGAGTGTGAACAGCAATAGGGATAAAATGCCACAGAGAGAGTCAAATGTGGCAAACATAGTGGGAACTTCTATTCAGAATGGCATCACCAAGGAGACCCAGATCTCCTTGGTACAAAAAGGTAAGCATGAATGAGCCCTTATACTGCAAGGAGACATACCAAATGGCTATGTAGTGGGTGCCATCTTTTTTATCCTATGTATGTCTAAGCTTTAATTTCCCCAGCCATGTAATATCTCTATATCACAGAAATGGCCTATTAGCATATGGAGGAAAGGAGAGCATATGGAGGAAAGCCCATGTCAGAGCAATCTAGCAGCTTTTTTGTTTGTTTGTTTGTTTGTTTAATGAAATATCATGGTGCTGACCCTACTGGACCCCTTAAGCTGGTGACCCTGACATTTGTTAGACCTCTGGGATGCTCACACTAGTTCAGGTAGTGCATAAAACAGTGAAATGCAAATAAAAGTGGGAGCAGAGATGTGGCGTCACTAGAGGAATGCAGGGGAAGTGGACTGCACCAGGTGACACCCTAAGGTGGGATTATACCACTGCTTCCCAAACATCTGCCTTTTGGAAGAAATGGGCTGTGGCACTCTCCTGTGTAACACTGAAGAGATGGTGTGAGTGGGATGAGACTTAATTTTTTTCCCAAAAAACATATTCTTTTTAAATTTTATTTTAAAACATCACATTTTACCCAATTTAACCACATGAAACTATATGTAAATACATTTAGGTTGTGCATTTGATATTGTAATTTAAATATATAACTTTAATTTTGCTAGTTGTTTATGTCAGAACTATTCCAGTGATATGAAGGAATTACGATTTATGAGTAATATTAGTACATAACACATTACTAAGGATTCTAGATGGTGTGGAATGTGAAAAGGTTGATGGGGAGGTGGCACCATGAGTTACCACACCAGGTGACACCAACCCTAGGGACACCACTGAGCAGAGATATATGACTAATAGATATTTTCCATCAGTAAATTCCTGGTCTGTGAATCAAGCAGCCAGACACATAGGAACACATATTTCTAGCTGCATATTTGTATTCCTTGGCTAGATTTAAAATTAGCAAAGCATAGCAGGGCAAAGGAGGTAGTAAAACAATCTTTGTGTCCTTGTGATACGGTAAGAGAAAAAGTAAGAGTTATCTGGTGAACTTCAACTGTTTGCAGATTGCACCAGGGCAGATTCAAGCACACAGAGCAGGAAGAAGGATCTGGAGACTATTCCCCCTTGACGGACCCTGGAGAATTTCCAGAAAAGGAAGAAATAATTGTAGCCGATGGACACAAATATGGTTCCAGTCCCTGACACAGTGACAGGAAAAATTGCCAGTCTCCAACAGCAGACAACTTGAGATAGCACTGCTCTAGGAGGTTTGAGGGACATTTAAGATCTTTTGGGTGGGAACTGAGCCCCATTGGGTCCTGTGGGACCTTATTCAGAAGCCACTTCTGGTGGGGGGATTCCTAGAATAGTACCGCTTAGAAGGTATAAGGAGGCCTTTCTAAGTTACAAATGAGGGGTTTCTTGAGAGTGCACTGGGAGACTTAGGGGCTGCATGAGGCCTATGAGATAGAGACTGTTAGGGAAGCAGAAACAAAGGCACACATGCTGTACTTGAAACAGATGTGAGCTTGGACTCTGATACTACTTCTGTACAAATGGAGAGTGCACCCCAAAACATTCATGCTCTCCACCCCTTCCTTTTTGCCTGTGGTGGCTGAAAACCTTGAGCTAGTAATATATCAGCAGGATAGTTCTTTAAGTAGAAGAAGGAACTCTGAAGCTCAAAATACCAGTGATGTAGACTCAACTCAATTGACTCCAACTCAAGTTGGACTCAAGTCACTTCAATGTCTTGACTTGGATTTGACTTGGCAATAAATGACTCACTGACTCATCTTCTTGAGACTTGTCTATTTTTAGAGACTGACTTAGCTTAACTTCGTCCAGACACATTACAGAACAGAAAATGGTTTTCCTCCTTTGAATAACACTTCCAACTCACTGCTTTTTGCCTAGCACCTCCTTTTTTTCAGTTATAGTTGGCTCCCAGACTTGGAGTAAAAGACTTGAATACATCACTGCAAGATACACATTATATGGAAAACTGTATAATGTTAGTCTGATTAGCTCTTTTGACCAGAAAACAGTCCTACTGTGAGATGGTCAGGACTGGAGCACAGAAGAAGCAGATAAGGAAGGTGGTTTTAACCCTTAAATAAATGTAAAGGAAAAGGTAAAGGAAAAGGTTTTCCCTTGACAAGATGGTCAAGTCATGTCTGACTGTAGGAGGCAGTGCTCATCTCTGTTACTAAGCTGAGGGAGCCAGTGCTGTCAGACTCCATGACCATGTGGCCAGCATGACTGCACAGAATGTTATTACCTTCCCACCAAAGTGGTACCTATCTACTTGCACTTTTACATGCTTTAAAACTGCTAGGTTGGCAGCAGCTGGGACTAGTGACAGGAGCACACTCTGTTACATGGTGCTTGGATCTCAAATCGCCAATCTGCCTATCTACCTAATATTTCCCTGCTTCATATAGCCCATTTCTATACCCTCCAACATTTCACAGATGAAAATCAGGACATGTGGGGCCAAGTGCCATTACTGATAAAGAGGGCAAAAGTTATTAATGGGGAAAATCACACAAGCTTGGAAAGACCATAGCAATAGTAGCAGTTGTAGTTGAATTGTAGTTGTTGTTGCTGCAGCTGCTGCTGCTGCTGCTCCTCCTCCTCCTTTTTTGTCTGATCCTAGTAGGAAGGGCAAGACTCCTTATGTTAAACTCACTGAGTGAAAACTACTTTTGCATTTTGGACTCCGTTGGCAGCAACTGAAATAAGCTGAAGACAAAGGGGCAAAGTGGGATGATGAAGAGAAAGAAACTGGGACATTTTTAAATTCTGTCCCCGATGATATTCAACATTTACATGAAGCCGCTGGGAGAGATCATCAGGAGACATGGAGCGGGATGTTATCAATATGCGGATGATACTCAAATATTCTGTTCCATGTCTCGGTCAGATACCATGACAGCAGATGGCGGTTCTCCCCTCAGTCAATGTCTCGAAGTGGTAATGGACTGGATGAGGAAAACCCGAGTCAAATTGAATCCAGACAAAACGGAGGTACTTACGGTAGGGGCCCCTAAACCAGAGATTGAGTTGTGACCATCAGTCTTGGATGGGGTCATGCTCTCCACCAAGGACTGTGTCCGCAGTC
>CM034706.1:142250633-142262548 GCA_020142125.1 Phrynosoma platyrhinos
ATTTATTATTATTATTATTATTATTATTATTATTATTATTATAAAATAGGCACAGGATATTGGGAAGCCCATTGAATTAGAAAAATGGAAAAAGATGTGGTATGATACAAATAAATTTACTTGTTGCCAAGACTACAAAAAAAATCATATTAAAATGGTATTTTGGTGGTCTTTGTCACCGGATAAAATAAACAAATTATATAAAACAGAAAGAGATGGCTGTTGGAAGTGTGATAAACCAAGAGCCACTTTTTACCATCTTTGGTGGGACTGTGAAGAAGCCCAGAAATATTGGAGGAGAATAAAGGACTTAATGTCGGATATATATGAAGTTGACATACTTCTGGATCCAACCTTTTTATTGAATATGGCAAGGGTATTAGGAAAAGAGTTTGAAAAGGAAAATAGACGTGTGTTACTGTACATGGTGACAACAGCTAGAATCTTATATGCTAGAAGGGAAACAGTCAATAATACCTTCTAATAAAGAATGGAAAGATAAAACCTGGGAAGCTATGGAATCAGATATCTTTACAGGCTTATTGGGGGGAAAAAAGTAGGAAGTGGTAAAAGATTGGATAAGGTTTAAAGAATATTCAATTGGAATAGAAAAAGATAGGAATGGAATGTAGACAGACAAAATTATATTTGGGAGATGTATGATGCCATGAAAAACAATATAATAGAGATACTTCATTACTGGATATTGGCTTAGAATATGTAAATAATCTTAGGACTTATCTATATACAAACAATAAATAAATAGAGAATTTTATGTTTATCAGGGGATCATTTAAGCTTATTCTATAAAGGTAAATAGTCATTTATTTGGAAGTCAGTGAAGATTACTAACAATTATAGAATTAGAACTGGAGAAGAGAAGGTTAAGAGGTGATATGATAGCCGTGTTTAAATATTTGAAGGGATCATATTGAGGAGGGAACAAGCTTGTTTTCTACTGCTCCAGAGAGTAGGACCTGGAACAACGGATGCAAGCTCCAGGAAAAGAGATTCTACCTCAACATTAGGAGGAACTTCCTGACAGTAAGGGCTGTTTGACAGTGGAACACACTCCCTCGGAGAGTGGTGGAGTCTCCTTTGGAGGTCTTTAAGCAGAGGCTGGATGGCCATCTGTCAGGGATGCATTGATTGGCAAGTTCCTGCATGGCAGGGAGTTGGACTGGATGGCCCTTGTGGTCTCTTCCAACTCTGATTCTATTCTTTTTAATGTTTAATGTGTTGTTAAAATTGTGAGTAGGTAGATTAGTCTGTAAGCTGTGTATGTATGTGCATGTGTGGGGGTGAATGTTTTTGTATTGTATGGGATTGTGCTTTTAGATTGTAAGCCGCCTTGATAGCCTCGGCTAAAGCCAGGATACAAATAAATTATTATTATTATTATTATTATTATTATTATTATTATTATTATTAATAATAATAATAATAATAATAATAATAATAATAAATACAAATAGCTAAAATCAAGGGCTGAAAGGGGCATCTCCTGCATTTGGAAACAGCAATGTTTTTGGTCATCTCAAAAATATGTCTCTAAATAAGTATCTTTTTTGTTCTCCTGAAATGAAGAGGATTTGACAGTTCCTCTATAAATCAAGATTGCCTGCTTCCGCAGATTAACTTGTTTCCTTCAGTCAGCAAGTGGTACAAAGCTTACTGGCAATTCCATATTCTCACTATGAACTGCGAGGTAACTTTGGAGTAGAAAGAATGTGAAGTAATCATTTGGACCAGGACTTTTTTATGCTTCTGTGAGGCCATGTAAATGTACACAAAGAAGTTGGGTGGGTGGGGGGATGTCTTCTCAATGGACACTAGATGAGAAATGGAAACACAGAAAGGCTTTCTCATTTAGTTTGTTTCTTGCCCAATAGGAAGTGCCATTAAACCCCCACAGAATGGGGTTTTGCATTCCTCAGCTGATAACAAAACCTGGTGACATCATTAGGAAAGTGTTTTCCTATTGCTCAGTAACAAGCCTATTGTTAGAAAGCTTTCCTGCCATATGGAGTATGGAGAGTTGGACTATAATGAGGTGTTGGAGATATCTTGGTTTGATTTATTTGGCTGTTGAAAGTTATATTTTTGTATAGTGGACCTCTTTTCTTTTGTCTTCCTTTTGTTTCTGGTCTTGTCTGACACCTAGGGAAAAATGGTGAACAGAAACGATCGCATAGTGGGTCCCCCACGTTTGCTGGGATTAGTGGCAAAGGGCCACCATGAAATTGGAAAACCCCCAGATAAACAGACACTATTGTTTTTACTTGAGATAACACCTCTCTAGGATATCTAGGGTAACTCTATGGTCGACATCTGGCAGACGTTGAGCATAGAACTGCACTATAGGACCTACAAATGCCTAGAGAAGTGTTCTCTTTTCTCTGTCCTCCAGCATGACTTTAGGTGGAAGTTGACCATAGAGTCACACTGGAGGATCTAGACTAGAGATTTCTAGAGAGAACATATGATTCAAATCCTTGAATAATCAAAGCCGCAAATGTGTAGGGCTGACTGTACTGTGATATGAATGAAAGCACTACAGTGGGCAAAGTCT
Organism: Phrynosoma platyrhinos; assembly: GCA_020142125.1. Classification (NCBI taxonomy): domain Eukaryota; kingdom Metazoa; phylum Chordata; class Lepidosauria; order Squamata; family Phrynosomatidae; genus Phrynosoma; species Phrynosoma platyrhinos. Next base: position 142,253,206 of record CM034706.1, read on the forward strand.
TATTATCATACTCCTGTCACCTTTTCAGGAAAAAAGTGCTCTCTCTGTTTCTACAAAACGCTAGTAGAGACTTTTTTTTCCTACTGCCCTGTCTAGTTTTTAATAAATGTTGTAAACACCAACAAATGGAGTATCCAGTATGGAAGAACTGCTTTCCTCAAGGAACTTGAAAATGATATAGTTCCCAGTATCCCACAGCTAACATACACAACATAGACTCCAACCATACATGGAGAAAAAAACCCCAGAGGTCCAAGTGGGGTTCAGGAAAGAAAGAGGCATGAGGGACCACATTGCAAACATATGATGGCTGATGGAGTGCACCAGGGAATTCCAGAAGAAGATCAGCATGTGCTTTAGGCTATAGCCATTGTATTCCCTATTACCATGTATGGATGTGAGAGCTGGACAGTTAAGAACGATGAGAGGAAGAAAATCAGTTCCTTTGAGATGTGGTGCTAGAGAAGAGTGCTGAGGATCCCATGGACAGCCAAAAGGACAAACAAATGGGTCCTAGAGCAGTTCATACAGGAAACCTCCTTGGAAGCCAAGATGACCAAACTGAGACTGTTGTACTTTGGACACATAATGAGGACTCATTGGAAAAGACAATAATGCTGGGGAAGGTGAAGGGAGATAGGGAAAGAGGAAGGCCACATTCTAGATGGATGGACTCTATTAAGGAGGTCATGGGTATTAAGGGCTTGCAGGATTTTTTTAAAAAAATCCATGCTCTAAGACATCTTTGCATCAGATCTAAAGTGCCATAAAATTTCAAAAGATCAAATCAAAATTAGATTTTTTTTATTGTTGCTTAAATTGAATAAGAATTGGCTTGCTTTTATAAAGTCTTTTTACTTTGCTTAGTATATTGAGAGGGATATTAGAGGCTAATTTTCCAAATTACTGTGTGCTTTGTATCAGTGGTAGAACAAGGAAAGATAGCTCTGCATCTCAAGTTCAATTTGTAAGATGTTACTTACAAAAGCAGTTTTCTTATACCTTGCATTCCTTTCTTTCAGAGAAATCAACTTCTCTGTGATTGGCCAGTATGTTGACTACCTGATAAATGAACAAGGTGTTAAAAATGTATTTGGTAAGATGTTGCTTGTAACATGTTCTCTAAGGAATCCCATTTGCTTTTGTACAAATGGCATAATCTTGAAACTTTTCTTGTCCAGAAATGGGTACACGACACACAAATGGCTTAATAAGCTAGAATGTTAATAAACAGTATGTTGGTACATGCTGTCTACTATCTCCCACTTTAGCCCTCCCTTTGCATGAGGGGTACACTAACACTTGGAAAAGAAGACTTTTATATGATGTCTGAACCTGAGATGATAGCTAAGTGCACTCAAAGAAGTCATCTGTAAGCCACCAACTCAGCTTTAAAGATGGCTTGCAATCTTGGCTTGTTTGGGTGCAACAAAGACATAATCAAGCATTTGGGCATTGCACAAAACCCTCTTGCTTTTTCCATGAAGAATGGACAAAATGGTAGTGAATAAACTCAATGGTTTATTAAGCAGTAATTAATGGTTTGAAATATTGTAAACACAGCCAGTCATACACTTAATAGAGTGCATATACATTGAAGTGGTTGTGCTACTTAGTAAATGGTACAAAAACTTTGTAATCATTTATCCTTTTAAAGTGCTGTAAACCACTTTAGCCCCAAATAACCATTAGTAAATTAGTAAATGGTTGTAAATGGTTGTCTGGTGCTAGAGAGGTTTGCAGCATCTTAAAAGGACAAATGATTGCAAGGTTTTGGTCAATGCGCACCATCTTGTTTTTTAACTAGCCTTGTTTATGTAAATGACATAAACAATACATTACTGCAATACATTCATTAGACAAGAAATAAGAAACATGTGCTCTTTTATATGTTCCTGGATTGCAACACTCACAATCTCCAGACAACATGCTAGCAGTGAGGATTGATATGAATTGTAGTCCAGCATCTGAAGGGCTAAATTATTTCCACCCCTGCTATAACCAATCAAAAGTTTTAAAAGGCAAGGGGGAAATAAAGTCTTTACCTTATGCCAGAAGGCATGAAAGGTGATATCAGTAGCCAAGTGTGCCTTAAGAGGACATTCCAGAGATATACCATGAATGAAAATAGAAGATCTGCACTTTGTAGCCACCATCTAACTAATCTCTGATGGTGGAAACATCTACCAGAGGGCCTCTGAAGGTGACCTTAACTAATTAATGGACAGATTCAGGAAGGAGAAAACATCTCTTCAGCTTCCAAGTTATTTAGAGCTTCAGGAATTAGCAAGAGCTTTTGACTTTGAGCTAGGGAATGGGTTGGCAGCTGGTGAAGCTGTTCAAGAAGGTGACTGTAGACCAGGGACAGGCAACCTTTTTGAGACCTGGGCCGGTCTCCCATAGCCCAGATCTCGGCTGGGCTGGGGGGGGGGAATGGCGGCGCGCGCACCCTCCTCTGCCACGCATGCGCAAACGCGTCGTGACTGCCATTTTGACTTCCAAAATGGTGATTGCAGCGAGCGCGGCCGCAGAGCGGCAAAAAAGCGCCACGGCACACGGCGGCAACCTTCGGCCTGGGCCGATAAGTCCAGGGTCCGGGGCCTTAACCGGCCCCCGGGCTGTAGGTTGCCGGTCCCTGCTGTAGACTGTGTGGCCTGAATGACTAGACATATCTGTGACAAGCAGATATAAGGAGGTCTGCCTAGTTGGACATCTGCCAAGGTCCACACGAATGAGGAAGTATTAACATGTCTTTCACATGCTTTAGGCTCTTCTTCTGGGTGGTTGTACAGACTGAACCCAGAGGGAGGAAGCAAATCATTGAAACAGTGGGGACAGAAACATGGAAATAGACCCCCTTAGAGAGAAATCATCATACACAAAGTCTCCACAGCACTCCAGAGCTGTTGCTGAATCCTAGTTTTATATTTGATTTCTTATCCAAGTGAAACCCAAGTTATCTTCCAGTAAGGGGATATAGGAATCGGGTTGCAGAGAATTTTAAGCCCCTTGCCAGACTATAGTTCCAGAGGTCTTTGAGGAAACCATTTAACCACTATAAAAGCCATATAGATTTGGAGCATAGGCTTATTAATTGTTCTTTTAATTAATTGTTCCTTGAAAGGCTCCTTAATAAGCCTAGTAATAGCACACAAGCGTTCCTGGAAATAGCTTGCCTGTCACTATCTTTCATCTTGCAAATGTAGTCTGCAAAGTACTGTGAGATAACTTAGGCAACTCTTCTTGGCTCAAGTGTCCAACAGAGAGGTCACACAAAAGACCAGGCCAGTGCATGCACAGATTGAGTGTGCACTTTGGTCCATGCCCTTAGACTTGGTGCAACATGCAAAGATTCCATCACACCCACACATGCCATGTGGAAAGTGTTCCCAGCCGTAGGAAATCTTGACAGATAGCAGTTTAGGAGAAGAGCTCAATTCCCTCTAAAGTTTTTCAGCAACATATTAAGAAATTATTGTTTTTAATTACCCTAAGCTTTTGAACTGTTGGTAAAGCCAGCAATGCTTTATTGATTCATATTACCATTTTTCTATCCTACGTAGTCAACCAGACACAAGAATGAATAATAAAAATACAACAACAAAGACATCCAAATTGACTTGGGGAAAAAACACAACCCAGCTCCTAATTGTTAATATTACATACAGATAATGGAAAGGTTCTGAGTAAAAGTATTTTAACTAGCCACCTGAAAAAGCCAAATGGACCTCTCCGATGCCTGTTCCAAAAATTAAAGATAGATTTGCTGTGTTCTATAATGTGTGCCTTGGCAAGCAATGGGATGTGAAGCAGGCCTTCATCTAAACTGAAAAAAAGATATATTCCATCTTTCATGTGTGTGTTACATACTCTTTTTTTTTTAATTGTTAACAGTGAATGGAACCACAGGGGAAGGCATGTCCCTGAGTATTCAGGAGAGGAAACAGCTGGCGGAGGAGTGGGTGGCCAAAGGCAAAGATAAGTGAGTAACTCTAGAATTATTGCTGTGTTTTGCAAAAATATAGTTTAAAAATTGCCTGTCTAAGCAAAGACACATTGTGTAATCTGTATTCTCAGTCCCCACCTACTTTTTTTCTCCTTTAAGTGTTGCATATAAGTCATGCCATTTCCTGATGGACGATTTATCATACAAAATGTTGTGCAACTATACTATCTTTTTCTCCCTAAAAGATTGTCCATGGTGAGAGAAGAGGTAAAGGCAGTGGTAGAAAAGGGAGTATTATTAGTGGGGTGGTCATATTCAAAAGAGGATAGGGCTCCTTGTGCAGAAGATGGAATTTCTGAAGATATAATTGGTAATTACAAGCTACGAGTGCTATCCTCTCTTCTTTTGGGACCCAGACCTATTTTGAATTTGGCCTCCTAGGAGTTTATCACATGGGGGCAAACTGCAAAATCCCATGCAGAAATGGGATTTAAAAACCGGGGAAAAAACGGAAAAGCGGGTAGTTTTTCACACACAATGGGGTTAATGTGACATTAACCTGAACAGTTTCTGCACAGAATCACATTAATATGATATTAACCTGAACAGAAAGTATCCAAAACCTGCCCTTTTTTACTTTCAGAATTTTCCGAAAGAAAAAGGAGAGGATTTTATCTACCGTAGTTTCTGTTCGGATTAATGTCGTGTTAATTCTCTTTAATGCTAACGTTATCTAAAAAAAAAACGCTTTTGCAGGGGTTTTCTATTTTCGGGTTAACTCTGAATGTCATCTGAAAAATTACTCTCTTTTGTGGGTTTTTTTCCAGTTTAAATCCAGTTTTTGCACAGTTTATCCCGTGTGATAAACTCCCTTAGTTGTAAGTAGAGGATGGTGTTGTCTGAAGTCCCCTTAAAATTCTGTAAAGGGGAGAGGAGCGGAAATTTGTGACAGAACCTTTCCTGGAACAATTGTTACAGCTTAGTCATTAATGGAATCTCTGCTCACTCCTATTCACAGAGGGAAAATAGGAAGTGATTACTTATGTAAACACATTCTATCTTTTTCCTAAAATTATTTCCTGTAGGCTAAAAAATAGGAGGAAAAAAGAGAGAGCATGTGGGAGAGGAGAGAATATTGGCTTTTCACAACATTCTTAATCTGCCATTGTCTTGGCACAGAGACAGAAGGAAGACTGGTGTGAGAAGTAAAGCTCAGGAGTCTGCTCTGTTCATAAAGCTAAAGAGCCTGTGATTAGACCACATAATTATGCATCCCAATATTTTGTGTCTTTCAGCACATAAAACTTGTAAATCAAGTGCTACCTTGATTTTTTTTATTTATTGAATAACATGATGTTTCAGAGAAAAGGCTCTGGCACCTTGCAGAAATCAGAAAGGAAGATGTGATATGTGCTTCTTCGTTTTTCCTACAATTGTTTGAAATCTAGGTTAAATATTTTTTCTTATGTTTTTCATATTGTGGTTAATCTTCCTGTTTTATATATATATTTTTGGCATAACTGTATGTTTACCTGATGCTTTTTTTATCAAACTCAGTCCAAAATATTAATTGCTGCTTACCATGGGTCAGTGCCACAGCATTCCATAGATTTCCCTCTCTACATTTAGCACTAATCAAGCTAACTGGGAGTGATGGGAGTTGTAGTCCAATACATCTGGAGAACACCAAATTATGAAAGGCTGGACTGACTGCATGTTAAATTCCAACCTCCTTTCAACTAAATTGGGAGGGGTGACTTGAAAGCAACTAAAGGAGGTGTTAGAGGGCCACAAGTCTTTCCCTACATGAAATGCATGTTAGAGATGGCTAATCTATAATTTAAATTCTGTGGCTGGAAACTGCTGGAAAGGTGATCTGGAGTGGGAAAAAATGGATGAGGAGAGAGATAAGTACCACTGCTGCACTGCTTCATTCATTCTCAGTTGCCCTCAAACAACTTTTGTATTAAGTTCATGCATTCACACGCACAGTTGCATAAGTGTGTACATTGATTCATCTTGCTCAGGCTCAAGTACATGAGCTTCTGTCTAGAGGTGTAGTTGACCCTGACAAACAGGAAGCTCCTAGATATATGCTATAAAACAAACATTTTGAAATGTGTTGTGCATGCTGTCAGTATTATGACTCTTCCTGCCACACTTTCCACAATCTGCCAATCAAAACCATAATTATTTTTATTTTTCTGCAGACTTGATCATGTGATAGTTCATGTTGGAGCATTGAGTTTACCAGAATCAAAGGAATTGGTGAGTCTACATGTTAAGTTTCTTCCTTGAGATGGTTTTTATTTTTGCATAGGAGATCGCTGGATTGTAAGAAGGTAACTTGTCTGGTCATTAAAAGGTTGAGTTTATGGGAGATAAAAGGTGCAGTCTACACCATCCCAGTATGCTTCTGCTTATTGACATAGCTAGTTAACTTCAGTGCATTAGAACTGGCATTAATGGTTTAACAACAGGAAATTTTCATGTTAAGTGAGAAGGACCACATCTTTTTATGTGCTGATCACATTAGTCCAGTTCACTTTAGGCACTTGGAACACATTGCTAAAGCTTCAAGCTTTTCCACATTTCTCTAGTAACATGAAGCCTCGAACCTGAATCTAAGCTAGAAGAGATGTTGTATGAATCCATAATTGACTTTCTCTTTAAAGTAGCTACAGAAGCCCCTGTTCAAACTGAAGAAGAGTATCTTAACAGGGAGGGCTCCTGGAACCAAACCCAGCGGATAGCAAATACCCACAGTATGTATGGCAGGAGTGGGTAACTAAGGCAGATTGTTACCCTAAAACAGGGGTAGGCAACCTAAGGCCCAGGGGCCGGATGCGCCCCCCTGAGGCCTTTGGACCAGCCCCAGGCTGGTCCCGCCGCTGCCCGGCATGATGATATTGATTATTGTTGTTATTACTTGTTTTTGGGATTTTCTGGGCAAAATCTCCATAGGGGTTTTGCCATGGCTTTTCTGGGGCTGAGAGAGTGTGCGTGCATATTTTATTTATTTATTTATTTATTTATTTTTGGTGCTTCGGCCCCCCCAATTGTCTGAGGGACAGCAACCCGGCCCCCGGCTCAAAAAGGTTGCCTACCCCTGCCCTAAAAAGTGGGGAGACATGAGGGTCCCCACCAGCAATGTTATCATCTCCTTTGAATGTTGGGGAAATTATAGCTCAAAAGGAGGCCAGCAAGAGGAGGGTAACTTTGGGGATCTTTCTATATATGTATACCAGCACTAACTACAGAAGGTCTCCAGTTTCAATTAATAAGAGAGGTTTATATAGAAATGTGCAAAAGTGCACCCTGACATGCAAAACCAGTGCGCCCTGAAGAACCATACAAGGCTAACAGAAAGAAAGGTGTGAAAGGTTGGATGGCGAGAAATCACAAATTAGAGGGGGTGATAATTACCAGTCCTGAAGAGAGGAGTATACAGAAGAGAGTGACACAGAGACTGTCTGAGGGTGGGCAAACTGTGAGCATGAGGTGGTTATGTCTGGGGCTGATTTTTATATCCTTATTCCTAGTGTTGAGGGGTGTGTGATGCTATCCCACAGTGTAACAAAAGCATTGATGGTTTTCCCATGGAATTGATAAAAAGACTCTGGATCAGCTAATGATATTAACTCCGGAGTAACAAAGCATTAATGGGATTGAAACTGTAATTGCATAGACAAAGCATTTATAAGACTGAAACTGGATAGTCAAATAGGAAGGATAAAATAGGAACACAGCCTCTGGTGGAGGTGTGGTCTTCAATGGCTTTGTGATGGAACTTGCTTAGTCTCTATTGAGGGAGGACGTGTGAAGAGCCTGGGGGCAGTTGGAATGGATCAATAAACTCATTCAGCATTAATTTTATTTTTAACTAGGTGTCCCACATGTATATAGGTCAGTATGACCCCTTACCTAGTTTCCACAGGTCATTATGACTTCTCGAAAACATTCTCAGTGCTAGATATCAAATATGAAACCCCATATCCAGAGCAGAGAGTGTAGGTATGCTAACAAAGGCTAGGGACTCCTTTTGTGTACTGAGATCCTCTGGGGGCTTTATGGGCTATCAAAAAATAAAACAAAACCCCAAAGTACAGTAACTGGGAATCCACTTCTGATACTCAAAAATGGGTATTTTTTAATGGTAAACAGTACAGGAAGGCCTTGCAAGTTTTTTAAAACAAGGGTGGGCAAAGTGCAGCCCAAGGGTCACATGTGCCCCCCCCCTCCAGCTTTTTTACTTTCGGTCCCCGGGGCTTCCCAGGAGTAAAGAAATATTTTTTTTTGCAAAAAACTTGTTCTTTGTCTAAGAATGCTCCCAAATGTATTCTAGGGGCATTTCCACCACCTTTGGATGGCCCCCAGACCCCCCTAGGGGTCAAAAATATTTTTTCCAAAATTTTTCAAACACACACACACACACACACACACACACACACACACACATATATATGCCCTGAAATGCTCCAAAATGTTTACTTGAGGATGTGGGATGCATTTTCACCCCATTTTATGGGATCCTGGACCTAAACTTAAAATGTGGTGAAAATGCCCCCATCCATGTTGTTGTTTTGTTGTTGCTGTTGTTGTGTCTTCAAGGGCTACCCTAAGGCATATCTATTATGGGGTTTTCTTGGCAAGTTTCCTCAGAGGGTTTGCCATTGTCATCCTCTGACACAGAAATTTGCCCAAGGTCACCCAGTGTATTTCCATGGTTGATCCAGGATCTGAACCCTAGACTTCAGTCCTAGTCCACTGCTCAAACCACTACACCATACTGGCTCAACATGCTTATTGTTTCTTTGCTTAAAGTTTGAGCCAGTGCAACCCTCCAAGGACTCTGGGCAGGGGGGGCTAATACTGTCCCCAGTCTTTCACAGTTACCTACCCCTGATTTTAAAGGTAAAATGTTGCAACTGAAGACTTCGGAAACCAGCAGTTCAACCTCATTTTTTGGCAGAAAAAGTCAGTCTGGGGATTATGACTTTGTCAAGGACCCCCAAAAACATCCTTAGCCACTTTCAACCCCATTGTTTGCTCAATCCTACTATAGGATTTCAAAAATGTAAGTTGTGATAGGAATTAACAAATTAAATTCAGTTATGTAATTAATTAATTTTCAAATTGGCCAACAAAAACTGGCAGCTTAAATTTGTAAAACAAAGTGATTAACATAAATTGGGATTTTGACATTTAGGCTACTCCTGAACAAAACTATTTGTCAATTAAATAAGCTACTGTTCTGAAGAGCCAACACATATTTCATGAGCCATTTGGTTCTTCAAGTCTGTGCGACTTTTGCAAAACTGTCTCACTTTTTCAAAGTGTCCCTTTGGGCTAGAGCAGGGGTAGGCAACCTTTTTTGCTGACAGGCCGGGGGGGGGG
>CM034706.1:142262798-142274184 GCA_020142125.1 Phrynosoma platyrhinos
GAGCTAGAGAATGATAAAGTTTGGGTGACAAGTATTGGATATCACAGAGTAGAAGCCCTCCACTTGTCTTAATAAACTGATTTTTCAAGCTCTAAACCCTGGGATTTTTCTGTGCTCCACAGCAGCATCAGTAAACTAAAGAAAGTAGAAAGGTAAAGAGCTGAGATTATGAGAAAGGGATGAAGGGAACGCAAGAGAAGACTCTGGTGGGATGGATGAGAAATGGACTATCAGAAATTTATGCAGCTGTTTCCTTACCTCTAAAAGTCAAAACAGCAACTGGGTGGTGATGGTAATTTAAACTTTATATTTATATGCAAAATTTCATTTATCATGTGGTGTATCTGAGACCAAATTTTATTTATTTATTTATTTATTTTGCTTTTGGGCAAGTCCACCACATGTGGTATATTGACCCTTTTTCTTTTAAACATTTCCAGCAGCTGTTACTGCATCCTCCATAAATCTTAGACAATTTTTCCAGTGCTAAGTACCACCTGCAGTATATTTTATAATTTTCTTTAATACTTTGACACAGAGTATATTTTAGTCTCTTTTCCCATGTTATTTCCCATTGTCTAAGTTTGCTTTTATATCCAAAATGTTGGGCCCATTTCACCATATTTTCTTTGAGATAATCTCCATGATTATGTAGGACTGTACACGCATTCAGTGAAATTATAAAGTTTACACATTTGTGTCATCAGCATCTGGTCTAGTATAAGTCACTTGATTCTTTTTTGTGGAGTATCATCATGACAAAGGTCTTTACCAGCATAAATGTATGTTTTGATTTCTTTCCATTCCACTCTTTTCAGGCCAGGCATGCAGCAGGTATAGGAGTGGACGGCATAGCAGTCATTGCCCCCTCCTTCTTCAAATCAGTGAATAAAGGTTAGTACTTCACTTAGTCCTACTTAATTATTTTTCCTCTTGTCAGACATGGGATAGGTGGGCTTTCAGGACTAACGCCACATTGTATCTGCATATGACCATAAAACAGCATGGTGCATGGACAGTTTCTAATAATTGATGCAAAAGCGTCTTTTGGCATCACCCCCCTCAATTACTCTCTTCACATCTCAGAGGTAGGTGTTTTTTTTACAGTGTAAACAAGCTGAAGAACATGGTATCACTTGCAAATTCTGTTTTCTGAAAATCTCTGCTTTTATTTAATAAAGAAAATTACAATTCTAACTGTTACAATGTAGACATTCTCCTTGGGAGTGAATAGGCAATGCCTTATGAAATTTTGGATATCAATGAGGTGATTAAACAAGAATTCCAGAGCAGAAGATATGCCTTCCATAGCTTCTTAAATTCTGCAAGATGAGCATAATGAGTTCCCCCACCTCCAGCCATCCATTTACACTTGGTGAAGTCAGTTGACTTCCTTGCCTTCTCTCTTTCAGATGGACTAGTCGCCTTCTTGGGGGAAGTTGCATCTCAAGCTCCTGGTATCCCATTCTATTATTACCACATCCCTCGCCTAACCGGTATAAAAAGTAAGTACTTCTCATCCAGCCCATCCTAGTTAATCTTCGAGAAATGCCAAAACCAATCTGTTCTGCTTTTACTTGTTCATTACATTTATATTTATTTGTATGAGGTATTTCTACCCTGTCCTTTAGCCATCAAAGTCTTCTGGGCAGCTTACAGAGATAAATAGCATGAAACTGACTGCCTTTAGGCTTATAGTCTAACTTTAAGATAAGAAACACAACAAATAGGATGAGGAGGGAAAAGGAAAAAAGTAAGTTGACGTTATAGCTCTTACAGTATCCAAGTGGACTGAGCTTCAGTTCATATAGCCTACTGAAATGACTGCTGCAAGGTGCCAGTTATGGAATGGTCAAAGGTGGATTGTCTTTCAGCAGAAACAACAGAATTGCTCTGTATTTTCTGACTCGCTTTGCTTTGCAGTGTCTTGTTCTCTGTCAACTCTTTAGTCACCTCTGCATTTACATTGAAACCTGGTAGCATTCAAGTAGTTCCTTTGCAGTGAGTAGCTTGTAAGAGGTCATGTGTTCTGAGCTCCTACTTTATCTCCACTTTGGCTCTCATAATGGTCAAGATGGCATATATGAGGTCCTCATGAGATCTGGCTACTGTCAGCCCCTGACTCAACCCTTCTGCCCCATTGTCTACCTTCAGTCTGTGTCTAGACAATCTTGTTTGAAGTCTGCAGTTGTAGGCATATTTTCTTCTAAGTAAGTCCAATTGAATTCTGCAAGGCTGATTTCTGAGTAAGCATATATAGTACTACTGATGTAGTGGGGGTCAGGCTAGACTCCAACCTAATGTGGCAGAAACTTCTAAAGTTTGATAAATAATCATTCCAGCAGAACTGTGTCTGGGAGAGGAAGTAGTGACTAGTTTCATATGTGGAAGTAATGTTGGTAAATAACTAATTCACTTCTGTTTTTCATGCTTTTACTTTTGCCAGAAACTGTGACTTTCTTTTCCCTGAAGAATCTGGGAAATTGTAACCTGAGAATGCTGAGAATACAATTTGACTTCCTTTGTCCTGTTCAGGGACTACAATTCCCCAAACTCTTGGTCTGAAGCTTTGCTCTAATCTAAATTGACAATACTGAATATTTTATAGTCTATTATTTATAATGTGTTGTTATCATGGAATTCATTACCACCCATAATTATGGAGAATAGTTTCTGGAGTATTTTGCCAGGTCTTGCAGAATAGAATTGCAACCACTATGCCATAATGTTTGTGAGCAGTGATATGTTTGCCTGGGGAGATCTGAATTTTTCTGATGTTGTTGTTGTGACCCTTTCAATTCAGTTTGTGTTGAAGAGCTGCTAGACGGGATGATGGAGCAGATCCCCAGCTTTAAGGGGGTGAAGTTTAGTGACACAGACCTCTTGGATTTTGGACGGTGTGCAAAGAAAAATGATAAAGGCCAATTTTCACTTCTCTATGGTGTGGATGAGGTAAGACCTTTTTCTATAAGAATAATTTTGCAGCAAATGCAAGTAGAGATAACTCAGATCTGTAGGCTAAGACCAAGATCCTATTCACTGCTTAGATGAACATAAATTTCTACCAGCCTAATCACACTAGACATCTGGAAGGTGATGGCTGCTATAGTTTTCTGTGGGTTTTCGGGCTATGGCCAAGTTCTGGAAGAATTTATTCTTGATGTTTCACCTGCAACTGTGGTTGGCATCTTCAGAGGGTGGTGGCATGGAAGTATGTGGGGTATATATACTTGTGTGATTCTTGGTTAGGAGGAAATGATTTACATATTAATCTGTGTGCTGGTCTGTTGTTGAATGTTAAGGGTTCAGGGTGGGAGGATATGTGTGTCTATTTAAATGATGGCTGTTTTTTCTTTTCCACCTGTAAAATACAATACCCTTGCCGCTCCCCTGATGATCAATCACTGACCATTGGGCAGAGCTGTAACATGATACAATCCAGCCGCCATTGAGCAGCCATGGAAATAAAAGCAGCCATTGGTCTCTTGAGCTCTGGGAGGATGAAGCCTGCCCCTTTTCCCTTCCTGAGCAATGGTAACCAGACAGCACCAGATGCATTTCTGCCTCCTCATTCCAGTACCCAGCTGCTTCTGCATAGGTACTGGATACCTATTTGCAAAATGCCTAAAAAAAAGTATTTTTACTAGCATAAGCTGCAGCGACCCCAGTGTAAACCACTGAGAGGACTAAGGCCCTAATTTTCAACCTGGCCTTCTGGGATTGTCCCTCCTCCTCCCTGAAGTCCTGTCTGCTGGGGAATTCTAACCTGCCCTGCTTGCCTTCCCAGTTGGGAATGGGAGGGAGAGAGGAATTTTTCCTGTTATTTTCAATCATTGATATAGCAGGATAATCACAGATTTAGCAGGATAATGCACACATTCTACATTGTGAAGGTGAATGGGTCAGAGGAGATTCTTTTTGCTACCTCTAATCAGAGAAAGAGCAGATTAGGGCTGATCGAAGATAATAGGGAATCCCTTTCCACTCTGCTTGCATTCCCCATTGAGAAGGAGAGTAAGGTGAAGGACACTTCTTGTTATCTCAGATTGCTGATTGGAGACAACAGGGGGATTCCCTTCTCTTTGCAAAGAGAGGCAAAGAACCCTATGCTACTCTTTCAATAGAAGAAGTGCATGGGTCTTGGGATGAAAGACCTCCATGTCATCCAACCCACTGGCCTAGTTTAATAGGCAATCCATCTGCCAGGACTGTTGTAATAGAACCACAAGATGGCTTCCTAGCTTTTTTCTGCTAGTCTTCACTAAGGGCATCCCTTGCTAACTGGATCTTACCTCATTTTCCATCCAAGTAAAAAGTAGGTATGCTCCAAATTTAGAGGCATGTTCCATTTGAGGATCTTGTAATCAGCTGGGTGGAGAACGGAAGTGAAAATTGCAATTTGGTAATCAGAGCAACATGGAATTGGGAAAGTAAGGCCTCTACTAGTCCTGGGGACCTTCAAGCAATGGTGAGCTAGGAAGAGCCCAAAGAAAGGGATGACATAGACCCATACAGTTGCTGTGAGTGGAGTGGAAAGAGATGCAGAAATGACAGAGTCACCTGTATACAAGGTTTTCTATCCCCAAAGATCTCCTATGGAACTGGCCAGTATTACCTTTTTGGATTAGAGCTCCCAGAATCCCTTTACCATCAAAACCTCTGACTGAGATATTTTGGAAGTAATAGTCCCAAAGTATTGTTTCCCCCCTCTCCATTGTGTGCCAAAGAGTTGCCTTGTTAATGTTTTGAATTATTTCTACCCATCATGTGAACTAGTGGAAATATTTCTGCTGCATATGATTCTACTGGAATATCTTAATATGATTCAGACTACAAGGAAATCAAACCTAACATTTTTGTTTTTCCCTAAGTAGCAACTCCTGTGTGCCCTGGCGATGGGAGCAACAGGGGCAGTTGGAAGGTCAGTTACTTTCAATAGTCTTTTCCACATAGATCAGAATGACCCCAGAAATGCCAAATGTTCTGTAGTAAAGAGGATTCTCATCTAGTGCATTCCTGCTCCTGCCCTTGGTCCCGCACTCCTTTCATTTGTGCAGTTTAGTATCAATTATGATAAATTAAATTTGAGAAATATATAGGCTTTCTTGGTTTAGCATCTGTTTGATTTTGTCTTCAAATCCCAACCTGTTCTTACAGTTGCCTGTTCTCTCCAGTTGGAGTAAATACTGTTGTGAATAAAGGCAAGTCTAAATATGCATGTTCAAATTGCTTCCCCATCTTCTGATAAATGTAGTCTAAATACAAGAACAGTCTATGGTGTCTTTTCTTTAAACTCATTCAGTACAAAGTGGTACCAAATATAGACTGGATGTGGTAGTTGCTCTGTAATGGAGGAATCACACACAGTTATTGGTGATCCTTGAGTCCTGTGTGCAAGCTAGTCTTAAATTAATCCTTGAATCCTCTGGAGACACTGTCTATTGTTGGGTGGGTACATTTGAGGGGCTTTTTTTTCTTTTTCTTTTTTTGCTCCTCTGAACTTCTACAGCAGTGTATCCAGCAGCATCAGGAAGTTATGTTTTGGGTGACTGAAGCTTACTCTCTATCACAAAAACAGTGTCCTTGGTTTATTGCTGTTTGTCTCCACCACACTGCCACCATTGTCATTTTGGTAGCCCTGGTAGCCTAAAATGTTTTATTACATCTGGTCATTTTTAAGTGGGGTTGGGGCCTTTTTTCTGATTTTTTTTTGGGGGGGGGCATTTTAAAAGTTGGGGTTGAAAGTATTTCTTTCTTCTCTTTCCCTACAGCTACTGTGGATGAAACATTGCATCACTGTAATTGGTTTGGGGTTGATAATTATAAATTGCAACTGGGTTGAATAACTTTGTGTGGAAAGGCTGAAGCAGAGACATTTTGTGAGTGCACCAGGTCTTCAAGATGGGTGTTTTCTGACAAACATAAGAAATGTGTGCACTTCCCAGGGCCAATCTAAGTAATGGCAGATATAGTCTTGGGTTCCTGGAGGTTCCTGTAATCTTTAGGAGCTGGATGCCAATACTGAATTTGTAGGTCCTGTAGGTGGGAACTGGTGAAAACATCTTGTAGAGTACCAACATTGGGGTATTCTCCATGTGTCTGCATGTAAAATCTCTACACTGGAAGAATAGGATCAGAACTATTACTCTGCTTGCTTTAGTCTAATTTTAGTGATGCTGCTGATATTTCATTAATGCCAAATTCTAACTGTTTGTTGGGTTGTTTTTGTTTTTTACAGTACATATAACTACTTTGGCAAGACAAACCACCTAGTGCTGGAAGCTTTTGCTGGTGCAGATCTTAATTCTGCACAAAAATACCAGGTACGATGTTTTGGACTCATGCTCATCTCAGTGTAGCATAAGATTCCTGGGCACCTTCTCCCACTCCTTTTTGTATATAGTACCTATAACATCCTTTGTAACTTACAAGTACTTCTCTGTATAGGAGCTTTGAAACTACAGTGAATAATAACATTACATGGAACTCATTTTAAAAATACCTTAAAGAGTAATTGGGGAATTTGACCATTTCTATATTTTTGAATGTTTTTAAACAGTGCTTCAAATAGTGCACCATCAAAATCACATCCAGTATTAATGGGCTATAGGAGTAAACAGTATTATATGGTGTAGTATAGTGATTTGAGTGTTGGACTAGGTCTCTGTGAGACCAGGGTTTGAATCCCCTCTTTGCCATCAAAACCCACTAGATGACCTTGGGCAAGTCATGCTCTCCTAGCCTCAGAGGAGGGCAATGGCAGCCCCTTCTGAACAAATCTTGCCAAGAAAATCCAGTGATTGGTTTGCCTTAGGATCACCATATGTTGGAAACTACTTGAGGGCACACAACAATGTTTTAGTAATTTAAGTAACAATCCCAAGCTCTGGGAACTTGAAACACAGTGTGCCCATGGAAACAGACTTCCAGGTATATATGTCTCTTGTTGGATAAGAGCCACCCATTCCCATTGCCAGCCACCGCACTACAAGTGTGGAAGCACCTGGAAGAGACCTTTAAGACAGAAGTGGCCAAATGCTTGGACTAGACTTCCATTCATCCCACATAACAACTAATAAAACCATTTGTTCGTTGGCTATGCTGGCTAGGGCCAATGGGAGCTGCATTCCAGCTACATCTGAAGGGCTACTGGTTGCTCTCCCCAGCCCCTGTACTGAGGCCTTGGCACATTGACAGGGTGATTGGAGAGTTCACAAATCTCCAGGTCTCAAGAAATCTGAAACTAAAAAGACTTGGAAATGGTCTTGGAAGCTCAAAGAGCTTCTTTTAAGAAATGGCAAGATAAGCTTCCAGTGCCTGGTTCCAGTTAGTAGCTGTGTCTTGAAGTAATTGCAGTTTGGTTTAAAAGCAACACCATGTGCAGTATATTAACAGTCTTCTAAGTGGCAATCATTAAAATCTGGACAACCATAACCAGACTGTCTCTGTCCAAGGATGGTGGCAGCTGCTAAAAGGCACTCTATGACACAACTGGAGTTATAAGACTCCCCCATTCCCACACACACACACACAGTGAACCTGATCTGTCAGGCAGAGTGTGATGCCATCCAGAACTGGCTGAATGTCACCTTCCTATACAGCATTTGCCTGGATCTAATCCATTACTGACTCTAGACACAGATTTAGTACTTCAACAGTCTCCATTGAATTTGGCATAAAGGATAAGAGAGTTGAACATCAACTGCATTTTGAAAACACTTCTTTCTCCAAATCCTCCAGTGATCTCGGTACTTTCATGTAGATGTCTAAAAATGTAAAAGGAGAAGATTGTTGTGTGCCTTCAAGTCATTTCTGACTTACGTAAACTCTAAGGGGATCCTGTCATGGGATTTTCTTGACAGGATTTGTTCAGAGGGGGTTTGCTTTTGCCTGCTTCTGAAACTGAGAAAGTGTGATTTACCCAACATCCCCAAATGGGTTTCCATGGCTGAGTGGGGAATTGAACCATGCTTTCCGGAGACATAGTCCAACGCTGAAACCATTACACCATGTTGGCTCTTAAGAGCAAGATATAGCCAAGTAACTCACACATCATGAGGCTGAGCAGTGTGGCACATCCGTGCATCCCACATCTAGAATCTTCCTTCTGGATAGGAGCAGAATCCCTGTAATACCGACAGCCTAAGCAAAAGAAGTCACATAAAAAATTAACTAATAATTCTGTTGTCTTTCCTAGTTCTGTGTTCAGGAATTCCTCAGCTTTGTTATTGCACAGGGTAGGTACAACAGTAGACTGAATGTTTATCTGCCCGCCTGGATTCTGAATTCTGTACAAGTTTGAGTTTCTATCACCCTTGTATGTTATGAAAGACTCCATTCAACCAACTAACTTTTTTTCTTTTGTAAATTGTCTTTAACACTTTCTTCAGATACACTTTTTGCTGCATTATTGTGGAGCTTGAGCCTGTTATTTCAAGGAATCTAGTCAGATTTTTTTTTTCATTCTGACTTCTGTTTTGAAATGCATTGTTTTTCTTCTACTAATTAAAATTTTATTGAAAGATTATTGTAGCAATAACATCAGTAACATTAAAAATTAAACATTGATGTACATACTAGATATAATATGCTATGAGATTATTAACAAGAAAGCAATTGGTGCTTCCATTTAAACTATTAGAATGTTGTATGTTCCCATATATATGGATATAATCTGAAATTGGATCTCATATATGTGTGTACGTACACACACACACACACACACACACACACGGAGTCCTGTAGCTTGCTCACTTAAATATAATTTAGCTAAACTGCAGATTAATAAAGTTTTAATGAAATGAAGAATTTGTTGAAGTTTTAACAACAGTGATTCCTCTGCCAGTCTGCCAGGCATGTGTGTTATGATCATCCTCTGAATTTTGGGAGTACAGGTATATGTCAGTTAACAAAGCCTTTGATAAAAGCAAAAAAACTCCTCTTTACAAAGTTTTTTAATGCCCACCCATGTCCCTTTCCTTCCTTGTTCTCCGTGTAGCTGGAATTTTTTAGCAGCATCAGCATTGGGAGGAAGGTAAGGAAAGACTGGAGAAAAAGACGTTGCAGCTCTGTGTTCTGCAGTAAGCAATGCAATGAAACTTGAGCTGAGAAAGAATGAGATTCTATTCCAGTTGATCCTACTGTAGCTTTGTGTGCCTGCCTACAAAAGGCAAAGTAAGCAACAGGTACTTCCAGAATCCCTCACTGATCCTGAGTGAACAGCAAAAGGGGAAAGCAGATAGGTCTGCCTCACCAGCTAATTCCAGCATGTTAAGAAATCATAATTATACACACACGCACACACACTTGGATACTTTTTGGAAGAAGCCTTCAGATGGTCTCTAGAAGGTCCAAAATGTGTTCTTTTAGTTTTTTAAAATTATTATTTAAAAACTACACAAAGAATAAAACAGTAAAAGATAGTTAAAACCCCACAAAATTTTACAATTATAAAATAAACTTTCAAATACATATACAGTCCTTTCCAAAACATTTTTCTTTACTTTGCAAGGCAAGGAAAACTTTGCTGAAACATATTGAATGCTTTTTTTTGGGGGGGGGGGGTAGCAAGCTATCCTTATTTTCTCCATGTTATTTCTGCATCTGGTATCAAATTCTCTGCTAAAGAAGTCATGTCCAGGAACCTATTGCCCTTTGTTAATTGAGGCATACCTGTACTGTGTCATCACGAATATGAATTGATTAGTCTCTTGATTGAGTCTGTACCCTGCTATGAATTTGGTAGTCTAAACCATTACCACCCCTTTTTATAGGTCTGTAGTAAAGATTTAAACAAGAAAAAGAACGTGAAAAGCTTCAAATTTGAAAACATTATTTTAGGAATGTGAAATGTGTGACCCACCAGCTGTTGTTGGATTACAGTTCTCCCTCTCCCTCATTACCTGTGCTGTGTTAGGATTGTTGGGAGTTGTAGTCCACCAACACTTGAACACGTTTTCCTCACCCCTGCAATATAAATATTATTGTGATGAAGTGTATTTGTGCTCTTTACTTTTATAGGATTTGGTGTTCCACAGATCAAAGTAGTGATGAGTTTGGTTTCAGGGATACCAATGGGCCCGCCACGACTTCCACTCTCAAGCGCATCAGAGGAGTTTGTTCTCAAAGTAAAAGCCAAATTAGAAAGCCTAAAAAACTGTCCCAACAGTTTACTTTAAGCAGCGACATGGCCAGCGTGGTCCTGTATGACTTAGTGATTTGTTATCTCTTAGAACTGAGTGCTTGAAATGAGATGGGCATTGTGCTGTCCATGAATATTGACTATTGAACAATATTTGCTAATCATTTCTGTGCGGAAATAGAAGAAACCAAATTGGTGTTGAAAATAGAAGAAAACTGTTTGGAGCAAATGGAGACCCTCTGCTTCCAGGTGAAATTCTTGAGTGTTCCATACAAAACAAGATGACTGGATTTAGAAGATCTTACTCTTGCTTCCTTATTATAGAACTCAGAGGTTCCAGAGTTGTTATGATTATACAAATTATTGAATCTTGAAAAGTGTTTTTCAACCTTCCTGACTAGTGAAACATCTAACATTAGGCATGACCAATCAGTGATGTTTTCTGTGATTGACAACAGTTTCTTGGATAACTGTTTATTTTAAGGGATGAAGGTTGGGGGAAATCATAGTACACTCCAGAATCAATTTGTTTCTAAGCAAAGACTGTTTCAGAGAGAATCCTAAACTTGAAATTTCACCTCAACTCTTTTTTCTGTGCATGTTTACTCAGAAGAAAATCTTTACTAAGGGAAATGTAGTTTACTGATAACTGGAAAAGCAAAGATAAGTTTTTAATACAAATTTCTACTGTGGACAGTGTATAGTAGTTTTTTCTACACCTGATGCCCTCCATATGTACAGCAGGGGAAACTAAATATGATAGGGGGCTTGGTATCATCTGCATCAGACATGGGTTAGATGACATTAGGAGGCATGGCCATGGCTTGACTTCATAGGCATTATCACACTAATTTCCTCAGCTGAAGAAATCTGTACACAACAAACCCACCTAGTACCTTCCCCATTAAAGAAGATATAGGCTGGGTAAAGCCCTATGGAAGCCATGGTGCTCCTGCCATCGAAGTGCCAGGTGCAGGAGTAATCTGGATGGCAGTCCTTTAGCAAACCCTTTGTTACCCAAATTGCAAGGGTCCCAGGGGACACCCACAACCAATGTTTTAATAGGGGAATTTTGATAGTGTAATTAATACTGCTGAGTAGTGGTGTCACTAAGGAGTGTGGATTGCACCAGAGGACATCCTAAAGGGGTGACACCACTGCTCAAACATCTATGCCATCTCCATGTGGCATTCACCCATGTCTCTAAAATGCTGAAAAGATGGTCTGAGTGGGATGAAGGTCAGT
>CM034706.1:142274284-142287160 GCA_020142125.1 Phrynosoma platyrhinos
GGGTTGTGGAACGAATTAATTTCGTAAGTAGAGGTACCACTGTATTTGTAGATCAAAAGAAATCACCACTCACACAAAAACACCTGCTCCCTCATACACACATCCAAGAATTAATGATTTTAAAAGGTGATAGCAACTTTCAGGAGTGAAGAGGGTGATGCCATACCAGTTCCAGAAGCAGTGTGTCTGTCTGTGAGATGAAAGTGGTTCAAATGTTTATTTTATATATCAGGTGAGATACAGACAGAATGTCTGTCTGACTTCAAAACAAGACCAAATTGGTAGTGCCTTGGCTGGCATATTTATAGGGCAAAACATATCCCAGGGTAGATTCTGGGATCAAAATGAAGTTTCCAGGAGAGAAGGAACTTGTAAATGGCTGGACAGTCAGTACAAATGTCTCTGGACAAAAGGGAGAGAGAGAGAAGAGTCCCTGCCATTTAGAATGGGAGATGATTGGGAATTCTGCTGTATTGGATATAACATTCAGGATCCTCCTTTATATGCAGCAGAATCATCAGTAATCTCCCATTCAAAATGGCAGGAACTCCTCTCTCTCCAGGAGATGGTAGGGTTGGTGAGTACCTCCAGTTCACTGCAGGTCCCCATCCTCCAAACTTTCCCCATCTTCCCAGGAAGCTTGGTCATTGTCCCTGACAGCTGTGGCATTGGAAATTGTGGTTCAGCTCATCTGGAGGATGTCAAGTTGAGGAAGGCTGGCAGGTGAAATGCTAAGTTATCTTTCTAATTAAACTTTGGGATTTGGTCTCCCAAGTTATCATGAATCTACAAGAGGACTCCCCCCCCCCAAGAAATTTGTATTCAATTGCCAGGATACGGAATGAAAAAGGAAACTGCACAATCCTAGTTTGATTCTGGTTCACATCCTAACACCAGGGAGATATAACAATATGGATTTGGTTTGCTTTTGGGCATGTACCAATTGCTGGAACTGGAACTCTGAATGTAGGAAGTAGTATATGTGCCCCCTGGTTGATCAGGTCTTCTGTTTGCATTTGTGAGAGGCTTTAGTTGAATGGCCACACCATCTCAATCCTGATATTTAAAGAGGGTACCTAGACTGAATAAAGATAACTTTCCCTCCTAGATTCTATCCAACTCAACCCCACCAATATTGGAAAGAGCTCATTTCCTTTTGTAGTTCTTGCCGGAGCAAGCGGTTTGCAAACTTTTTTTTTGCAAAAAAAATTAAAAAATCCATATGTCTATTTTGGAAGAATAAAGAAAAGCAAACATCATTTTCTGTTTTTCTGATTCAAATATTTCTTCCAAGTACCCTCTGCTATGAAAGGATGTGCTGTGCTTTCTATTGAATAAGTACATTCTCTGAGGATACAAAGTGTTCTCAAGTACCTTTCCATTACTGTTCAGTTCTCTGAATGTACCACCCAATGCTGTTTCCCTAGTTTTCACTTTCAGTAGAAAAGGCCATATTGTTACCCCTTTTGCAAGGAGGACAGCTGTACAGAAGAGCTGCGTTCTTAGTGAGGCTGAAGGATCCGGTAAGGCAATTTGCCCATTTTTCATTCCCCTTGAATTCAGCTAGAACAAACTAGCACAACTGCCAGCTCTGACACTTGAAACTACTGACCATTATGAATGTATTTGGACAGGCCAATGTTGCTGTTTTTTCCCCTGGCAAATCTCTCCTTGCACTAATCTAATATGAAAATGGGAAGTTGAATATGAATGGTGGCTTGCTTGCCAGGTACATCTTGACCTTTAATTTTTTATGGGCAAATAACTGGTCTTTTCCTCTGTACAACCCTGATAGCAACTCATTGTAATTCCAAGCATTTGATTCCTATATTGAAAGAATACCTAATACAAGTAGTAAATCCTGCTTTGCAAATAAAATTAAATGGTCTATCTAGACTGTTAACATGCAAGGAAGGAATAGGCCCTGCCCATGGCTTAACTTGTACCACGGCTCAGACCTCAAACTCTTCATATTAGGGCTCAATCCTGAAATGTGTGATTTGATAGAAATGGTTTGGGGAATGCACAGAATATCTCCTCTCCTAGCCACTGAGTAACCAGGGCATGTTGCAACCTGTTTAGTAGTCGACAACTACTAAACAGCCATGCATTTCAGAAAGTAACTGGAACCTTGTTTTCCATTCCAGATGTGCAGCGGATTCACAACCTCACAGGGTCCCCTTTTTTAATGAGGGAACCCTTTCCATATTTTCCGGCTAAGTAAATCTTTGTACTGCAAAGGATTCTGATAAGTGTTTTCAGGCATACATGGTTTTCTCAATTACTGGTAGTATGAATCTGTTCCATTTTTACTGTTGCTCTGAGTGAACCAAGGGCTACATTAGATGAGACACCACTCACACAATTAGCAATTGGAGAAACTTTTTAAAAACTTAATTAGATATGGATCAGAGCAGATGGTGCAATGGTCCTGATCTGGATTAGGACTCTTGAACGCACATGGGGTTACCAAAGCAGATTAGACAAATTCAGAGAGTAAGTGGCTATCAAAGGGAATCATGAGGTGTCTCTACTACTGCTGACAAGATCAGAGGCTAGATTTCTTTATATTTCACTAGAGAACAACAGCAGGCAAGGTCTTCAAGAACTCTAGTTCTGAAATACAGTAGCTCAATGCCTAATTTTTAAGAGTTTTCAGGACCCTCCTGTACAACAATGCATAGTTGGGTTGTTAGGTCTGGCCCTGAGTCTCAAGGTTGGATCCTTTCCACTGGGCCTCATGGCAAGTGGAGAAATCTCAAGGCAAGGGTGCTGCATTGAAAACAGTGTGTGTGTGTATATATATATATATATATGCACACACATATATATACACACACACACACACGCTGCTGACTACCACTGATGTTGTAGACTATCCAGGGGATCTGCTTGGCAATCTCATTTGGGAAATATTTTAGTATTTTCTGCCTCAGAAGATGCTGAATATATGGCAAAAGGGTTAATGTGAACAACCTTTAACATGCAGAGTTTGAAAAACGTTCTTAATTGAAATTTTCATTTGGATTATAAACTCAATTGTAGTTCATCTCTGCAAGTAGTCCTTGCAGAGTCTTATAAATACAGCCAAGAATGGTTCCCTCCCCCATCCCCCATTCAGAGCAGAGCTTAGCAATTTTAATTCACAACTAGAGAAGTACTTGTTAGATTTTGTACTTCTTCTTTGAATGACATGCTCTTAACAAATGTGCATAAAGTAGCATGCTGAATGACATTTTGAGGGCAGGGCCAGGTCTCAGGTTTTGGCCCTGAGATCCTCCTGACCTGGCAACCCTAAGGCTTAGGTCTCTCTCTGGTTGTCTTCCCAGGAAAGTACTTAACTCCTCAACAGACAATTATAAGATTTGTTTTCACAATCTTGAATCACAGGTGACTGGAATGCAAAATAGCAATAGCACTTTGCATTTTTATGCCACTTATCAGTGAACTAGCACTCCCTAAGTGCTTATTATTTCTGCACATGCTGCAGTTCCCCTTCCTTCCTCAGGGGGCGCGCTTTCCCTTTTAACGCCAGGTGGCTCCCGAGGCTTCCTAGGTTTGCGCAGGCGCGAACCCTCCGCTGCCACCATTTTGCTGCTGTGTGGATAGTGGAGAGCGGCTGCTGGAGGGGCTCCAGGGCCGGCTTGTGATTGAAGCAGCTATCTCCCCGGTAGGACCAGGTTACATTTACCAGGATTTAATATATATATTATATATATGTGTGTGCATATGTTGATGCTTTGGCCTTTGAAAGGGAGGGAGGGAGGGGAATGGGCCGGGGAGGGAGAAAGGCGAGGAACCGGGGAGGAGGTGCGCAGGCGCCAAGATGGCGTCCTCCAACATAGTTCAATGCGCACGCGCAGGGCTCCTTGAGTGAGGCCGCGGAAGGGCTGCGGGAGAAGTGCGCAGGCGCAGTGGGGCTCTTAGTGGAGTCGGGGTCAGGAGAGGTAGTGAAACGTGAGGCGTCCGTTTTTTTCCACAGCGATTAAAAGGGGAGCGGGTTCCCCTCATTTGACGCCCCTCAGGTTCGTTTGAGTACATTTCCCATCATAGGACGCCTTTGGAGGGGGCCGGGTTGGGAAAACCGTGGCACTTCGGCTTCCTGGCTTGTTTTGGGGTCTCCTCTTTTGCATTTAGAGAAGTGAGAGCGGAGTGGGGGGGCTCTTCTCCTATCATGGGAATATATCCTATCATGGATAGATAGGGTCATTCTCCTATCATCCACCCATCTCCATTCAGGGCCTTTACAGACTGCCAGAAATAATCCAGCTTGAGACCACTTTAACTGCCCTGGTTCAGTGGTAGGGAATCATGGGAATTGCAGTTTTTTCTGAGACATTTAGGGCCTTTGCAGACTGCCAGAAATAGTGCAAATTGAGTCCACTTTAAGGGTTAGGGTTAGTGCTAGGGAATCATGGGAATTGTGTTTTTTTCTGAGACATTGGGCCTTCTCTGTCAGAGAGCTCTGGTGCCACAGTAAACTACAGCTCCCATGATTCCCTCGCACTGAGTCAGGGCAGTTAAAGTGGCCTCAAGCAGCATTATTTCTGGCAGTCTGTAAAGGCCCTCAGTTGTGGCCTGGCTTGTGGTTTGGTTTGGAGGTGGGGGGGCAAGGGAGGTGTTACTTTAATTAGGAGCCCCTCTGTTTCACTCCGATTGATGTATTTATTTTTATGTGCGACTTTTGCTAGATGTTAGCAGTTTGTTTGTTTTTTTAGTGCCTTCAAGTTGTTTCCAACTTATAACGATCCTAAGGCAACCCTGTTATGGGGTTTTCTTGGCAAGATTTGTTCAGAGGAGATTTGTCATTGCCTTCCCCCGAGGCGGAGAGAGTGTGACTTGCCCAAGGTCACCCATTGGGCTTCCATGGCCAAGCCAGGCTTTGAAACCTGGTCTCCAGTGTCATGAGCAGCATCCGCGTTGCAGAAATAATCCAGGTTGACACCACTTTAGCTGTTGTGGCTCAGTGCTGTGGAAATCTGGGAATTGTAGTTTTGTGAGGAGTTTAGCCTTGTCTGTCAAAAGAGGTCTGGGGCAAGAACAAACTAGCAATCCCAGTGTGAAGTCGAAGGCTTTCACGGCCAGCATCTATAGGTTTTTGTGGATTTTTCAGGCTGTGAAGCTGTGTTGTAGAAGAATGTATTCCTGACGTTTCACCTGCATTTCAACGCAAGCGAAACATCAGAAATACATTCTTCTAGAACAGGGATAGGCAACCTTTTTGAGCAGGGGGCCGGGTTGCTGTCCCTCAGACAATTGTGGGGCCGAAGCAAAAATAAATAAATTTTTAAAATTATTTTTTAAAATATATATATATATATATATATGCATGCACACTCTCTCAGCCCCAGAAAAGCCATGATGGCAAAACCCCTGTGGAGATTTTGCCAAGAAAACCCCAAGAACAAGTAATAACAACAATAATCAATATCATCATGGCGGGCGGCTGTGGGCAGCAGGGGTTGTCGGCGGCGGCGGCAGGACCAGCCTGGGGCCAGTCCAAAGGCCTCGGTGGGCCTCATCCGGCCCCCGGGCCGCAGGTTGCCTACCCCTGTTCTAGAACATGGCCTCATAGCCCAAAAAAACCACAAAAAACTATCAATCCCAGGTTTCCATAACATTGAGGCATGGCAGTTATAGTGATGTCAACCTGAATTATTTTTGCAGTGCTGGTGCAGCCTATGATTCTAACCTTTGTGGGATATTCAAGATGAACCCATTTGTGTTAAGTCTCCCTCCTTCAGGCGCAAGTTTGCATGTGAACTACACCTATTTCTCCAGGTGCTTCAGAGTAAGTGCAGGAAATAAACTAGTCATCATAAAGATGTCAATGAGGCTGCCTTTGCTGCTGCTTTATCGTGAAATACAACAAAGGCAGCATCCACACTGCAGAAATAATTCAGGTTGACACCACTTGAAGTGCCATGGCTCAGTGCTATGGAATTATAGGGTTTGTAGTTTTGAGAGATATTTTGCCTTCTCTATCAGGGAGCTCTGATGCCACACCAAACTACAAATCCCAAGATTCCATAACATTGAGCTATGGCAATTAAAGCGGTGTCATCCTGGATCATTTGTGCAGTGCAGATACACCCATAATCTAACACTCAAACCACTATGTCACTGGCTCTACACTTACAATAGCCACCAATAAAAAGAACCAGAACCTAACCTCATTCCATTGTTTTAAGGTGTGGTTGTATATGCCTTCAAGTCATGGCGACCCTATGGATTTCATAGGGTTTTCTTAGGCAAGGAATGCTCAGAGGTGGTTTTGCCAGCTCCTTCCTCTGAAATATAGGATGTGGTGGCTCAAGTGGTTAAGATGCTGACTGTTGATTGAAAGATCAGCAAGTTGACAGTTCAAGGCCCGGGTGCTACATGATGGGATGAGCTCTTGTCACTAGTCCCAGCTTCTGCCAACCTAGCAGTTTGAAAGCATGCAAATGCAAGTAGAGAAATAGGTACCACTTTGGTGGGAAAGTAAACAGTGTTCTGTGCATTCATGCTGGCCACATGATCACAGAGTAGTCCCTGACAACGCTGGCTTAGTAATGAAGATAAGCACTGCCCCCTATGGTTGGCCGTGACTTGACAACCTTGTCAACAGGGAATACCTTTTACCTTTTACCCTTCCTCTGAAATATAGCCTACAGCACCTGATATTCATTGGTGGTCTTCCGTCGCAGGTACTAACCAGGGCTGACCCTGCTTAACATCTAAGATCAGATGGGATTTGATACCTTCAGGGAATTTAGATACTGTGTAAAACAAGGGTAATTATTATGTATTAGAACAGTGGGCAGCCTTGCAGAGCAGTTGGACTCTAAATTCCCATTCTCTTAGCCCAACTTGGCCTGTTTATAGATTATAGGAGAAGCAGTTCCTCACTGTTTGGAGGGCTCCAGTTTTCTGATTCTCCATTATGTATTCCAAAGTACAGTATAATAGAATTTTTTTTCCCTCCTAGCTGTATTACCACCCACCATTGTTGTAGAACAAACAGCAATTACAATGGTGGTTTATTAGAAGCAAATAATTTCTCTGAATCACTGTACTACGCAGCACTATGGAGAAAGTAACTACAGAGTGCATTTATGTTGCTAAGACATGCTTTTAAATGCTTAAAAACTAGTTAAATTTTTCAGACATAAACATGACTCTGTAAGCATGTTAATGCTTATCTTCTACTTTGGGTATGTGTGAAAGAGGACCAGAGAGACAACCCATTGCCAGTTTGCAGCAGCAAGAAAGTCCTGGACTCTATTATGTTGGATGGGTGGGGTAGCGTGGGGAGAACTGCATAACTGGCAGGGAAAACTTGTTTCTCGACCAAAAAAAATTGCCTAGAATTTCAAGTCTTTAATTTTTCCTCACAGGGCAGTGCCTACCATGGGGGACGTGAAGAATTTCCTGTACGCCTGGTGCGGCAAACGCAAAGTCACCCCAGTTTATGAGATCCGAGCTGTGGGCAACAAGAACCGACAGAAGTTTATGTGTGAGGTGAAGACTGGGTGATGAGTCTGCCTGAATATAGCTCAAAGTGCTAGATCAAATTTCATTGTCAGTTAGAGCCAACCTGTTGAATCACTTGCTGAATGGTAGGCCAACATTGACTCGGTAGATGTATTCGAGTTGGGCATAGTGATTAATTATTTTTCCTTTACATTCACATAGACCTTCTAGTGGGCGAAAACAGTGTCCAAAACGGTGGTTCCCAATCTTGGGGGCCCAGATATTTGTAGACTAGAATTGACCATTGTGTCACGCTGACTGCAAGTTGAAATCCAACAGCATCTAGGCATTTGGGAACCACCAGTATAAAAGAAGGAAGCACATTAGTATTTGGCTTGTTTATGGATCTCAAAATACTTGACTGTATGCCTTATTTGTTCAGGATAGGATAAGTTCAAGTATGTGTTCAAAGATTTCTAAGAGAGTGTGTTAAGGACAGGTTTAATTAATTAATTAAATTAATGGAGCTAGTGTAGTGTACTACTTTAGATGGATTATGGCAGTATTACTGATATCTCACACTGCTTCATTCTTTAGGATGTTCTGTAGGAGCCCTAAGATTGTGTATTTTATTAAGTAAAAATATGAAAAAATACAATTAAATTATATTTAAGCCAGGTTTGTAATTGTATTTAAGCCACGTGTGAGACACAAGCATGTGCTGCCTACTTGTTCTTGAGGCCCTTGCCTCTCCTGTTACTGCCTCTGTAGCAGTTTAAGGACCATGTATCTTTAAAGCTGGGTGCATGAGGAGTGCATGCCTTGTTTTTTTAATTGAACAGTGCTCTCTGAAGTGCAATTTGCCTTAAAAACAAACCTTTTCATCCCAGGTGCCTTGTGTAAAGATCAATCGCAGTAAGATTGATACATTGATACTGCTCTTCTTTTAACTTACTTTCTGTTATTTAAACAGTTATACTGTACATTGGATATGACGTGTGTTCTTATCTTTTTAGTGTTTTGTTATTTTGTGTAAGCTTTTCCCTATTGTTTCATATAGAAGTTACGTTTTTAATATGAGATAATCCATGATTGAAATCATTGGAAACAACAGTGGAACGTAGTTTTTATTGATTTTCTTGGACATGGGAGTTGCAGGATGAGAGTCTGAAGAGAGTGCAGCTCTAGTGCATGCTGCGGCATTTGTATGCCCAACCAATTTTTGCCTGTAGCTAGTTGAATAAAGGAGCCAGGAGCAGCACATCAACAGGAAAGGCAGGACAGAAGCACAGCATTGTTTGACTTTATACATAATTTGCTCACTTTAAAGAAGACTCACCAGCTGTGCTTTGTGCTGAATTCCCATTTTGAAGACAATTGGTAATGATTAAAAACAGTGTGGTGGTACACTGGCATATTTATCCACTTGATACAGGTTCGAGTGACAGGCTTCAACTATATTGGCATGGGCAACTCCACTAACAAGAAAGATGCACAGACCAATGCTGCACGAGACTTCCTCAATTACCTTGTTCGAGTGAATGAAATCAAGAGTGAAGAAATCCCAGCTTTTGGAGTAAGTAGTTGTGGAATGTGCAGGACATCTGACTTATTTTGAGTCCCATGGTGGGAGAAATGCAGCCATTAAATAAATTAGTTAAGGGGTAGGCAACCTTTCCCCTTTAAGGGCCAAGGGACTTCAGCTCCCAGAATCCCAGACTATTGGCCAGCATCCCAGACTATTGGCCAACATGGCTGAGGCTTCTGGGAGCTGAAGTCCCTCGGCCCTTAAAGGGAAAAGGTTGCCTACCCCTGAGCTAGACTGTATGAGATTTCCTATAATTTGGAGAAGGGATTAGGAATGCAGTATTGCAAATCATTGAATGCTTCTTCTTGCTTAGGCAGGACCTGTGGTCGCTTCCAGTGGAGGTGTGGCTGAAACAGAAGGAGCAGCACAGGGAGGTAATGCTCCCTTAGGAGGGCCAGTTCCTCCTCATCTGGCTCTCCAAACAGAAATAGGTAAGGACCCAAACATCTGTCTGGGCATATGGTGTGTATTGTCAGGCATCTAGAATAACTGGAATTGGTAGCCAAGCATTAATTTCTAGCTGTAAAGTCTAGTTCTACCGTGATAGTGCGGAGACATTATCTGAAAGTGTTAATATAGTTTCTGGTAACGTTATGTAGCATAGGCTTTATATAGCTTTTTTTTTTTAACACTTTTAACCTGAGAGACGTTCCACTTCCAACCATTTCTAAATACTTGTTTTGCTCTGCCTCCTGTAGATATGTTTGTGCTTTATGAAAATACGTGTATGTTAACTGACTTTAAGTTGACTTCAACTTATGGTGACCTATGAATGAGACATCTCCAAGACTATCCTTAAACAGCCCTGTTTAAGTCTTGAAGATTCAGGTCCGTGGCCTACTTGATAGAGTCTATCCAACTGCAATATGATCTTCCTTTGATTGTGCTGCCTTTTACCTTACTTAGCATTGTTGTCTTTTCTGGTGAGTCATACCTGATGTGTCCAAAATATGACAGCTTCAATCTAGTCAGCCTGACCTCCAGTTGAAATTTGGGCTTGATGTATTCTAGGACCTGCATCACATAAAATCATAATTACATTTTTCAACATGTCTAGTAAAACTTATGAACTTGATTCTAAACAGATGTGCAAATGCCATAGGCAGTGTACCAGTGCAATTATGAATTATGTAATGTGATATCATTTGTTTATGTGTTGTCCTTTTATAATTTTATATAGTCCTTGAAAAAGGGCTTGAGAGTGTATACAGGCCAAAATGTGCTGGGCTTTTCTTTTTAACTAATAAAATGACCATCTTTTGAGCATCCTGGGACATGTCTCTAGTTTGTTCAGTGTTGCCATAATTCCCCTACTGAGTGGCTTGGTAGGGGGGGTATTGTGCTGTTTCTGTTTTATAAATACATAGCATATGTTTTATAGCAACTAAGAAACATTTTGGTTTCTTTCCCTCTGCTGCTAGATGGTGCTCAGCTGTCTGGACCTGGAAGCTCAGGTTATGGTGGAGCTCAGTGGGATCGTGGTGCTAATCTGAAGGATTATTATTCCAGAAAAGAGGAGCAGGAGGCCCAGGCAGTAAGGGTTTTCTTTTAATTTGTTATCTCCAGTTAGCTAAAAGTTTGTGCTCATTATAATTCTAGATTTGGTCTGTAATCAGAATAGCTGCCTCTTTGTTCAAAGAAGATACTTATGTATGCTTCTTAGGAAGGGCGTGTGTGAAGTGCTTTAAAGGCAAGCAGATAGATAATTCTCCAAGTCTGATGTTTTGTTTTCCTTGATTAACATACAAAATATGATATTGGTTATTGTTGTCTTTCTCCAAAATAATCTAGGGCAATATAGTTAGAGGACAGTGGAATAATTCTGAGCATTTTATAAATACCCGTACTTTTATGTGTCCAGACTTCCCAGTATACAGATCTAGCGGTTTAGTCACAATAGTTTAAAAAATGGTCATCTCATTGAGTTGGAAGGCAAAATGATTGTGTAATCATAAAGATTGTTTTATTTTACACCAAAACATAACAAAATTAAGAATGGCACTTGTAATTGCAAGATGTTTGTTTCTTAACCACTAGACTTTGGAGTCAGAAGAAGTAGACTTAAATGCTGGGCTTCATGGGAATTGGACCTTGGAGAATGCCAAGGCACGCCTGAACCAGTTTTTCCAAAAGGAGAAGATCCAGGGAGAATATAAGTACACTCAAGTGGGTCCTGATCATAACAGGTTTGTACAATATGTTGCCGTCCCTCCAGGCTGCTTGAAGGTGATGTGATGTTCTGCACTTCGAAATGGAGAATGTAGTGTCTAATAAAAAGAGTTGGAGGAGAGAAGGTAGCATGAAGTGGTCATCCTAAGTGATCAGAATCGTATGAATCTGAAGACTGTATTTTATTTTTAATTTTTTTGGGTCCCTTTGTTTGAACTTCAAAACTGCCTCTGTTGGCTTTTCTGCAACAAGACTTCAGCAATATGTATTTCTCTAGTTGATAAAACCAGCTTCTGCCTCATAGTCTTTAAGCAACAATTGAAGTTTGTAAAATTAAAGAAGAAAAGAAAGAAAAGTACCCTACTATAAAGAAATGCAGTTCAGTGGTGCATATTCTGTAAATCTGAACTACATATTAAGGAACTTCACATGAAAGATTCTTCTTGGACTGCAGAAAACATCTAAAAACCCTACATGCAAGAAGTTAGCATCTCTCAGATAAGGCTATGTTAAATCTTTATCTTTTATTGGTTTTTTGGGGGGGTAATATGCAAGTCATTTTTTATATTGATTAATAATGTAAAGTCTTCCACGTGTAGTCTGAACTAGGATAATTCCAGGGAAAAATTGCTTGATAAAGTCTTTTATTGATCAGACTTTAGGTTGGAGTGAGAAAAATCACTCCTTTTCTTTTAAAAAAAGTGACACAAGTATCCCCATTCCCCTTTTTTACATTTTCCAAAGCCTTGGCTACACCCCCCAGTAAACACATAAAGTGTAAGTAAGCCACCCCCAACATTTTGCAGTTTTCTTTGTTCCCTCCATAATCCCCTAAAATCCCCACCTCTTGAAACTAGCTGGAAGACAAACTGAAAGTCATATCACTTCCCCAGTGCATGTTTTCTCTAGCCTCCCACACATTTGCCTGTTCCTGCTTTACAGCAAAGCTGTGATAGTCTTAGCTACTCTGATCTTGATTTCTTAGATCTGCCTGGTCAATAATATTAAGCCAGAGAAAGGTACCATGTGATACAAAAACATGTTTGTTTAGGGATCATTTCAGAAAGAAAGATGTCAGCAGGAGAACACATAATAAGCAGCCTTGAAAAAAATGGACAGATAGTGGTCATCTGTCTCTTGTTCCACTTTCCTGCCTGTTTCTCTGCCCTCATCTTCCATTTTTGCCACTTCTCTACCATAATAGTTCAGAGATGCAATCACAGTGGGAATTTTAGGATTATGCTTTGACAACTTGAATTTCAAGACTCGCTTCAAATTAGTGCCAGGATTGGACCATGGACTGCATACTTTTGACTTTCTCTGCTCGGAAAAAAAAAATGTGTTTTACCAAATTGCCCCTGCCAATCACCATCTCTGTCCCTTGAATGATGATGAATAAATAAAGGTATAACTGGCTATTTCCTGTGGCAGTTCCATTTGGGGCTCTGTTTCATTGGCCAGGAGACAGAGACAGGAAAGCACTAAACTAGTCTTTTCTTGGCAGGCAAGGTAGTTTTATCTCCATTGCTTGTAGGGGTGGGTTATTTTCATCTGCAGGTGAGTTCAGGCCTTGCACATTATTTGTGCTATGTGTACTGACTGACTTGTGTTCATGTTCAGATACAGTGGTACCTCTACTTACGAAATTAATCCGTTCCGACAGC
>CM034706.1:142292718-142304478 GCA_020142125.1 Phrynosoma platyrhinos
TGTCAGTTTCCTTCCTACCAGTGCAAGTTGAAAACTTTAGTCTTGCTGAATGAAAAAAAAAAATGCATCAAGAATCTCTGAGCATGCCAGAGCTTGTCAGTTGTTTCAATTTTGCCCAACCCCTGCCATTTATGTATTTATTCGTTTTGTAAATTTGTACCCTTTGCCTAGCAGGTACTAGGGGAACAATTAAAAGATTAAATGGCACATATAGAAAAATAACAATATCATACAGTAAAATGTATGTGATCAGTGTGGTTTAAGTGTTGGACTAGGACTCTGAAGACCAGGGTTCGAACCCCCACTCATCCATGGAAACCCACTGGTTGACCTTGGGCAAGTCATACTCTCTCAGCTTCGGAAGAAGGCAATGGCAAATCACCTCTGAATGAATCTTGCTAAGGAAATACCATGATATGTTTGCCTTAGGCTTGCCATAAATTGGAAACGACTTGAAGGTACACAACAGCAACAACAACAAAGTTTATAAATGACCATAAAAAGTTATAAAGTATCAAAACATTAAAAGGCTAATGCGATAGGGCAGTGTTCACTACTTGTCTAAAACAGAGAAGGGTGGAGAGCCTATCTGATTTCTGTCAAAATCAGGGTGATATTGTCAAAAAGATGTGATCTCACTAATCCAGACTGTAGGTCAGGGTGGGGAATTGTGGAAGACTAGCCCTCTAGGAAACCTTGGAGGGCTGTACCTGTTCCACACACACACACAAAAAATGTTTTTGCCTTCAAATGCTTCTAGGGGAGATGGAATAATTTTTAGTGTGTTTTAGGTTTCAAGAAAGGCTCCTCCTGGGCCCAAATTTGGAAAATATGGAAATATATACACTCCATGCCCCTCTGGACAGTTGGGAGGATTTT
This sequence comes from Phrynosoma platyrhinos, assembly GCA_020142125.1. NCBI lineage: Eukaryota > Metazoa > Chordata > Lepidosauria > Squamata > Phrynosomatidae > Phrynosoma > Phrynosoma platyrhinos. The sequence goes on from CM034706.1 coordinate 142,293,598, forward strand.
GGTGCAAAAATTGTGTTTGACCGGGGAAGGGGTGCAAGGGATCTTCAGATGTGATGGAAATGCCCTCCACACTATCTAGAGTGCATGTGGTGAAATTCTGGAGTCAAATTTTTTTTTGGGGGGGGGGGGGAATATTACAACCCTGGTTGGGGCAAGAGGCCATAAAAATAGCAGGGAGGGGCATACTTTGTCCACCCCTCCTCTAGGTGGTGGGACATATAACAAGGTCTCTGATGATGACCACAGGTTACAGGCAGACATTACACTGATGGTAATCCTTGAATAAGTTTGTTTGTCCTTGAACAAGATGGTGCTAATTTGGCTGAACTACTCTTGAGCATCTCCTAACCTTTGTTGCCTGATGGAAATATAGTCTAAAGTAATCAAGTGCTATACTTCCCGAGGTACATGGTTTATTTTCTGGCAGTTTATTATTATGTTTGTAACTGCATATTTAAATTGTCAGTCCTACAGAGTTAGAGCAAGAAAATCTCTTTATAGGCCACTGCCAGATTTTGTATTTTTTTGTTTCAGGAATCTTTGCTCGTGAACATGGCTCAAATAAAAAGCTGGCAGCACAGTCTTGTGCTTTGTCTTTGGTCAGACAGCTCTACCATCTAGGTGTTATTGAAGCTTATTCTGGGCAGACCAAGAAGAAGGAAGGTGAATCGGTGAGTCTCATAGGAAATGTCCTGCAGTTCCTTCCCTCCCCATACATATATACATGTATACACATACTTTCACAGCCTATTAAACCAGAGAACATAGGTTTCTGATGTTCTGAGTCATAGATTTCCAAAGTCTGGTCCTTAGGTATTTTTGTATTGCACCTCCAAGAAGCCTCATCCATCTAGGTCAGTCGTCTGGGATTCTGGGAACTGAAGTCCAGAACAAGGACAGAATTTGGGAATCACTGTTCAAAGACCATATAGCTGAGGCTTTGTTGTGCTGTTCTGATCTCCTGGGAAGTGATTTGTATTTGGACGGTTGAGTGACTAGTAAAGTAAAAGTGGGAAACTGCCTGGAGTTGGGGAAGGCCACATTAGTTCCCTGTAGAACCCTGAGAGCCCATGCTTCACCGCAAAAACTGATGGGGATTTTTGCCATTAAATAAAAGGTCACTACTAAGTTGTGATGGTTTCAATGTGAGATCCTGCCTAACTTGCAATTTTTTAAATAACTTTAAATCATGTTTACTTTATTGCATAAAACAATTAGATTATATAGTTAATGACTCTTTGTGGGGTTCATCATATCATATCCAGTCTAGGCATATAACTAGGACTGCTTTAAATTGTAATCCAGCTTCCAGAGGGCTGCATGATTTACACTTCTGATATGGACACAGGAAATGTTGTTCAGTCTGTAAACATATCAAGGGTTATGGTTTCAACCTATGATAAATGCAGCAATTTGAATACCAGATGGGATCATCCTGCAAGTATCTAGTTTAAGTGTATTGTTTGATTTGACCCTGAACCTAATTGCCTAGGAGTATATTGCCACAGCTGAATCTAGTATGTCAGCAGTACTGACTGTGATGATCTATAAAACTCTTTAGGACTTCACTGTATTCCTCCATATCTCCCATAGATTGTTGGGGTTTTATAATCTTCTGGGGAGGCCCTTCTCTCAGTCCTTCTACCTGTGGAATTATCTTTGGTAGAGTCACAAGTGAGGGCTTTCTCTGGAGTAACTCCTAGGCTCTGGAAACTGAAAATCTTGTTGGCAGATAAAACCCTTTTTTATTCAGAACAGTCATAGGCATTTGGGTGGTTCTGACTGGTTAGCCATTGTTGATATATTTTTAAATTACTGTATGTTTTAATCTAATTTAATGTTTCAATTGAGTGTGTTACTATTAAGTCTCCTTATGTTCCATTTGTGACAGACAGGTGTAATATATATAATCAATAAATACTTTAAAACATTGCTGTTTTTCCTATTTTACTTTTTCTTATGCAACCATTCCTTCAATGTTCTATATAGCATAGATAAATGCTGTGTTCTGTATAGCATAGCATTTATGTTATGTGGTGATTTTAAATACACTATTTAAATTATTTTCAATTTTTTATTACTTAACCTTGCCTACTTTCCTATTTGTGTTTTGAGCCAAGAATATTCCATACATACTTTTCTGTAAGTTGATTTTCACTTGGCCAGTATGTATTTTAAAGAACTGGTTTTCTTTTTTACTCTGAGCATTTTCTTATGCTGTTTTGGATCTTCGCTCTTGATAATTTCACAGATAGAGCCTTATGAAGTCAACATCACTTCTCATTTGGAAAATCAGCTTCAAAGTATCGTGGAGGAGATGGGTCTTGAAATCATTCCACCAGTGAGTGTAAAGTCGAGATAAGTTTTCATTCTTTCATACTAGGTTGGGTCTCTCCCCATTTTCACAGAACAACTTTTTGTTTTCCTAATTTGCAGCCTGATGATCCCAGCATCCCTGCTGTACTCAACCTTGGGAAGCTGGCCCACTTTGAACCATCTCAAAATCAAAATCAGATGGGGGTTGTGCCATGGTCACCACCTCAATCAAACTGGAATCCATGGACCAGCTGCAATATTGATGAGGGTCCTTTGGCATATGTAAGTGTAGTTTGCAAATTCTCATGAATTATGTTCTGATTCCAGTCCCAGTATTTATTTTCTGTTTTACAGGATTAGCTGCCTTAGTTTTACCTTAGTTGAGTTAGTAGTAGCATTGTTAAAGAAAATTCTATCTTCATGTGCTGTGTTCTTTTTCAAGGCTACACCAGAGCAGATCAGCATTGACATAAAAAGCAATCTCATGTATCAGCTGCAAAATGATCAGGAGCTGCAGAAGGTAAGTCTGCTGACTGTTTACTTTGTGGAGGGTCATGAAGAGTAATTGCTAGGGCATGTGTTGACTTGATGGTGCAGCAATTTGAATACCAGATATTAGATGCCAGCGTGCCAATATATTTTGTTTCTGCTGGGTCAGAGAGCTATACTCCACTGGCAGGAAGCCCAGTTTACATAATATACTCTGCATGACCACCTTTCCTTATTTAACCTGCCGCTACTATACTGGATCCTCTTTTTACCACTATAAAGCATTTTTGAAGATAGACGTGTCCAGGAGTAGCAGTTACTATATACACTCATGTGTAAGTCTAGAAATTTTAGTCAAAAATTTTACCCAAAAAACTTGGGTCGACTTATCCACAGATGAATGTAAGTACTATATGTATGTACTATACTTTACCTCTTATCAAAAAAGAAACGATCTTCTCTGAGTAGAGTGGCAAAAACAGAGAATTTAGAGCCTGTACAGACTGCCAGAAATAATCCAGTTTGAGACAATTTTAACTGTCCTGGCTCAGTGCTAGGGAATCATGTGAATTGTAGTTTTTTTCTGAGACATCTCTGTCAGAGAGCTCTGGTGTCACAATAAATTACAGTTCCCATGATTCCTTAGCATTGAGCCAGGACAGTTAAAGTGGTCTCAAAATGGATTATTTCTGGCAGTCTGTATAGGCCCTTTGTCTGTCCTGGGAGCACCATAAAAGAAGCACTGGCACACCCCACCCCCTCCACAGCACTGCTTCTGGCCTTTTTGAATGCCTGGCCAAGAAAATGGTAGTAGTGGCAGCTCTTTGGCATTTTCCTTCAAAGGAGTGCTGAGAGGATTCAGGCTTTAAAGGATTTTAATAAGACATTTGTGTATGTAAGCTTTTCTGCATTAAAATCAAGCAAATTTTTCACCTTAAAATCTATAATCACTGCTAACATTGTTGCCATCTTCCTTACTTTTTCATCATTTTAGACATGTGTGCATTTTATTAGCCCTGCCTACACCTGGTCACCTTCCCTCCCACATCACACAGACATGATTTACTGTAGTTTACTCCTCATCCATGCAGCACAAACAGTTATGCCTGACAGAAGGTGTTTGACATTGTTTACTTTGCTTCATCGTTTACATGCCCCTATGTTTTAGCCTCGACTTATATATTAGGTTGACTTAACACTGAGCATATACAGTAGGCAATTTTTCCCTAGACCCAGTCTTCTGCCATTGTTGGAGGATGTGGGTTTCATCTCTTGGATGAATCTAAAGCTCATCCCCTAGTGTGATCTATGTGTGCATGCTCCCTTTCACACACAGGAAGAGAATATGTGAAGCATATGTGTCCTATACAGTGAGAGAGAAGAAGCGAAATGGCATTCATAGGTTTCTTTATCACTTTCTAGATTCTCAAAGTGCAGAAGTCAGGGGCAGAATAGTGACCTATTCCCTAAGACAGGGGTAGGCAACCTTTCCCCTTTAAGGGCCGAGGGACTTCAGCTCCCAGAAGCCTCAGCCATGTTGGCCAATAGTCCCATGTTGGCCAATAACTCCTGGGATTCTGGGAGCTGAAGTCCCTCAGCCCTTAAAGGGGAAAGGTTGCCTACCCCTGCCCTAAGAGAAGGAAACTGCCAATTGTTAGATATTAGACTGAATGTAATTGCAGAATATTAATAGTGGACTTTCTGTCCCAGATTCTTCAAGAGAGAGAGAACCTGCCTGTGAAGAAATTTGAGCAAGAAATTCAAGAAGCCATCCACTATAATTCTGTTGTTATCATCCGTGGGGCCACAGGCTGTGGCAAAACTACTCAAGTTCCACAGTACATCCTGGATGAATATATCCACAGTGGAAGAGCTGCTGAATGTAGCATTGTTGTGACTCAGGTGAATAACCTATTCAAAACAGCATTTGTCTTCGATACAATATTTGGCAATAATATCCATCAGAATTAGTTGCCACTAGATCTAGATGCTGACCATGGCTTAATACGAATAACTCCTGTTTTGATTTGTTGGAGATGCCAAGCATTCCCTTTCATTTTGTTTGTGTTGGCCATGATTACATGTGCTGGTAGTTTGGCAATAGCTATGTAACGTATCTTCATGAGGAAGGCATCACAAGTTTTCCTCTAACTTTTTGTGTTCATGTGTTTCTGTGATTGTTAAAATGTAATTGTTATAACGGCATTATTTTCCATTAAGGAAATACTGGATAAGATACTGAAAGTTTTGCGGTAAAAATTGCTGTTTTAGTTGTTGCTGTTCTTATTGTTGCATATGATGGTATTAGTACAGATCTTAGTGATCCTGGGTTCTTTCCTTCTTCTGTGTAGGAATAGTATCTAAACATTCCTGCTAGCACTTCACAATAGAGATTATTGCTCCAAGCATAATTTTTATTACAATAGAGTATGTATTTGAAGTTGGAACCATGACATTAAGAACATTGAGAGATCCTCTGTGTGCAATCTGTTTGGGCACCTGTGTCAAGAGACATAGATGTTTCCACCCTTTCTGGAGATTGTTAGTACATCCTGTGTTTTTTTCTCCATGGGGCTTGTTACAGGGACTTGCTGTTGATCAGCTGATGCAATTTTTACATTTGTTCTGTGATCACTTTTCTTTCTATACAGCCCAGGAGGATCAGTGCTGTTTCTGTGGCAGAACGAGTTGCCTACGAGAGAGGAGAAGAACCTGGGAATAGCTGTGGTTACAGTGTCCGCTTTGAATCAGTGCTTCCCCGGCCCCATGCCAGCGTGATGTTCTGCACTGTAGGTGTGTGCTGGTTATTGGTTAATTCCTCAGCTAGAATACAGAAGTTACAGCGAGAAACTATGAAACTGGGAGAGGTTGTCTGGAGTTTTGGGGTCAGGTATCAGTATGCTGATAATATCCACCTCTATTACTCCTTTCCCCTAATTCCAAGGAAACCATTCCTGTGTTAAACCAGTGTCTTGCAGCTGTAATGAACTGGATGAGGACAAACAAATTGAAGCTCAATCCAGACAAGACAGAGGTACTCCTAGTCAGTTGAAAAACATCTGGGAATAGGGATTAAACCTGTGTTATTAGATGGTTCACAGTTTGGGAGTAGTCCTGGATTCATCGCTGAGCCTGGAGGCCCAGGTCTCAGTGGTGACCTGGAATGCTTTTGTGCAGTTAAAGCTAGTGTGCCAACTGTGCCCATTCCTGGAGAGGTTGGATCTGGCCGCAGTTGTACATGCCTTAGTTATAACCTGTTTAATTACTGTAATGGGCTCTACAAGGGGCTGCCTTTGAAAAATGCTCAGAAACTTCAGTTGGCCCAAAGAGCTGCAGCCAGGTTGTTAACTGAGGCTGGCTACAGGGGGCACACAACTCCCTTTTTGCAACAGCTTCATTGGCTGTCGATCCATTTCCAGACACAATTCGAAGTGCTGGTTTTGATCTAGAAAGCGCTGTACAGCTTAGGTCCTCGCTCTTAGAAGGACCATATCTCTCTGTATGAGGCTATTAAGGTTTTAAGATCATCTGGAGAGACCCTCTTCTACCACCACCTCAAGTGCATTTGGTGGGAACAAGGGAGATGGGGCCTTCTCATTGGCTGCTTCCAGACTTTGGAACCCCCTCCCCAGAGAGGCCAGTGTGGTCCCATCCTTGCTGTCATTCTGGCAGCAAGTTAAAACATTTTTGTGCCTTTAGGCCTTTAGAGACCGTGGGCTCTTAATGTTCTGTGGTGCTGGATTTGAAGGTTTTTAAGGGTCTGTATATAGTTTTTGTTTTTATTTTAATGTGTTTTAGTATTCTGAACTGTTTTGATTTGTACTGTTAAGTACTTTTATCTTTTATATTGTATTTTATTCTTTTCATGACCGATGTGTTTTAATGTCGTACTAGTTTGATTCCATTTTAATGCCCACTTTAGTATGTTTTTAATTGTATTTTTTTTAGTTTGTAAGCTGCTTTGTGTCCCATCTTGGGGAGGGGGAAGTGGGATATAAATATAAACTATCATTACCATAATCATCAACTGATCTGTCAAAAATAGAGAATTCTTTCCTACAGTGATGTTAGAGAACAAGGAGAATGTTGGAAATGTTGGGCATTTTGGTTCCTGCCTAGAAGTTCTACAATATGATAAAAATGGAAAGGGTTTCCTCTTTAGGTCCATTAGAACAATTGGGTAGATGTAGTAATTAGAAGAAAATGTATGGATTTTTCTTTTCTCACAGTTTCCCACTTTCCCTCATAATAAAGCAAGGAGTCAATGTGAGGTTAAGACACTGGGTGTGCACAGTACACTGGGTTACCCTCCCTACAACAATTCTAAAAAGAGAAAAATCAGATTTAAAGGGGGGAAATGTAAACCCCAAATGCAGCAAATGAAAACCAGCCAGTGATAAGAAATAAATTTAATTGATACCAAAACATAGGCACATTTTAGTACTGCTGGGAAGTGGAATACCACATCATCTGCATTGACATGGACTCTTTTTCTTCAAGGTGTCCTCCTGAGGAAACTGGAAGCTGGCATTCGTGGAATCAGTCACGTTATTGTGGATGAAATCCATGAGAGAGACATTAATGTGAGTTAGTTTGTTTTCTCTTTTCTTTTTGTAAATATTCCTTTTGTTGTGCCATATAGTCTGCACGTGTTGGACTTTTACACACTTTATCTAGGATTAAAAACAAAAATATCTTAATTGTTGGTCACTTTAAAATCAGTGCTAGATCTCTACTTGCAAAAACCTAGAACTAAAAATTGTACCCTCTGTGTGAATCACATTTAGAAAATAGCTGTACAGATTTTTACCTGTTTGTTCTACAGTCTTGGGCAAACATGAAAGATGCACTTAAATCTGTCCAGTACAGGATGAGTCTCCCTTATCCAGAATTCCAAAATCCAAAATATTCCACAATTATCAACATGGTGGCTGAGATAGTGGCACCTTTGCTTTCTGACTATTCAGTGCACACACACTTCGTCTCATGCACAAAATTATTTAAAATATTGTGTAAAATTACCTTCAGGCTGTGTCTATAACGTGTATACAAAACATAAATAAATGTCATGTTTAGGCTTGGGTCCTATCTCCAAGGTATCTCCTTATATGCATATATTCCAAAATCGGGGGGGGGGGGGGGGGCTGAATTCTGAAAACACTTCTGATCTTAGACATTTCAGATAAGGGAGATGCAATGTATTTGTGTGGGTGAAGGTTGTTGCTTAATGTTAAGCCATATTGGGGTTTTGGATCACAGTGCACTATTAGTTGTGGTTTTGTGGCTGAAGCTGGAACACCTAAGCAAGCCACTTTCCCTCTGTGTAATTCCCCCATATGGGTTCTTCACCTATGGAGCACATAATTTGGAACTTTTTAGAGCTGATGTACAATGCTAAGCACGCTCAGAAAGTGTATCTCTTGGTGTTTCTGCTCTGAATTCCTTTTTATCTACCACAACACAACAATACTAATGCATAAATCTTTTTCTTGTTTTAGTTTCCTCATATCCTCTGCACTCCAGTTTCAGAATCCTTTAGCTCTGGTGTTCTTATGAGCACAGACCTCTTGAGTGCACAGATGATAGTTTGAAGAACAATCTTTCCGATAAGCAACCTGTTATTCCTTAGCTCCCTCATCTATAATATAGGGATGATAATACTCAGCTATCTAATACTGACCTGTTTTTGAGGGTTGTGATAACATTTTAAGATAATGGTGCAAAATGGTCTGAACACTTGCTGAATTATTGTATTAGCTATGTACTGCATATCCTTTAATGCGAGATTTGAGCAGCGCAGTTAATGATGAGGGCTTTTGGAAGTCCCTCATTCATAGGGTCGCCATAAGTAAAAGTTGATTTGATGGCAAATAATAACAGCAGCAGCATCTTTAGAACAATAATGTAATGTTTACCCAAGTTCATAGCTACCTTAAGTGTGCTAGTTGCTTGGGGGGTGCATCTACACCAGGGGTAGGCAACCTTTCCCCTTTAAGGGCCGAGGGACTTCAGCTCCCAGAATCCCAGGAGCTATTGGCCAACATGGGACTATTGGCCAACATGGCTGAGGCTTCTGGGAGCTGAAGTCCCTTGGCCCTTAAAGGGGAAAGGTTGCCTACCCCTGATCTACACTGTAAAAATAATGCAGTTTGACACCACTTTTAATTGCCATGGCTCCATCCTACAAATCCCTTGGATATTTAGCTTGGTAAGGCACCAGCACTATTTGGCAGAGAAGACTAAAGGCCTTGTAAAACTGCAAAACCAAGATTCCATAGGATGGATTTGCAGCATTTAAAGTGGTACTAAACTGCATTATTTCTACAATGTAGATGCATCCTTTGTGAATGTGATTTTTTAAAAAAGTTTTCTTAAGGGATTGTCCTCCTTCTCTCTACAGACTGATTTCCTGTTGGTGGTTCTGCGGGACGTAGTTCAGGCCTATCCTGAAATCAGAGTCATTCTCATGTCTGCTACCATTGATACCAGCATGTTCTGTGAATATTTCTTTAATTGTCCTATCATAGAGGTCTATGGCAGAACGTTTCCGGTTCAAGGTAACTGACTGCTCAAGTATTTGCAAAGCTTGTGACTATTTGTTTATGCAAAATATAAAAGACAGTCATTTCTTGTATAGGTGTTGTTGTTGTGTTCTACTCTCACATGAGATTCAAGAACTGTGTTATTGTGCTGTTAATGCCAAAAAAAAGCCCGAAAGATGGTGTCTGGCGAGAGTATATATCTTAAAAATTTATAGCATGATGCTGGTAGTACTTTTTATGGGGGGAGGGGGGACACATCAGCAATTTGAACTTCTGGGATACTGTTTTTAAAGCTTTTGCCATCCTTTTAGATACAAGGAAGTGAACCTTCATCTATAGGATCCATTGGGACATCCTGCTGGAGATACCAATAGGCTCATTTTAAATGATTAGCTGATAAAATCCTACAGTTATCTGACTGTTCTCTCTATTTCAGAGTATTTTCTGGAAGACTGTATCCAGATGACTAAATTCATTCCTCCACCAAAGGACAAGAAGAAAAAAGATAAAGATGAGGAAGGTGGTGAAGATGATGATGTATGTAGGCTGGGTTCTTCCCCATATAAAATTTCATCAGCACTAATAAGGAACTAGCTGTTAGTGGTAATGCATTGATAGATGTACTTTTTTATAATAATATTATTTGAATTGATAAAATGGATTTTGAGTTGATTATGTTTTTAAGCTTTGTTCTTTTTAAATAATAAGCATGAACAAGCAAACTTCTTTATAGAAAGCAGGACTATATTTTTTAGTAGGGTCATGGGCACTTTATAACTAAACCCATCGGAATATAAGATGAGTTACTGTCATTTCTTAGAAGATATATCATAGAACAGTGATTCTCAGACTTTGGTCCTTCGGATGTTTTGGAATGCAACTCCCAGAAGTACCAGCAGATATGACCACTGCTCAGGGATACTGGACATTAAAAGCCAAAACATCTAGAGGACTAAACCACTGCCTTATAGAACTGAATAAAATGGTTCAATACTAAAATTGGTTGACATTGTATTCTTTTGCAATAAGCCATCAAGTAAAAACTTTCTTTTTGTCTCAGCTATTCCTAAGACTTGCTGTCTGTTAGTTGTTTTGCTCCATCTCTGTTTATTTCTAATGTTTGGGGCAGTATTTTTAGTTTTGCAGTTTCTGTGCTGTTATATAGAATGTAATTTCTTACGATTTTGTGTGTGCTGACTTTGGCATTGGATGATGGAAAAGTAGCATCCAACTGTTTAAATCAGGAGACAAATGGAAACCTTAACATGATGCCTGTTAGTATGGCTTGACTGGACCTTGAATATTCAGGCATATCTGAGTAAAGCAAATGCTGGATTTAGCAGCAAATTAAAATATTGGCAGCTTAGTATGAATTCTTGAATGATGGGTCAAAATAAGTTTCTAGTTCTGAATAGTGAAAACTGAGTCTGTTATTGCAGTCCTTCCTGTACAGCAGGGGTAGGCAACCTAAGACCTTGGGGGGCCGGATGTGGCCCCCGAGGCCTTTGGGCCGACCCCAGGCTGGTCCTGCCGC
>CM034706.1:142304640-142316032 GCA_020142125.1 Phrynosoma platyrhinos
GGACAGCAACCCGGCACCCGGCTCAAAAAGGTTGCCTACCCCTGCTGTACAGTATGTTAATTTGTTTTTCTGCTTAGCCAACTTCTTGATAGAAAATGCAGAAAAATATTGTTGTCAGAAAGTGTGTTTTGCATGTGCTACACTTTTTCTTGCAGACCAATTGCAATCTTATCTGCAGTGGCGACTACGGCCCAGAAACGAAACATCACATGGCTCAGTTGAATGAAAAAGAAACACCTTTTGAACTCATTGAGGCTCTCTTGAAGTATATCGAGACCTTGAATGTCCCAGGGGCAGTCCTTGTCTTCTTGCCAGGCTGGAATTTGATATATACCATGCAGAAATACCTGGAAATGAATCCACACTTTGGTACAACTAGTTTTTATTTTTCCCTTCCTTTTTGTTAATAAAGGTGAAGGCGCCTCCCTTGGGTCTACGGAGTTAGTGACTGGAGGGGAATAGTCATTTTGTAAAAGAGTGGATTATAGAGAGAGAGGTGCACTTCCTTGGACTTATTAAAGTATTTTCATTCATGTGTTCTTATTGTAGGAAGCCAGCGATACAGAATTCTTCCTCTACATTCCCAGATTCCTCGAGAGGAGCAGCGCAAAGTGTTTGATCCAGTGCCCGCTGGAATGACCAAGGTGAGCCTCCCTTGTCTACCCTTAAGGCAAGGAGTAGGATAGATCTTTTGGGATAATCTTGAGATTATGATTGATTTTTTTTAATACATTTTGTACTTAGAACAAATTTATGGTTGTCTTCCAGGTAATTTTGTCCACCAACATTGCAGAGACCAGCATTACCATCAATGATGTTGTCTATGTTATTGATTCTTGCAAGTGAGTTTTTGATTCTCCTTTTTATTTTGTTGAGCTGTAAGGTGTGTGTGTGTGTGTGTGTGTTATTGTCTAGTCCTGACCTTCTTCAAGATAATTACCCTTTTGCTGCCCTCCCCCCAGCCTTTGAGAACTTGAAATGATTTGATACCAAATTTGATAGCAAATTGTTTGATAGCAGTTTTTCCCCACTTGATTTGCAGACAAAAAGTGAAGCTTTTCACTGCTCACAACAACATGACCAACTATGCCACTGTGTGGGCCTCAAAAACTAATCTGGAACAGCGGAAAGGGCGGGCTGGCCGTGTCCGTCCTGGTTTCTGTTTCCACCTCTGCAGCAGAGCTCGCTTTGAAAGGTATGCTTGAACTCTACTGTTTCTCTTGGATTTTTCATTGGCTTCCAATACCAGGACAGAATCTCTATTCCTTCCTGAAGGACCAGGCCCAGAAGGTGGTGGTGCTAGGGGACCCCTATTTTGCCTCCCTGGCCATGGACCTGGGAGGACTCTCAGGGTTGAAGAATTTGTCCCCCATGCTATTTAACATATACATGAAACTACTGGAAGAGATTTAGTCTGCTAACAATGTATGCTGATGGCACCCAGCTTTATTTTTCTGCCTCCCAGGGAACTGTTCCTTTTCTAAAACAGTGCCTGTCATCAGTAATGGATTGAATGAGAGCAAACAGATTGAAGCTTGATTTGGAGAAAGCAGAGATACTCGTGTTCAGTGAAAAGTGGGTCAAGGAATAGGGATTCAGCCTGTGCTGGGTGAATTGTACTCCTCCTGAAGATGCAAGGTTGTAGCCATATGTGTGGCCATGGTTACACATGCCTTAATTGTATTCTATTTGGATTAATATGTTCAGGAATTTCACTTGGTCCAAAGAGCAGTAGCCCAGATTGTCATTTGGTGTGAATTATAGGAAGCACGTAATTCCTTTGTTATATGGGTATAGGTCCATTTATAAGCACCATTCCAAGTGCTGGCTGTGACCTATAAAGCCTTAGATGGCTCAGGTTCCAAGTTATCTGAAGGACTGCATTTTCCAGTATGAGCCTGACAGGGCTTAGAAACTTTCAGGGAAGGGACTTCTCTCCCACTACCCTTGCAGGGACATCTGAAGGAACACAAATCAGAGCCGCCTTGGTGGCAACTTTGAAACACCCTTTCAAGAAAAGCTAGATGGGATCACTTCATGGTATCTTTCTCTTGGCCACAATGGCTGTTTAAAATTTTCTTTTTAAAAGCAGGCTTTTGTGAACTGTTTATAATGAAAGCATTTTTTTTGTATGTGTGGTACAGTCCATTGTTGATGACAGGCACCAGTATGATTCTAATTCTCAGGATGACAGGTGGAGCAATCCACTACTAATGGGTTTATCCCACGTGCCAATCCGAAAAGGCAGGAGCCAACATTCATTTTTTTCTGTTTAACCAACACTGCTCTCTTCTCCATTAGTTTTTTCAATCATTTAACTTTTCATGTTTTACGTGTTTTTACTGGTGTTAAATTTTATCTGTTTTGGTTTTTGTAAGCTATCTTGATTTTTGTAAACAGTATGATGGCAAGAGTGGAATACAGTATGAATGAATAAATAAAGCCACCTCTTCCTCTTCCTGCCTTTTCCCCAGTTCAGAACGTCGCTTCATACAAACTTTAAACCATCAAGAAAATTAAAAACCAGATAAAAACATAGACATTAAAAAGAACATCAAAATCACACAACTAGTAAACAATAAATAGACAATATAGTACAGATCTGTTCCTTTTAAGTAGTCTTCATTATTATTTATCCTTCTCCTCTTCCTCCTCTGTGCTCTGGAACTGTCTGAATAAGTTACACTGAACTGGGTAACCAGAGAATCCAAACTCCTAGCTGTTTGGTAATTGGAATAATTTCTTTGTTAGGATGCACATGAGAGAAACTATGGCTCTAATCCTGCACTGATTTCCACTAAATGGTTTTATTATTTGAATAGTATTTCTGTCCTGTTTCTCAGCCCCCCCCCCCAAAAAAAAATAGTTTTGGGAATGGCTTCAGTGGAATCATTTTAAAAAGGCAGTTTTTTCCCTATATACTTGGCAGTCTAGCAAGTCATAATAGAAGCAAAATGATGAGGGAGAAAGTTGTTTGTAAAGCTTCTTCCCACTTCCTTTCCATTTGCTGGCATGTGACAAGGGAAAAAGCCCTCTTGCTTTTTCTCCCTCTACTGCAGCTTCTTGGGATTTATTTAAAAAGAAATGAAATACACTTTACTGTTACTACTATGCCAGCACCCACTACTGCTTTTATCAAGTGCCAAAACAAATGTGTATATTGTGTTAAATACCATAATTGTCAGTTTTGCCGTAAAGCTGGGTGTTTGTGAAATAACGTTTGACACTAGAGGGAGAGTGCTAACCTCCATCTCTTGCCAACTTAACTCTCAGGACTTCATTGCTTCAGGATTCCACCTCCACGCACATACATCCTGGCTCTGATTCTGGAAATGAGCTGAAGAGTGAGACATGTTTTAAAACATTAGAAGTGTAAGGCATTCTCAGGATGGTAGGGTAGACCAATCCAAGGTGGCAAGGAAAGGGAGCAGATTTTCAGGTTCTGGGAGAAGCCTGAGACTTGTTGAACGACTGATGCTCAAGTGTCGGTGTCTGTGTGCTTTGGGGAGAGCACAACTGGCAGGAGCCAAGTAGTGTTACTGCTTATTAGTATGGAGCTGAAGATGTTCAAAACCTTTCCTATCCTTCCTCCCTTCATTATCTCTCCAGGCTTGAGACACACATGACTCCTGAAATGTTCCGAACACCACTGCATGAAGTTGCTTTGAGCATCAAGCTACTACGACTAGGAGGAATTGGGCAATTCCTTGCAAAAGCTATAGAGCCACCACCTTTGGATGCAGTTATTGAAGCAGAACACACCCTCAGAGGTACTTGGTAGACTCCTCCTGTCACCAAGCATATTGTTCTTTCCTCTTAATCTCTGTATCTCACAATCACACACCCACTCATCTATATTGTAGACACATACAGGCCAGAGTGAATTGTCTTGGGTTTTTTATACTTACCGTATCTGTAACTTGGTTTCCACAATCTGTTGATAACGTGAGACTGCCTCTGAAAAGTTTTGTTGATTGATAACAGCACAGCCAGGTTTTTAACAGGGCCTCAACGGGGTGACCATCTTTTCCCAGTGTTTGTAAAATTTTAATATATTTCCAACTGGTGTGGTGGAACAGCTAGAGATGGTCTAAAATGGGGTGATTGACACCATCTGGGAGTATTTTAGTTAGCCTGCGTCTATTGTAAAATAATTAGGCACAGTGGCTTTTGATATTTGTGTTAGATTGAAGTCATGGATTTTGCTGATGGTGTTGCTTCCATTTCAGAGCTTGATGCCCTGGACTGCAATGATGAGCTGACACCACTGGGGAGAATTTTAGCAAGGCTCCCCATTGAACCTCGTCTTGGGAAAATGATGATAATGGGATGCATTTTCTAGTAAGTTCCTATTTTGTAAGGTTATAAATGTGGGACTGATAACTAATTGGATCTTAAGTAGAGAGATGAGCCCTTAGGTTTAGCAATAGCTTTTAAGATATGAACCAAATATTGACCTGCCTGTATATATTTTGAAGGTTTTCTGTTTTTATCCAGTTTTTGTGAAAATAATAATCTGTTTCCACCACCATCCAGCCTCCTAATTTGTACTCAAAGTGAATTCTATACATTTCTGGTAATGGCATGGCTGTTACATTTTATCAGTAATTCCCTGTTATGTGGCTTCTGTTTCAGTGTGGGAGATGCTGTGTGTACCATCTCTGCAGCCACTTGCTTCCCTGAGCCCTTCATAAGTGAAGGGAAGAGGTTGGGGTATGTCCACAGGAATTTTGCTGGTAACCGGTTTTCTGATCATGTGGCTTTGCTCTCTGTCTTCCAAGCCTGGGATCATGCAAGGTAAATGGATTCAGGGTAATACAAGTAGTAAATAACTGTGTTTCTTACAAGGTGTCCCACAGGACTTTATGTTAACTGTGTCAGCACATTGATGTTTGCCTGTGGAATGGTTCTACAGTTTGGTTCCAAATCAGTCTTGCCCTTTTTCTTTTGCCAGAATTGGTGGAGAAAATGCAGAAATGCGTTTCTGTGAGCATAAGAGACTCAACATGGCAACACTCAGAATGACTTGGGAAGCCAAAGTGCAGTTGAAAGACATTCTCGTTAACTCTGGATTTCCAGAAGGTAAAATGTTTTAAGAGCTAGATGGTGGTGAGGGTCTATTAAACGTGCACAGTTTCACTGTTTGCAGCATAGGCAGAAAAGCCAGTTTTCTTTTCTCTTCCCAGAGTGTTTGATGACGCAGATATTTAACAACACTGGACCAGACAACAGTTTGGATACTGTTATCTCTCTACTAGCATTTGGCCTGTATCCAAATGTCTGTTTCCATAAGGAGAAAAGGAAGATTCTTACCACCGAGGGACGCAATGCACTTATTCACAAATCTTCTGTTAACTGCCCATTCAGCAGTCAGGACATGAAGTACCCCTCTCCATTCTTTGTTTTTGGAGAAAAGGTAGGCAAATGTAAAATAAATTACCTTTTCTTTTTAGGTTTAATGTTAGACACTACTTAAGATTGATTTTCTACTGAAAATGTTCCTCAGATCTGAAAATATCTGTTTTCTTAGCTTGCAAAATATGCCCCATGTTGCAGAAAACCTGCATTTGTGTATTCTGAGACATAACCATGTTAGTCTGGAATATTAGTGTGCAAAGGCATCTTGTAGCATCTTTGAGTTCAATTAACCAAAAACGCTGCCTTTGAGCCAATCTAGGGGTGTGGCATTCAAATGACACATGCCCCCAGATCGGGTCGAACCACCTAAGGAGGCCCAAACCCAGCTGAAAAAGGAGCAATAAAAAAACAGTCCTTGCCATCAATCCATTGTGGACTGTGACAGCAACCGGCCTTAGGACCATGGCATCTGGTCAATGTGATCCTGTGCTGCTTAGGGCTCACTTGTGGCTGGAGCAACTAGAAGCCACTCCAAACCTCCTGTCTGCTTGAAGCCTAAGATTCTCTCCATACATCTCCATCTGCATACATATGAAAGCTTATGCTACAACTTCTTTCCATTAGTCTCCAAAGTCCTATGAGAACATTTTGCTTTCTGTTAGTCCAGTACAGCTAACTCATAATTCTTTATGATCAACACGTCTTTATTAACATGTAATGCAGTCTTCTTTAGTGAGATAACTCTCCAGAGATTTACAGCTGGTTTTTCGTATCCATAGGGGTTTCATTCAAAGCCCCACAGATAGCATAATCCGTGGGACCTCAAATCTGGTTTT
Organism: Phrynosoma platyrhinos; assembly: GCA_020142125.1. Lineage (NCBI taxonomy): Eukaryota > Metazoa > Chordata > Lepidosauria > Squamata > Phrynosomatidae > Phrynosoma > Phrynosoma platyrhinos. Next base: position 142,310,835 of record CM034706.1, read on the forward strand.
TTTCAGTGGCGGCACAATGTGTGCATGCATGCACCACCATTGAGGAGAGAGGGATAGGGTCATCCACAAATGCTCCAGTATGAGGAGGGCAAGCCCACAGAAGAAGAGAGCTGACTCTGTAATGAAGATTCCCATCATTCTTCACCACTGATCATCTACTGGGTGTGGTAGTTCAAAACATCTAGACTAGAGGGCACCAGGCTGAGGAAGGCTAATGCAATGATTTTCCAAGCTTTATGTATTAAGGCCCATTTAAGCGCCAGTTCTTTTATATTCTGTTGCCATATAACTTGAGCCACATAAATCACTAGTTCTAGGTTGCCAAATGACATAGTGCAACTGCATAGTTTGTATTTTGTGCTCAGAATACACTTTGAACTTTTCTGAGTATTAAATTAGTTTGATCCCTTGTCCCGCAGAATTATATAAATGCTTGCATTTTAGAGTGAGAAAGGGGAGCAGATATAAACAAGTTAGCATAAAGCAGGATAGTACAGGGTAAAATAGCCCTGACTTTAGCACATGGACATTGTTTCTACTCCCTTGTGGGTTCTACATATTTAGGCAGTATTGAGTTGTATTTAATCCTTCATTGTAGAATGACAACTAGAAATTTATGTGTCTTTTGAACTTTGATTTTGTATAATGTACCAGATTCTGTGTTAGATTGATGCAAACTAAGATTTACATATTTGTTTGATTGCAGATCCGCACACGTGCCATCTCTGCCAAAGCAATGACCTTAGTGAGCCCTTTGCAGCTGCTTCTCTTTGGCTCCAAGAAAGTTACATCTGATGGAGAGATTATTATGTTGGATGACTGGTATGAACATTTGGCTAACTAGATGTTAAATGTACGGAGGAAGGATTTTGAGATACAGTAACTGATTTCATAGCTGGAAAGGGCTGTCCGACATAAACCATTATTAATGTGCAGATGTTACAAAAAATAGGATAACAGTTCTGTTTACCAATTATACTAAAACATTGCCTTGGAGAGGTATTTTTGTCCCATTTTGTCACTTGCATTTTTAAAAAATGAAGCACATGTCCTTGAGAATTCCCTTTCACCCCCACTACCAAATCCACTCTTAGAAGCCCCTTTTCTAGCAGAGAAATATGTATATTATATGATATAAACTTTTTACAGTTAGTAAACTTGCCTTGTCTCTTTTAGGATTAAGCTACGGATGCCTCACAATGCAGCTGCCTGTATCACTGCCCTGCGTGCAGCAATGGAAGCACTTGTGGTGGAAGTAACCAAAAATCCAGAAATCATCAGTGACCTAGATCCACTGAACAAAAACATGCTGAATGTTATTGGGGAAATCTCAAAGCCTTTAGCTGCTGGCATCAATCTCACAGTGGGCAATATGAGGTTAGCTCTCTGCTTTCATCTTAGAATCACAGTGAAAAGTTACAGTCTTTGTAGGGAATGAATGAAACCATGGGGTCTACAATGAACTGTATAAACTGTATTGAATGAAAATCATCAGTAATCTAGTGGCCATTCTTAAGGACTGGTATCAGAAGTATTCAGAATAGGAAAATTAGCTAATAATGTAGGTTTCCAAAGGAGCTTACCTGAAAGGATGATGAGATAAGAAAATTGCAGGTGAAATGTAATGGTATTAAGTACAAACAACATACAGTGATGATGTACAGTTACACCTGTATATAACTATAGTTTGAAACTGTAAACAGATACTCCATTCTAGAAGTTGCATCTTTTGAATACAGTCACACTTAGCCTCAAAACTAATTTTCAGATTTTGGAATACTGTTTCATTCAGTATCACTCCTGCATGCCCAGTAACTTGCAGTGCCTTCCACTTACTTTGGTGTCAGTAACATAAAGTGGTAATCTGAAACATATATGTTTTAGTAACACTCAGGCTGGATTTCTAGACTGTGTGTGAAGCTCACCCTTGAAGAACCTCCAGAATTTGCACCCAATTCAGAAAACAGCCAAAGCAGTTCCAGGAACTAAGTTTACCAGCTTGTTTTTATGTCTAGTTCAAGGTTCTGGTTTTCAGTTTGAAAGTCCTAACCTCAGGGGCATGGTGACTATAAAGATGGTCACACTTTTAGACAAGTTGTTTCCATGTCAGCCTGCTTGGTGGTTCATGATCTTTGTGCAAGGATCTTCTGGGTACTCTGTTTTCTGAAGTTAGAGCATTTAACTACTGGAGTGGAGGCCTATTCAGTGCATTTTCTTGGGCTATGTGAACCTGGATCTGTGATAGCTTTTTATTATGCTGCTTGTTGCTATTTCTTAATTGTTTGTCTGACTTATGTACTATTGGCCACACTGAAATATTTGAAAACAGGTAGGATACATAAATCTTAACTAAACCTCTGAATTATGACAGAAAAATTGGTGAAAAGTAATGAAGTGCTATAACAAAAACTAAAAGCAGGGTTTGGAAAAGGGTAAAATGGTGCATGCCATATTTATTTCTTATTACCCCAACTCAAAAAGAGATGGACAAGATAAGACAGTTGCAATCTATAACTTTATAAAATGATGGTTTAGTTGAAGGAATTGGATAGATTTATGAAGTCACAAGTAAAATAGGATTTTTTGTCTTTAATGCTTAAAAATTTAAGCCACCAACTTTTCACACTTCAAATTAGGATTTTAAACACAGTTTCATGGTGTAAGAATCATAATTGTATATTTTAGGGATTATGTATAATGATTTTTATAGGAAATACATTAATTTTTGTTCCTAGGTTTGGAGATGGCCCTCGTCCACCCAAGATGGCACGATATGACAATGGAGGAGGTGGCTATAGAGGAAGAGGTGGCGGTGGCTACAGGGGTGGATATGGAAGTGGTTACAGAGGTGGATATAATTCTTATCGTGGTGGTTCTATGGGAAGGGGATATTCAGGAACGGGAGGTGGTTTTCAAGGTGGTGGAGGCTTTCGAGGATCTGGTGGAGGATATCAAAGTGGTGGAAATCGAGGTGGAGGTGGATTTAGAGGTGGTTGGGGTGGTAGAGGTGGCTATTGATGATATTGTAGTATCCCAGTGTAAAATGATGCATGAATTAATTTTTCCTACATGTTTACTTTGCTAGTAATGTAGAATTGTTCATAGTCATGCTATGAGTTCATAATAGTTTAAAACATTTATTTATGTAAAATATTCAGATTCTTATAATGGTATTCCATTATTTGTTCATTTTGCTCATAATAAAACAAGGTCTCCCCCTCCCCCCATATGGATTAATAATGCACTGGGACCACATTTCATTTTGACAGTGACTTAAACGTGGTTATTTTAAAACTTGTAGAAAATGTTATAAACTAGTCAACTGAGACCTTTCAGTGAATTTGATCTGTTCTTTCCACACCTGTATGATCTTGGTGCAGGACTTAAATAAAATCATGTGATGTGTTTTCAGAAAATTATATTGCTTTTCAATGGGTACGTGCAGCTTCTGCAATAAAGTCAGTTATTCTCACTATATTGAAACTCTAAAAAAAATGATAAATTTAGTAGTTCTGGAACATATATGACAGTCACTTAACCTGCCAATTCAGAAGCCAAAAAAATGTTAGCTCTTGCAGCCCATTCTAAAAGCAGGCAGAACAATAACTTTGATTCACACATAACAGGTCTTGTGCCTATGAAAAGTCATTCTGGGAAAATGCTAGAGTGGAATAGCTTTTGGAACCCCATCTGCATACATCTAATTATGTACATGCATCGACACACCTATGCTACTCTCCTTCCTCATCTGCCACAAAACTGACAGTGTTCAGAGAAGTTATTTATAGCTTTTATAACACACCATTGTAGCAGAAAGGCTCTTGGTTTTTTGTTTTGTTTTTACAAATAATTAAATCCATTCCCCCTGCTCTTGGGCTTACTAAGTAAGACACAACATATGGGGGAGGGGGAAGGGGGAAATTAAGTTCAGTAGCAGCAAAGTCTCAGAGCTGTTTTAGAGCATGATGGAATTGTACCTTGCTAATCTTCTTCCTTTATGGTCAGAGCAGTGACCGTTGAAATCCAGAGAGAGGCAAATGAGATAAGGAATGCTTGGCTGTTCTGCAGTTCACTTTAATCCTTCTGCCAGTTAGTTTTCTTCCTTTAGTGTTAAAGAAGTATGGCCATTTAGTGATCAGTCCTTCCTTACTCTGTGTTCCTTTCTCTGAATTCTGCTCCCTTTTTTTTTCTATCACTCGCTGCAAAAAGTGAGCTCCCTATAAGGGAAGAACTTCAGACAGTTAGAACCACTGCCTGTTTGAAAGGTCATTTCTTCTTCCTGTCATCTCAGAGATGTCTGATGGAAACCATCCTGGAGAGAACCCCGAAAAACACAAATCACCAATGATTTTACCAGTCACTTAGGCATTCAGGTTGGTAACCAGACTCCTTCCAAAGATTATAAAGCTGCCACCTTAAGTGCTATCACTATTTGCATGATTACTGAAACATTTCTTCTTCTTCATGGTCTCTGTGAATCACACAAATGGGTTATTTGGAAACTTCTGGAATCACTAGGGTAGACTTATTGGCAGTAGCTCCGCCCACTCTATTAAGCCCATTGTCTTCCCGCTCTTTCTCAGTTCCTTTTGTCCACCGCACTTGCTGCTGAGAAAGAACTTTGTTCATTTGGAATCACTCCCTTCAACTACACTATCAGGATTTTGACCTTGTTCAAATTGTTTGACTACTCTTTTGGATTTCAAATTGAAACGCCATTGCTGATCGCCTGACCTAGGACTGTTTTTGACTTTGACTTTTGCTTCGTGTCTTGAAAGACCGCAACTCTGGTTGAAATATGGTCTCATGGTCTGCTTCTTTTAAGTGCTGCGATGAATGAGGAGGGAAGATCCCAGATCAGGACCCGCATAACACTCCCCTAATGTTCTTGGGTGAGAGTCACAATGTCCAATCTTGTGGTCTCTGCAAGTCCTGAATCCAGAGGCCCACAAGAACAGACATGAGGCTTAAGGTCCCACTTTGGGAGAAAGGCGGGATAAGGACAGGTTGCTTACCTGTAACAGAATTTCTTCGAGTGGTCATCTGCGAATTCACACAAATAGGTAATGACTGCGCATGCGCAGCAACTTCGGATCCTTCTGGAATTACTAGGCAGACTTTAAAGTTGCAACTTTTCTGGGCTGGACTTAAGTTACAACTTTTTGGCAGTAGCGCCACCCATCCCTATAAAGGCCCTC
>CM034706.1:142316132-142336447 GCA_020142125.1 Phrynosoma platyrhinos
GACTGACAAGCTTTGGTCAGTGGAGGAGGGAGTGTCCTGTCACAAATATAGTTAACACCATATCTAACGTGAGAGGCTAGAATAGGGGAATGCACATCACTCACTGAGCCCAATCTGATGGTAGGCGTAGACATCTCTGCAGTCCCGACAGTAACACTGACCTTCCAAAGGCTGCCTCACGTCTGGCTCTGGAGTCCATCCTATAGTGCTTGACGAAGGTCAAGGGTTGAGACCAGACTGCAGCCTTGCAGACATCCTCCAACGATACTCCAGACAAAAAGGCAGAGGATGCAGCTACCGCCTGAGTTGAATGAGTCCGTACCCCAACCGGAGGTTCTTTATTAGCAAGTTCATAACAGAGGTGAATGGTAGAAGTCACCCACTTAGAGAATGTCTGAGAAGAGACAGGCAAGCCTTTCTTGTCCTCTCTGCAGCACACAAAAAGACGTTCAGAACGTCTCGAGCCTGATGTCCTGTTCACATAGAAAGCCAGAGCTCGAACATCCAAGAGATGGAGCCACCTTTCTTCATCGGTGGTTGGGCTCGGTGCTAAGGTTGGAAGTACGATATCTTGTTTCAAATGAAAGGCTGATACAACCTTCGGTAGGAAAGTAACATCAGGTCTCAATACCACCTTGTCCTTATGAAAGACCAAAAAAGGTTGATCTATTCTGAGGGCACACAGCTCGCTGACCCGACGGGCCGATGTGATTGCAACCAAGAAGGCCGTCTTCCATGATAGAAGCCTCATGTCCGCCGTGGCTAGAGGCTCAAAAGGGGCAGAAGCAAGTCTGGAGAGAACGATACCGAGGTCCCAGCCTGGTGTCAGTACCGATATAGGTGGGTGAAGGTTTGAAAGTCCTTTAAGGAAGGCCTTCACTAAGGGTTCTTTGAAAAAGGAAGGAGCTCCTTGAAATTGAAAATGAGAACAAATTGCAGATAAGTAGCATTTGGCTGACTGGAGACTGAGGCTACTGTCCACCAAAGACATGAGGAAGTCCAGTACAGTATTCACTGAAATTCGGGATGGAGACAAGCCCCTCGAGTCCAAGAAGTGTTGGAACTTGGACCATTTTAACTCATAGGACTTCTGTGTAGATGATTTTAAGGATGCCCCAAGAACCACCCTTATAGGGGAAGGTAAACTGCTCAAGGCCAGATTCTCCAGGCGACCAGTTGAAGAGAATTCATGTCCTGATGCAGGACCTGGCCGTTGTGGAGAGAGAGGAGGTCTGGTCGAGGATCGAGGCGGAGGAATTCGTTCTCGGAAACATCCAGGAGTGGAACGAACCAAGGTTGTCTGGGCCACCATGGAGTGATCAGGATGACATTGGACCGGTCCCGTCTGATCTTGGCTATTACCCTGGTAATCAAGAGAAATGGAGGGAACATGTAGAGGAGCCTCCCCGTCCACTGATACACGAAGGCATCTCCCCAGGAACCTGGGGCTCTGAACTCAACCTCAGTCCAACCCATGGCACCAGTGCCTCTTTCTCACAACAACCAACCAGCCCAAGCTTCTATCAGTTCTGCTAGGGTATGGATATTAGTGTGCCATGCCCTGTAGTCTGCTGCAGTTACAGTGACCATGACAAGATTGCATTCTTCCCATGAGAGATCAGTACTCATCTGGAATCTGGTGTTGATTATGAGCCCAGTTCCTCCTCTTCATACTCCAAATTGACTGCCACTTTGCTAGATGTTTTAGTAGGGACCAAGACCCTCTTTCACCATCTGAGGACACTCATTCATATATAGACCAGATACTTCAGATAGCTAAGGCACTGGAAGTTCAAGTTAACCCCACTCCACCTTCTGTATCAGATCCAGTTTTAAAAAGAATCAAGACCCAGTTGTCTCTGTCAGTAGTACTTCTGATGTTGATTTTGTTTCTTCACATCACACAATAGTCTTGGAAGAACCTATCGCAACAACATCCAGATGTAATGCAGGGTTTAGAACAAACTGCATTGTACTCTTTAGGAACAAAGAGGGTTGTAAGGTCCTGTTAGCCATGGCCTTCAGGATCACTACAGTAAAGTGCCATGTACTAGCAGCACTTGTGAGGGAGGTAGCCCCCTTAACAAGTTTTCAGAAGACAGGAAGGCTGTGACAATTAGAGGCTTATAAACTCTGTGCAATAGATAAGTACCTCCCATCACCCTGCTGATTACAAGGCAAAGATTATGTCTACCACCTTGCACAGCCATGCTTGAATCCATTTTTCTGGATTGTCCTCCCAAGTGAAGGCCACGATCAAAGATCTCCCATTTGATGAGCAAAGGCTAATTAGCAGCAAGATGGCTGACAAATAGCACAGCTAGAAGATGAGAGCACCTTCAAAGAAACTGGCCAAACAACCTTTCTACTATCATCAGTCTTGGTCTCTACAGCTTTGTCCACCATTACAGTGCTCCCATTTGTCTTCGAAACCATTTCCTTGGTTTTAGAGAATCTCAGCAGGGAACCTAGCTTCTCAGTCTTCCAAATACTGCTTCTCTGGGTTGGTGAGAGAAGGAATCCACACACCCTGTGTTTCTCCAATCACTGTCCAGAGACAGGTAGGAAATAATACACAGTGATCTCAATGAAAACTGAATTGGCTTCTCCCAGTTCAGTCATCTTACTAATCAGTTTCCCATTAGATAAGAGCCCAACATTTTGTAGTTTGGCTTATGCTCCTCCCGTTCATTCCAGATAGGAGAAAGAAAGAACTTCCAGTGACCCCATGTGGGTGGAGGTAACCCCAAAAGGCCAGCTTTTTTCCTGCCTACTGTTTCACTGGGATATATTCACTGTTGCTCTGCTTCATTTTCTCTACTGCCACTCCAATCCTTGGATTTATGCTTTCTTTTCCTTTCTTATCTCCCTTCTTTGTTATTTATTTTGAAATAAACAAAAACTTTGCTCCATGCTCCATGCTCTCCATGCATTTCTAATTCCCCCACACACACACACACCTTCCCCTCTCCCTCCTTTTGCTCACTCACTTGGGTGCATGAAGGAAGATTTAATATGCCAGGATTGCTAGGATGGGGAATGGTTCTCATTCCTTGCCAGCTACTCTCCCTCTCCTCTGATCCTACTCCCCCCCTTTGTGGCAGGAGCACAGAAGACAACTACAGAGACCCTTAGAGCAGCATGGGAACAGATGGTGAGGCGAATCCTCTCCATGTCCCTTTCTTCACACCACCACTGCCCAACCCAAATGGGGTGAGGGAGGCAAGCAGGGCAAGAGATACACGGGACAGGAATGCAGTAGCAACAGCTATGGCTATCCCTGAGCAATTTTGGTGTCAGGATTTGGTGGCTTGCAAGAGCACAAGGTTCCCATTTTGGGATGGAAACACAAACAGCTTATGAAATGTGGGGATGTTTCTTGATGGAGAAGCTCCCATAGAGTTCTGTGCCATAGTCAGCAATCCATGAGAACAAGGCAGCAGAATAAACTCATTGCATGACAACCAGATGCTTTACCTTTGTGTTAACTGCAGGAGAGCAAGTCCTCAGAGGGGTTTCCGAATGGGCAACATTGTAATAATTGACTTGGGTTTCTGATGCTATAGTATCCAACTAATTCTAGAACTCATCTAGTTTTCCATAAGTGGGTGGTACCAAAAGGTGCCTGCTGCCCGAGTTTGTGCTGAAAAGTGGCAGGAAAGTTAGAGAACTATGATGAACTCTTTCTTGAGTATAGCAATAGCGTTTACATTTCTATACGGCTGTTTGCAACCTATAAACTAATTGCTCCCCAACAAGCTGGGGGCTCATTTTACCAACCTACGAAAGGATGGAAGGCTGAGTCAACCTTGGAGCCCTGGGATTGAATTCACAACCTTGTGGCTGCAATACTGGCATTTAACACTGCACCACCAGGGCACCTTATAGTTGGATGAAACAGCAAAGTTTATGGTCTGAAGTAGTAGGTGCACAGACCTATTTCAGGGACCAAAGTAGTGATCAGTAGCACAGTTGACCCCTGAAATAATGCCCTACAGAAGGCAAATGTCTTAGAAGACTCATATGTCCCTCCATTGAAAATTATCCATGCATCAGAACATGGTCTGTACAGAACTAAAGAAAGGTACCAATACCTGGCTCTTGATAGCAAGGGATTGACTTCTCATTATATGTTCTCCATATTGAGTAGAAAAATAAGACAGACTATGATACCCAGGTATGGAAGGACTGACTTATTGGTGTGATTCTTCCAGAGGGAATAAGAATATGGTACTGTTGATAAACCTTTTTGGTATGGAGGGACTGAACTGTTATGTTTGCTTCATATGGGGTAAGAAAAAGGTACCAATGAGTGGACTTCCATATGTAGGTACGTCTTTGACCTTGTTCCCATATGTACTGAGAAGATTGTGCTGGCAATTTAGTATGGAGGCAAAGACCTATTAAATTTTTTTTCTGTAGGAGCAAGAGGATGGTACTAATTACCAGCATTCAGTATGTATGGGTGAGAAATGGCATCAACAATCAGTGCTTGGTATGGACGGGCTAAAATTTTCTTTTTTTCTCTGTACAGAGTGAAAAATAGTACTAATAAATTGGGCCTCGGTATAGAAAAACTGCCTGTTGTGTTGCCTCCGTGTGGAGTGAGAAAATTGTACCAGTTATCTGCCCTCAGTATAGAGGGATGAACCATTCCTTCTGTTTCCACTATATGGAGAGAAAAGAAGGCATTGAATGATTGGACCTCAATATAGAAAGATCAACCTGTTGCATATCCTCTGTATGGAGAGATGGTACCAACAACAGGCCCTCAGTATGGAGGGACAAATCACTTCTTTTGTTTCCTCTGTATAAAGATTAAACAATGGTATTGACGATTGGCTCTCAGTAGAGACCTGTTTTGTCTCCTCTAGTGAGAGGAATGGTACCAACTATAGCCTGTCAGTATGGGGGACAAAACTGCTTCCTCTGTTTCGTCTGTATGGAAAGCAAAGATCAGACCTTGGTATAGAGGGACAAACCACTTCTGTTTTCTCTTTATGGAGAAGTTGGTATGGACAATCATTGTAGAGGGACAAACCTGTTATGTGTCTTCTATAAGAAGTGAGAGGAACGTACCAATGGTTACTGAAAACAGTATAGAAGATGGAGTCACAGGTGAGTACTTGGCTCTTAATAGTTCTTGTGAACGTGAACTCAAAAGAGGCAACTGGGGTATAAGTAACTGTATCTTGAAGAGATTTTTCCATTCAGAGACTTTCTGCTGATTATTCAGCTCTTGCTTGGAAAAAAATTGCAGTGCTTGGGGTTTCAGATACATGGCTTTCTCCAAAGCAGAGCAGACAGTGAGAATAACCATCAGTTATTCTGATAATTGAGGGGTTTTGCCCCCACATGGAAGATACTTAAATATTGCTTTAGAGGTCATGAACAACTGTGCTTGATGCCATGGGTTCAAAACATGAGGACAAAATCCTGACAGAATAAATCGAGATAATAAGAAACAGAGTGAAACCACATAAGATGCAGAAGAGATGAAAAAAGACCTATTCTCTTAGCAGTCTTGAGTGTGTAGCAGAGAGAAATTCACAATGTGCTGCTGTAACTGCAGCAGATGAAAAGGAATGGAGGGAAACAGTGGGAATGGTGATGCATGTTCACTGGAGAAAAGGTGGAGCCACCATTAAAAAATAACAGCTCTGACAGGCTGTGTGCAGGTAAAGAAACCCATATGTGCAGTGGTGTCCCCACAGCGGTTGTCACTTGGTGTGAAGGCAGGGCTTTGACGATGAGGCTTTAGGGGTGGGACTTCCTGGAGTGGTGCACACACACACACACACACCCCACTGTGTCATCTTCCTCAGGAGAAGTACAAGGTGGGTGGCATGAGGGGAAGGGAGTGCACGCGGCCTCCCTTGAGAACACAACTTGATGGTATGGGGGGCTGACTAGGTGTCACCCCTCTTCTGGGGTGTCACCCGGTACGGGCTGCACCACTGCACTCCCTAGTATTGCCACTGCATATATGTGTCACAGAATCCACAGAGGTTATTTTCCTAATCAAGAACATCATTGGAATTGCACTTGGAAAGGAAGGCTTACAATTCAAATTACAATCCTTGGATCTATAAGGCTAGCAAATGCAATTTTAGTTTCTGGTGCAGATATCTGTTTAAAGAAAAATTAAATTTAAACTCTTTATTCACAGTGAGCTATAAAGAGCTTTCTCTTTACTTAGAAACAGTTAAGTATGATGCTGATACTCCATGTTTTAACAGTATCCATAATAACATGATAACGCTTAGTAGTGTCTTTTAATAAAGTACATTTTCAAAATATATCAAAGCAAACTGCTGAAATGATGTGCGATCTGCAGCTTCAGTTAACTATACTGATGCCTTTAGCGTTATCTTCTAGTATATTAGTATTTATCTCAAGGCTCAGTTCCTGCATTAATTTGGAAACAGAATCATCTCCATCTCCTGCTGCAGCACATCCCACTGTTTCTTCAGTTGTAGCACAAAGCTGTTCAGAAGGCTTAATAATAGTCACTCCATAGCCATTGTTACTGTGAATATGATTGTTTTTCATCTTTAGCTTAGGAGCAGGAAGGACCTGTTACGGAATCAAAAAAATGTTTATGAATTCTTGTCTTTTGCAGTTTAGTCAATTTATTCAACTTTATATTCCCCTGCTTCCACTTCGCTTCCAAAAACATTATTAAGAGTGGCAATCCACAATGATTTACCTTAATATTAATTCCACCAAGACTACCTCGGGAGGAGTCACTGGTTCGAAAGTTACTGCAGTGGTGAATTTTATTACCCTCCAAAATAGCTGTGCTTCCTGGATATAACTCAACTCCAGCACCCTAAATGCAAAAAACAACCCCCCGTTTAGTTTAATGTTCATTGACGACAAGAATAACTCTTCACTGCAAAATGTCAATGTTTTGCATGAATAAAAAGAAACTAATAACAGCATCTAGCACTGGTTAATAACTAGAGAAGAGCTTCATTGTGTCCCATTGGTCCAAAACACACTGCAGAAATAATCCAGTTTGAGACTGCTTTAACTGCCCTGGCTCTATAGTAGGGAATTCTGGGAACTGTAGTTTTGAGAGACATTCAGCCTTCTCTATTGGAGAGCTCTGGTGCCATAATAAACTACAATTCCCAGGATTCTCTAGCACTGAGCCAGGGCAGTTAAAGTGGTCTCAAACTGGATTATTTAGCAGTGTGTTTTGGACCACTGAATGGCTGTTATCTAAAAGGACACTAAAAACTTTCCCATTTGAAATTATGTACTTTCTCTCTCTGATCCTGTGAAGCTACATAAAAGGTGAGAACTTTGCTATGTACTGTATATACTTGACTGTAAGTCGACCTCATGTATAAGTCAAGGGCAACTTTTCGAGCCAAAATTAGGGATTTTGATATGACTTGTGGATAAGTTGAGGGTAAAATTGTCACCACTCTTTCTCCCCCTCCACCACAGCATGGCTGTGTCCTCAGGAGGCATCTGAGCTGGGAAGGAAGTTTGAGAGGTGAGTGCCCACCCTTCTTCCTCTTTGCAGCCCAGTTGTTCCCCTGGGAGACAGCGAGACTGGGGAGAGGCTTGGGGAGCCAGAGCTTGCCCTCTTCTCCTCCCCACCCTGGCTGTCATGCATGGGGTAACAAGAGTGGGGTCAAGGCTCGAGGAGCCAGTGCTCACCCCTCAGCTGTCTCCCAAGAGGCAACCAAGCTAGGGACGAGGCTCGGGGAGCCAGCACTGGCCCTCCATTCCCCCCGCCCGCCTGGCTGTCTCCCGAAAGGCAACCAGTCTGGGGACAAGGCTTAGGGGGTCTGCACTAACCATCCTCCTCCCCACCCTGGCTGTCCTCTGTAGGGCAGCCAGGGAGGGGATGAGGCTTGGCAGCTTGCTCTCCATCCTCCCTACCCCAGCTGTCTTCCATGGGGCAGCCCATTTGGGGACGAGGTTCAGGGGGCCACTGCTAGCCCTCCACTCTCCTCCCCATCCCAACTGTTCCCTCACAAGACAGCCAGGCTGGGGAGGAGGCTTGATACCATATTGGCCTATGTGTAAGTCGGCCCAGGCTTTTGGGGTCAATTTTTTAACCAAACTTTTTTGACTTGTGCACAAGTATACACAGTATACTGCAGCTCCTTGTATTCTTGAAGCAGCAACCTGTTTTTTACTTATTAAGTTTTAAAATGTCAATTTGCATGTTTTGTATGTTCAGCATGTGGGGAAAACACTAGCTTATCAATATTTCCTGTTTTCTGATGTGGAGCTAATACATAGGCATTTAGATTAAGGAAACAGAAAGGAAGGTATACTTCTCCACAGGGTGCTTTTCTAATCTAATTTCCATTTTCTGGGTTAAAACACTGGAGGAGCCTTTCATGGTGCAAATTATTTTGGTTTCAATCATTTCCTTCATTTAAACCATATTGGAGGTTTCAATGAAGGTGTTTTCAGCAGAATTGCCTGCTTCTATTTCTGGGCAATAGTAACAATTGATTACCATCAATTGATTACCATCTTTGCATATTCAGGTATTGAAAAACTTAACATATTAGTGAAGCAACAATTTAATTAGAATACGGTGATAAAAGTTTTTCTTGGACTAGACTATTTCAACCAGGTTTTGTGTATATGTGTAGGATATACAGAACAGACCATTTTTTGTAAGCGTATTCACTGTTTTATGCAAACATTACACTAGCACATATATATTGCATCATATGCTGAACTGAAAGAGTACCTGAGCTCCCGTAATCTCACTGTTTGTAACTGTCAAAGAAGCTCCAACAAGCACACAGATGCCAGTTCCTTCACACTTCAGAACACAATTCTCCAAAGCTGTGTGTCCGGATTCAACTACTACAATGCCATCAACAGTTCCTTGCTGCAGTAAGGTAATATTCATTAATTTAACATTTTGGGCCCTGGATACTACAAAGCTCTCATGAGCAGGATCTGAAATAATTATAGTTTCGTCTGGTCTTCCAGTTCCTAAACAAAATAGGATATTTTAGTTATTGAAACTAGATCTCACCCCATCTAAAGTGATTATTTGCTATCTCAAATCATTGAGCAGTGCTACACATTGTCACAATTGCTTCAACTGTACTATATATATTATGTATCGCATATAGATAAAAACAAGAACTGCTTTGATAGAAAAGTTTAAATGATTCATGTTTTAATCAGTGTTCAGTCTGTCAAATTTTCTTTAAGTTTTCTTAATCCATTCATTAAAAATCATTGCAGCTGCTTCTAATCAGGTAACTGTAAACACAAAGAAAAAGAAAATAAATATTCTAATGACCTTTAATAATAATATCTTCAGTTAACATTGAAAGGCTTGCTGCCTTATATTCTCCAGGGAAGATAAGGACCTGATCTCCACTGTAACAGCTGTCCAAAGCCGAGTTTAAGTTATCATGTTGTTGAGTAAGTGTGTCGGAAGATAAGTCTTTAACCTGGATATATGGGGGAGAGACAATGTGAAAAAAGGGAGTTAAGTCAACATCAAATTGTTGCAACTGTTACAACTCAATTTATAAATCAGAAATTGATAATTATTTGAAAAATAAATACAATTTAGTTATAAACACTAATGCCATGGCCAGCTACAAGGAGGACTCAGAGGACGAGGAGGAGGTCTTGGCCCATCAGGTGCACGGGAATCTTGAGGCTGTGCCAGGGCCCAATTCTGCCCTGTCATGTCCCAGCTCTGCTCTCCCAGCCCCTGCAGAGTTGACTCAGCCTGGCCCTAGCTGTGTGAAGTCTCCTTCAGGGGACTCTGGGGCTCAGCAGCTCAGGCTTGCCCTAGCAGTGGTCCCAGGCTTGGGAAGTAGAGCAGCAGGACATGAGAATCCCTACCTTCAGCCAGAGAAGATCTGAAAAGGTGTGCCTTTGGTGTTCCAGAAGGCTCGCTGAAAAATGCTCATCCATCACTCAGCAGCTGTGATAAGGGAATGGTTCTGTGATTTAAGGCACTGGGAGATGCTGAGTTCCCTTGTCAGAGATTATTGTGCTTTCCATCTAGTGAATGCTGCTGACTCTGCTTCCCTAGACCTTGTCTCTGGATACCTTGCTCCTTAACCCTTGGACTGTTCTTGTACCTACAACTGTGGAATGGACTTGTCAAACAACCCTCTGGCATCTTTGAACTTGGACTGGACTTATAGTTGTTGATCTCTGGAATCCTGAACCTGGACTGGCTTGTGGCTTATTCTATTCAGATGGAGGACAGGTCTATTATTTGGAGACTGCCTGCTGGCAGCTCGGCCTTGTCTTTGCCGAGCCGCTCTTATCAGCCGTGTTTGCATATGTGCTGGCAGCATTCCCGGAGAACTAAAGTCAGGAATGGAGACATTCTAAAATCACTGACTGCGATAACAAAACACCTTACCAACATAAAAATGCTGGTCTTTATCTCCTTTACTAACATTTTTGAAGCATCAGTCTATGAAAAGAGTTTAACAAAGCAAATTAAAATAAAATAAAATAAAATAAAGATCCTTCTGTCTAAATGTGCTGGGATAGAAAACAAGTGATATTCATCCTTACCTTTACTACTACCACATCAAAAAGCAAAAAACCCCAAAGAGCAGACATTGACTCAGTCTACACTGCTGCGAGGGAGAATAATTCTGCACATTATAGCTTAGGAAAAGGAGACACTATATAACTTGTGGAAGGGAGAGAAGAGACAGAAATGAAAACATGAAGAAGCAGCGAAGAGGAGGAGCAATCAGCAACCTGGATATTTCTGCAACTGAACATTTTCTTACCATTTCTGCTGTCACTGTTTTTGCAACAATATGAGTTACTGTTTTTCTGTCTTCTCGGTATCCTTTCCTTCGTTTTAATATTCTTGGGGTAAGAGGTCCATGAGCCCTGAAATTGAAAATGAACTTAAACTACAATTATTTTTAAACAAAGTATTCTGTGGATGTATATTAAGCAAGCTAGCTTAAAGTATGCATAGTACGCATACTACTCTATTTGTTTCAGATTTAAACATATGCAGATATTTAGGCCTGAACAATATCACTATACAAAATGGACATGCCAGAAATGTCTGGCACTTGAAACCCTTTTAAAATGCAGAGCAAACAAAATATGAAGTGTTCAGTATATATATATATATTTTTGCTTTTTCGCCAAACAATTAATTTACAACTGAAACAATGCACTATGGACCTCAGAAATGTGTGTCATCAATCTTGACTTTTGATTTCTGATTTCTTTGGAGGAAAAAAATGAATGAATTATTTAACATTTAGACAATACAGTCATCCCTCCCAATTTGTGAAGGATCCGTTCCAGACACAGATACACCCACAAAAAAAGGGAACTTGCAAATATTGGAGCCCCATTGAAAGTAATGGCACATGCAGGAGTGTGCACCACCATTTTGTCCCTCCCCACTTGCCACCCCGCGAAGAGCAAGACCACAGACTCCAAGTCCGCAAACAGGGAGGGACAACTGTATTAAGAAAAGTTAAGGTCATGTAAAGATTGATGGGACAAAGTTTTTAAACAGCATTTTTACAACCACTAGGAGAACTGAATTCCTTGAAGACAGAGCCTGGATGTGGAGCAGATTATTGCCAAGACTATGAACTACTAATATCAAAAGTGAGAATGAAACTAAAGAAGAATGCTAAATCAACCATCATGCCAAAAGACAATTTGGAAAACATCCCCATGGAATTTAAAGATGGAGTAAAAAACTGATTTGCACTACTAATCTTGATTAATTGAGAACCAGAAGAACTTTGGAATGAAGCCAGAAACACTGTCAGGGAGGAGTGCAGAAAGACACTATCTGTAACCAAAAAAAAAAAAAGAGAGAGAGAGAGAAGCATCAATGGATTACAGATGAAACAGTCAAGGATAGAAGACAAACAAAAGTTAAAGGTGACAGAAACAGAGCCAAAACCTTGAATGCAACTGTTCAACAACTTGTGTGCAGAGATAAAGACAACTACTATAATAATTAAGGCAGAGAAATAGCAGAAAACAAAGAAGGAAAAACAAGAGACCTCTTCCACAAGATCTAAGAGATTAAAGGGAAATTTAAACCAAGAGTGGGAATGGCTTACGAACATCAGGCAAACACATTGCATGATCAAATAGAAATAAAAAAGATGGGAACAATTAATTGAATAACTATATAAAAGAGATGAAAGAATTACAGAGACTTACAAAGACAAACTGCCAATTTTAAAATGTGAAGTATAAGCTGTGATCAGAGCACAGGGGATAAATAAATCACCATAAACAAATGGAACACCGACAGAACTGCTTCAGTCTACAGAGACAGAATTCACTGTAGTCCTAACTACAATCTGACAACAAATATGGAAAACAAAACAGTGGCCCACAGATTGGAAATGTTCAATATCCATTCCAATCCCCAAGAAAGAGGACAACAGGAATTACAGTGACCACAGGACCATCCCACTAATTTCCCATGCTTGCAAAGTGATGTTAAAAATTCTCCAATAATGATTTTTACCATATATAGAACAAGAAATGCCAGATACCCAAGCTGGGTTAGAAAGGAAGAGGCACCTATGGATCATACAATAAATGTTGGATGACAGAACACAGCAAAGAATTTCAAAAGAAAATCAGTGTATACTTCATAAATTATGACAAAGTCTTTGATTGCATAGATCTTGAAAAGAACAGGTTGCTTACTTGTATCTGTGGTTCTTCGAATGGTCATCTGTGCCTTCACACAAATGAGTTTGTGCCTGTGCAGAACTCTGTTTAGAATAGTCTAGATCTGAGTAGTTTTGGCAGTTATTCCCTTCCCCCTCTCCTACTGCACATGTCCCAACCACCAAACTACCATTAGCTCAAAGTCCTCCAACAGTAAATGAACAGGGACCTGAAAGTAGGGTGCTAGGATGGGTCTGTATGAGAGCAGAGATGAGCACCTGAAGAACCACAGTTACAGGTATGCAACCTGTTCTTTTCATGCTCTATGCAATGAAACAAATGTTCCAGAATAGGGTGACAATGTCTAAATATGGGTAAATCTGCACACCTTGAGTTCTTATAAAAGAGATCACCACTGCCATACATTTGGTGAACACCTTTGGTGCTGTGGAAAGACTGACTAAGACAACCTTGCAGTCCCACCCCCCCACCCCCACTGTAAAACAAAGATACTTCTGATATTACAGTATGATTCCTATATGGAAGTAGGCATCCCAGAGGTCTACGGATGCAAGCCAATCCCCATTCCTGGGGAATGGGAGAATAGAATGAAGTGTCACCATTTTGAACTTGTGTGGTGTTATGTATCAATTAATGCCACGTAGGTCCAAGATTGGACAAAGACCTCCGTCTCTTTGGAAGCATGAAATAAATATCCATCTCTCTTGCAGTGAGCTGTCAGTTTTCCTATGGCATCTTTCTGTAAGAGCAGAAATCTCTTCTATGAAAAGCATGGATGGAGGAATGTCACAGAATATGCCAATGAGTGGAAGGAATACTTGAGAACTCTGTTTGATTATCTTGTTAATGTTCCTTCTCCCAATATGGGATGAACAAGAAAGCGATTTTGATCCGGAATATGTAGATGATTGTCATTGCCACTGAGATATGTAAGGATAGTACTGTTGCTTCTGGGTTCCAAACCCCATCTTTTTTGCAGTTAGATGTGCTTTACAGAAATGATCTAAAGATTCATCAGTGTTGCTGTGATAGAGACCACCACCACTGAATGGTAGATCCTTTATTTTCCATTGTTTGCCCTGTAATAGGCCAGCTGATCTCAGGCAAGCATATCTTCTCAGAGCTATTGCACCAGACATTAGCAGATTATATTTGTTGTGTGGTCAATCAATGTGCCTCCTGATGAAACTGCACAGAGCTGCTTCTCTATGCTCATCTGGCAAATGGAGAATAAAAGATACCATTTTGTCTCATAGGAAACTGGCCCAAAACAGATGGGCATCCAGGAGCAGCCAGAAGCCATTCCTGGCCCAATTGCCCCTGGGGGCCGGCGAACGTACACTGTGGCCATGAGGGGCCTCCTGCTATGGTCCCAAATAGATTGCAGCAAAGAGCTGAAAAGAGCCGCTCCTTTGGGGGCTGGCTTTGAGCCACCTTAGGC
Source organism: Phrynosoma platyrhinos (assembly GCA_020142125.1). NCBI lineage: Eukaryota > Metazoa > Chordata > Lepidosauria > Squamata > Phrynosomatidae > Phrynosoma > Phrynosoma platyrhinos. Next base: position 142,330,243 of record CM034706.1, read on the forward strand.
AGCCCTGGTGCAGCTTCCAGGCACTCCAGGGGCCTGTGTTGTCTAAACGCCATTCCTCCAGAGCACCCAGAAGGCACTCCCATCTGTTTCACGCCTTTGATAAGCAGATATGCAGGCTGTAAATTTTCCACTCTCACAGTCAATGCTGCTGAAGAGTAAAATCTCCTGCGAAATATATCCAATCTTTTATCTACTGGAGTAGAATGTGACCTGTTGCCTGGTTTTGAATGTGGTCTCTCCACTACTATGGAATTAGGAATAAGCAAAGAAGACATTCCTTCAGGCTGCATCCTGTATGAATTTTCAATCCATTTAAGAGGTCGATGGTAACGAAGCGGATTTAATTCAAGATTGTTTGATTATCACACTGAAATTTTAAAGTAGTTAGGGATTTTTCTCAGTTCTCATGCTCCTTGCCCTCCACTAGTTCATTCAGTTACAGAAAGCTTCTACTTTATTTTTTTTTAATATACCATACATGTAGAATCAATTTTGAATATGCAAGTGTAAGAAAATCTATACATGTAGCCAGGAGCATTGTGCATCAGAGCATGATGTGCTCTGGATGTGCAGCTCCATGCCAGTTACCTCTCCCCCAGCAGCTGAGCCCCAGGGGGACAATACTGTTTATTAGCCCAGGAGGAGGAGGGTCAGGTGATGAAGATGCAGCCTGTCTTGGCTAAGAGGCAGAGGGGAATTTTCTTCCCTTCAGCTTCATTCCTATTCCCATTACAGCTGACACCAGCTGCTTCTTCACTGAATTGCCTCCCACTCCCCAGCTTGGCCTGTAAATGACAGCAGTAGTCCTCTAGAGACTGACAGCTGTAAATAGGAGATTTTGAGATTACTTAACACAATCTAATTTACAGTCAAAACAATATACAGTCAAAGATAAATAAATCAGAGGGGAACTCATTTCAACTCATGGCGACCCTGTGAATGAGGCATCTCCAAGATTCCCAGTCCTTAATTGCCTGCTCGGGTTGTACAGGCTTAGGCCTGTGGCCTTCCTGATCTAGAGTCTAACTATCTAGTCTGTGGTCTTCCTCTCTTTCTACAGCCCTCTGCCTTCCCAGCATCATTGTCTTTTCTAATGATTCGCCTTCCCATGATGAGGCCAAAATACAACCGTCTCAATTTAGTCATCCTGACTTCCAGGGAGAGTTCAGTCTTGCTGACAATCCATGGTATCTTTAGCACTCTTCTCCAGCACACCTCAAATGAATTTTCTTCTTATCTGCTTTTTTTTTTTCAATCTAGTTCTCACATCCGTACATGGTGATGGGGAATACAATGGCTTGAACCAACCTCACTTTAGTGTTCAGAATTATATCTTTGCACTTTAGGATCTTGTCTAGATCTTTTGTAGCTGCCCTTCCCATTTCTTGCACTAGTTTTCATCTGATTTCTTGACTGCAGTTTCAATTCTGGTCTGTGTTTGATCCAAGATATGGGAACTCTTTGACTTTTTTGAATTTCCCATTATCCAAGATCAATTCTTGTAGCTCTTCTGTGGTCATTATTTTTGTTAATGTTCAGCATTAGATGTACCTTGGTGCTTTCCTCCTTAACCTTCTTCATTAATTGTTCAGGTCCTTGCTGGTTTCTGCTAGTAGTATTGTGTTGTCTGCATATCTTAGGTTGTTAACATTCCTTCCCCCAATATTCACTCCTCCTGTCTCTGACTCTTAAGTCTGCTGTGCAAACAATATTTTCTGCATACAAATTGAATAAATAGGGTGATAGTATGCAACCTTGCCTTACCCCTTTGCCGATTGGGAACCACTCTGTTTTTCTGTATTCTGTTCTAATAGCAGTCTCTTGTCCTGAGTACAGGTTACACATCAGGACTATCAGATGCTGTGGCACTCAGAAAAGATACATGTGTGTCAACCTCAGTTACATGCATGTTTCTGACCAACTGGATTCCAGTCATTTAAATTAGGCAAAGTGGTTTGAGTATTGTACTATGACTCTGGAGAACAGGGTTCAATTCCCAGCTCGGCCACTGGGTGACCCTGGTCAAGTCACAGACTCTCAGCCTCAGGGAAAGGTAATGGAAAACCACCTCTGAACAAACCTTTCCAATAAAACTCCATGGACTTAGGGTCGTGACTTGAAAGGCACACAAAGGGAAATGAACTGAAGGCACACAAAACCAACCAACTTTTAATTATCTAAATCTAGTAATATAATATTAAATAGAGACAAAAGAACTTAACAGTTCATGGAATCAAAATAACATGCAGTAAATGATGAACATGACTGACTAAACTTCAGTGTGGCAGCTTTTATGTCACAGGAAACTGCAGAATTAACATGGAAGTTTGTCCACAGTATGTTTATTTGTAATCCTTATTCTAGGCAATGAAAGCAGAAATTACTTTAAAAACATCTTAATACATTTTCTGTTTAAAGTGAAATTTAATTTACCAGTATGGTCCTTCCATATATTATCTTGGAATATATGTACAAAAGCAGAAGGGAAAAGTATGTGGCTAGTATAGAAACACTGAGCTTAAACTGCTTTTCATTGGCTACATAATATGCTGCTAGGGCTGAATCTACACTGCGGAAATATGCAGTTTGATACCAGTTTAACTGCCATGGCTCAATGCTATGGAATTTCAGGATTTGTAGTTTTGTGAGCTATTTAGCTTTCTTTGTCACAGCTCTGATGCCACAACAAATCCTACAAACCCTAGGATGCTACAAATCCCAAGATTCCATAGCATGGTTAAAGCAATATTCAACTGAATTATTTATACAATGCAGATTCAAACTAGGAGGCCTCTGAATGGAGGAGAGAGGCTCCCAGCCCCCCTATTTCAGATCTATCAACTGGAGATGCTTGGGATTAAAGCATAATGGTGCAAGGAAAATATGTATTCAATCAATGGTTATGGGGAAAAATAACATTGCCAAGAAAATCAGTAATCTACTACAAATCTAAAACAATTGGATGAATCTTACTAGCAATACAAGAATTGCTACCACAGTTCCTCAAGAATAGAGAGCCCTGGTGGCACAGTGGTTAAATGCCTATACTGCAGCCACCCACCATAAGGTTGTGAGTTCAATCCCAGCTCAGGGTCGACTCATCCTTGCATCCTTCTGAGATCGCTTCTGAGATCGCTAAAATGAGTACCCAGCTTGTTGGGGGCAATTAGCTTACACACTGTAAACCGCTTAGGGAGTGCTTAAATGCACTGATAAACAGAATAGAAATGTACTTCCTATTGCTACTTTCTATAAGAATATGGGGCTCTGAACTAGCTGCTGCGATTCCAATTTTAATAGCATATAAGCATCTAAGACTGCAATCTTATAGCCACTTACCTTGCAGTTAATCCCAGGAACTAGCAGTGAACAGACACATATAGAACTGTTATGTAATTTAATACCAAGCTGGTTATATTTACAATTACTAAACAAAAGATAGATATTAAAAACAAATAACTGGACAGCAGCCAATATTGTTTTACTTTAACAGCCCGTTGGTGTTTTGTTTTTTTAAATGACAAATGAAATTACCTTAGACGTAAATCTTCCCATATTTTTAATAATCCACATAACATTATTAATTCATAATATTTTTTCCAACATTCAATTGCTTCTTCTGGTGTGGGCTCCTCCTTAATATTACTTTGGTAATGAATCAGTTCCAAATGCATGCTCTTATACTTTTCCAGATTTCTTCTAAAACGATGAGCAATTGGAGCAGGAATAATCCCATTCTGAATATCACACCAACTATGAAGAGTTAAGAAAATTAGAACATCTCCTTTTGAAACTTTATACAAGAAAATTGAGTCTCCATTCCCACAAACTGTAAATGAGATGGCATAAATGTAAAAGTGAGAGAGGAAGCAATTTCAGAAAAAAATGAGGGGTGGGATGCAGTGCTAGAATCTTTTATAGACTGAAACTTTAGAGTATAAAGTATATATAGACTATACTTTACATTATAAAACACATTATACATACCTCAGTTAGACATAAAATTATGTTTTATATATTGAAAGTACTGTTTATTCAGAAAAAATTACAAACTGAATTTACTTTTTAAAATTTTTATTTTTGTTACAAATGGAGCTTACAAGGTCCTGAACTACAAAGACCCTCTTTGGTTTTGCTAATTTCTGAGAAGCAAGCAAAGAATCCTCAATAAAAACAGAAGAAATCATCAGCATTAGCAAAACAAAGGAAATTAGTTATTTCTACTGGTTCTACAGGTCATACAAACATAACACATCCATAAAAACAATGAGAAAAGGAAATCTAGGCCCAAAACACATAGGGCAAATAAAGCACAGCCTTGGTGCATCTTCCACCTGCTTTGGGGGCATGCGTCATCTTCACCCTCCCAAAGTGGCCAAAAGCCACACCAAGGCCATGTTTATTGGGCAAGAGCCGCACCTTTTAGAAGCGGATTAAATCCACTCCTGCCCATGGCCTGCTTGGCACTGCAGCAATAGCTCGCTTTGGAAGCAGGCCTTTGACTAGGAATTGTAACTATTTTATATGATACATAAAATCTTGCATAAAAACCGTTCCTACCTAGTTTTAAATGATTTGGGGCAGTAGATATGTGAAAACTATGTCTTAAATATTTATTATTATTATTATTATTATTATTATTATTATTATTATTATTATTATTATTATTATTATTAATCATCATCATCATCATCATCATTTGTATAGCACCATAAATTTACATGGACCTTTACAGATACAATCAATTCAAAGCACTAAATCAGGGATAGGCAACCTTTTTGAGCAGGGGGCCGGGTTGCTGTCCCTCAGACAATTGTGGGGCCGAAGCAAAAATAAATAAATTTTTAAAATTATTTTTTTAAAAAATATATATATGCATGCACACACTCTCAGCCCCAGAAAAGCCATGATGGCAAAACCCCTGTGGAGATTTTGCCAAGAAAACCGCAAGAACAAGTAATAACAACAATAATCAATATCATCATGGCGGGCAGCTGTGGCAGCAGGGGTTGTCGGCGGCGGCGGCGGCAGGACCAGCCTGGGGCCGGTCCAAAGGCCTCGGTGGGCCGCATCCGGCCCCCGGGCCGCAGGTTGCCTACCCCTGCACTAAATCATGCCAGAGGCGTACAATCTAAAGATATCTATTTTTACAAACAAATATTTATTAATAATTCTAAAAGAAAAGGTTATAATCCATTTTTTCAACTTTTGCAGGAAAAAAAGGCTTCAGGAAGAACCTCCTTATACATTTTTCCAGGTTCCCCCCCCCCCCCAGGCCTTCACATCTCTATGAAGTAGTAATCCTGGCTTTGAACTGCACCACTTCAAAGTGAAAAAGGAAGTTTTCACATGATAGGATGTTTCTCTATTATATGTGATATCAGAGTATCAGGGAGGAGGCTTCTAGCCTAGCCATCATAACATGTTAGCATTCAAGGTAATGAAGAGCTCATTTGGTGACTTTTTAAAATTCTTATTCTTTTGTTTGAGAAATATTACTATAGGATTTGCATTTCCTCTACTTATGAAAACAAGGCCTGACAAAGATACTTACATCTTAATTCTCTCTTCTATCAGTGCCGCATAAGTCTCACTATTTTCATCATCATCCCAATCTCTCCAAAGGAAGTCATAGAAAAACCTAAATGATATTCACAGTAACATGACCTTGATGTGTTACTTCAGAGTATCAAAATATATTGTAACATAGTTTAAAGCATTAATTGTTAAGACTTACAACTTAGAAGGAGAGAAAAGAGTGAGGAAAAGAGAAAGGCAATATAAAACTTCAGAAGCATGTTCTATAAGCACTTCTGTACAATGCAATATAGAAGAATGCTTCTGCACATTTTTAAAATCTTTTAACTCATCCGTCGTGCTCTCCTACCTATAGGATATTATTTCTTCACCATTTCTCAACTAAACCATCCTTTTATGACCAGTTTCTAGAAGATATATGCCAACTAAAATATCTTTCATCTTTTTATGTTTGTATTTTCATTTTGCTTTGATTTGCTGTAGTAGATGTCTTACTGTGGTTAAATACAGTGGGTCCTTGTTATCTGCTGGGGTTTGGTTCCAGGACCCCCCGTGGATAACAAAATTCGTGGATGCCCAAGTCCCATTAAATGCAATGGCAAAGCAAATTGGTATCCCTTATATAAAATATAAAATCAAGGTTTGCTATTTGGAATTTATACTTTTT